>CM036772.1:6902846-7652846 GCA_020796225.1 Arion vulgaris | reverse complement strand
CATACAAAACATAAGTCTACCTACCTCTTACATAAAACTAGTCAACTTACTCCATACAAAACATAAGTCTACCTACCTCTTACATAAAACTAGTCAACTTACTCCATACAAAACATAAGTCTACCTACTTCTTACATAAAACTAGTCAACTTACTCCATACAAAACATAAGTCTACCTACCTCTTACATAAAACTAGTCAACTTACTCCATACAAAACATAAGTCTACCTACCTCTTACATAAAACTAGTCAACTTACTCCATACAAAACATAAGTCTACCTACCTCTTACATAAAACTAGTCAACTTACTCCATACAAAACATAAGTCTACCTACCTCTTACATAAAACTAGTCAACTTACTCCATACAAAACATAAGTCTACCTACCTCTTACATAAAACTAGTCAACTTACTCCATACAAAACATAAGTCTACCTACCTCTTACATAAAACTAGTCAACTTACTCCATACAAAACATAAGTCTACCTACCTCTTACATAAAACTAGTCAACTTACTCCATACAAAACATAAGTCTACCTACCTCTTACATAAAACTAGTCAACTTACTCCATACAAAACATAAGTCTACCTACCTCTTACATAAAACTAGTCAACTTACTCCATACAAAACATAAGTCTACCTACCTCTTACATAAAACTAGTCAACTTACTCCATACAAAACATAAGTCTACCTACCTCTTACATAAAACTAGTCAACTTACTCCATACAAAACATAAGTCTACCTACCTCTTACATAAAACTAGTCAACTTACTCCATACAAAACATAAGTCTACCTACCTCTTACATAAAACTAGTCAACTTACTCCATACAAAACATAAGTCTACCTACCTCTTACATAAAACTAGTCAAGTTACTCCATACAAAACATAAGTCTACCTACTTCTTACATAAAACTAGTCAACTTACTCCATACAAAACATAAGTCTACCTACCTCTTACATAAAACTAGTCAACTTACTCCATACAAAACATAAGTCTACCTACCTCTTACATAAAACTAGTCAACTTACTCCATACAAAACATAAGTCTACCTACTTCTTACATAAAACTAGTCAACTTACTCCATACAAAACATAAGTCTACCTACCTCTTACATAAAACTAGTCAACTTACTCCATACAAAACATAAGTCTACCTACCTCTTACATAAAACTAGTCAACTTACTCCATACAAAACATAAGTCTACCTACCTCTTACATAAAACTAGTCAACTTACTCCATACAAAACATAAGTCTACCTACCTCTTACATAAAACTAGTCAACTTACTCCATACAAAACATAAGTCTACCTACTTCTTACATAAAACTAGTCAACTTACTCCATACAAAACATAAGTCTACCTACCTCTTACATAAAACTAGTCAACTTACTCCATACAAAACATAAGTCTACCTACTTCTTACATAAAACTAGTCAACTTACTCCATACAAAACATAAGTCTACCTACCTCTTACATAAAACTAGTCAACTTACTCCATACAAAACATAAGTCTACCTACCTCTTACATAAAACTAGTCAACTTACTCCATACAAAACATTAGTCTACCTACCTCTTACATAAAACTAGTCAACTTACTCCATACAAAACATTAGTCTACCTACCTCTTACATAAAACTAGTCAACTTACTCCATACAAAACATAAGTCTACCTACCTCTTACATAAAACTAGTCAACTTACTCCATACAAAACATAAGTCTACCTACCTCTTACATAAAACTAGTCAACTTACTCCATACAAAACATAAGTCTACCTACCTCTTACATAAAACTAGTCAACTTACTCCATACAAAACATTAGTCTACCTACCTCTTACATAAAACTAGTCAACTTACTCCATACAAAACATAAGTCTACCTACCTCTTACATAAAACTAGTCAACTTACTCCATACAAAACATAAGTCTACCTACCTCTTACATAAAACTAGTCAACTTACTCCATACAAAACATTAGTCTACCTACCTCTTACATAAAACTAGTCAACTTACTCCATACAAAACATAAGTCTACCTACCTCTTACATAAAACTAGTCAACTTACTCCATACAAAACATAAGTCTACCTACTTCATACTGAGAATCCTTTACTTTTTTAACAAATTAATTACAATCCTTAAATGGATAAATCTACTTGCTTCCATCCTGTACAGCCATGCTTACTATTTCACAATTTGTGTTTTGAAACATATTACTTCTCAGTCAACAAATTTTTGTTTGACAGACAAGACAGCTGGGTCCACAGTTTGTAATTTTACAAACAAGACCACTGGATCCACAGTTTGTAGTTTGATAGACAAGACCACTGGGTCCACAGTTTGTTGTTTGGCAGACAAGACTATGTAGTCTATAGTTTGCATGTTATAAGTTATTGGTCAATAGTTATTGACCTGGCATCACAGCACTCCGGGTAGACCCATAAGTGCTCAATTTCCCCCAATAGACGTCGAATGGTATGCTTACTGATGGTTCTTGTTGCATGCTGGTTAAACATACTCCTCTCTCTACCCCTCAAGCATCCAGCTCTACTTGTACAATAGAATGTGCAATTCGAAACTCCTTAAATCGCTGGATTGATTCAACTTCAATGTTTGTGTCCTCATCCAACAATAGGTTACCAAGAGACAGAAGAACACGCTCCCTTATCTATCCTAAACTCCTCAACAGTCAATACTTTTGATGCCTGTTTGCTCTCTCCCTGCCGCAAACACCTGCGTGCCAAGACAGTGGATCCTCATTAGTCTCTGGAGATTCAGAACCTCTATAGATAACACCATATTCAACAGGTATCTAACAGGCATAACTAGTTGGTCATCAGTTTAAGACAGACATGATGTGACGACTGTGTGGTCTATGTTTTGAGGTTTAGTTTGAGAAAACTAATGCACACATCATTGATTAGAGTCTGTTTCTCATTCCCACAGACCAGAATTTTTGTAACACACGGAGTTCATTTCCTGCCACAAGTAGACCTCATTGTTGTTATGAATGAAGGACAGATAAGTGAGCTAGGAACCTACGAAGAATTGTTGAGTCATGATGGAGCTTTTGCTCAGTTCTTGAAGACACATCTGACCCATGAACAGCTGTATGGCCTTCAAGAGGAGGAAGACACAGAAAGTAAGGGAAGAGTTAGGATAGAAGATTCAGTAAATAAATGATAAAAAATATGTGCACTTGGCACTCACAAGCTCATGCAGGAGATGAAAAAATTAACGTTCAATTATTGTGCATGAAATAAAGATAATAGTAGATAATTTCAATTATATTTTGCTGCAATTTCTTATATTGTGCATTTTATAAATAATATTGGAGATGCAATTAATTATGTTGCAAATGTCAGTAATCATGTTGTACTTAATTATATTGTAAATCTCATTAATTATATTGTAAATGTTATTAATTATATTGTAATGCTATTAATTATATTGCTCTTTATTTTACAGGGGTCATTAGTTATATTGTTAAGGTTATTCAGTATATTGAATAGGTAATTAGTTGTATTGTTACGGTTATTCAGTATATTGAATAGGTAATTAGTTGTATTGTTAAGGTTATTCAGTATATTGAATAGGTAATTAGTTGTATTGTTAAGGTTATTCAGTATATTGAATAGGTAATTAGTTGTATTGTTAAGGTTATTCAGTATATTGAATAGGTAATTAGTTGTATTGTTAAGGTTATTCAGTATATTGAATAGGTAATTAGTTGTATTGTTAAGGTTATTCAGTATATTGAATAGGTAATTAGTTGTATTGTTAAGGTTATTCAGTATATTGAATAGGTAATTAGTTGTATTGTTAAGGTTATTCAGTATATTGAATAGGTCATTAGTTATATTGTAGAAGTCAATAAGAGAAGCATAAGAGTAGATCTTGGAAGGAAGAAGATTTCCTTTAAAGACATGTCAAACTTGTAGATGTTTCACATGTATCTGATTTATTGTTTTCAGTTTCTGCCATCAAGGACAACATGTGGGGGAGGATTGAGATGTTAACATCAGATGCGGCTACATCAGGAGATGAGGTAGTGACTAGAAGGAGGAGGTATGATCTTTACTTCAAGTTAACCATTTTAATATTGCCTTTCCAAAATATATTGTCAATGTTCTTGTTAACCATTGCACTCTTATCCATGTTATGTTATGTTATGTGATTGATGTCATGACACATTGGACATTCCCATGTGTGCTCTGTCCTCCGCTGCAGCAGCAATCCCAAAACCCACTTGCTCACTGTACCCATGAGAAGTTGATTAGTATATCTACTCTCTTTACCATGAAGACGACACTGTCTGGCATGTCCAAATTGAACTCTTAATTCTTGCACTCGTTCCTTTGTCTAAGCTCACCCATATCACATAAATGAGAGCATACCACATTGATGACATCGGTCTTGTCCATACTTCTGCCCGCTTGAGTCAGGGCATTGTTTGCAAGAAAGTCAGCATGCTCGTTACTTTGCACTCCAGCATGTCTAGGCATGCACAGCCAAGTCATTTCCTTGAGATGTGATTTCCGAAGGCTGTTCACCAATTCCACATGCAAACTTCCAGATTTAATCCTTTGAATCATATTCATCGAGCCTGATAGGATAATCATATTGGTTACCTATTGCTCAGCTACCCATAACAGGAATTGGTGATCTCCATAGTCATACTCAATGCTGTTATCTCGAAAGTGCCACAGTCCTCATTAATTATACTACCGTTTCATTGTGCTGAATAATCACATGATAATATAGAAAAGTATGCACACTGATGGTTACTGTGACTCGCTGGTTAAACACACTCCTCACTCTTCCCCTCAGGTATTCAGTACTACTTGTACAGTGCAACTCCAAGTTTCTTAAATTGCTGAATTGATCCTACATCTATTCTAGTGTCTTCGTCCAACATGCAGTCACAAAAAGACAGAAGAATCTTTACTATTATTACATCATTGTTTCTTTCAGTACTCACATCATCTCCATCACTGCTATCGCTATTATTGTCACCACCCTTGTCATCATATTTGTCCTCTCAATCATTATTTTTATTTTCTTTATCCTTTTGGTCTTTACTATATGGCTCAGAAACATGGACAGCCTACTCAAGACATGAGAGAAGACTTAACATCTTTCACCTTCGATGTCCCCGCAAGATTATGAACATCAGGCGGTACAACAAAATAATGAACTCTAAAGTACTGCAACGTGCAAACTTGCCTTCCATCATGGGCATGCTCAGCAGTAGAAGACTTAGATGGCTAGGGCATGTGCGAAGAATGGACAATGGCCGCATTCCAAAACAAATGTTGTTCTGTGAACTTTCGGAAGGGAAGAGACACCAAGGCAGACCACTGCTCAGATATAAAGATGGCTGCAAGCCTCAATGAATAACTTTTCCATCGGTCCCAGCAAATGGGAAAAACTGGCCAATGATCGAGATATATGGAAAACAACATTGCGCAAAAGTGCAGAATATTTTGAAGAGAGACTTATGGATGAGCTGAAAGACAACAGAGACAAACGTAAACTCAAAAGTTGTCACAGTGAAACCCTTGCCAATTGACAGTTTGTAAAGATGAAGAAAGGCCATATTTGGGCATTATTTTCTCTATATCTTCTTCTTTGTGATATGTTTGATCTTTGCCAAGAACTTGTATACGTTGCACATTGGTTTGGTAGACCCCTAAACGCATAGACTTCTACACGTTTAGGACACATGCATCCGATTTCAGCCAAATTTTCTCTATATCACTTCTATATCCTTCTCCTCCATCATTACTGTGTTTACTTTCATCCGATCACTCAGTATTTACTTCTATATCCTTCTCCTCCATCATTACTGTGGTTACTTTCATCCGATCACTCAGTATTTACTTCTATATCCTTCTCCTCCATCATTACTGTGGTTACTTTCATCCGATCACTCAGTATTTATTATCAATTCCATCACTATTGTTACCTCCATAACCTCCATCATTGTGTTATGACCAGAATACATCAAAGTCTGACCCTGTCAAGAAAGGAAGAGAGTGATGTTGCACATACAAAACTGATCAGGGAAGAGGGAAGACTCATCAGTAATGAAGTTTTGGCTAAAGGAAGAGTAAGTTTTCTATCTGTAGTCACATGTATTATTCTATGAGTCAGTTTATATCTCTCGGCATGACAATACTTTCAACATTTTTGCCTCTGCTATGTGACTTGTGAGAGCCGCGGTAGCATAGTTGTTAGTGAACTCGCTTCTCAAGGATAGTGGTCTGGGTTCAACTCCCGCAGTGTGCGTGGAAATTTTCCTGACCGCGACGGCTCTCAGGTCGACCCAGCCTCAACTGGGTACCAGACATGCTCTGGGAAAGTAAAGGCTGCCGGCATGATGCTGACCACATCACCCATCATGTGCCGACAGTCAATGAAAAATACAGGCCTAACACTGTATTGCCCTATTTACCACGAGGTATGAAAGGGTTCCTTTACTTTCTTTTTACTTTTATGTGACTGTTGTGCCCAACTGCCCAGCGTGTTTGTAGTACATTAGATGACAGGTGACAAGCCCTCCTGTGAGTGCGGTTCAATTCTGCGGGCTGGCAGAAAAGCCACAGGTTCTCCAGATTTATGGTGTTCATGGCACCGAACCGAAGGGTTATGATGTCCATGGCACTGAGCTGAAGAGCTGAAAACGCAAGTGCTTCTGGATTTGAATTAAAAAAAAAAAAATTGTAACTTGCATTCTAATCTTGTTTCTATTGGGGGAGGAGGGGGTCCTGTGACTAAGTGGTTAAGCCTTTGCCTTGTGTTCCGAAGGTCGTAGGTTCGAATCCGGACCATGAAATTCTATTTATGATTGCTTTTTTTCAGAGACACCTAGATTGGTGCTGGAGCAAAGGTGGTTGTGCTCTGTGCAATATTCTTGACAGGTGATGTGCTATTTCTGCGAAGAGGTGCCGAGCCGCATAGGGTAAAATCCTGTGCGACAAATCAATTCTTCGGTTTTAGACCCTTAGAGCCTTGTCTCTGTTACATGCCTACTGTCAACAGATCTTGTCTCTATCACATGACTACTGTCAACAGATCTTATCTCTATTACATGACTACTGTCAACAGATCTTGTCTCTATTACATGACTACTGTCAACAGATCTTGTCTCTATTACATAACTACCGTCAACAGATCTTGTCTCTATTACATGACTACCGTCAACAGACCTTGTCTCTATTACATGACTGATAACAGATCTTGTCTCTATTGCATGACTGTCAACAGATCTTATCTCTATTGCATGACTACTGTCAACACAACATATCTTGTCTCTATTACATGACTACTGTCAACAGATCTTATCTCTATTACCTGAATACTGTCAACAGTTTCTTGCCTGTGTTATGTAACTATTAAATTTAATATTTATACTTATATTACACTCATATTTTCTTGGAATAAGGTAGCAGCTTTTTTTTACATGTCTAGTTTCTGTGTTTAATTTTAGGTTCGACCCAGCGTCTATTTCAAATATCTGAAAGCTGCTGGGCTCATCCATCTCTTAGTTGGGATGCTGATGTTTTGGAGTTTTCAATCCACCAGTGTGGGCACAAATTACTGGCTAACATTTTGGACAGAAGATGCACAGTTGGCTAATAGGAATAACACTATAGAAGATTTAGCTGCTGTAAATAACAATTACATGGGCATGTATGCTCTTCTTGGCCTGGTTCAGTGTAAGTGCTTTGTTTGTGATGAATGTAAACTAGTTAGTAAGATAATGTATGGTGATGTCTGCATGGATAAACAATGATAGGATATGTAGATTAGTAGATTTGACATGCACAGACATATATATATGAATCAATCAACAGATGAATGGATGTGTCAGATGCATAGATACATGTAGAATGACACTAATTGATCAGAAAAGGACAGAAAAAACAACATTGTAAATTGATTTATTACAAACCATCTTCATATTGAAGGTTCATTGCAATAGTTTTTATACAGGGTGATAAAAGTAGCCTGATTGACAAATCAAAGATTTCTAGTTACGCATTGCATTTAGTCTATTTACTATTTAAAATGGTTCTGACTAGCTAATCCTACATCACATTGGTTCATCACTCCTTCCCACACCATAATTACACACCACGCATCGTATCACAAAAAGATTTCCATACTTGACCTATACTACGTCATAATTGAACCCTCTCATTTTCATAAATATATGCCAGATTGGTTCCCTTCACAGGCTACTTTTATCTTGAACACCCTGTATAATTCCTGTCTCTTGAATTGTGATCTATTCTGTCAAATTCTTTCTTGTCCATCTTTTAATGTTTCTTACTCAATTCTATTTTTGTTTCCCTCTTGTCATCTACTTTCCCATCCAGTATTGTTTTCAGCAGTGTCAGATCTTTGCCAAATGACCATCTGTAAAGATGAAAAAGGTCATATATATTTGCTTGCCGGTTCGTTCCATCATTTTAGATTTTTTCTTTCAGTCAAAACATTTCTACATTCATTATTTATTAAAGGGATCAATCGATTTTAGGTCTGTTAGGAATTTATTGTCTGATTCTATATGTTCTGTGCGGTGTAAGAAGTGAATTTCTTCACTTCTGTTGTATCCTTTGCTTGATAAAGGCCTTTTTGTCGAAACGTTGCTGTGTATTATTTGTGTATTTTGTAAAACCACAGTACTTTGTTTTTACGTGTTTTGCCATTGCTACATTCATCTGTACAATTAATTGTTCTTGAATATACCAAGTTCCCCGTGTATTGCCGGGACCACAGGGTAGCAAAGAATAGCAACACTGTGACCTACAATGCATGTCATAAGAGGCGACTGAGGTAGAGCCTAAGGAAACTACCCTAGTAAATAAAAAGGGTGACAGAAATCAGATGTGCTGGCCTACTTGTAGGCCCATAACTGACACAATGCACAATCACTCTTAGGCTCCGATCACATACAAATCACAAAGTGTGGTTTAACAAGTGTTTAATATGGAGCATTCAAAGAAGAAGAAAAATATACCAAGTTATGGACTTTCACTCCATAATTTATTTCATTTCCAGATGCATTTTTTTGGTAATATATACAAAATAAATAAGTATACTGACTTCGGGAAATATTTGTTTTTAAATGTGTGAGCCTGTATATCAGTTCGAAGGATCTTCTTCTTTCTTTTGTCCTTCTCTGCTTTTTGCCGCTAGGCGTAGCAGGTTTAACTGATGATCGGTTTCCGAGATAATGCATGCTCGGTCGCTTGATATGGTGTGGTATTGTGGAGTTTTAAGATATCTGTAACTCCATCAACCCATCTTTTTCTTGGTCTGCCCTTTCCTCTTGATGATACCATTTTCAGGTTGTACGCTCTTGCAACTGGTGTATTCGGGTTCATTCTGACCAAGTGGCCAAACCATTTGAGTCTCTGTTTTTCAATAAATCTAATAGCAGGTGTTGTTCCGACTGTTCTTCTAATTTCCTCATTTCATCGACTGTTCATTGAAGGATAAAAGGGTTAAATTATAAACATACAGTTTTCCATAGTAGTTTAATTGTGTGTTTTTCTATTATTTTTTACCTGAGATATTCATTAATGTATACTGTAACTGAATTGCATCAATCAATGCTTTGCCTTATAGGTGTGTTTCTGACTGGATTCTACTACCTTTTTTGGACCAGAATGGTCATGGCAGGAAGAAATCTGCACTCCAGCATGACAGGACGGATTTTCAAAGCACCAATGACTTTCTTTGATACCACTCCAATTGGCCGTATAATCAACCGATGTTCAAGAGACATCGAAATTGTAAATTGTTATTTTATTTTTTTTTTGGTGTTGCCTGCTGTGAATTCAGGTTTAGTTTTGGTGCCTAATATAGCACCACTCACTAATTTCTGTATGAAGTTTTGTTTTCCTTATCTCCTTATCACCAATGTGTGTGAGTCATGAGATGAGCAGTCTTCTACTTCATATGGAAACTCTCTTACAATCTGGAGTCAATCTGAAGTTGAAAGTGTTGGTTCCCTCTCAGTATACAGGCATATGTATCCAGCAGGTTTCACTGTGGCAGAGTTCATGTTAGTCCTTGCTTCATTAGCCATAGAAATCAAAGATTTAATGTGGTTAGATCACCAGTCTCTCTCTGTTATATTAACACAGGTTCAAGCTGTAGAACAGTCTGGTTTTCTTTACTTACTGCTCATTGTGTAACAAACAAAAGCCTCACCTCAGAGAAGAATTTTAGCCACCTCCTAACCATGATTGAAATGAAAATTGGGACATACCCTGTACAGGATGTCACTGTCAACCACAGTAAACGAGTAGTTAATTTTCTAGACACTGCATATACATTCAGTGTTTTGTCATTGCTTTCTGAATGGTGAGATCTATATTTACAATTCATAAAAATCAAAAAGAAATGTTTCTTTCAAGCTGTGTGCAGCAGAGTTTGAACCAGGTACTCTTGGGTTGTGATCTAGCTCACTACAGCTAAACCACAAATTCCCACTGAAACCATGATTACATATTTTAAAAAGATTGTTTTAAAAGTGTATTTTTAAAATTTTAAAGTAGATGTATTTGAAATATTAAAATACCTTTTCCTGGACAAATGCCTACAGCTGTCATCCTACCACAGCTGTGGTATGTTTGGGTTGAAGGCTCGTGCATGTTATAATTTATTTACATGACACTAGATTGGAAGACTGCTGACTTGGCAACAATCATTAATATCAGTTAAAAATAAATTCTAAAATTTAACATCCAAAAACATTTCCCCACAAACGTGAAGAAATGTGATCGTATAATGATACACAGTCTCAAAACAATTTCATATTTGTTTTTTAGATATGTCTAACATTTAGTCTGTGTCGTTAATTGATTAATATTTATTTGTTTACAGTGATAATGAGCATATATATATTATGTTCGCTTTGTAACTGCACATATATTTATTTTGCTAATTGTGTGTCTGAGCAGAGATTTATTATTTTAACTGCAGAGATTTATTTTATTGACTATGACTGACCAATTTCATTTTTGCTAACTGTTTGACTCAGCATGTGGGATATAGCATATCATTCTTTTGTAGGTGGACAACTTCCTACCAATCATATGCAGAGATTTTCTTACTGGTTTTGGGATCAACTTTATGACCATCATCGTAATCCTAATCGAGACACCAGTATTTGGAGCTGTCTTGTTTCCTGTCATCATTGCTTTTTGCTTTGTTTTGGTGTGGTTATAAATAAAAACTTTAGCATTTAATGTTCTATTTTATGAATATTAACTTTATCATTTAATGTTTTATTTTATAAATATTAATGTTAGCATTTAATGTTCTATTTTATGAATATTAACTTTAGAATTTAATGTTCTATTTTATAAATATTAACTTTAGAATTTAATGTTCTATTTTATAAATATTAACTTTAGAATTTAATGTTCTATTTTATGAATATTAACTTTAGAATTTAATGTTTTATTTTATAAATATTAACTTTAGAATTTAATGTTCTATTTTATAAATATTAAATTTTGTATTTAATGTTCTACCTTGCGAAAGGGAATTGAGAAATTAATTATGGCAGTACAAGAGAAAAGCTAAAAAACATTAAATTCTCAACATGCTAAAATATTAAAATTGACAACTGATAAAACCACGACCAAGGGTACTTTTATCAAGGGAGAAAAAGTAGTAAAGGTGAACAGTATCGAATATATTGGTTCACTACTAACAAAGAATGGAAATAGGATAACTGGATAAAGGAAATCAAAAGAAGAACAAATATACATTACCAAAAAAACTTTAATAACTAGAAACAGAATGGAAGGGACCTGATAGGAAAACAAAGATCAGAATACTAAGAGTATGCATATTCCCAGTGTCAACGTATGTGTATCAAACATGGACATTAAAGAAGGCATTGGAAAAGCATATATGTGATTTTGTTATAAATATTGCAAAAGAATCCTCCACATACCATGGACAGATTAAAGAAGAAAAAATATATCAGGAAATAATTTAGAATTAAAAATAACTGCCTAATATAAATAAAAATGAGAAAATTGAAGTACTTTTAACACAGAAAGTTATTATGGGATAGAAAAGATAACTATGGAAGGACACATCCTAGCAAAGAGAAGAGAAAGACCATGGAGAAGATGGATTCAGGGTATGCTGAATGATTTGAGCATGATAGCCATGGAGTTTTTACATCTGGCCTATGATGAGTAAAATTGCATAGGGCTGTGAGGGTTGCTCAGTTCTGGTTAGGATGATGCTATTGGAGGATAAAGATAATATTAAAATTATTAAAATGACTAATGTTGAGGTGCGAATAAGATCAAGACACGTTGAAAGCTTGTCATCAATATAAGAAAGAGGCAGTCATAATTTTTCGGGCATGTAATGAGGAGGGGAGGCTTAGAAGACATTGTGACAACCGGTAAAATTGAGGGTAGACGAGACAGAGGAAGACAGAAAGAGAAAATTTTGGAAAGCCTGACTTCATGGCACGGTAGAGCGTCAACATCTGAGTTGATAGCAAACACCAATGCCAGAGATTTTTGGAGATCCATGATCTCTTATGCCAGCCGGCACGGCACCTGATGATGATGATGTGTGATATTCTCATGATATAATGAACATTGTTCATGTGTTTCCTTGTACTGCTTAAGATAGATAAAATGGAACATACATTTTTCTGTTATATCATTTTCAGTGTTTCTTTGTGCCAACCTCCAGACAGTTGAGACGAATAGAGCATGTGACACGGTCTCCTATATACACACACTTCAGGTGGAATATCGTTCCGTTCTTCTTTGCGTTCGTTCTTACGACCAATTTTAATCACTTTTTGTGATATGTTTGATCATTGCCAAGAATGTGTATACGTTGCACATTGGTTTTGAAGGCCCCTAAACGCATAGACTTCTGCACGTTTAGGACATGTGCATCCGATTTCAGCCAAACCTCCTTAGTCGCCTCTTACAACATGCGTGGCAGGTAACAGTGGTTCTATTCTTTACACCCCAAATTTGGGCCCGGTAACCACTCGGGCGATCGTTCCGTTGACTGTGTGTAAATTGTGGCGAAAATTGACATATATATATATATTCCAGCATATCGTTATATGTTACATAGGACCTGCAAGTAATTTTTCCATACTACTCTGTCCTTGGCAACTAGCTCAATCTCTTCCATGGAATTGAGTCTAATATTTCTTGCTTCTCTCAGCAAAGTTCGTTTCAGCATTTTCCTAGGGTATCCCCTCTTGAACTTTTTGTGCTGATGTCTCCATTGTAGCACCCATATGACCCTAGCGGATTATATTTCTTCTTATTATTAATTGAATAGTGGTGTTATCACAAGGAGGATGATAGAAATGATGTTTGAATATAACTAATATGAGGGGGGCGTTCTTGTAACTGTATAGTAGTATTATGGTAAGTAGATTGTTCTTGTAACCGTGTGGTGGTATTGTGCTAAGAATGGTGTTGATGAAACTGTGTGGTGGTATTGTGCTAAGGAAGGTGTTCATGTTACAGTGTGGTGGTATTATAGTAAGGATGGTGTTGATATAACTGTGTGGCAGTATTATAGTAACGATGGTGTTGATGCAACTGTGTGGCAATGTTGTGCTAAGGAAGGTGTTCATGTTACAGTGTGGTGGTATTTTAGTAAGGATGGTGCTGATGTAATTGTGTGGTGGTATCATGGCTAGTATAGCAGACATGATGTTTAAACTTGACTAAAACTGTGTTCTTACAGTGAGTCTGTGTCAGGAACATCTGTAATCAAGGCATATGGAAAAATGGATCAATTTGTCACAGAATCCAAGAACAGAGTTGATTACAACACTGTATATTTCTTTGCTGCTTCCATGTCAGTCAGGTAAGTTTACTATCACCATGGTTATAACAGCCATCTTGTTGTGTCACTGTTAACCCTTTTCTATCATAATACCAACTTCCATTATTTTCATATTTTAAAATTATTTTCTGTAATAGTGTACCTAAACAGCAGTCAGTTACTATTATTAAATGTGATGGGTTGTAGAGCAACAGCATAATCGTTACACCTTGTTAATGCTGGAATCAAGAATGGGTCTTCTATGGACAAAAATGACATCAATGCTCTAAGAGAAAACATGCTCTGAAAATTTTAACGTAGAAGATAAAGGGTGTTCTTTATCTTGGTTTCGCAAATTATGCATACCGATAAGTGTGGCAAAATCATGAAACAAACCCCAGTAGATATATAATCAACCAACACAAAACAGGAGTTCTTAGTCTAAACACAGTGAAATACATACTTGGGAGAAGATCGGAACAATTATGGACATGTCCGATGTGCGGTAAGATGATCCTCCAATGAACAATGTGTAATATACACAAAATATGCTTGTTGTGGTTTAGATAATAATAATTCTACCCATACATTTTGAAGTTACTGTATGCGTCAGAAACATAGAGAACTACTGAAACAATAACGCGTAAATTGCAAACATTCATCAATTGGTGTCTGCGCAGAATAGAGGGACTAAGATGGTATGATAGGGTCACAAATGAGGAACTTAGAGAGAGAAAACAAGACAGATTCCAGTGAACGAACATATTAAAAAAAGACGCTGGCACTGGATAGGACACACACTTTGCGAAAACCTGAGGGAATATAACAAGGTCTTTGTCTGGAACCCACAAGGACATCGAAAGAAGGGGAGGCCGAGAAAAACATGGAGATGAAATTTGGAGGCAGAGATCAACAATATAAAGAAGAGCTGGAGGAGCTGCAGGAGATAGCTAGAAATAGGAAGACTTGGCATGAGTTGGTTGAGGGCCTATGCCCCAATCTGGGAGAAAAAGGCAAAGAGAGAGAGAGAGAAAGAGTTAGAAGTTATGTAGGGCAATTTCTCCATACCACTCTATCCTGGGCAACTCGATTAATCTCTTCCATGGAACTAAGACTAATATTTCTTGCCTCTCTCAGCAAAGTTTGTTTCAGGGTCTCCTTAGGTCGTCTTCTCTGTCTTGAACCCTCTGCATCTGACTTCAATGCCTGCTTTGATATTCTTTGATAATTTCTTATCAATGTGTGTTCAACATATCTACATCTTCTCCTTCTTATAAAAGTTGTCACTAGTGGTTGACCATTCATTTCACTGATTTCATCCCTTCTCCTGAATTTGTTTAATTCTATATTCATTATCACCTGTGTAGTTCCGGGATCCAAGGAAGCAAAGAATAGCACCATTGCGACCTACAAGGCATGTCGTAAGAGGCGACTGATGTAGGACATAGGAAGCTACCCTAGTAAATAAAAAGCGCAGCAGAAATCGGATGTGCTAGCCTACTTGTAGGCGCATAACTGGCACAATGTACAATCACTCTTAGGCTCAGATCACATACAAATCATACAGAGTGGTTAACAGGTGGTCGATATGGAGCGTTCGAAGAAGAAGAATATATTCATTATTTTTTGCAGACATCTATTTTCAAATACATTCAACTGTGATATAGATGGCTTGTAATACATCTGGATGCAGTAGCTACTTTTAAAAATGTTTGTTTTGGTCTCACAGATAGCTAATAATAAATCTGGATACATTAACTACTATTTGTGATATATATTTGTTTTGGTCACAGATGGCTTGTAGTAAATCTGGACACATTAGCTAACCTGGTTATTCTTGCTTCTGGAATTTTTCAAGTTATGTCTGATGGAAGTTCTGGACAAGCTGGTCTGACTGTATCATATGCTTTACAGGTCATTACAAATTGTGTTGTTTCATTGTTGTAGTTGTGTAAATAGAGAATAATTGTAGTAGTGTTGTGTTTGTGTAGCTACATGAAATCTCATCAATAAATATCTTATTATGTTGATGTTAATTGATTGATTGATTGATTGATTGATTGATTGATAGGACCATCATAAAGTAAATAAAGTACTGTAGTTTTTATATGTCTGTTGTGCCCTTCTGCCCAGCGTGTTCGTAGCGCGTTGGACTACGGGTGACTATCCCTCTGTGTGTCGGGTTCAATTCCGTGGGATGGCAGAAAAAGCCACAGATTCCCCAGATTTATGGCGCTCGTGGCACCAAACCGAAGGGTTACGATGTCCATGGCACCGAGCCAAGAGCTGAAAAGCTCAAGTGCTTCTGGATTGGAAAAAAAAAAATATGTCTGTTGTGGTGAAACACATAAAAATAAAAGTACTGTAGTTTTTACAATTTTTCTGTTGTGGGAAGATATATTATTATCTTAATTTAAATAAAAAAAAAAAACATGTTGTTTGATAGAAATCTCAGGTTTAGTTTATTGAAGCATTTTGTCAAATTATACTGAATGACTGACATCGTTCTCTCTTTTTATACGTAGTCCAATGAGTGTATATTATTCAAGTGTTTGGGAACTATTTATGTAATGATGTGAATACTTTATCCTATGTGTTATGTATATGTTCAGTCATTATTGGTTTATTGCAGATATCTGGTAGTTTACCATGGATGGTTAGACAAATAGCTGATTTTGAAACAAATATTGTCTCTGTGGAGAGGATTA
The DNA here is from genome assembly GCA_020796225.1 of Arion vulgaris. Classification (NCBI taxonomy): domain Eukaryota; kingdom Metazoa; phylum Mollusca; class Gastropoda; order Stylommatophora; family Arionidae; genus Arion; species Arion vulgaris. Next base: position 7,636,272 of record CM036772.1, on the reverse strand, counting down.
AGGAGTACTCAGAGATAGAACAAGAGGTGGGTTCTATCCCATGTATCACCACACTTAAAAATTTGTTACAAGTCATCACACAACCATACAACCAAACAAAAAACAATAACTCACACAGCGTCCATGTTTATGATAAGATATTTTGTTTGATATTTTTCTTAAAATTCATTAATTATCATTTTTGTTCAAATATGAAGGCCCTGATGTCAAATCTTCTTATCTTTTCCCCTCTACTCCTGATATGCCTTTTAGCATCAGAGTTTGCAAAGACTTCTGGAAAGCAACCTCAAACATAAAGCTGAAATTTCTGTGGACCATCATTTTTGTGGTTGGTTTTGACTTCAAACTATTCAATCTTCATTATAGTGCTTGTTATCGGGCACTGTTCAGGTGTAATCATGTTACCTGGCTGGACCATTTAAAGTGATCCATAGGTGCTCAGCATCAGAAGTGGAAATTGGATAAAGTGGATAAAGTCATGAATTGGCTGTGCTGCAGACACTGTTCAGCTGTTACGCAGGCTCACAAATATTGACCCTGGGGAGAAATGGATATCAATGCCTTCAATATTTGGGAGCACATTTTTGACAGTCATTAAATTCGACAAAGGGTGCAGAGATAAAGGAATCCTGTGACAGTAGGTGCAGATGTCAAGGCCATCATTATTGAAAACTGTGAAAGATGGTAACGTTGTGATTTACATGGGTGATCGGTGCTTAGCCACCAAATGTCTGCATGCGTCTTCTCTGCAGGTTTTTACAGCAGAAAGGTCAAGGAATCCAGTGATTCATTTAGTATGACGTGTGGCATACTGGTGGTGACTGCCCAAGGGGTTACCGGGCCCAAATTTGGGGTGTAAAGAATAGAACCATGGTTACCTGCCACGCATGTCGTAAGAGGCTACTAAGGAGGTTTGGCTGAAATCGGGTGCATGTGTCCTAAACGTGTTGAAGTCTATGCGCTTAGGGGCCTACCAAACCAATGTGCAACATATACACATTCTTGGCAAAGATCAAACATATCACAAAGAGTGATTAAAATTGGTCATAAAGAACGAACACAAAGAAGAAGAAGACTGGTGGTGAGTTCTTTTTCCGTTATGACTATCATTCATTTCTTTAAAACAATCATTTATTTCTTTTTTTTTTACAAGATCTCATTTGACGCTGTACGTTTATTCTCACATCCCTGTTCCTTAATCATAAAAATAAAAAATTCACCAACAAATACTTAATTGTTTAACCCTGTGCTTTCATTCTAGGCTGATTGGGTAGTAAGTACCAAGAGACCTCAGCCAAACTGGCCATCCAAGGGTACAGTTGAGTTTAACAACTTTAGTGTAAAATACCGAGATGGTTTAGATCTGGTTATTAACAAAATGAGTGTCAGAATAGAAGGAGGTGAGAAGGTAAGTCTGATCATCTTTGATCACTCATCTTTTAGTTATATCTAGTTTTATCATCATGACATGTACATATTAACCCTTAAAACCTACAATTTTCTCATCTTTTATATATCAAATTGAAGGCTGCCTCAATAGTAATTGTCTAGAAATACTGATGCATCATTAATACAATCAGTCAGCATGTGGTCTCAATGTTGAAGGGCTTAAATTGTTTGCCTTATATTCTGAAGGTTCTGGGTTCAAATCCAGACTGCGTCATTATGTTCACTTTTTTATTTTTGTTTCTAGAGAACCCATAATAGTGTTGCTGGGGCTTTGGAGTTTATGCTTGAAGTGTAATTCTTGGAAGGTGGTATATCATTTCTGTAGAAAGAGACTGAGCCACATAGGAAAACCATGAAGTCAATACTTTGCTTTTAGATCATGTTTTTAGTCAGTCAGAACATCATTCTTTTTCTTTGGACACTCCATATCGACCACCAGTAAACCACTCTTTGTGATTTGTATGTGATTTGAGCCTAAGAGCAATTGTATGTTGTGCTAGTTATGCACCTACAAGTAAGCCAGCACATCCTATTTCTGTGACCCTTTTTATTTACTAGGTAGCTTCCTAGGCCCTACCTTAGTCGTCTCTTATGACACGCCTTGTAGTTGTTACTATTCTTTGCGGGCCCCGGCAGAACACAGGTGGTACATTATTCAATAATATACAAATAATCTGTGGGGTCTCTGTGATTAAGTGGTTAAGCTCTTTGGCTTGTGAGTCGAATGTCGTGGGTTCGCGTCCGGACCGCACCTTTCTGTTCATGAGTGCAGTTTTTGTTCAGAGACACCTAGGATTGTTGCTGGAGCTATGGAGTTCGTGCTTTGTGCAATACTCTCGGCAGGTGGCATGTCATCTCTGTGGAGAGGGAATGAGTCATATGGAGTCAAACCTGGTGCAATGAAGTCAATCCTTCAGCTTTAAAGCCCTTTAAACAAATAGTCTGACTACGTAGATCATGTTAGTAGCTAAAGCTTCCTTTTACGCTCCTGCCTTCTACCTTACCTTCCAAAATATTTTTCAACAGAGATTCATGTCTTTTAATGTGACCCAAATCTCTGTTGTCTACTTCCCTGAGCAGTTTGCTTATCATTCCTAGTAGATAAGTATATTATTACTCAATCAGTAACTTATCATTCCTAATAGATAAGTATATTATTACTCAGTCAGTAACTTATCATTCCTAGTAGATAAGTATATTATTACTCAATCAGTAACTTATCATTCCTAGTAGATAAGTATATTATTACTCAATCAGTAACTTATCATTCCTAGTAGATAAGTATATTATTACTCAGTCAGTAACTTATCATTCCTAGTAGATAAGTATATTATTACTCAATCAGTAACTTATCATTCCTAGTAGATAAGTATATTATTACTCAAACAGTAACTTATCATTCCTAGTAGATAAGTATATTATTACTCAATCAGTAACTTATCATTCCTAGTAGATAAGTATATTATTACTCAATCAGTAACTTATCATTCCTAGTAGATAAGTATATTATTACTCAGTCAGTAACTTATCATTCCTAATAGATAAGTATATTATTACTCAATCAGTAATTTATCATTCCTAGTAGATAAGTATATTATTACTCAGTCAGTAACTTATCATTCCTAGTAGATAAGTATATTATTACTCAATCAGTAACTTATCATTCCTAGTAGATAAGTATATTATTACTCAATCAGTAACTTATCATTCCTAGTAGATAAGTATATTATTACTCAGTCAGTAACTTATCATTCCTAGTAGATAAGTATATTATTACTCAGTCAGTAACTTATCATTCCTAATAGATAAGTATATTATTACTCAGTCAGTAACTTATCATTCCTAGTAGATAAGTATATTATTACTCAATCAGTAACTTTATTCGGTCAGTACATCATTCACTAAAGTCATTTAATCAGGATTCATAGAGTCTTTCACTCAATCCCTCAGAAATCTCACTCAGTCAATTCAGATTCACTGAATGAAACAATCATTAATATTTTTAAAGAAACATGCAAATAATACCACGGACGAAAAAAACAAACAAATGAGATAGTTCTTCAAGAAACAAATTAATACTTTATATTGATTAGAGAAGTTAGATGTAAGCAATCAATAATTTTAGTAACTCAACAAAGTATATAATTCATTCAGTCACTGTCAATATACCCTTCAGATAAGCACTAGTTAAGTATATCATTCATTCCCCAACCAGTCCTCCAAGCCATGGAGTGTTCATCAATCATCCAGTTTCACACTGGGTCAACGAATCACAAAATTAGTTACTTTCCAACAGGTTGGTATTGTAGGACGGACAGGGGCAGGAAAGTCGTCATTGTCTCTCTCTTTGTTTCGTCTGATGGAAGCAGCTGGTGGCAGTATTCTTGTGGATGGTGTCAACATTGCTGATATTGGTCTTCATGATTTAAGATCTCGTCTGACTATTCTACCCCAGGTATGGGTCACAGAAACACTGCACATATGTACGTATAGAAGCACAAAGAGCATAGCATATATATAGCATATATAGCATATATATATATACATAGCATATATATAGCATATATAACAGGGCACACAGCACACATGGAAAGGCAAGGAAACATTTAACATATACAGAAACACTAACTAAATGGCACATTAATCAAAGATGCAACTAAACACAGAAACCAAACAACTAATGCATCCACCAACCAAGCAACATACCTGTCAACCAATACACCAATAAATTAAACAACATGTCATCCAACTAACCAATACAACAACAAACTAACAAAATCAACCGATATACAAAGGAATCAAAGAACGTGCAAGTCAACTAGTATGCTCAAAAACAACTCAAACCAACCAACATACCAAAAAGTACCTCATGCATCACACCAACCAACCATGATACCAAACAGTACATCATGTATCACACCAACCAACCATTATACCAAACAGTACATCATGCATCACACCAACCAACCATTATACCAAACAGTACATCATGCATCACACCAACCAACCATTATACCAAACAGTACATCATGCATCACACGAACCAACCATTATACCAAACAGTACATCATGTATCACACCAACCAACCAACAATAGACAAGTTAATGAAACTACACACCAATTAATAAAATTGCTCACGCAAAGCAACACACAAACTAGTCAAATAATCAACTCGCCAAGCACCTAACATAGCAGTACACCAAACCAACACATGAACAAACCAAACATAAAAGAGCCGCTCAATGTACTAATCAACAAACAAACTAACCAACCAGTATATTAACCAACCAAGCCACATAACAACCCATCAACCAACACTCTAACCAACCAAGCCACATAACCAACAAACAAACAACAAATCAAACCATCAACCAACAAGTTAACCAACCAAGACGCCAACCAATCAACACATCAACTAATTAACATAGATACAAACTAACCAACTAAAACAAACAACTGACCAAGCAGCCTATAAAACAACACACCAACCAACAACAGCTAATTGAACAACTAATAGCCCAGCCAGCAGGTCAAACACTCAAACAATCTATAAATAAAACCAACAAAACAATTAACCAACTAACAATATTCAAACTCAACCTATAACCAATCAATTAACCAACTAACCAACCATAGAGTGAACATATCAAGTTTCTAACTTTAAAAAATGTGACACCTAACATACATTTTTTATTTTTTATTTTAGGATCCAGTTTTGTTTTCTGGGTCACTTCGGTTGAACCTTGACCCTTTTAATGAGTTTAGTGATGATGAAATCTGGACAGCCTTGGAAAGAGCTCATTTAAAGCAGTTTGTCAGTCAGATGCCAGGAAAGCTGTCATATGAATGTGGAGAAGAGGGACATAACCTCAGGTAATTGCAAGTTGATAGGTCTATGAAAGTTATGAAAAGGGACATAACCTCAGGTTGTTGGAAGTTCTTTTATGAAACAAACATAAAAAACATTAATTTCTACAACATCTCATCATCATCAAAATTACATTAGGTGCCCTCGCTGGTGCTATGAAGTTTGTGCACTGCCACTGCCCCTTTTTCTACATAAGATAGAAATAGGGTTATAAACAGAAATATTATCTCCCCTACTTAATCCTATAATATCTTCCTACAGTGTGATAAACAGACAGATGATCTCCCCTATTTAACTCCTTGTGGACCAACTGCCACACTATGTGGCTTTGTGTTGGACGCCTTTTACAAGTAGCTACACTAAAGGGCGTTTTTATTCTAAAAACAAATAGCTTGTAAAAACATGGCTTTTGCCCTGGTTCACTAAGAGTTAATCTAACATATCTTCATAGTGTGATAAACAGAAAGATGATATCACCTACTTAAATACTATGTTATCGTCCTATATCTTTCTACAGTGTGGGACAGAGACAGCTCATCTGCCTAGGTCGGACATTGTTGAGAAAAACCAAGATTCTTATCCTGGATGAAGCTACAGCTGCAGTGGACATGCAAACAGATAACCTTATACAGAACACAATCCGTTTTGCATTCCAGCACTGTACTATAATAGCTATTGCTCACCGTCTTAACACTATAATGGATTACGATCGGTAGGTTACATGTATATTATCATCGTTTCTGAAATGTATGTCATAATGGTTTAATCATGTATGTCCCTTCTGTGGTAAGGAATTGTGTTCTATGATTGAATTCTACAATCACCTCCGCACATACCAGAGAAGGGCAGCAGCACATGTCTGGGGCTGTTGTTATCATTGCCTGCGATGGACGGCTATTATTATTATGGCTTAAGAACACCTGTAATGAATGAGCTGATAGATTGGCTGACATGGCTACGATATCAGAGAGAGCTGCAATGGACCGAAATGACATTCTTAACACATTGAAAGAGTCTTTACAAACAGAGGAGTTTCAGGGTTGTGAATCCTAGTCGCTGACCAGATTGAGAGAGATGGGTGTCGATATTGGTACAGCCCGAAAAGAACAACATACCAAATATGCAAACAATTAATTAATCAACATTGAACTGGCATGTTGGGCCACTGGAAGCTGCTGGATTTGTTGAGGCGGAGATCGAAGCACCTATACACATATCCGGTGTGCTATGATGTTAGTCCTCATATAACTGATAATTTATAACATCTATGCGAAAACATCGTTCCTGAAAATGAGAAGCATTATATGCAACAAGTCCTTGTCAATTGCAATCAAAATGCAAATTATTCAGTGCTACATAGAACCAATACTGATATACAGATGCGAGTCATGGATAATGAACACACAGATCGAAAAATCTCTGAAGGCCATAGAGATGTGGTTTTACAGAAGAATGATGAGAAATCCCACAGACTGTTAAAATGACAAATGTTGAATGAGATCAAGACACAGAGAAAACTTACCATCAATATAAGAAAGAGGCAGTCATCATTTTTCGGGCATGTGATGAGGAGGGCAGGTTTAGAACACATTGTGACAACCGGTAAAATTGAAGGTAGATGAGAAAGAGGAAGACAAAGAGAGAAAATTTTGGATAGCCTGACTTCATGGCACAGTAGAGCATCAACATTTGAATTGATGGCAAACACCAAAGACAGAGATTTGTGGAGATGATTGCCTACGCCAGCTGGCACGGCACCTGATGGTAATGATGTGATATGATATGTATGTTACATAAAACACTATAGATTAAACATGTTTTGCAATAATGGATTCTGATTTTATAGTATTTGGGTTATGACATCTGTGTGATATGACAGGTATGTGACATATAACATTATGGATTATGTAGGTAGATCACAAGTTTGACATTGCGGATTATAATGACATAGAATCTCTGTGATAGAGAGGTTAGGTGATCGCCTCTCATTGCAAAGGTACTCAGTTCAATCCCTTGTGGAGTCGTCATGATATTTCTCCAGAGATTCCTGATCTCAGTGTAGGTGAGGTCGAGTTCCTAGCCCTATCAGAGATGGACAATAAAATGAAGGTCCTGTGTTCAAGTTGGTCACGTAAAATAAACCTTGCCAGTTCTTAGGCTCAGATCACAAACAAATAACAAAGAGTGGTTTAAGAAGTGGTCAGCACCTGGACATGCTAGAGTGCGGGGTAATGAGTGTGCTGACTCTCTTGCAAACAGTGCCCCGACTCAAGTGGGCAGAAGCATGGACAGAGCCGATATCATCAATGCGGTACGCTCTCAATTGTGTGACATGGGTGGGTCTCAGACACTGGAACGAGTTCGAGAATTAGGCGTTAAGTTTGGACATGCCAGACAGTGTCGTCTTCGTGGTAGAGAGAGGATATAGTAATCAACTTCTCATGGGTACTGTGAGCAAATGGACTTTGGGATGGCTGCTGCAACGGAGGACAGAGCACGAATGGGAATGCCCAATGTGCAATGACGTCGATCGCATAACATAACATAACATAACAAGAAGTGGCCAATATGGAATGTTCGATGAAGAAGAATTATGAAGACAATTACATTTATAAACTGACAATCATCTGTTTAGATGCACACATGATCCAAGAACAGGAAATTATGTTTGCGATCTTGTAGCTTGTTTATTCACATAGAAAATTAGATACAATTTCTTTGTCACTTTAATGTCTGAGAATGCATCTGTCACTTGTAATACATCAGTCACTCTAATACTGTGTAACACAACTGTCACTCAGCTTCCTTGGAACACATCTGTCACTCTAATACTGTGTAACAAAATTGTCACTCAACTTTATTGCAACACATATGTCACTCCAATCACTTGTAACAAATTTGTTTATCACTTTGCTCATTTGTAACACACTTTTCACTCTCATCCATCAATCTGTCCACAGCGTGTTGGTCTTAGATGGGGGACATGTTAAAGAATTTGACACACCAGTCAAACTTCTGGATGACCACAATTCCATCTTCTATTCTATGGCTGTAGATGCCAACCTTGTCTAAACATCTGGGACAACTGAAGTAACAATACTGGACATAAGTTTAGATGTGTTGATGATTTTAGACATGAACATATGTTGTTAGACAATGGACATAGTTTTTTTTACATGGACATATGTTTATCCTTTTCATTCCACAATTTTTGTTTAACCTCCAGACGTATTTATATTGCAATGTGTACTGAACTAGACACTGTACTCACTTTGTGTCCTCTTAAAGAAAGTGCAGTGTGACAGTATATTGACTTAGAAGGGTTAAAGGGTTAACAGTTCTGATACAGTATTATCATGTTGGCACACTAGTTTTAGTTTAGTTTAGTCGTCCGATCATCATCACTGCACGTCGAGGCAATTAGTCCATAAGTGCTTCGATCTCCCCTTCAGTATGTCTCTCAGCATATGGCGACTAATGATACTAGTTCTTTGTTGGTTTACTATTCTTCTGTACCAGCATAGTGTTCTTGTCTAGCTACACCACATTTAACTTGGTATTCTTGCAGTCTGGTTAGTGTTGTAGATTTACCACTATTAATTGAATCATGTACACATCCTCTCTCCCTAAGGAATTTATAATATCAGCCTGGTCCATTGCTCGCCAGCTTTGTACAGCAGTCATACCTGCAAGCCTATCCGCACGTTCATTCCCCTTACACCTGCATGCCCTGGTACAAAAATAAAACTGATCTTTGTCAGCCTAGACCTCCCCAGCGGCTTCATATAATGTCTCTTAGCCCATCCTGTAGGGGCACACTAGTAACACTTGAATCACTCTGACACAGAAGTTTAAGATAGCTCAGGGACACATTACTCTCTCTGATACAATAGGTTTAGACAGCTCAGAGACTTACAATGACACAACAGTTCTAGACAGTTCAGAGACAACAGTTTTACTCAGAAGCAATAGTTTTAGAAAAGAACATGGTGTCTCTATGGTGAAGTGGTTGAGACGTTTGCCTGTCATTCTGAAGGTTCTTGATTCAAATCTTGACCAAGTCACATGTGCAATGTTTTCATGAGATCCCTAGAATTGTTGCAGGAGCTATGGAGTTCATGCTTTGTTCACCACTTTCGGCATTTCTGCCGACAGGGACGGCATTTCTGCCGACAGGGATGGAGCCATATGGGGAAACTCGGTGCAATGAAGTCAATCCTAAGCCTTTGGATTATTTTTCAGTTTTAGACAGCTTAACATAACCAAATAATTCATGAGAAAATATGTTTGAACAGTTCAGAGACAGCAGTCCTACTAAGACACAATCTGTTACAACAGAAGAATATTCTTTACTTTAAATTGGAGACTCTATAATTTATTAGTTTTTAAGTATTAGTTACTTGATTTGACTGCATATAACAATTATTATTACTATTATTATTACTATTCTTATTATTATTACTATTATTAGATGCCCACTAAAACAAGTGAAAGATTTCACATACCTGGGGAGAATTTTTTCTGCAAACGGAAGAATAACTAATGAAATTCAACACAGATGCAACAAAGCAAATCAAATGATAGGACAAATGGCGCCAATTTAAAAATCTAAACATGTCACCATGAACACAAAAAGAGCAATGTTCAACACAATCTTTCTTCCAACATTATGTTACCAGTGCCAAACCTGGTCACTGACAACAGATGATAGAAGAAAACTAGTTGCGACAGAGATGATGTGTCTATGCAGAATGCTGGGTGTAACAAGAAGAGACTGGTTGAGAAATGAAGACATCAGGAAAAAGTGGGTACAACATCAGTACTAGACTTCATCAAGAAACAACAAATTAAACGGTTTGGCTACGTAAGCAGATTACCAATAGACAGTGCACCTCAAACAGCAATGCTGCTCTGATACAATGGGTACAAAGCAAAAGGCCGGCCATGCAAAAGATGAACCTCAGAGATAATAGAGGCGATGAAAGACACTATCTACAAAGCGCAAACAAGGGCCCGTTTTAGAAATCTCTTCCTGACCTGACGCTGTGAGGCAAAACAGGATTGGAGAAAAGAAGAAGATTAGATGCTTGAGTTTTTGTGAGACATCTAAAAAGAAATTACTTATGTTCCTGAGGACATTGAAGATGTTTTATTAACCAAAACACTATCAAATCAATCTAGTGCCATGCCTGCTGGAATAGGAGATCATATCTCCCCACAGCTCTGTTTCCTTGGTGCAGTTAATCAGATCTTTTGTCGAACGACAATGTCAGACCATCCAACATCTTCTCCATCTGTCTTCAACGATTTCTCCTTGCCTGAATTTTACCTGTTGTCACCAAATGTTCTAAACCTCCTCTTCACATTATATGCCTGAAGAACCTTGATTGTCTGATTCTTATTCTTTTGATAAGGTTTCTTTGTGTGCAGGCCTGTTTTAAAACCTCATAATTTGTTTTCTTCGATGTCCATGAAATTTCAAAACACTATACCTGTATAAATAAGTCAGCACTGAAAGAGTGAGGCTGTGTTATGTGGGTTCCAACTAAATGACTAAATCATTATGCATATAATCTCCTCTGAGCAGACAACTTGACATGATGTTATTGAATACCTTATACAGAGATGGAAATATTGAATAACAAATATGTGTCAATATACATAAAAAGAGCACTATAAAATACAATATTTCTCCCATCCCTGTGCTACCAACGCCAGACATTGACAATAAGAGCAAATAACGAAACATAAAGACAGAAATGAGATTCTTAAGGAGAAGGTTCAATGTATCAAGATTAGAGAAAATCAGTAATTATATAATTAGGTCCAAGGTGGGTACAAAAGCAGCAGAATTCATCCAGAGGTAACAGGTCAAAAGGTTAGGTCATGTAACATGTTTGCCTTGAAATAGTATACTCCAACAGGCAATATTACACAGTGTAAACAAAAACCGGGTTATAGGATAGCCATGCAAGCGGTGGACTTATGGAATAGCAGAGTCTCTGAACATCTCTATATATAAAGTGCATAACAAGGCTCTCTTCTAGACCCCTACTTCTCCTCTATACAACAAGGGTACAAGATGAACAAGATAAAATGAGATGCAGAGACACAGAGTTGGAGTCTTCTATATATAAAAAACGACTTGAAGACTCGAACCCAAAATCAGAGAGAAACTGTAATGCTTTAGAAGCAGCTTTGTACATTCAAAGATCGTTTTTGATGTTTCTCCATAAAAGGCATATGGAGTACAACATTTTTTAAAAGGACTAATATGTATGAATAGTTTATCTATTAAACATTTTCTTTATGACAGTGTGTTTTTTTCTTATTTCTAAGTTCTTATAGTTACAGGTTATCATATAAAGAATAACCAAATAGGAATAGTTCACCTACATGTCTGCTACAATCTTAAACATGAAGCACAGGAGCCTTGCATTCCAAGGGTTCTGCGTTCAAATCCAGACTGCACCATTCTGTTCACAAGTTCATTTTTTCCAGAGACTCCTAGGATTGTTGCTGGAGCTATGCAGTTTGTGCAGAGAGGGATCAAGCCATATGTAGTAAAACCAGGTGCAATGAAGTCATTCCTTTGGCCTTTGACATAAAGAGCTATCATTCATACATGAATTATTGAATTGTGCAACACCTCAAAATACAGGAACTAACAGACCTGTGTATCAAATATATGAACAATTACCTGATAGATGAACAACACACATACACATGTCTAATTCACATATGTGTCAGACAGGCAGATCTAGCAGACAGGACTAATCGACACATGTGTTAGATTTAAAGAAATAACAGGTATAAACAGTTCATATTTTCGTTTTATTCCAATGATTTTAGACATCAACTTGCATACTTCTAAAGTAGTTAGTGGTTAACTGGAGTCTCTGTATATCTAGATATAGTCTTGGACTGACGTGAAGGTCAACCATATGTGTTTCCTCTTTTCATTGTATGTTGAACACTAGCAGGATATGTGCCTCTGAACAGTTCATATATGTGCTAGTCATATGAAGAACTAGCTGACATGAAAAACACATGTGTCAAACAAATGAAGAATGAACATATATAAACAATTTACATGTCAAGACATAAGAAAACTGTGACTGTGGCACATTTGTGTCAGACAGTGAAAGCACTAACAAACACAAATCTTAAACAGCTTTGTCTGATACACAGATTCAGTTTCAGTTTGGAATATCTTCATTGCACTCCAGACATATCCATAGGTTGCTACACAGATATACACAGCTAGCTATATTTCACATATATCTTCCTACATTAAGAAATCATCACCCTCAAATAGCTTGTCCTGAGCAGAAATTTGTCCCAATAACAGTCCTTCATAATTTCTCTCTCAAAGGTTAGACGTCCCACCTCTGCAGCTATCATGTTCAAACCATCAGTTACATCCTGAATCCATCTTCTCTGTGGTCTCCTCTTTGCTGGGATACCTACTTCCATAAATGTCTTCTCTATCACTTCGTGTCTCTTTGCATGCCCAAAATACTTCAATTTTCTTATTTGTAGTATCATCCAGTTTTCTTTGATTTTGAATTCTTTCTGGATAGATATATTTGTTCTCTTCTCCATCTATCATATACCGAGGACTTTTCTGTAACACTTATATTCAAAAGCACATATATGTTTTTAATACATGAAGAAATAACATACATAAATAGTTGACCCATGTATCATACACATGAATTACAATCTTCAAGATGAAGAACTAGCAGATATTCTAGCTGCCCTATGTGTGAGGCACATAAAGAACTACAAGACATTGATAGATTATCTTTGCACTAATCACATGAACTACAACTTGCAACATAAAGAACTAACAGATGTGAGTGGTATTGAAGATATCACATTACTGCAACCTCAAACATGAAAAATTATAATTTATCAATATATTATTAATATGCCAGGTCCATAAACTATGACCTTACATAAGAAGAACTAAAAGCTATGAAAAGTTTACTTCTGTGTTGGGCCAATGAATTACAATTTTCCATTTGAAGAACTAACAGATGGGAAAAGTTTGTATGTGACAGACACATAAACTACAGCCTCTAACATGAAAAATTAACAAATGTAAAAAATTAACTTGTGTGTCTGGCACAAGAACTACTAAGTTCTCACATAAATAACTAATGCATGTGAAATACATACCTATGTGTAAGATACATGAACTACCAGCTCCTACATGAAGAACTAATAGGTATGAAACGTTCCCCTTGTCCCTGACATACACTACCAGCTCCCATGTGAAGAAATAATATATTTGCAAAATGTCTACCTATGTCTCAGACACATGAACTATAGCCTCATTCTGCAATGTTACATTGCCAGTAACTTAATCTGAACTACCTATTACAACTCCACCAGTAATCTCCCCTGATTGCATATCATATTCATGTGTATACAAGGCATTGTCATAGGCAGCTCCCTTGGTGACCTTGGGAACTGGTCTATAATTGTTAGACCTGTTTCTGTTCTTGATAACTATGACAACTGTAGCAATGATAACACAAAATCCTATAATTCCAATCACTATGCCAGCCACTTGTCCTCCAGAAATTGAATTATTGTCCTTAGCTGCAAATGAACAATTGACATTGATGTACAGTTAACACTATATAAATATGAGGCACATATTTCACAGATGTGTTGACTAAGAAATGTGCGGTGGGTAGATCATAGATTCGTTGATTAAATCACCTGTGTGTTGCGCACTCTCAGGGGAGCAGAGAATAGTAGCACTGCAACCTACAAGGCATGTCATAAGAAACGACTGAGGTAGAGGTTCAGCGGAGCCACACTAGCAAATAAAAAGCATCGAAATTGAATGTGCTGGCCTACTTGTGAGCGCATAACTGGCACAATGTAATTTCCTCTTAGGTTCAGATCACATACAAGTCACAAAGAGTGGTTAACAGGTTGATATGGAGCGTTCGAAGAGAAGATGAAGTTGACTGAATGGTCTCCAATAATAAACAGTTTATTTACTTTAAAAGCTCTTAATTTGCTTTTGCTTTGGAAAGAAAATTTGCATGCTTCTTTTGAACCATTGTTTTGGGAATATCTCCAACTTGTATTTGATGTTGTTGATCATTTATCCAACACTCACTACTGTCTAATAACACTTCCAGGTCCCTACTTCTACATATTTTAAGTTTTGTTTTAAAGATTTAATTCTTTGGCTTTCCAGATTTTAATGAGCATAGCAAGAGTTTGACGTGCCCACAAAGTATTATGTATAGAGTTACTGAAGTAAAGTGATGATGTCTTGTGTTGGTGTGTTAGGGAGAGAGAAATATGGAGAAAGTTACATATTGTTGTGTGTTAGGGAGAGAAAATATTGGAAAGTTACATATTGTTGGTATGTTAGGAGAGAGAAATATGAGAAAGTTACATATTGTTAGTGTTAGGAGAAAAATATGGAGAAAGTTACAAATTGTTGTGTTAGGGAAAAAATATTGAAAAGTTACATATTGTTGGTGTGTTAGGAGAGAAAATTGAGAAAGTTACATATTGTTGGTGTGTTAAGGAGAAATTAGAAAGTTACATATTGTTGGTGTGTTAGGAGAGAGAATATTGAAAAGTTACAAATTGTTGGCATGTTAGGAAGAGAATATTGAGAAAGTTACATTATTGTTGGTGTGTTAGGAGAGAGAAATATTGAGAAAGTTCAATATTTTGTGTGTTAGAAGAAATATTGAGAAAGTTACAAATTGTTGGCATGTTAGGGAGAGAGAAATATTGAGAAAGTTACATATTGTTGGTGTGTTAGGAGAGAGAAATATGAGAAAGTTAAAATTGTTGGTTGTTAGGGAGAGAGAAATAGTGAGAAACTTACAAATTGTTGTAGTAGTTAGGGAGAAGAAATATGAGAAAGTTAATTATTGTTGGTTGTTAGGAAGAGAAATATTGAGAAAGTCTACATATTGTTGAGTGTTAGGAGAGGAAATAGTTGAGAAAGTTGCAATTGTTGTAATGTTAGGGAGAAGAAAGTATAGAAAGTTACATTTGTTGGTGTGTTGGAAGAGAAATATTGAGATTACTATATTGTTGTGTTAGGAGAAGAAATAGTTGAGAAATTTACAATTGTTGGTGTTTAGGGAGAGAGAAATAGTGAAAATTTAATATTTTGGTGGGTTAGAGAAGAAATATGAGAAAGTTATTATTGTGTAGTGTTAGAGAGAGAAATAGTGAGAAATTTACATATTGTTGGTGTGTTAGGGAGAGAGAAATAGTGAGAAAGTTACATATTGTTGGTGTGTTAGAGAGAGAAATATGAGAAAGTTACATATTGTTGGTGTGTTAGGAGAGAAATAGTGAGAAAGTTACATATTGTTGGTGTGTTAGGGAGAGAAATAGGAGAAAGTTACAAATTGTTGGTGTGTTAGGGAGAGAGAAATATTGAGAAAGTTACATATTGTTGGTGTGTTAGGAGAGAAATATTGAGAAGTTACAATTGTTGGTGTTAGGAGAGAGAAATATTGAAAGTTACATTTTGTTGGTGTGTTAGGGAGAGAATATTAGAAAGTTACAATTGTTGGTGGTTAGGAGAGAAATATTGAGAAAGTTACAAATTGTTGGATGTTAGGAGAGAGAAATATTGAGAAAGTTACATATTGTTGTGTGTTAGGAGAGAAATATTGAAAGTTACAATTGTTGGCATGTTAGGGAGAGAGAAATATTGAGAAAGTTACATATTGTTGGTGTATTAGGGAGAGAGAAATATTGAGAAAGTTACAAATTGTTGGCATGTTAGGGAGAGAGAAATATTGAGAAAGTTACATATTGTTGGTGTGTTAGGGAGAGAGAAATAGTGAGAAAGTTACATATTGTTGGTGTATTAGGAGAGAAATAGTAGAAAGTTACATATTGTTGGTGGTTAGGGAGAGAGAAATATGAGAAAGTTACAATTGTTGGTGTTAGGAGAAATATTGAGAAAGTTACAATTGTTGGCTGTTAGGGAGAGAAATATGGAAAGTTACATTTGTTGGTGTGTTAGGGAGAGAAATAGTAGAAAGTTACATATTGTTGGTGTATTAGGGAGAGAGAAATAGTGAGAAAGTTACATATTGTTGGTGAGTTAGGAGAGAGAAATAGAGAAAGTTACATATTGTTGGTGTGTTAGGAGAGAAAATATTGAGAAAGTTACAATTGTTGGCATGTTAGGAGAAGAAAATTGAGAAAGTTACATATTGTTGGTGTGTTAGGGAGAGAAATATGAGAAAGTTACATATTGTTGGTGTTTAGGAGAG
Source organism: Arion vulgaris (assembly GCA_020796225.1). Classification (NCBI taxonomy): domain Eukaryota; kingdom Metazoa; phylum Mollusca; class Gastropoda; order Stylommatophora; family Arionidae; genus Arion; species Arion vulgaris. The sequence continues at coordinate 7,619,669 of CM036772.1, read as the reverse complement.
AAATAGTAGAAAGTTACATATTGTTGGTGGGTTAGGGAGAGAAATAGTAGAAAGTTACATATTGTTGGTGGTTAGGAGAGAGAAATAGTGAAAGTTACATATTGTTGGTGGTTAGAGAGAGAAATAGTGAGAAAGTTACATATTGTTGTGGGTTAGGGAGAGAGAAATAGTAGAAAGTTACATATTGTTGGTGTTAGGGAGAGAAATATTGAGAAAGTTACAATTGTTGATGTTAGGGAGAAATATTGAAAAGTTACATATTGTTGTTGTGTTAGGGAGAGAGAAATATTGAGAAAGTTACATATTGTTGGTGTGTTAGGGAGAAATATGAGAAAGTTACAATTGTTGGTGTTAGGAGAGAGAAATATTGAGAAAGTTACATATTGTTGGTGTGTTAGGGAGAGAAATATGAAAGTTACATATTGTTGGTTGTTAGGAGAAGATAATATTTTTGAGAAAGTAGTACATATTGTTGTGTATTAGGGAGAGAAATATTGAGAAAGTTACATATTGTTGGTGTTAGGAGAGAGAAATATTGAGAAAGTTACATATTGTTGGTGTATTAGGAGAGAGAATATTGAGAAAGTTACATATTGTTGGTGTGTTAGGGAGAGAGAAATAGTGAGAAAGTTACATATTGTTGGTGTGTTAGGAGAGAGAAATATTAGAAAGTTACATATTGTTGGTGTGTTAGGAGAGAGAAATATTGAGAAAGTTACAAATTGTTGTGTGTTAGGAGAGAGAAATATGAGAAAGTTACATATTGTTGGTGTATTAGGAGAGAGAAATATTGAGAAAGTTACAAATTGTTGGTATTTAGGGAGAAATATGAGAAAGTTACATATTGTTGGTGGTTAGGAGAGAGAAATAGTGAGAAAGTTACATATTGTTGTATTAGGAAGAGAATAGTAGAAAGTTACATATTGTTGGTGGGTTAGGGAGAGAGAAATAGTGAGAAAGTTACATATTGTTGGTGGGTTAGGAGAGAGAAATATTAGAAAGTTACAAATTGTTGGTATGTTAGGAGAGAGAAATAGTAGAAAGTTACATATTGTTGGTGGTTAGGAGAGAGAAATATTGAAAGTTACATATTGTTGTGTGTTAGGAGAGAGAAATATTGAGAAAGTTACAAATTGTTGGCATGTTAGGAGAGAGAAATATTGAAAGTTACATATTGTTGGTGTGTTAGAGAGAGAAATATTAGAAATTTACAAATTGTTGGTGTGTTAGGAGAGAGAAATATGAGAAATTACAAATTGTTGGTGTGTTAGAGAGAGAAATATTAGAAAGTTACATATTGTTGGTGTGTTAGAGAGAGAAATATTAGAAATTACAAATTGTTGGTTTGTTAGGGAGAGAGAAATATTGAGAAAGTTACATATTGTTGGTGTGTTAGGGAGAGAAATATTGAGAAATTTACATATTGTTGGTGTATTAGGGAGAGAGAAATATTGAGAAAGTTACATATTGTTGGTGTGTTAGGGAAGAGAAATAGGAGAAAGTTACATATTGTTGGTGTAGGTAGAGAGAAATAGAGAAAGTTACATATTGTTGGTGTGTTAGGAGAGAGAATATTGAGAAAGTTACATATTGTTGGTGTGTTAGGGATGAGAAATAGTAGAAAGTTACATATTGTTGGTGTGTTAGGGAGAGAAAATATTGAGAAAGTTACATATTGTTGGTGTGTTAGGAGAGAGAAATATTGAGAAATTACATATTGTTGGTGTTTAGGAGAGAAATATTGAGAAAGTTACATATTGTTGGTGTTAGGAGAGAAATATTGAAAGTTACATATTGTTGGTGTGTTAGGAGAGAGAAATATTGAGAAAGTTACAATTGTTGGTGTTTAGGGAGAGAGAAATATTGAGAAAGTTACATATTGTTGGTGTGTTAGGAGAGAGAAATATAGAAAGTTACATATTGTTGGTGTGTTAGGGAGAGAGAAATATTGAGAAAGTTACATATTGTTGGTGTGTTAGGGAGAGAAATATTGAGAAAGTTACATATTGTTGGTGTGTTAGGAGAGAAATATTGAGAAATTTACAATTGTTGTGTTAGGAGAGATAAATATTGAGAAAGTTACATATTGTTGGTGTGTTAGGGAGAGAGAAATATTGAGAAATTTACATATTGTTGGTGTATTAGGGAGAGAAATATTGAGAAATTAATTGTTGGTGGTTAGGGAGAGAAATATTGAAAGTTACAATTGTTGGTGTGTTAGGGAGAGAGAAATATTGAGAAATTTACATATTGTTAGGTGTGTTAGGAGAAAAATATTGAGAAAGTTACATATTGTTGGTGTGTTAGGGAGAGAAATATTGAGAAATTTACATATTGTTGGTGTGTTATGGAGAGAGAAATATTGAGAAAGTTACATATTGTTGGTGTGTTAGGAGAGAGAAATATTGAGAAATTACATATTGTTGATGTGTTAGGAGAGAGAAATATTGAGAAATTACATATTGTTGATGTGTTAGGAGAGAGAAATATTGAGAAATTACATATTTGGTGTGTTAGGGAGAGAGAAATATTGAGAAAGTTACATATTGTTGGTGTGTTATGGAGAGAGAAATATTGAGAAATTTACATATTGTTGGTGTGTTAGGAGAGAGAAATATTAGAAAGTTACATATTGTTGGTGTGTTAGAGAGAAATATTGAGAAATTTACATATTGTTGGTGTTAGGAGAGAAATATTGAGAAATTTACATATTGTTGGTGTGTTAGGAGAGAGAAATATTGAAAGTTACAAATTGTTGGATGTTAGGAGAGAGAAATATTGAGAAAGTTACATATTGTTGGTGTGTTATGGAGAGAGAAATATTGAGAAAGTTACATATTGTTGGTGTGTTAGGGAGAGAAATATTGAGAAGTTACAAATTGTTGGTGTGTTAGGGAGAGAAATATTGAAATTTACATATTGTTGATGTGTTAGAGAGAAAATATTGAGAAATTTACATATTGTTGATGTGTTAGAGAGAGAATATTGAGAAATTACATATTGTTGGTGTGTTAGGGAGAGAGAAATATTGAGAAATTTACATATTGTTGGTGTGTTAGGAGGAGAAATATTGAGAAATTACATATTGTTGGTGTGTTAGGAGAGAAAAGTGAGAAAATTACATATTGTTGGTGTTAGTGAGAGAGAAATATTGAAAGTTACATATTGTTGGTGTGTTAGGAGAAAAATATTGAGAAAGTTACATATTGTTGGTGGTTAGGAGAGAAATATTAGAAATTTACATATTGTTGGTGTGTTAGGGAGAGAGAAATATTGAGAAATTTACATATTGTTGGTGTGTTAGGAGAGAGAAATATTAGAAATTACATATTGTTGATGTGTTAGGAGAGAGAAATAGTGAGAAAGTTACATATTGTTGTGTGTTAGGAGAGAGAAATATTGAAAAGTTACATATTGTTGGTGTATTAGGAGAGAAAATATTGAGAAAGTTACAAATTGTTGGTGTGTTAGGGAGAGAGAAATATTGAGAAAGTTACATATTGTTGGTGTATTAGGGAGAGAGAAATATTGAGAAAGTTACATTTTGTTGGTGTGTTAGGAGAGAGAAATATGAGAAAGTTACATATTGTTGGTGTGTTAGGGAGAGAGAAATATTGAGAAAGTTACATATTGTTGGTGTGTTAGGGAGAGAGAAATATTGAGAAAGTTACAAATTGTTGGTGTGTTAAGGGAGGAGAAATATTGAGAAATTTACATATTGTTGGTGTATTAGGGAGAGAGAAATATTGAGAAAGTTACAAATTGTTGGTGTATTAGGAGAGAAATAGTGAGAAAGTTACATATTGTTGGTGTTAGGGAGAGAAAATAGTGAAAGTTACATATTGTTGGTGGGTTAGGGAGAGAGAAATAGTGAGAAAGTTACATATTGTTGGTGGGTTAGGGAGAGAGAAATAGTGAGAAAGTTACATATTGTTGGTGGGTTAGGAGAGAGAAATATTGAGAAAGTTACAATTGTTGGTGTTAGGAGAGAGAAATATTGAGAAAGTTACATATTGTTGGTGTGTTATGGAGAGAGAAATATTGAGAAAGTTACATATTGTTGGTGTGTTAGGAGAGAAATATTAGAAATTACAAATTGTTGGTGTTAGGGAGAGAGAAATATTGAGAAAGTTACATATTGTTGGTGTGTTAGGGAGAGAGAAATATTGAGAAATTTACAAATTGTTGGTGTATTAGGAGAGAGAAATATTGAAATTACAAATTGTTGGTGTGTTAGGGAGAGAATATTGAAATTTACAAATTGTTGGTGTGTTAGGGAGAGAGAAATATTGAGAAAGTTACATATTGTTGGTGTGTTATGGAGAGAGAAATATTGAGAAATTTACATATTGTTGGTGTATTAGGGAGAGAGAAATATTGAGAAAGTTACATATTGTTGGTGTGTTAGGGAGAGAAATAGGAGAAAGTTACATATTGTTGGTGTGTTAGGATGAGAAATAGGAGAAAGTTACATATTGTTGGTGTGTTATGGAGAGAGAAATATTGAGAAAGTTACATATTGTTGGTGTGTTAGGGATAGAGAAATATGGAGAAAGTTACATATTGTTGGTGTGTTAGGGAGAGAGAAATATTGAGAAAGTTACATATTGTTGGTATGTTAGGGAGAGAGAAATATTGAGAAAGTTACATATTGTTGGTGTGTTATGGAGAGAGAAATATTGAGAAAGTTACATATTGTTGGTGTGTTAGGGAGAGAGAAATATTGTGAAAGTTACATATTGTTGGTCTGTTAGGGAGAGAGAAATATTGAGAAAGTTACAAATTGTTGGTGTGTTAGGAGAAATATTGAGAAAGTTACATATTGTTGGTGTGTTAGGGAGAGAGAAATAGTGAGAAAGTTACATATTGTTGGTGTGTTAGGGAGAGAGAAATATTGAGAAAGTTACAAATTGTTGGTGTGTTAGGAGAGAAAATATTGAGAAAGTTACATATTGTTGGTGTGTTAGGGAGAGAGAAATATTGAAAAATTTACATATTGTTGGTGTGTTAGGGAGAGAGAAATATTGAGAAAGTTACATATTGTTGGTGTGTTAGGGAGAGAAATATTGAGAAATTTACATATTGTTGGTGTATAGGAGAGAGAAATATTGAGAAAGTTACATATTGTTGGTGTGTTATGGAGAGAGAAATATTGAGAAAGTTACATATTGTTGGTGTGTTAGGGAGAGAAAAATATTGAGAAATTTACATATTGTTGGTGTGTTAGGGAGAGAAAAATATTGAGAAAGTTACATATTGTTGGTGTGTTAGGGAGAGAGAAATATTGAGAAATTTACATATTGTTGGTGTGTTAGGGAGAGAGAAATATTGAGAAAGTTACATATTGTTGGTGTGTTAGGAGAGAGAAATATTGAGAAATTTCATATTGTTGATGTGTTAGAGAGAGAAATATTGAGAAATTACATATTGTTGATGTGTTAGGAGAGAGAATATTGAGAAATTTACATATTGTTTGTGTGTTAGGGAGAGAGAAATATTGAGAAATTTACATATTGTTGGTGTGTTAGGAGAGAGAAATATTGAAAATTTACATATTGTTGGTGTGTTAGGGAGAGAAATATTGAAAAGTTACATATTGTTGGTGTGTTATGGAGAGAGAAATATTGAGAAATTTACATATTGTTGGTGTGTTAGGGAGAGAAATATTAGAAATTTACATATTGTTGGTGTGTTAGGGAGAGAGAAATATTGAGAAAGTTACAAATTGTTGGCATGTTAGGGAGAGAGAAATATTGAGAAAGTTACATATTGTTGGTGTGTTAGGGAGAGAGAAATATTGAGAAATTTACATATTGTTGGTGTGTTAGGGAGAGAGAAATATTGAGAAAGTTACATATTGTTGGTGTGTTAGGGAGAGAGAAATATTGAGAAATTTACATATTGTTGATGTGTTAGGGAGAGAGAAATATTGAGAAATTTACATATTGTTGATGTGTTAGGGAGAGAGAAATATTGAGAAATTTACATATTGTTGGTGTGTTAGGGAGAGAAAAATATTGAGAAATTTACATATTGTTGGTGTGTTAGGGAGAGAGAAATATTGAGAAATTTACATATTGTTGGTGTGTTAGGAAGAGAAATATTGAGAAAGTTACATATTGTTGGTGTGTTAGGGAGAGAGAAATATTGAGAAATTTACATATTGTTGGTGTGTTAGGGAGAGAGAAATATTGAGAAATTTACATATTGTTGGTGTGTTAGGGAGAGAGAAATATTGAGAAAGTTACAAATTGTTGGCATGTTAGGGAGAGAGAAATATTGAGAAAGTTACATATTGTTGGTGTGTTATGGAGAGAGAAATATTGAGAAAGTTACATATTGTTGGTGTGTTAGGGAGAGAGAAATATTGAGAAAGTTACAAATTGTTGGTGTGTTAGGGAGAGAGAAATATTGAGAAATTTACATATTGTTGATGTTTAGGAGAGAAAATATTGAGAAATTTACATATTGTTGATGTGTTAGGGAGAGAGAAATATTGAGAAATTTACATATTGTTGGTGTGTTAGGAGAGAGAAATATTGAAAATTTACATATTGTTGGTGTGTTAGGGAGAGAAATATTAGAAAGTTACATATTGTTGGTGTGTTAGGGAGAGAGAAATAGTGAGAAAATTACATATTGTTGGTGTGTTAGGGAGAGAGAAATATTGAGAAAGTTACATATTGTTGGTGTGTTAGGGAGAGAAAATATTGAGAAAGTTACATATTGTTGGTGTGTTAGGAGAGAGAATATTGAGAAATTTACATATTGTTGGTGTGTTAGGGAGAGAGAAATATTGAGAAATTTACAAATTGTTGATGTGTTAGGGAGAGAAAATATTAGAAATTTACATATTGTTGATGTGTTAGGGAGAGAGAAATATTGAGAAATTTACATATTGTTGGTGTGTTAGGGAGAGAGAAATATTGAGAAATTTACATATTGTTGATGTGTTAGGGAGAGAGAAATATTGAGAAAGTTACATATTGTTGGTGTGTTAGGGAGAGAAATATTGAGAAATTTACATATTGTTGGTGTATTAGGGAGAGAGAAATATTGAGAAAGTTACAAATTGTTGGTGTATTAGGGAGAGAGAAATAGTGAGAAAGTTACATATTGTTGGTGGGTTAGGGAGAGAGAAATAGTGAGAAAGTTACATATTGTTGGTGGGTTAGGAGAAAGAAATAGTGAGAAGTTACATATTGTTGGTGGGTTGGGGAGAGAAATAGTAGAAAGTTACATATTGTTGGTGGGTTAGGGAGAGAGAAATATTGAGAAAGTTACAAATTGTTGGCATGTTAGGGAGAGAGAAATATTGAGAAAGTTACATATTGTTGGTGTGTTATGGAGAGAGAAATATTGAGAAAGTTACATATTGTTGGTGTGTTAGGGAGAGAGAAATATTGAGAAATTTACAAATTGTTGGCATGTTAGGGAGAGAGAAATATTGAAAAGTTACATATTGTTGGTGTGTTAGGGAGAGAATATTGAGAATTTACAAATTGTTGGTGTGTTAGGGAGAGAGAAATATTGAGAAATTTACAAATTGTTGGTGTGTTAGGGAGAGAGAAATATTGAGAAATTTACAAATTGTTGGTGTGTTAGGGAGAAAATATTAGAAAGTTACATATTGTTGGTGTGTTATGGAGAGAGAAATATTGAGAAATTTACATATTGTTGGTGTATTAGGGAGAGAGAAATATTGAGAAAGTTACATATTGTTGGTGTGTTAGGGATAGAGAAATAGGAGAAAGTTACATATTGTTGGTGTGTTAGGATAAGAATAGGAGAAAGTTACATATTGTTGGTGTGTTATGGAGAGAGAAATATTGAGAAAGTTACATATTGTTGGTGTGTTAGGATAGAGAAATAGGAGAAAGTTACATATTGTTGGTGTGTTAGGGAGAAAAATATTGAAAGTTACATATTGTTGGTGTGTTAGGGAGAGAGAAATATTGAGAAATTTACATATTGTTGGTGTGTTAGGGAGAGAGAAATATTGTGAAAGTTACATATTGTTGGTGTGTTAGGGAGAGAGAAATATTGTGAAAGTTACATATTGTTGGTGTGTTAGGGAGAGAGAAATATTGAGAAAGTTACAAATTGTTGGTGTGTTAGGGAGAGAGAAATATTGAGAAAGTTACATATTGTTGGTGTGTTAGGAGAGAAAATAGTGAGAAAGTTACATATTGTTGGTGTGTTAGGGAGAGAGAAATATTGAGAAAGTTACAAATTGTTGGTGTGTTAGGGAGAGAGAAATATTGAGAAAGTTACATATTGTTGGTGTGTTATGGAGAGAGAAATATTGAGAAAGTTACATATTGTTGGTGTGTTATGGAGAGAGAAATATTGAGAAATTTACATATTGTTGGTGTGTTAGGAGAGAAAATATTGAGAAATTACATATTGTTGGTGTATTAGGGAGAAAATATTGAAAATTTACATATGTTGGTGTGTTAGGGAGAGAGAAATATTGAGAAAGTTACAAATTGTTGGTGTTTAGGAGAGAGAAATATTGAGAAATTACATATTGTTGGTGTTTAGGAGAGAAAAATATTGAGAAAGTTACATATTGTTGGTGTGTTAGGGAGAGAGAAATATTGAGAAATTTACATATTGTTGGTGTGTTAGGGAGAAATATTGAAAAAGTTACATATTGTTGGTGTGTTAGGGAGAGAGAAATATTGAGAAATTTACATATTGTTGATGTGTTAGGGAGAGAGAAATATTGAGAAATTTACATATTGTTGATGTGTTAGGGAGAGAGAAATATTGAGAAAGTTACATATTGTTGGTGTGTTATGGAGAGAGAAATATTGAGAAAGTTACATATTGTTGGTGTGTTATGGAGAGAGAAATATTGAGAAATTTACATATTGTTGGTGTGTTAGGGAGAGATAAATATTGAGAAAGTTACATATTGTTGGTGTGTTATGGAGAGAGAAATATTGAGAAAGTTACATATTGTTGGTGTGTTATGGAGAGAGAAATATTGAGAAATTTACATATTGTTGGTGTGTTAGGGAGAGAGAAATATTGAGAAAGTTACAAATTGTTGGCATGTTAGGGAGAGAGAAATATTGATAAAGTTACATATTGTTGGTGTGTTAGGGAGAGAGAAATATTGAGAAAGTTACATATTGTTGGTGTGTTAGGGAGAGAGAAATATTGAGAAAGTTACAAATTGTTGGTGTGTTAGGGAGAGAGAAATATTGAGAAATTTACATATTGTTGATGTGTTAGGAGAGAGAAATATTAGAAATTTACATATTGTTGATGTGTTAGGAGAGAAATATTGAGAAATTTACATATTGTTGGTGTTAGGGAGAGAAATATTGAGAAATTTACATATTGTTGGTGTGTTAGGGAGAGAGAAATATTGAGAAAGTTACATATTGTTGGTGTGTTAGGGAGAGAGAAATAGTGAGAAAATTACATATTGTTGGTGTGTTAGGGAGAGAGAATATTAGAAAGTTACATATTGTTGGTGTGTTAGGAGAGAAAATATTGAGAAAGTTACATATTGTTGGTGTGTTAGGAGAGAGAATATTAGAAATTTACATATTGTTGGTGTGTTAGGAGAAAATATTGAGAAATTTACAAATTGTTGATGTTTTAGGAGAAGAAATATTGAGAATTTACATATTGTTGATGTGTTAGGGAGAGAAATATTGAAATTTACATATTGTTGTGTTTAGGGAGAGAAATATTGAGAAAGTTACATATTGTTGGTGTGTTATGGAGAGAGAAATATTGAGAAAGTTACATATTGTTGGTGTGTTAGGGAGAGAAATATTGAGAAATTTACATATTGTTGGTGTGTTAGGAGAGAGAAATATTGAAAAGTTACATATTGTTGGTGTGTTAGGGAGAGAAATAGGAGAAAGTTACATATTGTTGGTGTGTTATGGAGAGAGAAATATTGAGAAATTTACATATTGTTGGTGTGTTAGGGAGAGAGAAATATTGAAAAATTTACATATTGTTGGTGTGTTAGGGAGAGAGAAATATTGAGAAATTTACATATTGTTGGTGTGTTAGGGAGAGAGAAATATTGAAAAATTTACATATTGTTGGTGTGTTAGGGAGAGAGAAATATTGAGAAATTTACATATTGTTGGTGTGTTAGGGAGAGAGAAATATTGAGAAATTTACATATTGTTGGTGTGTTAGGGAGAGAGATCATGAGAAAGTATAACTAGAGTGATGTAATATTTACCATGTTGGACATGTGTCCCACGAGGTGGAAGCTGACTTGTAGTAGATGAAAAGAATTGTGTAGAGACATGTCCATCTGTCGTCTGTACAACTGTGACATCTGCAGTAACAGTGTCTGGACTGGTGACAGCTAAAGATGGTGTTGGTTGTGATGTTGATGGAGGACTGCTTGGAAACACTGTACAACAAAGTCAAACATATTCTACAATTATGTATGCTGCTATAAAAATTATACATAAAATGATCAATGGTTAAACACAGAATACTAAGAGCATGCCTATTCCCAGTAGCATCCTATGGGTGTGAAGCATGGGCATTTAATAAAGCTGTGGAAAAACCTATATCTGCTTTCAAATATAAGTGTTACAGAAGAGTCCTCCGTATATCTTGGACAGAAAAGAGAATAAATAGATCTATCCAGAACGAACTCAAAATCAAAGAAAACTGGCTGATGCTACAAATAAGAAAGAGAAAATTGAGAAATTTTGGACATATAAAAAGACATAATGAGCTGGAGAAGACCATCATGGAAGGAGACATACAAAGTAAGAGAAGAAGAGGAAGATCACGGAGAAGGTGGATTCAGGATGTAACTGATGGTTTGAACATGACAGCTGCAGAGGCAGGACATCTGGCCTATGAGAAAGAGAAATTCCGGAGAATTGTTAGTTTGGCAAAGATCTGCTCAGGACATGTTATTTGATGGTGATGATTAAACACAAATTTAAGTGATCAACAGCATCGATTGTTGGGGAGTTGAAGATGGATAAGGGGATATTCTTCGGTCTCTTCGCGACTCTCTGTTGGATGAGGACACTAAAATCGATGTTGAATCGATCAAGCGATTTAAGCAGTTTGGAGTTACCCATTGTTCAAGTCAAACTGGATGTCTGAGAGGCAGAGTGAGAGGTGTGTTTAATCAGCGAGCCACGGAACCATCAGTATGCATACTCTTCGATATCTGTTGGGGGAGACTGAACATCTATGGGTCTGCCCAGAGTGCAATGACGTCAGTTTAGTAACCAATAACCAAGAACTGACATCACAGAACTCCAGGTAGATCCATAGGTGTTCAGTCTCCCTCAAAATATGTCAGAGATTATGCATACTGATGGTTACTGTGGTTCGTTGGTTAAACTCACTTTTCTCTCTGCCCCTAAAGCATCCAGCTCTACTTGTACGTGTAATTCCAAACTCGCTAAATCACTAGATTGATTCAACACCAATTTTACTGTCCTCATTCAACAGTAGGTCACCAAGAGACCAAAGAACATCACCCTTATCCATCTTAAACCCCCCAACAATCGATGCTTTGATGCGAGCATGTCCACGCTCTCATTGCCGTGAACACTCACATGAACAGAACAGTAGATCCACGTGAGTCGCTGGAGGTTGGAAACCTCTATAGAATCCTCTCATACAGCGACCTGCCTTTCTAAATCTTCTGAAGCATTGACTGAGAGTCTGAAACAACAACGACCCCAGTAAACAGAGTCCCAGAGAGCCAATGGAGTAATGGCCTCAGCCTCCATCCTAATACTGGAAGTGGGTGAATGGTTAAACAGAACAACTTAAGTTAGTGCAATAATTCATCATCATCAGGTGCCGTCTCCACATCGAAGGTTGGCTGCAATGAATCTCCAGCATCCTCTGTCTTTCGCCTTGGTGTTGCACACTGCCAGACTGCAACCTGTCCATTCCTTAAAGTTTCCCTCCCACTTATCTCTTGGTCTTCCTCTTGCTCTTCCCCTCAACTTTCCCCTCTAGTAAATGTTTCATCATGGTGTCATGTCTTTTTATGTACTCAAAATACTTTACTTGTCTGAATTTTATTTCTCTTAATAATTATTTCTTCATGCCTAGTTTTCCTAAAACTTGTTTATTTGTCTGTTTTTCTGTCCATGAAACTCTGCCTATTCTTCTATATATCCCCATCTCAAATGCATCAATTCTGTCTTCTAACTGCTTGTTCATTGTCCATGTTTCCGAGCCATACATTAATATAGGATATATATAGCATTTTATCATTCTCATTTTTAGCCTGTGAGTAATTATATTTGAAGATAACAATCACACAAGCCACCAGAACAGCGCAAGACAAAAACAGAAAACCACGACACTGGGCAACAACCCGGTAGTAGTGTGACGACAAAAGAAGAAGAAGAAGAAGTAATTTGTTTGGATGTAATAATTACTGACCAGAAAGGTATTTAAGAAAGGTATTCAAGTGCAAAAAACTCACATTTATGCTATAAATACTGACAAAATAAATCAAAGTTCAAACACAACAGCTAAAGTTAGAAATACTGTCTGAACAGGTCAGTGTTGTTGAAACACCACAATCTAGACTGGCAGGATTCTCTCATGGCAAGAGGCTTCATGTGACAGTATTGCATTTTCCACTGAGAGAATGAATCATGTGCGTTTAGCAGAAATGTATAGAGAATCTGTACCATTTTGAAAGAGAGAAAGAGAGAGAAAATAATGAAAACTTGTGTGTGTTCATGTGTAACATTGTAAAATGAGCATTGATGAATGTCATTGATAAATTGTTTGATATTTCGTGTATGATTTCTGTTAGAAAATGTTAGTTGATGTTGTTGTGCTTGATGTTGTTGTGCTTGATGTTGTTGTACTTGATGTTGTTGTGCTTGATGTTGTTGTGCTTGATGTTGTTGTGCTTGATGTTGTCGTGCTTGATGTTGTTGTGCTTGATGTTGTTGTGCTTGATGTTGTTGTGCTTGATGTTGTTGTGTTTTATGTTGTTGTGCTTGATGTTGTTGTGTTTTATGTTGTTGTGTTTTATGTTGTTGTGTTTTATGTTGTTGTGTTTTATGTTGTTGTGTTTGATGTTGTTGTGCTTGATGTTGTTGTTCTTGATGTTGTTGTGCTTGATGTTGTTGTGCTTTATGTTGTTGTGCGATGTTGTTGTGCTTGATGTTTTGTGCTTGATGTTGTTGTGCTTGTGATGTTGTTGTCTTGATGTTGTTGTTTTTATGTTGTTTGTTTTATGTTGTTGTGTTTGATGTTGTTGTGCTTGATGTTGTTGTGCTTGATGTTGTTGTGCTTGATGTTGTTGTGTTTTATGTTGTTGTGTTTTATGTTGTGTTTTATTTTGTATTTTATGTTGTTGTGCTTGATGTTGTTGTGCTTGATGTTGTTGAGTTTTATGTTTTGTGCTTGATGTTGTTGTGCTTTATGTTGTTGTGTTTTATGTTGTGTTTTATGTTGTTGTGTTTTATGTTGTTGTGCTTCACGTTGTTGTGCTTCATATTGTTGTGCTTCATGTTGTTGTGCTTCATGTTGTTGTGCTTCATGTTGTTGTGCTTCATGTTGTTGTGCTTGTGATGTTGTTGTGCTTTATGTTGTTGTGTTTTATGTTGTGTTTTATGTTGTTGTGCTTCATGTTGTTGTGCTTGATGTTGTTGTGCTTGATGTTGTTGTGTTTTATGTTGTGCTTGATGTTGTTGTGCTTGATGTTGTTGTGCTTGTGATGTTGTTGTGCTTTATGTTGTTGTGCTTGATGTTGTTGTGCTTGATGTTGTTCTGCTTTATGTTGTTGTGCTTGATGTTGTTGTGCTTGTGATGTTGTTGTGCTGATGTTGTTCTGCTTAATGTTGTTGTGCTTGATGTTGTTGTGCTTGATGTTGTTGTGCTTGATGTTGTTGTGCTTTATGTTGTTGTGCTTGATGTTGTTGTGCTTGTGATGTTGTTGTGCTTGATGTTGTCGTGCTTGATGTTGTTGTGCTTTATGTTGTTCTGCTTGATGTTGTTGTGCTTGATGTTGTTCTGCTTGATGTTGTTGTGCTTGATGTTGTCGTGCTTGATGTTGTTCTGCTTGATGTTGTTGTGCTTGATGTTGTTGTGCTTGATGTTGTTGTGCTTGATGTTGTTGTGCTTGATGTTGTTGTGCTTGATGTTGTTGTGTTTGATGTTGTTGTGCTTGATGTTGTTGTGCTTGATGTTGTTGTGCCTTATGTTGCAAACAAACTTAAAAAGTTAGTAAAATTACTGAATTGTCACCCAAGTTATTGAGTAAGTACCATGTATCTAGCACATCCATTTTATTTCATAGATAATTTCTCTTACTAAATCTTCCAATACTAGTGTGACAATACATCAGTCCATTATTTCTACTAAATCTTCCAATATTAGTGTGACAATACATCAGTCCATTATTTCTACTAAATCTTCCAATATTAGTGTGACAATACATCAGTCAATAATTGCTACTAAATATTCCAATAATAGTGTGACAATACATCAGTCAATAATTGCTACTAAATATTCCAATATTAGTGTGACAGTACATCAGTCAATCATTTCTACTAAATCTTCCAATATTAGTGTGACAGTACATCAGTCAATCATTTCTACTAAATCTTCCAATATTAGTGTGACAATACATCAGTCAATCATTGCTACTAAATATTCCAATATTAGTGTGACAATACATCAGTCAATAATTGCTACTAAATATTCCAATATTAGTGTGACAGTACATCAGTCAATCATTTCTACTAAATCTTCCAATATTAGTGTGACAATACATCAGTCAATCATTTCTACAAAATCTTCCAATATTAGTGTGATAAATCCACTTAAACCTGGATGAGCTGAAACAAAATGAGCAAAATATTGCAGCTGTTCCACTAACACTGTTAACTAGCAGCACAAGGTGCTCTTTTACTCAAACCACATACATTACACAATAGTGGTGTTCAGTAGCCAATGCAGAAGAAGAAGAAAATGAAGTCTGATAATGTTTCAATCAGTTCGTCCTACTAAATCTTCAATAGCCATGTGACAATACTTGAGCCAATTCTTCCAACTAAACCTTTCAATGTTAGTTTGGCAAAACTTAGTTTACTCTCCCACTTCAACTCCCAATGCAAATTTAGTAATACTTAGTTCCACACTCCCACTTCAATTTCCCAATGCAAATTTAGTAATACTTAGTTCCACACTCCCCACTTCAACTTCCAATGTTAGTGAGATAATTAAAATGAAAATCGTGGCATATTCTTTACAGGACTTAGCCATCAACAACAGTAAACAAGTTGTCGATTTTCTAGGCACCACTTACATGTTCAGTAGTTTGTCATTGCTTTCTGAACAGTGAGTTCTATTTTTATAGTTCATAAAAATCCCAGAGAACTAATTTGCTTCCAAACTTGCCCACCACGGAGTTTGAACAAAGTATGCTTGGGTTTTGATCGAGCTCACTACCACTTAAGCTACAGATGCTCACTGATAATACTCGAGTCAATTCTGCACCTTGCACTGATTTTGTCATAACTGGATTTACATGTGTATCTGAGCTGACTTATGTAACAACAAGTTTTTATATATGCCAATCATTCACTTGTGAGCATCTGTAGCTTAAGTGGTAGTAAGCTCGATTACAACCCAAGCATACCTTGTTCAAACTCTGCCGTGGGAAAGTTTGGAAGCAAATTCATTTCTGTGGGATTTTTACGCAAAGAAAATTATCCGCACCATTCAGAAAGACAAACTACTGAATGTATAAGTGGTGCCTAGAAAATCAACGGCTCATTTACTGTGGTTGATGGCTGTGTCCTGTATTGTATATGCCATAATTTTCATTTAATTCATTTGTGTCAGGTTTGTACATCATTCTAGGTTACTGTAATCTGTGACAAAATGTTGACAATGTCAAGAGCAAAGTGTTTATGTCCAAACTTAAGGAAGTCATTACCTTTCGAGGTTTTACATACATAACCTAACTGCTGACGAAGGCACTGAGTATCACTCCATCTACCAGACTCCTTGGACATTTTGACACAATGTTCTGATGTCATGTCTTGGCTTCCTGAGAATGGTTCACCTACATTCCAGTTGAGGTACATGATTGGTGTTCTGTCTGACCACCGGAAGCCACCTAAAGGAATTATGTATTTATGATGTCAACGAAAATGTACTGTCTACCTGAACCAGAGACGCATATAAAGTATACATGTAGTCAAGGACATGCCGTGCTATGATACAGAGAGGCAGCCGCATCAGGCGGCACCGTAGAGGAAAGGAGGGCAGGGGGAATGGCATACGCAGTGAAATAAAAATCCCAATTGAAGGTTATTTTAAAGACAAAACATTTGAATGGCGGCTTTTCGAAGACGCGTCATACTGACTATGCAGGTGTGACAATAAGAGACAAAATTAGAAATGAAGAAATCAGAAGCAAACTGGATGTAAAACCAGTTGTGCAATTCATAAAAGAACAACAGATTAAATGGTTTGGACACCTGACAAGGATGCCCTGGTATCACCTACCACAGAGAGTCACACAGAAAAAGTATAATGAGTACAAATCAAGAGGAAGACCATGCAAAAGATGGAGCGACAGCATCAAGAACAGTCTTACGACAATGAATAGCAGCTTATAAAGTGCCTTAAAACAAGCACACACAAGATCACTATGTTTCCCCCAACACTTCTATAAAGAAGTAAATGGTGGAAGGTGGAAGAGAAGAAGATCATACTGAGAAAATATACTGCACGGCCCTGCATGTAGTTCAGTCTAGTTTTGAGTAAATGAAGTCAAGTTTTGGTTTTTTGTGACAGAAAAGTAAAGTTTTCATTTAGAGTGAAATCTTCCATGTGGCGCCAGGTCTGCAAGAGAAGCAAAGAATAGTACCACTGCAACCTGCAAGGCATGTCGCAAGAGGCGATTGATGTAGGACCTAGGAAGCTACCCTAGTAAATAAAAGCATCGCAGAAATCGGATATGCTGGCCTACTTGTAGGCGCATGACTGACACAGTGTACAATTGCTCTTAGGCTCAGATCAGATACAAATCATAAAGAGTGGTTAACAAGTGGTTAATATGAAGAATTCAAAAATGAAGAAGTCTAAGATAAATTATAATTCTGTGTGATGTAAAAGTTGTTTATGTTTGTGAGTATTAATTCTAGAACAACCACTTGTTAACCACTCTTCAAAATGGTTTCTGTTTTGTACCAAATTGAGCAAGTACATTTTGAAGTAGTTTACAATGCTTACGGTGCAATAATTTGCACATTTAGGCCCACTACAACATGGACCACATATACCAGACAAGAAAATCCCCTATACACATATACATACGCTGTCTCAGGTGACAATACAATATCAGATGACAAAACCATGATGGCAAAAAGACTTGACAATGTCAAGAGAAATAAAATGTTTGAGATTCACTAGAGTTGGTCAGCAATGTGGAGATGGCACTTGATTTGGATTTATCACATCTTCTGCAGATATGCAACTTCTGCTTTTTCCTTACATTTTGTTCATTTGAAATATTGTTTAATTATTTAATATTGTTACTTTAAAAAAAACCTTCATTATCATCATCAGGTGCTGTGCCGGCTGGCGTAGGCGATCATGGATCTCCACAAATCTCTGTTGTTGGTGTTTACTATTGTCATAGTTCCCCAGATGGCAGCGGAGGAATGGACAGTTAGCCATATAGTTAGTGTAGTATGTAATTAGATAATTAATAGTTGAGACTATGTGTTGCACTCTCTAAGCAGAGGCGCAACACATAACAACGAGACAATGACGTTTTTACGTAGCTGTGTAGTGACGAATTAGCAACATTCTTTTAGTAAACAAGGTGACTAAGATTGAACCCTTGAGATGAGACAGGCGTGTTTTTGTCGTCATGATTAACATCGTCAAATAAATATATATATGAATACTGAACGACAGCATTGGCTTTTATTATCGGGTGTGCATGGACCCCCTATTACAGTTTGGTGTCAGAGGTAAAAAAGATCTGCCCACCGTCCCACACCAACTGTGGACCAGAATGAATTGCCACTCTATAAAAGTGAGTTGTTTTGATTTTCTTCTTCATATCTGTCGCTGTTAGACCAACAACAGAGTCGTTTCGATCGATAACTATTTTCAACATTTGACTATTTTCTAGCCTACATCCTTGGTTTCCACCTTCCTGCATGGAAGGCTCTATCGATCATTATTTTCAATGATTGCATACATTTGGAAACAGCTTACAACGGCAGTGCAATAACCTCCACTGCCCCTTTCCACAAGAAATGCTCTATCGATTTCTAACGATAATGTCGTCGGCGTTTGAACCTTGATAACTTCTTACAACGAAGGTTTAACACACTGACCCTCGACCTTCCTATAGGGGGATTCAATCGAGCGTCTCGTCCACAATTGGAAATTTGGTATCATCCTTCACCTGGTATATAACGACCT
Organism: Arion vulgaris; assembly: GCA_020796225.1. Classification (NCBI taxonomy): domain Eukaryota; kingdom Metazoa; phylum Mollusca; class Gastropoda; order Stylommatophora; family Arionidae; genus Arion; species Arion vulgaris. Next base: position 7,601,222 of record CM036772.1, on the reverse strand, counting down.
TATTTTCAACCTTCTAGTTGGGATTCGACCTACGAATATACCAGGTACTTTCGGAACAGAATTTCCTTGCAGTTTTGTTCTTCCAGTTGCGTTGACATATGCGACACAAGAACTGATTATGTCATCCAGGCACTTGCGGAACATACTATGAGTTCAACTGTTCTAACGGTTGTTCTGAAAAATGCAACAGCACAATTGGTCATCGCACTTTTAAGACCGAATTCATAGGATTACATTGTTCAGAAAAGGATTGTCCGGAAAATATTTACGGACCTTTATGTGACAAATTAGGTTCCTGCTACGGAAGTGAGATATGCCAGTCTCTCACTGGTGCATGTACTCTGGGATGTGAACCTGGATTATATAGTCTCCATTGTTCGTTTCGTTGTATCTAATAACTGTCTTTATGAGGTCTACAATTATAGTTCTGGATACTGTGTCCAGTGGTGTCCCTTACCCAGGATGGAGACTGATGTGTGACTTCTATAGCGTTGAACATTTATGAACATTATGTTATCAGTTTTTTTTACATCATATTATATGGCGTTAATTGCATCATAGTATGACAAGACTCTGACAGGTGAAGAGTGACATAGTGATAGTGACATACTGATGCAAGCTGCCATCAAACCAATACTACCTCATGTGAGGAATGGATGTCCCAGTACAGCCACCTCACATTGGCCAAGTGTTATGCTGTTGGGTCGCCGTCGTAGACATACGGCGCATATTTTCCAATTAATTTATGTAATGCTGATTAATTTCTATATTACATGGTTTCAGCACAAGAGCACAGAGGGTTTACTGTTGAAGTTAGCCATGGTCACCTATGGCCAGTTGATGAGTCACGTCCAACGACGTGTGGTGACTCCTTACCAAGTAGCTCATTCAACTTGGGTCTTCCTGAGATCCCGTCAGGATTTTTCCTTTTCTTTTCGACCATGGTTGGCTGTTATAGTTAGTTGTTGTGGAGCCACGTTTATCACGTGAGGCGACTTGTTCCCTTTCAGCTCTCACCACTCTAATAACCCTATTGGACACTACCTGTGCGATTTTTTTGGGATTTCGCCGTCGGGGCGACGGCGAGGTCTCCAGGGGGGTGTCATAGTTTCCCAGATGGCAGCGGAGGAATGGACAGTTAGCCATATAGTTAGTGTAGTATGTAATTAGATAATTAATAGTTGAGACTATGTGTTGCACTCTCTAAGCAGAGGCGCAACACATAACAACGAGACAATGACGTTTTTACGTAGCTGTGTAGTGACGAATTAGCAACATTCTTTTAGTAAACAAGGTGACTAAGATTGAACCCTTGAGATGAGACAGGCGTGTTTTTGTCGTCATGATTAACATCGTCAAATAAATATATATATGAATACTGAACGACAGCATTGGCTTTTATTATCGGGTGTGCATGGACCCCCTATTACACTATCAACTCAGATGTTGACGCTCTACCGTGCCATGAAGTCAGGCTATTCAAAATTTTCTGTCTCTGTCTTCCCCTGTCTCATCTACCCTCGATTTTACTGGTTGTCACAATGTGTTCTAAACCTCCCCATCTCATCACATGCCCGAAAAATGATGACTGCCTCTTTCTTATATTGATGATAAGCTTTCTCTATGTCTTGATCTCATTCAGCACCTCAACATTGGTCATTTTAGCAGTCCATGGGATTCTCATCATTCTTCTATAAAACCACATTTCTGTGGCCCTCAAAGATTTTTTGATCTGTGTGTTCATTGTCCATGACTTGCATCCGTATGTCAGTATTGGTTCTTTGCAGCTCTGAATAACTTGCATTCTGATCGTGATAACTCGAATGCTTCTCATTATCTGCAACAAGTCTTACCTTTTTATTTTAGCTCAAAAAAGTTTTTGCCAGTTTTGTTTCAATGTGCAAGGGAGTTTATCTTAGTATATCTTATTATGGCTATCATTAAGTATGTGCTCAGCAGTTCTTGATGCTTGTCTTGATGCAGTGTTTACGGTAATGAGAGAGCGGACAGGCTTGCATCAACAGCATCGATTGTTGGGGAGTTGAAGATGGATAAGGGGATATTCTTCGGTCTCTTCGAGACTCTCTGTTGGATGAGGACACTAAAATCGATGTTGAATCGATCAAGCGATTTAAGCAGTTTGGAATTACCCGTTGTTCAAGTCGAACTGGATGCCTGAGAGGCAGAGTGAGAGGTGTGTTTAATCAGTGAGCCACAGGAACCATCAGTATGCATACTCTTCGATATCTGTTGGGGAGACTGAGCACCTATGGTTTGCCCGGAGTGCAATGACGTCAGTTTAGTAACCAATAACCAACCAATGATGCTTGTCTATGTGTATCCATGTCGGAATTGCCAATTTTTAATTTTGTATACATGTGATTGCAGGGTTGATTGTGTTCTCGTCTGAGACGCAGAATGACAACTTGTTCTAATCTGAGGCACAGAATGACAACTTGTTCTAATCTGAGGCACAGAATGACAACTTGTTCTAATCTGAGGCACAGAATGACAACTTGTTCTAATCTGAGGCACAGAATGACAACTTGTTCTAATCTGAGACACATCATGACAACTTGTTCTAATCTGAGACACAGAATGACAACTTGTTCTGATCCGAGACACAGAATGACAACTTGTTCTAATCTGAGGCACATAATGACAACTTGTTCTAATCTGAGACACAGAATGACAACTTGTTCTGATCCGAGACACAGAATGACAACTTATTCTAATCTGAGACACAGAATAACAACTTGTTCTAATCTGAGACTATCTCTCTCTGTTTAGCCTGTTACGTCTTTGGTGTTTAGGGCAGCAACAAACACAAACCATTCTTCTCTATTCATCACCTTCCTCTGTATTGTGTTCCAGCTATGATTCATTTCTTTCAGTTCTTGCTTTATCATTCTCCTCCAGGTTGTCTTGGTGCTTCCAATTTTTGTTTACCCTCTGGAGTCCATCTCAGTGCAGTTTTCATGTCAGCACCAGTTTTCATGCACATCACATGTCCAATCCATTTCCAGCGTCATCTTCAGATGATGGTGCTCATATTCTCTTGTTGACATTGTGCGAGCAGTTCTTGGTTAGAGATAGTACTAATCTGAGACACAGATTGACAACTTGTTCTAATCTGAGGCACAGAATGACAATTTGTTCTAATCTAAGGCACAGAATGACAACTTGTTCTGATCTGAGACACAGAATGACAACTTGTTCTAATCAGAGACACAGCATGACAACTTGTTCTAATCTAAAGAATGGAATGACAACTTGTTCTAATCTGAGAAACAGAATGACAACTTGTTCTAATCTGAGGCACAGAATGACAACTTGTTCTAATCTGAGGAACAGAATGATAGCTTGTTCTAATCTGAGACACAGAATGACAACTTGTTCTGATCCGAGACACAGAATGACAACTTGTTCTAATCTGAGGCACATAATGACAACTTGTTCTAATCTGAGACACAGAATGACAACTTGTTCTGATCCGAGACACAGAATGACAACTTATTCTAATCTGAGACACAGAATAACAACTTGTTCTAATCTGAGACTATCTCTCTCTGTTTAGCCTGTTACGTCTTTGGTGTTTAGGGCAGCAACAAACACAAACCATTCTTCTCTATTCATCACCTTCCTCTGTATTGTGTTCCAGCTATGATTCATTTCTTTCAGTTCTTGCTTTATCATTCTCCTCCAGGTTGTCTTGGTGCTTCCAATTTTTGTTTACCCTCTGGAGTCCATCTCAGTGCAGTTTTCATGTCAGCACCAGTTTTCATGCACATCACATGTCCAATCCATTTCCAGCGTCATCTTCAGATGATGGTGCTCATATTCTCTTGTTGACATTGTGCGAGCAGTTCTTGGTTAGAGATAGTACTAATCTGAGACACAGATTGACAACTTGTTCTAATCTGAGGCACAGAATGACAATTTGTTCTAATCTAAGGCACAGAATGACAACTTGTTCTGATCTGAGACACAGAATGACAACTTGTTCTAATCAGAGACACAGCATGACAACTTGTTCTAATCTAAAGAATGGAATGACAACTTGTTCTAATCTGAGAAACAGAATGACAACTTGTTCTAATCTGAGGCACAGAATGACAACTTGTTCTAATCTGAGGAACAGAATGATAGCTTGTTCTAATCTGAGACACAGAATGACAACTTGTTCTGATCCGAGACACAGAATGACAACTTGTTCTAATCTGAGGCACAGAATGACAACTTGTTCTAATCTGAGACACAGAATGACAACTTGTTCTGATCCGAGACACAGAATGACAACTTATTCTAATCTGAGACACAGAATAACAACTTGTTCTAATCTGAGACTATCTCTCTCTGTTTAGCCTGTTACGTCTTTGGTGTTTAGGGCAGCAACAAACACAAACCATTCTTCTCTATTCATCACCTTCCTCTGTATTGTGTTCCAGCTATGATTCATTTCTTTCAGTTCTTGCTTTATCATTCTCCTCCAGGTTGTCTTGGTGCTTCCAATTTTTGTTTACCCTCTGGAGTCCATCTCAGTGCAGTTTTCATGTCAGCACCAGTTTTCATGCACATCACATGTCCAATCCATTTCCAGCGTCATCTTCAGATGATGGTGTTCATATTCTCTTGTTGACATTGTGCGAGCAGTTCTTGGTTAGAGATAGTACTAATCTGAGACACAGATTGACAACTTGTTCTAATCTGAGGCACAGAATGACAATTTGTTCTAATCTAAGGCACAGAATGACAACTTGTTCTGATCTGAGACACAGAATGACAACTTGTTCTAATCAGAGACACAGCATGACAACTTGTTCTAATCTAAAGAATGGAATGACAACTTGTTCTAATCTGAGAAACAGAATGACAACTTGTTCTAATCTGAGGCACAGAATGACAACTTGTTCTAATCTGAGGAACAGAATGATAGCTTGTTCTAATCTGAGACACAGAATGACAACTTGTTCTGATCCGAGACACAGAATGACAACTTGTTCTAATCTGAGGCACAGAATGACAACTTGTTCTAATCTGAGACACAGAATGACAACTTGTTCTGATCCGAGACACAGAATGACAACTTATTCTAATCTGAGACACAGAATAACAACTTGTTCTAATCTGAGACTATCTCTCTCTGTTTAGCCTGTTACGTCTTTGGTGTTTAGGGCAGCAACAAACACAAACCATTCTTCTCTATTCATCACCTTCCTCTGTATTGTGTTCCAGCTATGATTCATTTCTTTCAGTTCTTGCTTTATCATTCTCCTCCAGGTTGTCTTGGTGCTTCCAATTTTTGTTTACCCTCTGGAGTCCATCTCAGTGCAGTTTTCATGTCAGCACCAGTTTTCATGCACATCACATGTCCAATCCATTTCCAGCGTCATCTTCAGATGATGGTGCTCATATTCTCTTGTTGACATTGTGCGAGCAGTTCTTGGTTAGAGATAGTACTAATCTGAGACACAGATTGACAACTTGTTCTAATCTGAGGCACAGAATGACAATTTGTTCTAATCTAAGGCACAGAATGACAACTTGTTCTGATCTGAGACACAGAATGACAACTTGTTCTAATCAGAGACACAGCATGACAACTTGTTCTAATCTGAAGAATGGAATGACAACTTGTTCTAATCTGAGAAACAGAATGACAACTTGTTCTGATCTGAGACACAGAATGACAACTTGTTCTAATCTGAGGAACAGAATGATAGCTTGTTCTAATCTGAGGAACAGAATGACAACTAGTTCTAATCTGAGACACAGAATGACAACTTGTTCTAATCTGAGACACAGAATGACATCTTGTTCTAATCTGAAGCACAAAATTACAACTTGTTCTGGTCTGAAGCACAAAATTACAACTTGATTTTGATCTGTTCATATTTTGATGCATTTTAAGAAAACTCATTTTTTATTTGAATAATTGCTTCTACCATTCATATGTACCTTCTAGATCTCTCTGAAGACCAAGCCAGACAGCATGATGATAAAACCCATATTCATTGGTATATGATGTTATCCCATTCACATATCCCTTGACAAAGTTGTTCTCAGCCTCGGAGTGGACACTGATAATTTCCATTCCCATCTGGCTACACTTGTAACTTGCTTCTGGCCATGAGACATGATCATCTGGTTTGGCCAGGTAGCAAAAATTGCCAAATGGTTCCAGATTTGAACTGGCACAGTAACCCCTTGTAGAAGGTGTTGGTATGGGTGGTTCTGCCATAGATCAAAAATGTTACACAATTGTAGCACAATAGTAAGAAATAAGAGTTTACAATATTAGTGATCTGATATAACATTTGTGCGGCTCAATGGACAATACTATTCAGATACAGTAGACGCTTGAGTGGTTCCCGGGCCCAAATTGGGGTGTAAAGAATAGAACCACTGTTACCTGCCACGCATGTCGTAAGAGGCGACTAAGGGGTTGGGCGTGGGTCTAGCTACCCACACTGAAAAAACTCTAGATGACTACAGAGCGGAAGCGAACCGAGTAATGCTGGCTTGAAACCGGACACATCGCCGAAGGATAAGCACCAGAACTCCAAATGGTGCTAAAGATGGGACGTAAAACACACCAATGATAAGACTGCATGAATCAGATTTCCACATGAATAGAATTTATGGGAGGTCTGGTACATCGGTTTGGGCGGTGATGCGAGAAAATACAGTAGATACAATACGAAACATTGTCCACGTAAAAAAGCTGGATCAAATAAATAACAGAGGATGTAAAAGAAACCATTTACAAAGCACACATAAGAGCTAATTCTAGAAATTTCTTCCTATCCTGATGTTTGAGACAATTAGCGGCAGAAGAAAGAAGAAGTATATACTTTTCAACCCCCTGTAATTGCTAATTACATAATTATTATTCAATGCTCAACAATTACTCACAACGTAGTTGCGACTCAACACACTTCAACTTTTAACCATACACCACCTACTACTCAATACACTATATTTACTAACCAGTTAACTTTTATTAATCAATGTGGCTAAAACAAAAATAATCACCTAGGATATAGCAAGCGTGACAAAAGATATTTTTATAAAAACAATGAGAAAATAGAAACTGTGAACAGTTTTGAATGTCTCAGTTCATTACTAAGAAGAGTTGGAAATTGGAAGAAGGAAATGTGAACAGTTTTGAATGTCTCGGTTCATTACTAAGAAGAGTTGGAAATTGGAAGAAGGAAATTAAAAGAAGAATAAACATGGTTTTACCAAAAATTAAACAACTAAAAACGATATACAGGGTGTTCAACTTAAAAGCAGCCTATGAATGGAGCTAATCTGGCATATATGTATGGAAATGAGAAGGTTCAGTTATGACGTAGTATAGGTCAAGGTTGTGTAATGGTGTGTAATTATAGTGTGGGAAGGGGCGATGAACAAATGTGACGTAGGACCAGCTAATCAGAACCGGTTTAAATAGTAAATAAAAACAACGCGATCGGTTATCTGGCAACTTTCGATTTGTCAATGGGGCTGCAATTATCTTGAACACCCTGTAGAATGGAGTTGATATAAGAGACGACTGCAGTAAAACTATATAGCAAGTACTTTGTACATGTTTCGGCAATAGAACTAATAAGAAAACAAAGATCAGAATACTAAAAGCATGATTTTTCCCAGTGGCAACGTATGGGCGTGAAGCAAGAACATTTAACAAGGCAGTGAAAAGATATATATGTGCTTTTGAATATAAGTGTTACAAAGAAGACCTCTGTATATCATGGATAGAGAAGCAAACAAATAGATCTACCCAGAAAGAACTCAAAATCAAAGAAAACTGGCTGATGCTAAAATAAGAATGAGAAAATTAAAGTATTTTGGACATATAAAGAGACACAAAGGGTTGAGGAAGGCCATTATGAAAGGAGACATCCCAGCAAAGAGGAGAAGAGGAAGACCATGGAGAAGATGGATTCAGGATGTAACTGATGGTTTGATAATGATGGCTGCAGAGGCCAGACTTATGGGAGAGAGAAATTCTGAGGGACTGTTAGGGTGGTAAAGTTTTGTTCAGGACAAGCTATTTGATGGTGAGTTCAATGTTACTATTTAACAGACTATACTTACTTGTGATATATCTACTACTGGTCATGGTACACATGCTAATGATAAAACTACTACTGGTCATGGTACACATGCTAATGATATATCTACTACTGGTCATGGTACACGTGCTAATGATAAAACTACTACTGGTCATGGTACACATGCTAATGATAGAACTACTACTGGTCATGGTACACATGCTAATGATAGAACTACTACTGGTCATGGTACACATGCTAATGATAGAACTACTACTGGTCATGGTACACGTGCTAATGATATATCTACTACTGGTCATGGTACACGTGCTAATGATATATCTACTACTGGTCATGGTACACGTGCTAATGATATATCTACTACTGGTCATGGTACATATGCTAATGATATATCTACTACTGGTCATGGTACACATGCTAATGATATATCTACTACTGGTCATGGTACACGTGCTAATGATATATCTACTACTGGTCATGGTACACATGCTAATGATATATCTACTACTGGTCATGGTACACGTGCTAATGATATATCTACTACTTGTCATGGTACACATGCTAATGATATATCTACTACTTGTCATGGTACACATGCTAATGATATATCTACTACTGGTCATGGTACACGTGCTAATGATATATCTACTACTGGTCATGGTACACATGCTAATGATATATCTACTACTGGTCATGGTACACGTGCTAATGATATATCTACTACTGGTCATGGTACACGTGCTAATGATATATCTACTACTGGTCATGGTACACATGCTAATGATATATCTACTACTGGTCATGGTACACGTGCTAATGATATATCTACTACTGGTCATGGTACACGTGCTAATGATAGAACTACTACTCACAACACAATATTTACTAATAATATAGCTACTAATGAACATTGAGAAATATTGACTCATAAAGAACATTATGTCTCAGAAACTGAAATATATTGTTTCCCATTAACATCACTGTGAATTAAAGAGAGCAATAATGGACATTGAGCAAAGCGCAGTCACAAAAAATAACTACATGTGAAATCGTTGCCTGCGAAAAGTTACCAACAACACAAGAAAAGACAGAATCACTAACATCAGCATAAGAAAGAAAGTTGGCACAAAACCGTGCTTGAATTACATAGATAAACAAAGAATGAAGTGGTTTGGCCACTTAATAAGAATGCATCCAAACTCCACAGTATACAGAGTCTTCTACAACAGAACATCGGGAAAGAAGGCAAGAGGAAGACCACGGAAAAGATGGTTAGATGGCGTAGCAGAATCCTGTGAAAGAGTAAAGATAACAATCACACAAGCCACCAGAACAGCGCAAGACAAAAACAGAAAACCACGACACTGAGCAACAACCCGGTAGCAGTGTGACGACAAAGAAGAAGAAGAAGAATAATGGAGGACATGATACCTGGACTAGGTGTAAGGGATAATGAGCAAAAAAGACATTAAATAAACATTGAACATGATAATGGAAGAGGGGGGGGGGATCTCTGTGGCTAAGTGGTTAAGCTCTTTGCCTTGTGAGTTGAAGGTCGTGGGTTCGAGTCCGGACCGTGCCATTCTGTTCACGAGTGCAGTTTTTTTTCCAGAGACCCTAGGATTGTTGCTGGAGCTACAGAGTTCGTGCTTTGTGCAATACTCTCGGCAGGTGGCGGGCCATTTCTGCGGAGATGGACCGAGCCGTATAGGGTAAAACCCGGTGCAATGAAGTCAATCTTTTGGCTTTTAAAACCTTTTAATGGAAGAGGCAGAAGACCTGACCAGAGATCAAAAGTCTACAGGTTGGCAGTGATGAGAGTGTCATTCTGTGAAGGACATCCTACATGAAGATATAGATACTACATACAAGACTGTATTACCATGAAGCCTGGAAACACATACCAATCACAACCCAACTACTCAGAAGAGTACTTGACACCTATGTATCATCACATCTTATATACATGTACAACAACATACATCTACTGCCCACCTGACTTGATCTGACAAATGGCAGGCAGGACCTCACTACATGATGTATCATTCCAAAAGGCCTTTGAGAATGCCACACAGCTGTCATTGGCTTGGAAGTCAGGGTCACTACTTGACCAGAATGTTTGTTCTACAGGCCACCCATCACTCCACGCATACTGAGAAGAAACCTGATTGAAAGTAAACAGGGGACAGGTTAAAATTCAAGTCTCTTGGTTAACTCAATAAATTATATTAACAACTATGGGACCATATAAATGTATGTCCCTCAAACAATTAACCACTATAGTGGCATACACATGTGCACCAGTCATGCCATTACTGTGGCAACTTTTCACTTAGAGCAACTTCTTTTGCTTTACATAATATCTTCAAAGTTTTTATTGTAACTAAAAATAGTAACTACTACTACTACCACCACCCCTACCAACCACTACCACTACTACTACTACCACTACTACTACTATTAAACTTTAATGTTCTCAGTGGCACATAGGACTGCAACTGTTGCTCTCCACCACACCCTGCTTTGGGTAATCTTCTTTAGTTCTCCTCCCCTCCAAGAAATTGATCGCTCTAACTTTCTCTTCCAAAAATCAAGAAGACAAGACAAACTTTTGCGATGCTCAACAAAATTTGGAAAACAAAAGGACTAAACTTTAGGACAAAACTTAAAATATATAGAAGTAATGTACTGGGAGTGGTATTATACAGTCGTGAATGCTGGAAAATGACCCAACACGTAATACACAAGTTGAAGACATTTCAGAATAAATGTTTAAGAAGAATCCTGCAAAGTTTTTGGCCAAATACCATAACAAATGAGGAGTTTTTGAAACGAACAGACAGTACATCCTTGGATACCATCATTAATAGACGAAGATGAAGGTGGTTTGGACATGTATGTCATATGCCAGTGGAGGCATTGGCTAGGAGAGCTCTCAGATGGAAAGCAGATGGGAAGAGAAGGCCTGGACGTCCAAAGGAAACATGGAGAAGAACTGGGGAGAGAGTTGAAGAAGTGTGACCTGACGTGGGAGACGGTTGGTAGAAAGGCAGTAGAACGGCAACAGTGGAAGTCTCTTGTGGAAGCCTTATGTGTCAATCGGGACACCAAAAGGATATAGATAGAACTTCCTCTTCCACAGTTCTTAACAAGGTAGTTTTTGGCCTCTATTTCCCTGTAAGTTCTAGTCAAATGTATATCAGGTTATGTTTTATGTTTGTTTCCTGAGGATGTATTCAATTCTTCATCACTTTCTCTCCTTAACCTCCAATTGTGTTGCCTTCAGAGATGTTCTCCTCTCCAATTCTGTATTTGCAATCACTTCTTGGGAACACACATAACTGCTCAGATTCCACTAGCAGATACAAGCAAGGCTATGCATGTTGAGGATACCTGTGATTCATTAGTTTCTTCTTCTTCGAACGGTCCTTATCAACCATTTGTTAAACCACTCTTTGTGATTTATATGTGATCTTAGCCTAAGAGCGATTGTACGTTGTGAAAGTTATGCCTTGTAGGCCAGTACATCTGATTTCTGCAATGCTTTTTATTTACTAGGGTAGCTTTCCTAGACGCCTATCTCAGTTGCCTCTTATGACATGCCTTGTAGGTCACAGTGTTACTATTCTTTGCTTTCTGCAATACACAGGAGTATTCATTGATTTAACATTCATTATATTCCTTCTTGTAGGCACCCAGTCAATGGGCGGTCCCCAAACAACTAAAGCATGCAACAAGTTGGGTAAAAACAACACAGTAAGAAAGCTTACCGGATCATATTTCATACCAATCCATGCCTGACCACTCACTCCACTATCTACCAGAGCAATATCTAGCCTTGACATCTCAAATATGTCAGACATTGAAGCCAAATCTCCCTTAAAGTTTTGACATAATTGTCTTGCCTCTGACCAAGTTTTTCGACGATTTATGACAGAATAACAAGCTGACTTGTAGAAGAAAAAATTAGCAGGGCACACTGTACTACTAGTGGGTTCCACTGAAGCTGATGATGATGAGGTTGGGTTGCTTGCTGTAATGATAGAAGGGTCAATACAGTTTGTTACAAAATACTGTAGATTATTATAATTATATATTTGAACTATATCATCATCATTGGCCTCTTTGTCTTAGGAGACAATAGGTGTTGCGTCACGTAGTATGTTCTGTGCTGAATCACAACATTTCATGTGGCTGTAATGGCCTATTCTGGAGTGGCAATCCTTGCCACAGTTGCTGCAGGTAAAACTGGAGACTAGAGCCGATGCATGGGATGTTCTCTCCGCTCTCTTTTGCCTCCACATGTGATGTTGTTTTCTTCTTTTCTTTTTGAGCCGCCCCTCACTGCCGCTCGCCATGCTTGAACTATCTAGGATGATAGGAAGACCCCAGAGAATATGGTTTCAGGATGTAACTGATGAACATGACGGCTGCAGAGACGGGACATCTGGCCATGAGAGAGAGAAATTCAGAAGGACTGTTGGGGTGGCAAAGTTCTACTTAGGACAGGCTATTTGATGATGATGATTATCTAGGATGAAATCTGACATATTTGAACTACAAGTTCACATATTTTTTCTAATTTTATTATTTTAAATTCATTTTATGATAAGATTAAGACTCAAGATATCTACAGAAGCCATGTCTTCGTTAAATGTAATGTAGAAAAACAGCATCAAAATTCAAAACTCTCATATAGATCATTGGCATTATCTATTTTTATACAGATATGAGAGTTGAACACTCACAGCAGACACGAAAAGAAGGATTCAGGTTATGAAACAGATATTACTTACTTACTTAATCCCGTCATGCCTAGTGACACATGGGGCTTCAGAAAGGACTTTCCATGCTCACCTGTCCGTGCAACCTTCAGCGCAGAGCCCCACATCAGAGATGCAGTGTCCAGTTCCTCTTCCATCATGCGCCTCCATGTTGTCCATGGTCTGCCTTTCTTTCTCTTTCCTTCTGGTGTCCAAGTGAGGGCTACCCTTGCAGGCATTTCTTGTCTCATTCTCATAACATGTCCGAGCCATTTCCATCTTCTCTTTTGAGTATGTCATTCATTGCCTCTTGTCTTGTATCTTGGAGTAGTTGGTTATTGGATATTTTTACTGGCCAAAAGATTCCCAAGATTCTGCGAAGACAAGAGTGGTGGAAAACTGACAGCCTGCTAGTATCTCCTTTGGTCATCCTCCAACACTCCGATCCGTAGAGCAAAACTGGCAAAACAATGCTTTTATAGAGTTTAAGCTTTGTGGTCCTATTGTAGATTTTGGACTTCCATACTGGTTTCATTCTGGCAAAAGCAGTTCTGGCCTTACTTAGACGTGATTTTATATCTTCCTCTGTGCCACCATTTAGTGTCAGTACGCTACCAAGATATGTAAACTGCTCAACCCTTTCCAGTGTTTCATTTTCTAACATTACTGGTTGTTGGATTTCACTGTTTGTCATAATTTTTGTTTTTCCTGTGTTTGTTTTGAGGCCCACTGTCTTTGCCGTGCTGTGAAGTATTGTACTTTTCTCTTGTATATGTTCGTATTTGTGTGACACCAGGGCTATATCATCTGCAAAGTCCAGATCCTCAAGCATATCGAAAGGGTCCATCTTATTCCTCTTGGTGCTTGTTGTTTTATGGCATTTTTAGCACCCAGTCAATTGTAATACTAAACAAAAGAGAGGACATTATGCATTCCTGTCTTACACCAGATTTTACTGGGAATGTTTTGTTGGAATTCTTTAGGTTATGAAACAGATATGCTTCAGATGTATTCTGCAAATGCATTTCTTGGAACATAAAATGAATATAAATGGATATGATATCAGCTGGTGTTGCAATATAACAAAATTAAATTCTTAACGTATTGACAGAGTCTTTCCGAATAGAGGAGTTTCAGGGTTCTGAATCCCAGTCGCTGACCAGATTGAGAGAGATGGGTGTTGATATTGGTACAGGCTGAAAAAAACGACATACCAAATATTCAAAACAACTGATTAATCAATATCAAACTGGCATGTTGGGCTGCTGGACATTGCTGGATTTGTTGAAGTGGGAATCAGAGCAACTATGGACATGTCCAAAGTGCTATGATGATAGTCCTGATATAACTGATTACTGAATATAAATGTAGAAGGCAAAATAATGTGCATGCATGGAGAGAAGAGCAACTTTTGTCCTGGGTGAAACTATGTAAGCTTACCAGGCTTAGACATATACTGAGGCACAACTCACTTTCTAAGATTATTTTACAGGAAATAGTTGAAGGTTGAAGGAAAAGAGGAGGACAGAAGTACTTCAAAGACAGACTTAAAGAATCATGAAAATGCTTTTATATCATCATCAGGTGTCGTGCCGACTGACGTAGGCTATCATGGATCTCTTCAAATCTCTGTCTCTGGTGTTTGCCATCATCTCAGATGTTGACACTTTTCCGTGCCATGAAGTCAGGCTATCCCCAAATTTCTAACTCTGTCTTCCTCTGTCTCGTCTCCCTCGATTTTACCAGTTGTTACAATGTGTTCTAAACCTCCCTCCTCATCACATGCCCGAAAAATGAAGACTGCCTCTTTCTTATATTGATGATAAGATTTCTCTGCATCTTGACCTCATTCACAACCTCCCACATGATTAATTTTAGCAGTCAATGGGATTCTCATCATTCTTCTGTATAGATACTAGAAAATTTGTATTTGAAATAATAAGTACAGTATGATCACTAAAAATGTTGCACTTATCACTATCTAGCAAAGGAGTGGCTCACATTTCTTGGTCTGACACAGAAAAGCATTCTTCTTGCTACAGGATGCATCATTCCACTTTGCTGTATTTTCAGGGATGTGTGGGCTCCTCAGCATTTCTATGCAATTGTCCTGTGATTAGATTAACAACAAATGTCATGTGATTAGACTGAAAACAGATGTCATGTGATTAGTTTGACAACAAATGTCATATGCTTCGATTAACAACAGATGTCATGTGAGACAAAAAACATCTGAAGCAGACAATCAAGCATGCAACATATTTCATCATCTTCTTTGAATGCTTCATATCGACTACTCTATATCAACCACTCTTTGTGATTTGTATGTGATCTGAGCCTAAGAGTGATTTTACGTTGTGCCAGTTATGTGCCTACAAGTAGGCTAGTACATCCGATTTCTGTGGTGCTTTTAATTTACTAAGTAAGGTTCCCTAGGCCCCTACCTCTGTCGCTTCTTGCAACATACTTTATAGGTCACAATTTTACTACTCTTTGCTCCCCCTTGTGTGCCTCGGCAACACATAGGTGATATTTTATCTTAGATGTAAATATCTTGAGCAGAGATAGTCAGACAACATATTACATCAGAGACAGAAACATCTCAAACAAGGGCAGACATTCAGACAGACAACAGACCTAACATGAGAAAAGAACATCTGTAGTTGGGATAGACAGTTAAACAGACAAACAAACAAAACTATGCTTCTTAAAATGTAACAAAAACAGACAAACAAACAAAGCTATGCTTCTTAAAATGTACCAAAAACAGACAAACAAACAAAGCTATGCTTCTTAAAATGTAACAAAAACAGACAAACTAATCAAAGCACATATATCTTTCCAAGCTTCATACTGAATAGGTAATTAGCATTAGCATAAGTCCTGCCTAAAGAATTTGTATTGGCTTTACACGACTAGACATGCAGTAGTGAAGGGAAAAGAAAAAAGCAGATAAGTGAGCCGGAATGTTGATTGATTGATTGGATCATCATCATTGCACTTTAATGAGTAACCATGTGTGCTCCGATCTCTTTCGTATGCAGGAAAACCTCAGCTGCAGTGCACGAGTTCCATAGCACTGGCGAGGGTACCCGATGTAATATTTGAAGATGGTAAAGATATTTTTGTCGAAATTTTATTTTTAATCTTTCCTAATGAAATTTGCTTAGGCAGCGGCTTTGAACTGCCAAGGTTTCTTTTACATGCTGAAATTGAACATGGGACCTTCATTTTTTCGTCCGTCTCCGATAAGGACTAGGAACTCGATCTCACCTACACTGAGATCAGGGATCTCTGAAAAATATCCAGATGGCTCCATGAGGGAACAAACCTGGTACCTTTGGCATGAGAGACGAGCACCTAGCCTCTACGCCACAGAGATCTCATAATGGAATGTATCCATTGCAAGTGGATAAAGTATGGATGGGCAGATATCATAAATGCCCTTTGTTTCACATATGTGAAAACAGAATTAGAACCATTTAACAGATTGATTAGTAAAATGTTTTTAAAAATATATATGCAAAATTTTCTCGTAGTCTTTTCAGAACTTAGGGTATTAAGTACTTGTCACTACGCATCTACAGGCACTAGCATGCAGGAGGTAGGAGGACCAAACCCTTTCCTTACGTGTGGAGCACCAAGTGTAAGATTGAACCCACAATGCTTTTGAGTCCGAGTTGATATGCAAACGCTTACACATTACATGAAACGGTCCAATGAACATATTGATCTTCTTCTTTGCATTCATTCTTTACAACCAATTTTAATCACTCTTTGTGATAAGTTTGATCTTTGCCAAGAACGTGTATACGTTGCACATTGGTTTGGTAAGCCCTAAACTTCTACACACTTAGAACACATGCATCTGATTTCAGCCAAACCTCCTTAGTTGCCTCTTACGACATGCATGTCAGGTAACAGTGGTTCTATTCTTTACACCCCAAATTTGGGCCCCTTTGATAATGTCCACATCTCTGCTCTAATTTGAGATTTTATGGCATGAATTGTTATAGGTTGTTAGTTTTCAGTTAATTTTTATTCCCATTAAACATTCTGGTTTCTTTCTGTTCCACTTTTATGTTTACTGAAAACTACTTGAAGTCAAGTGTAAATGATAATGAACACATACTATCATTGTTTGTGCTAGAAATTAGAGTGAGATCAAGTTTACCATTCATTCTAAGATAACTTTAAAAAATTATTTCCAACAATTCAAGGAAAACATAAATTTATGTAATGTCATAGAACAGGTATAGTTATTTGTTTATATATAGTTTATGGTTAGCTGTATAGCGGTAAATGCTCACAGGGTGGTCAGAAAAAGCGATTCAAAGATACACTCAAGAACTCAATGAAATCCTTTGGCATAGATGTCAACAACTGGAAGAATGTTGCTCAAGACAGATCAGCCTGGCGCACACTTCTTCGACACGGTTCCTCGGCCTGCGAGGCAGGTAGAACAGAACGGATGGAATAAAACGTCAAAAAGAAAGGCAGTAAAACTTCCCAGAAGTGCAAGTATACCTTGCCCACACTGTACAAGAACATTTTAAGCCTGTATCGGGCTCACTAGTCATGTACTCACACACAGACAAACATAATGCAACTACATTCCCTTGGATGAAAATTTGTGTGGTCATCATCACCCGTGATGAATGAGCATCATCAACATTCGTTCCAAAATTTGTGAACACACTAAGGTTTAATTTGTATGAAATCTACCAGATGCATAACAGTAACTTTTTACAGGCATTCTTATATAGGCTACCTTACGACTTCATATTTAACTAATTAGAAGATAGTTTGGTTGATACAAAAGGCGGTTTTTGTTATATAATTTTGCATAAGCACATCAAAATGACAATCAAAGTTTAGAATTTACAGCAATACACAAAATGGTGGTGAATGTTTGCAAAGGTGTATCATTATTACATATTATAAAAATAATGTGACATAGTGAACAAATGATACCTTCCACTTCTATCAATGAAAATAAATGGTGTGTGCATATGCAATGACAATCATTCGGATACTTTGTGAAATTATTAATTCTATGGGATTCCTGATTTTCACTTGCGCTGAATTGCAAGTTTAGCACGCAAACGTGAATACTTGATTACCGTACTATTAAACTTCTACATGTATACCAAATCAACATCGCTGTTCTTTTACTAATAACAAATAAATAATATCTTATAGCACTAAAGGTTTGGGTGGTCAAAAAATACTTTCTGAAGGTCGCCACTGTTATATATGGAAAAATGTGAAAATCAATAATTTATGTCAAGTGGATGATTTTATATCGGTCGGTAAAGATGTTCCCTAATTTTGGAACAAACTATAATAATTCCCCTCAAGACCCAATCCTAAAACTCCACAGAACTCAGCAAACCAACCAGACAATGGATGGGAAGAGAGGGATAAAAATAGTGATATAACAACAGTAACCTGGTAGTTACTCCAAACAAAATGTCTGACTGGCTGTCCGCTTGCCCAGTTAGTGTATGTGACCTCGCTATTATCTTGCCACCTGTACTGATTAGATTCTAGCCTGTCACTCAACCCAATCCACAAGTCGCTGTCTAAATCCAACATCAAACTTGTCACTAAATCTGAAACAGGTTTCAAGAAACTTATAATGATGGTTAGTTGGATGAGATATATCACTAATGTCAAGAACAGTTCTTGTTCTGATGTTTGTCTCTCATATATCTACTTCTTTACCCTTCGCCCCTAGGGAATCATCAGTCTGCAACCATGGCCTTCCAAGCCCGCCTATCCAAGGCCATCTTTTTCCAGATCGCTCCACTCTCTCCCCATTTTCTTGCATACCATCTCCAACTTCTGTCTCCAAGTGTTCCTGGGTCTTCCCCCACCTCTATTGCCCTGGGGGTTCCATCGGGCAGTCTGTCTTGTGATGCTGCTAGGAGTGTCCTCATTGTGTGTCCTCATTTCCTGTGCCACCTGTGCTATCTTCCTAGTTTCGAACATCGTGTGGACATTCCATGTGCCAATCCTGGAGATCTTCCAGGTTGAAAGAAGATGAGTCTGCAGCCCGATTTCCTTTTGAATTTCAAATGTGAAACACGTAATAACAAAGTACTTTAGTTTTACAAAATACAAAAACAATGACAATACACAGCAATTTTTCGATCAAAAAGGCCTTTATCAAGCAAAACGATACAACAAACCTAACGAATAACTCAGAACATTACATATAGACTTTAACAAAGATATAGCAACAGTTAAAAACGAATGAAAATATGTGACTAAAACGAATAACGAAATAAATACAGAAAAACTGTTAGTGGAAAAATAAGAGAAACAATACAAAAATCAAGTAAATATATGACTCATATACATTTAGAATATACACATATAAAATATAAAGCATGAGAAGAGAAAGTACTAAGAAGCATAGGAATGTAGTAAATGTATATGAATATAACGTAGATCTATACTCATGCTTTATTGACTACTCAAAGGAATTTGATTGTGTGGAGCATCAGGAATTGTGGAAAATTATGGGAGAAATGGGATTCCCATTACATTTGATACAGATCATAAGAGAACTTTATAATGATCAAATGGCGGCTGTAAGAACATGTGATGACACATCAGACTGGTTTGACATAGGGCAGGGAGTCAGACAAGGCTGCATTCTGTCACCTTGTCTGTTTAACATATGAGGAATGTTACAGAAGATAGCGGAAAAGAACAATGCGATCCTTTTATAATCGGAGGAAGTGAAATACCTGAACTAAGATACGCTGACGATACAGTGTTACTGTCAACATCACAAAAAAAGGATTGAGAAATTATTAGGAGAAGTGAAAGATAAAAGCGAAAAACAAAATCTATATCTCAATGTGGCAAAAACAAAAATAATGACAACAGATATAACATGACAAATGATATTTTTATCAATGGAGAGAAAGTAGAAAATGTGAACAGTTTTGAATATCTTGGCTCACTGCTGGCAACAGATGGAATTGGGATGAAGGAAATTAAAAGAAGAACAAACATGGCTTTACAAAAATTAAACAACTCAAAACAGTATGGAACGGAACTGATAAGAAAACAAAGATCGAATACTAAGAGCATGCATATTCTCAGTGGCAACATATGGATGTGAAGCATGAAAATTTAATAAAGCAGTGGAAAAACATATATGTGTTTTGAATATAAGTGTTACAGAAGAATCCTTCGTATATCTTGGACAGAGAAGAGAACAAATAGATCTATCCAGAAAGAACTCAAAATCAAAGAAAACTGGCTGATGCTACAAATAAGAAAGAGAAAATTGAGATATTTTGGACATATAAAAAGACATGAAGGGCTGGAGAAGACCATCATGGAAGGAGGCATACCGGCAAAGAGAAGAAGAGGAAGACTACGGAGAAGATGGATTCAGGATGTAACTGATGGTCTGAACATGATGGCTGCAGAGGCAGGACATCTGGCCTATGAGAGAGAGAATTCCGGAGGACTGTTGTTGGGGCAAAGTTCTGTTCAGGACAAGCTATTTGATGATATCTTTGTTAAAGTCTATATGTAATGTTCTGAGTTATCCATCAGGTTTGTTGTATCATTTTGCTTGATAAAGGCCTTTTTGGTCGAAATGTTGCTGTGTATTGTCATTGTTTTTGTATTTTGTAAAACTACAGTACTTTGTTATTATGTGTTTCGCATTCTACATAGTTTTACTGCAGTCTCCATCTATATTTTGAATTTCACCGGGTCACTTCATGAGTCCCACCTTGTGGTGTCTTTCTTCTTCCTCGGGTGGTGAGCTCTGAATTTCATTGGTTGTGGTTTCTGTAGCCATCTAGTGTTTTTACGGGGATGGGGGCGGGGGAGGGGGCGTGGATTAGCTAGCCCCACCCACAACCTCCTCATCGTCTCTTACGACTTCGTGGCAGGTAACAGTGGCTCTACTCTTTACATCCCAATTTGGGTCCCGATAACCACTTGTCTCTAATTGTTTGTAGATATTTCTGAAAATGTTGTAGATGGTACAGCTCTTACTAGCTGCAATCAGCATTCTCCTGTCTGTAACATTTGTTATGAAATTTATTTCTCTTGTTTATGATGATTTTCTTGTGTCTATGATGTTATCAGTTATATGAGGACTATCATCATAGCACTTCGGATGTGTCCATAAGTGCTTCGATCTCCACCTTAACAAATCCAGCAGCGTCAAATGGCCCAACACGCCTGTTTGATGTTGATTAATGAATCTCATTTTACATATTTGGTATGTCGTTCTTTTCAGGCTGCACCAAAATCGACATCCATCTCTCTCAGTCTCGTCAGCGAGCGGGATTCACAACCCTGAAACTCCTCTGTTCGGAAAGACTATCTTGATGCGTTAAGAATATCATTTCAGTCCATTGGAGCTCCCTCTGATATTGTAGCCATGACAGCCAATCTATCAGCTCATTCATTACCACTGATAGAGAGAGAGAGAGAGATGAACAAGGTAATGGAGTTTAAAATTGATAGAAATATAGCAATATATTAATAACTAGCGATATAGGTCAGCTCACTTTGATCACGTAGACTATGAATACTGCCAATGTCCACTATTTTTGGGGAGGTCAAATTTCGACAAAAGTCTCTGGCCTCTTCCCAGCCAAGCTTTAGATCACCAGAACTATCATTTCCTCTTCCACCAATGTAGTAGCACTTATTATTTGTACCTGGTTGATATGATTAGAGATTATAACTTACTAGGTTGTCCACAAAAACATTTGATTATTTACACAGACATTAGACTCATCAGACAGACACTTGACTCTCTACACAAATATTAGACTGTTTGCATAGAAACTTGACTCTCTACACAAATATTAGACTTAGCATAGAAACTTTACTCTCTGCACAAATATTAGACTGTTAGCATAGAAACTTGACTCTCTACACAAATATTAGACTGTTTGCATAGAAACTTGACTCTCTACACAAATAGACTGTTTGCATAGAAACTTTACTCTCTACACAAATATTAGACTGTTTGCATAGAAACTTTACTCTCTACACAAATATTAGACTGTTAGCATAGAAACTTGACTCTCTACACAGATATTAGACTGTTAGCATAGAAACTTGACTCTCTACACAAATATTAGACTGTTTGCATAGAAACTTGACTCTCTACACAAATAGACTGTTTGCATAGAAACTTTACTCTCTACACAAATAGACTGTTTGCATAGAAACTTTACTCTCTACACAAATATTTCACTGTTTGCATAGAAACTTTACTCTCTACACAAATAGACTGTTTGCATAGAAACTTTACTCTCTACACAAATATTAGACTGTTTGCATAGAAACTTGACTCTCTACACAAATATTTCATTGTTTGCATAGAAACTTTACTCTCTACACAAATAGACTGTTTGCATAGAAACTTTACTCTCTACACACATATTTCACTGTTTGCATAGAAACTTTACTCTCTACACAAATAGACTGTTTGCATAGAAACTTTACTCTCTACACAAATATTTCACTGTTTGCATAGAAACTTTACTCTCTACACACATATTTCACTGTTTGCATAGAAACTTTACTCTCTACACAAATAGACTGTTTGCATAGAAACTTTACTCTCTACACACATATTTCACTGTTTGTATAGAAACTTTACTCTCTACACAAATATTAGACTGTGTTTCTATGCAAACACAAATATTAGACTGTTTGCATAGAAACTTTACTTTCTACACAAATATTTCACTGTTTACATAGATACTTGACTCTGTACACAAATATAAAACTGTTATTTTTCAAATATGCAGTGGCCATTAGTAAAATGCAAAATGAAAGACTGGAGAGAATACAAAATGAAGCTATGTGTATCATCTTGGGTTGCACTAGGGACATACTTTGCATCGCAATGAGGTTTTTCTCAATTTACGGTTATAGATTTACAATAACTATAGCATGTACATATCACAAAATAATTGCTAAAAATATTCCCCCATTGCATGTGCTGTTCAGTATCAGTAGTAGAAATCTGTCTTCTTCTTCTTCGAATGCTCCTTATCGACCACTTGTCAACCACTCTGTGTGATTTGTATGTGACCTGAGCCTAAGAGCGATTGTATGTTGTGCCAGTTATGCGCCTACAAGTAGGCTAGCACGTCTCATTTCTGCGCTGCTTTTTATTTACTAGGGTAGCATCCCTAGTGCCTACATTAGTTGCCTCTTACGACATCCATTGTAGGTCGCAGTGGTACAATTCTTTGCGTCCCTTGTGGGCCCCGGCACCACACAGTCAAGAAATCAGTCAAAGATAGGGAAGTCTTGGATTAGCCATAATGCAGACACTGTTCAGCTGGTATGTGGGCTCACAGATATCGACCCGACCATGGGGAAGAATGGATACTGGCGCCTTCAGTATATGGGAATACCTTTTCGACCATCATTAAATTCGACAAAGTTTACAGAGTGAGGAATTATGGGGTGTTGGATGTGGACATCAAGACCATCATTAATTAAAACTGTAATGAAGATGATGATGTAATTTACATGGATGGATCGGTAGTTCGCCACTAAAGTTCGCATGGGCCTTCTCTGCAAGCTCATATAGCAGAATAATCAAGGAAGCCAGTAGTGCATTTAGTACGACAACAAGTAGTATGACAATGGAATATCTAGTGGTGACTAAGGCACTGCTCTGACTGGAGTCACAAAACTACACTCATGTTTGTATTCTGAATGATTCATTGAGTATGATCTGAAAGGTGGAGGCTGGCTCGCTGTGCATGCATTGAACTGAATCACTACAAGCTTCACAGAATTATAATCTTCATTCTGGAGCACATCGGTGTTGATGACAATGAGAGAGTAGACTCTACCATTGTATCGGGAGAGGGGGTCAGCCAGTGGATAGAGCTGACATTCTTAATGCCCTTATAGAGTGTGGTCACAAGGAGGATTTAAATCTAAACCATTCCACATAAATTGCTAGATTACAAGAGCTTGGATTGAAGATTGAAATGGCCAGAAAAGAACATGACAACAGGTATATGAGTAGGCTCATCAATCAACATCAAACTGGTATGTTTAGTTGTTGGACAGTGTTGGAGATTTTGCGAAGAAGAAGAATGGAGCACCTATGAACATGTCTGGAGTGCAATTAAAATATTAAATACTGAAACACTTGTCTCCTCTAACTTTCTCAACTCACTCTCCCCACTCTAACTCACTTCTGCCACTCTCTCACTAACCTACCTCTACTAAAAAAGCCGTCAGGGCATACAGCATCATAATCAACGGTTGTAACTGGAAGTACAGTAGATGTGGAGCTGTTCATCTTCTTACATACATAGCCATAATCGTTACCACAGTCATCATCCTGCCAATAACCTGTCCATGAACAAATGATCTAATCAAAGACATCATAAAGACATGGATACAAACATTATCAGAGACACCACAAGGGCATACCTGTCATCAGAGACACCAAAAGAGCATGAAAACAACATATTTTCAGAGACAACATGAGAGCAAGGATTCAAACAGATCATCAGAGACATCATGAGAGCAAGAGTGCAAACATATAATCAAAGACATCATGTGAGCAAAGATACAAACAGATTATCAGAGATAGTATGAGAGCAAGGATTCAAACAAATCATCAGAGACATCATGAGAGCAAGAGTGCAAACATATTATCAAAGACATCATGTGAGCAAAGATACAAACAGATTATCAGAGATAATATGAGAGCAAGGATTCAAACATATCAGAGACATCATGAGAGCAAAGATATAAATAGTTCATCAGAAACATCATGAGAACAAGGATACAAATATATCAGAGACATCATGAGAACAAGGATACAAACATATCAGAGATATCATGAGAGTAAGGATACAAACATATCAGAGACATCATGAGAGCAAGGATACAAACATATCAGAGACATCATGAGAACAAGGATACAAACATATCAGAGACATCATGAGAGCATGGATACAAACAAATCATCAGAACATCATGAGAACAAGGATACAAACATATCAGAGACATCATGAGAACAAGGATACAAACATATCAGAGACATCATGAGAGCAAGGATACAAACATATCAGAGACATCATGAGAGTAAGGATACAAACATATCAGAGACATCATGAGAGCAAGGATACAAACATATCAGAGACATCATGAGAGCAAGGATACAAACATATCAGAGACATCATGAGAACAAGGATACAAACATATCAGAGACATCATGAGAACAAGGATACAAACATATCAGAGACATCATGAGAGCAAGGATACAAACATATCAGAGACATCATGAGAACAAGGATACAAAAATATCAGAGATATCATGAGAACAAGGATACAAACATATCAGAGACATCATGAGAACAAGGATACAAACATATCAGAGACATCATGTGAGCAAGGATACAAAAATATCAGAGATATCATGAGAGTAAGGATACAAACATATCAGAGACATCATGAGAACAAGGATACAAACATATCAGAGACATCATGAGAGTAAGGATACAAACATATCAGAGACATCATGAGAACAAGGATACAAACATATCAGAGACATCATGAGAGCAAGGATACAAACATATCAGAGACATCATGAGAACAAGGATACAAACATATCATCAGAGACATCATGAGAGCATGGATACAAACATATCAGAGACATCATGAGAACAAGGATACAAACATATCAGAGACATCATGAGAGCATGGATACAAACATATCAGAGACATCATGAGAGCAAGGATACAAACATATCAGAGACATCATGAGAACAAGGATACAAACATATCAGAGACATCATGAGAACAAGGATACAAACATATCAGAGACATCATGAGAACAAGGATACAAACATATCAGAGACATCATGAGAGCAAGGATACAAACATATCAGAGACATCATGAGAGCATGGATACAAACAAATCATCAGAGACATCATGAGAGCAAGGATACAAACATATCAGAGACATCATGAGAGCATGGATACAAACATATCAGAGACATCATGAGAGCAAGGATACAAATATATCAGAGACATCATGAGAGCATGGATACAAACATATCAGAGATATCATGAGAGCATGGATACAAACATATCAGAGACATCATGAGAACAAGGATACAAACATATCAGAGACATCATGAGAGCAAGGATACAAACATATCAGAGATATCATGAGAGCATGGATACAAACATATCAGAGACATCATGAGAGCAAGGATACAAAAATATCAGAGACATCATGAGAACAAGGATACAAACATATCAGAGACATCATGAGAACAAGGATACAAACATATCAGAGACATCATGAGAGCAGGATACAAATATCAGAGACATCATGAGAGCAAGGATACAAACATATCAGAGATATCATGAGAGCATGGATACAAACATATCAGAGACATCATGAGAGCAAGGATACAAATATATCAGAGACATCATGAGAACAAGGATACAAATATATCAGAGACATCATGAGAGCAAGGATACAAACATATCAGAGATATCATGAGAGCATGGATACAAACATATCAGAGACATCATGTGAGCAAGGATACAAATATATCAGAGACATCATGAGAACAAGGATACAAACATATCAGAGACATCATGAGAACAAGGATACAAACATATCAGAGACATCATGAGAGCAAGGATACAAATATATCAGAGACATCATGAGAACAAGGATACAAACATATCAGAGACATCATGAGAGCAAGGATACAAACATATCAGAGACATCATGAGAACAAGGATACAAACATATCAGAGACATCATGAGAGCAAGGATACAAACATATCAGAGACATCATGAGAGCAAGGATACAAATATATCAGAGACATCATGAGAACAAGGATACAAAAATATCAGAGACATCATGAGAGCAAGGATACAAATATATCAGAGACATCATGAGAACAAGGATACAAACATATCAGATACATCATGAGAGCAAGGATACAAATATATCAGAGACATCATGAGAGCATGGATACAAACATATCAGAGATATCATGAGAGCATGGATACAAACATATCAGAGACATCATGAGAACAAGGATACAAACATATCAGAGACATCATGAGAACAAGGATACAAACATATCAGAGACATCATGAGAGCATGGATACAAACATATCAGAGATATCATGAGAGCATGGATACAAACATATCAGAGACATCATGAGAACATGGATACAAACATATCAGAGACATCATGAGAGCATGGATACAAAAATATCAGAGACATCATGAGAGCAAGGATACAAACAAATCATCAGAGACATCATGAGAGCAAGGGAACAAACATATCAGAGACATCATGAATACAAACAAATCCTCAGAGACAAAATAACAGCATGGACATCAAACTAGTACCCTTGGTTGCTGGACACTATTGCAGATATTGCTATGGAGATCAGAGCACCTATGCACATGTCCAGAGTGCAATGAAGATATTCCAAACTGAATCTTAAACTGAAAACAACGTTACAGAAAAGTAGACAAAAGTAATACATTGATTTAAGAGAGACGGAAAGATTAAGAGATTTGCACAGCACAATATACAGAATGTGTCCCAAAGCAAGAGGCAGAAAATGTTGGAGATAAATTACAGGTGGCCTTTAATGAAAGATGGTAGTTGATCACAAGTTGGTTTAATATTTTTACAAATTTACACAATTTTGTTTTGTTAAAGAATTGAAGGCATAAATTATAATACAGGCAGAGAGAAATATGAATAATAGTGGTAAAAAGAATGGGTTCAAACCTCTATTTCCATAAAAAGTAACACATCTCTCTCCACCTTTAAAATCATTGGGCTCATTTGGGCCCCAGGCAAGAAAACTTTCTGGACTTCCATCTGACCAGCTTAAGAGCATACAAAGAGCACAAATATGAATCATTAAGAAAAGATAAGAAAAACATGTCTCAAATGAGAAGTTTAATCATCATTATGTAGTATGTTATTCATCAGTCCCATCAACATCAGACTGAAAAACTTAATCTGTAAGTTCTCTCACTTTCTCCATAAGGTTGTTAAAGGCTTCTTTAATGCCATGTTGCCATAGTCATCTTGATCATCCCCTGCCTTTTATTTCAGGAATAACATTTTGAGCGTAGTTCATCTTTCAAACACCATGTTGAATAGATGATACAACGTTGCAAGCGTGGTCTTGTGGCTTTCAAAGTTGTGGTAGCCGCACAACTTGAGCAGAGACTACTTGTCTTTTTGATCCAATGGACTGGTTATGTCCATAGTGGATTACGGACTCAGCCTTCTTACAATATCAAGATCACAATGTGAATGACTCGAACATGTTCAGAATGAAGGTATTCGTATAGTCCTGGGCTGCACTAGAGATACCTCCATTGTGAAAATGAAATATATGCTTGGCCTTCTGTCACTACGCTCCCGTTATGCAACTGCCCAAACCAAGGCATATATGCAGGTTATTGCGGATAAGAGACAAACACTGCACAAAAACACTAATGATGTTAAGGGCACAAGAATCAAGCATGGCATGTCATAGATGGCACAGACTGAGAGTACAATTGGCCAGGTGACCACAGCTGCGACCTTACCAAAATGGGAAGAATGGATCCCAACAGATGGTAGAATGACCAACTATCTCAATGTTATCATTACTCTTGGAAGAGAATGTAGAGATTGGGGCAATATGAAGAGTGATCTCACAGTTAAGCAGCTGATAGAAGATAATGCAAGGGATGATGATGATGTTGTTGTAAATACCAATAGGTCAGTTCATCGTGGTGAGAAGTCATGCTGGGGTTTCTTGGCTAATGTACATGGTAGGGTTGTTGCAGAGTGAAGTGCAGCATACAGGACAACTACTTCTAGTACGAAGATGGAGGTTGAGGCCATTACTGCTGCCCTCTATTGGCTCACTGGGACTTCAATTACTGAGGTTGTCGTTGTATCCGACTCTCGGTCGATGCTTCACAAAATCCAGAAGGGCAGGTATGGGTGGATGTCATCTATAGAAGTTTCTAACCTCCAGTTACTTACTTTCCTGGGCATGTGGGTGTTTACGGTAATGAGAGAGCAGACACGCTAGTATCAACAGCATCAATTGTTGGGGAGTTGAAGATGGATAAGCGGGGATATTTTTCGGCCTCTTCGTGACTGTCTGTTGGATGAGGACACTAAAATAGATGTTGAATCGATCCAGCGATTTAGGCAGTTTGGAGTTACCCGTTGTACAAGTAGAACTGGATGCCTTAGGGGCAGAGTTAGTAGTGTGTTTAATCAGCGAGCCACAGGAACCATCAGTATGCATACTCTTCTATATCTGTTGGGGAGATTGAGCACCTATGGGTCTGCCCAGAGTGCAATATCGTCAGTTTAGTAACCAATAACCAATTTTTCCAGGAATTACTAATCTTTCTGCAGGCACTACCTTAATCTCTGTTTCTTGCACTGAAAGTTTTTGTCTATCGGATTTACTGCCTTTGGTGAGGACGTTCTGTATGTGCCGTATGCTGAACACTCTTTAATGATCATTTAGTGCTGAATATTTGGACTTCATTAGCTATTTTGCACTGACTGAGTGAGGTCGCTCGGGTTTAGGAGCATTCTCGACCCTTCTAGGACTAGTCACTGGAACTGTCACCTTTCTTGTATTCATTGCTCTTTTACGATCATACTCGCCGTATATTTGAGTTATGATCTTTGCCAAAGAGTATGTCTAAATATGCGCTCTTTCTGACTATATGAGGTTGTTCCGGATTAGAAACATTAGAGTTAGTAGTGTGTTTAATCAGCGAGCCACAGGAACCATCAGTATGCATACTCTTCTATATCTGTTGCGGGAGATTGAACACCTATGGGTCTGCCCAGAGTGCAATATCGTCAGTTTAGTAACCAATAACCAATTTTTCCAGGAATTACTAATCTTTCTGCAGGCACTACCTTAATCTCTGTTTCTTGCACTGAAAGTTTTTGTGCAGCATTTTTCTACTCTGGGATTGTAAGGCGGTAGTCATGACGCCTGGTATTGCAGTTCTGACTGAATTTTGAGTGAGGCCTACTTACCGTTGTACCAGTGTCCCTCATCATGCGGTCTGCCTTGCCGTCTTCAGAGGTACTTGAAGAGTAGATCCGTCAAGTTAGATCATTACAGGAAACCTGTTGTCCACGAAACATTTGCCTAGAGTCCATGTACCATCTTTACTTTTACGGCTAGTGTTGTATAGTGAAGTGTGACTTCTCTATCGGATTTACTGCCTTTGGTGAGGACGTTCTGTATGTGCCGTATGCTGAACACTCTTTAATGATCATTTAGTGCTGAATATTTGGACTTCATTAGCTATTTTGCACTGACTGAGTGAGGTCGCTCGGGTTTAGGAGCATTCTCGACCCTTCTAGGACTAGTCACTGGAACTGTCACCTTTCTTGTATTCATTGCTCTTTTACGATCATACTCGCCGTATATTTGAGCTTTATGATCTTTGCCAAAGAGTATGTCTAAATATGCGCTCTTTCTGACTATATGAGGTTGTTCCGGATTAGGAACATTTTCAGTCATTGGAGGCGCATGTGCTTGTCGTGCAAACGATCATATTTTGGCGTTATGCTTAGCCTTTATATGATCTGAGCCATGGTGTTTGGACATCATCTTACTCCGTGTAGGATGATCGGCACCAAAAAGTATTGCCCTTAGCCAATGTTCGGGTTTGTACCAGTCAAGCCTTTGGTTTATTATCAGCCTTACTTTTCTATCCGCGGTGAGTTTGTTCTTGAGTAGGAGTATTCTCACCGTTACGGGGTGCATGTTGGCACCTGGCAATTTGCAAGGTTTTACTCTGCATTTTCCATGCCGCTGAAAAACACTGGACTGGGGCTGCGCACAGATATTCTAGAGGGTCGTTTCAATTGGCGCTAGCAACGCAACTGAAATTTTGCACTCACCAACATCACCCACCTCAGTTCTTCTGGGGATGTTAGTTGTTATTGCAACAGTACCTTGCCTAGTTGTTCCAGGGAGAGCAGTTTCGTTAGGCACTAAAGCGCAACTTTAGGATATGCGCTTGACCAAACTTACCCAGTAAATGTACCTGCGCTAGGCCTTTGATACAGAGTTTACAACAATCTTCCCATGTGCCATCACGATACGTTACAGTGTTTTCAGAGACACTTGCCAAGACCATTGATTTGTTGCTCATTGTTATCATTTATTATTTCCCCACAACTGGCAATTATAGTGCGGCTATTTACTCCCGGGGAGTTGGCATTCAGTCACAGTACGCTTCTATTTCATACGCTTCAGCAACTATTTGGTCAACTTTTAATCGGACATCGGCCAGGAGATGCGTGCATTTTGTTCAGGGTTTTTGGACCTGCATTATTTTTTCGTGCTTGCACTACCACCACCACCTGTAGTTCTCTTAATGCTCATAAAAACTTATAAGTTACCCATCTGTACCGCCCATGTAGTACCTGTAAGGGAAGCAAAGAATAGTACCACTGCGACCTACAAGGCATGTTGTAAAGATGACTGATGTAGGACCTAGGGAAGCTACCTAGTAAATAAAAATCATCGCAGAAATCGGATGTGCTGACCTACTTTTATGCCCATAACTGGCACAACATACAATTGCACTTAGGCTCAGATCACATAAAAATCACAGAGTGGTTAATAAGTGATCGACATGGAAGAATACAAAGAAGAAAAGTACTCTTCTGTACAACTGTGTGTTCTTTTTAAAACTATATTTTAGGTTATCCTTGGTTGGGTTAGGAGGACTATAATGTTTTCTGTCAGAGTTGTCCTTTCAGTAGGAAAGTATTCTTCTCCTTCTTTCTTCTTCTTCTACCCTTCACCCCAAAGGAGGCATAGATGCCAAAACAAGCCCTTGCAATCTCTCCTGCACTTTGTTGCGGTTATATAGCTGAGTGTTTTTACTGGATGGGGCAGCTAGTCCCATGCCAAACCTACACTTTTGCCGTATTTGGCATATGGTAGGTATTTGTGGTTCCATTTTTACTCCGAATTTGGGCTCTGGTAACCACACATGCGTCTGATTTGTATAATGAATCATCTTTGACACATTATTGGACAGGAGAGACATGTAGGCCCATGTGGTGAGATTCTCACCGTCTATTTGCGATCAGATCTCATATCAGACATGTATGCACCTACCCTTCTACCAATTCCAAGTAGCTCTCCTTCGATCCCTACCCACTTAGCCAGACATTAGTATGTTACCAGGGTCACCACTTGGAGGTGGGGTAGAATCTTGATCAGTGCTAGCTCACTGAGCCTGGTACCACTGTATATCCTTACATTATTGCGCCTGCGACCCCAGTAGGAAACTATTCCAACCATTTAATTTCTTGATACTTGGAGAAGAAGCAAGTAGTGCACAGATTCATACACAACTAAGCATATCAATATAAAATAGAATTTTGTAAAACTAACAGAAACAACTTACACATATGCTGACTGGTCCAGTTGATTCAAACCAATCCAGAATAATCTTATTTCAATTTTGCTGAGCTACAATACACAGGATACATATTTCAGAAATAATCTCTATAGTCTATTCATGATTGTAAATATGTACACTATTCAGACAATCAACATACACTGCCAAAACAACTGATGACCCTTACACAGTTGATATACATTCCTAACATAGTTGACATACACCCCTAGCACATTTGACATACAACCCTAACACAGTTGACATACAACCCTAACATAGTAGACATACAAACATAACACAGCTGACATACACCATAATATAGTTAACATGCACCCTTCACAAAGCTAATACACTCATGACACCAGTTGAGATACACATGTCCCATAATTGTCTTACACTGACTACACAGTTGACATATTTTTCATTAAACATAACACAACATAACTTCACCACTTCCCTTCTTAAACATAACATACACTTTTCCATCAAACATCAACTTATTATTCAATTTCAATACAACCTTCACTTTCATCTTCCAGCTGGAACAATTTACTTAATTTTTTAAAAAGGAACATTGCACGTCACTTTCAACAAAAACTCTCCATTTCACTATTAGTACCATCTCTCCATTTCACTTTCAGCACCATTTTTTTTTCATTTTAAACATCAGTTCTGAATTTACTTTCAAAACTAACCCTCCAGTTCACTTCCAACAGTAAAATTTTACTTCATCATTCAACACAATATTTCATTTCATTTTTATCTCCAACCAATCACTTCGCTTTCAACACAATTGCTCCCCCTTTTTGTAATAACCAACCAGCCACCTCACTTTCAATACAAGTGCCTCACTTCTTTGCTAACGCTGACACTCTATTTCACTACCAACGTATAAACTTTCTTTTTTTTTTGTTTAACATTAACCATCCACTTTTATCGCAACATCAAATCTTTGTTTCCCTTCCAATTCTCCATTTTACTTCAGACATAACTATTTTAATTTGCCTTCCAACACCAACCTGTATTTTCACTTCCAAAATTAATTCAACACTTCTCCTTTGAAAATCAACCTTCCATTTACTTTCAATATAACCACTTTGTAGAAAAAGAAGATCATAAAAAGATGGTTAGATGGCATAGCAGAATCCTGTTAAAGAGCAAAAATAACCATCACCCAAGTCACCAGACAGTACAAGACAAAAACAGAAAACCATGACACTGGGCAACAACCCGGTAGCAGTGTGACGACAAAAGGAGAAGATAACCACTTTTTTTTTTTAAAAGATAAGAATGTCTATACCTCTGTAGAGAAGAAGTTATTCTCATCATTAGAATTGATGCTGGCCAAATCCCCTCCTAACATCTGACATTTTTGTCTCGCTTTAAACCAGTTTAGTGATGAGTTTCTGCCATAGCTAGGGCTCATGAAATAGCAGAATCCTCCATGAAACAACCAGCCTTTATCCATACATGTTGGAGCTATGAGAAAATTATACAATAAATAGATTAAATAAATTAAAGTATAAACTGAGAAGAAAAATTAAATTCTTCACTGAATAGAAAAGGTTAAAGTATACATTGAATAAAAGATTGATTCAATGTAATGAACAGAAAGATTAAAATATATAAACGGATCAAAAAATGAAAGTATAAAACTGAACAGACACATACAAGTATAAATCTGAACAGACATATAAAAGTATTCTTCTTCTTCTTCTGCATGTCCACTAGATTGGGATTTCGGATTCTCTAATAAAGGCAGCTAATTCTCTAATAATTGTTGAAGGACCTACCCAGTTCGTGCTTTGTGTAATACTCTCCATGGATGGTATGCTCTTTCTGCAGAGAGGAACTGAACCATATGGTGTAAAACCCAGTGCAATGGGGTCATTCCTTCAGCTTTAGACCATATAGATATATTATGGCAGTGTAAATTGAATAGAATTTACAAAATCAAAGAAAACTGGTTGATGCTACAAATATGAAAGAGAAAATTGAGATATGTTAGACATATAAAAAGACATGATGGGCTGGAGAAGACCATCATGGAAGGAGGCATACCGGCAAAGTGAAGAAGAGGAAGACCCTGGAGAAGATGGATTCAGGATGTAACTGATGGTCTGAACATGACGGCTGCCGAGGTAGGACATCTGGCCTATATGAGAGAGAAGTTCCAGAGGACTGTTGGGGTGGCAAAGTTCTGATCAGGACAATCTATTTGATGATGAAATAAAAGTGATGAAATTGAATAGAAATATTTAGATTTCAAACTAGAACTGACAGTATCAATTGATAGAATAAAAATATAACCTGAAAATAAAGATTATAATGTAATATAAAATGAACTTACACTGAGTTGTAGAAACAGTAGGCAGGACACTAGGCATAATGAAACCTATAAATACAGAAACAAAATTATTAAATAAAATTCTAGTGTAACTAAGTGACAAGAACACTTTAGTATTGTTAAAAAAGTACACAAAATAAATGAATTTAGGCTTCTTTTTATTTTCTCTAATAAAGTTTTGTCGCACAGCATCAGTATAAAAAGACATTTCTAGAACAGGTTTTTTGGTGTGCTTCATACATTATGTATTTCACTGCCTCTGTTATTTCTGTGGTCCAACTTTGCATGGATGATTGTTTGACTGTTATCCACTATATAGAAGTAACATTCCTCTTTGTGATGCACTGTCTGTTGATCATTTGCTTATGTGTCTAAACCATTCAATGTGTTGTTTCTTGATGAAGTCCAGTACTGATGTTGAACCACCCTTTTTCTTAATATCTTCATTTCTAAACTGGTCTCTTTTTGATACTCCCAGCTCTCTGAGTAGACACTTTATCTCTATTGTGATTAATTTTCTTCTATTGCTTGATGTGAAAATCCAAGTTTGGCACTGATAGCATAATATTAGGAGAAAGATTGTGTTGACAATGCTTCTTAGTGTTGATGGTAACATGATCACTTTCAAAATTGTGCCATTTGTCTATGTTTGATTTCTTTAGTGCATCTATGTTGAATTTCATTAGTTAGTCTTGAATTTCATTAGTTAGTCTTGAATTTCATTAGTTAGTCTTGAATTTCATTAGTTAGTCTTGAATTTCATTAGTTAGTCTTGAATTTCATTAGTTAGTCTTGAATTTCATTAGTTAGTCTTGAATTTCATTAGTTAGTCTTGAATTTCATTAGTTAGTCTTGAATTTCATTAGTTAGTCTTGAATTTCATTAGTTAGTCTTGAATTTCATTAGTTAGTCTTGAATTTTATTAGTTAGTCTTGAATTTCATTAGTTAGTCTTGAATTTCATTAGTTAGTCTTGAATTTCATTAGTTAGTCTTGAATTTCATTAGTTAGTCTTGAATTTCATTAGTTAATTTGAATTAGTTAGTCAGAACAGCGCAAGACAAAAACAGAAAACCACGACACTGAGCAACAATCCGGTAGCAGTGTGACGACAAAAGAAGAAGAAGTCTTGAATTTGCAGAAAAAATGCTACCTAGCTATGTAAAGTCTTTAAGATGTTTTAATTGACGTTTGTCCATGGAGACATTGATAGTTCTTACCTCTCTAGTAAATGTCATTACTTTGGTTTTGTCTTCATTTATTCTCCTGTTGTAGTCATAGCATATTAAGTGGAGTCTGTTAATGTGTCATTGAAATTGTTATTCATTTGTTGTTTTGCCTTATTTTGTAAAAAAAAAAATTTGTGTAAGAGTTTCTCAATACTGTTACCTTCATTGATGTTGGCTATTTTACAGATTTGATCAACATATGTGATGAAAAACAGAGATGATGGTACGCATCCTTATCTTGCTCTAGATCTAATGTGAAACTTTTCTGATAAATCTGTGTTTGTTCTAATTGTACAATGGCTGTTTATATAGAGGCTCTTGCATAGATTAATTAAATGGTAATTTTCTCCACAGCTTGACAATATTTTTTACACCTTTTTTCTTATCTATGCGATCGAACGCTTTTCCTGTTCGACGAGCTGCATGATTTGTAAAATTGGGGATAATAATCTTTATTGCGATTTTTTACAATGGGTGAGATATTTAAATCAATACATTAACTGCCAAATGTCACAGTCTGTGCCCATTTTCCTTTCCTGTTTTGACCATGTATTGCAGACTGAAGCATGATTTGTTTCATTGTCATATTAGTTTTAAATTTACTTTAACACACAGGAGTCTACTGATTGTTACCAGTTTTTAATTTGTTCTGCATTATTCATTTGAGGATCATCTTCATTGTACATCAGACATCACACATCGGACATGTTCATAATTGCTCTGATCTCCTGTCAAGCATGTATTTCAGTGTGTTTAGGCTAATAACCAGTTTTGTGTTGATTGATGTATCTACTGGGTTTTCTCTCGTGGTTTTCCCATCTTGCCACACCTATCGGTATGCACAACTTGAGCAACCAAGATAGAGAATACCTTTTATCTTCTTTGTTGAAATCTTAGGAGCATATGTTTTCTCTTAGGGCATTGATAATGTTGCTTTTGTTCATAGAAGACCCATTCTGGATCATAGCATTGCCAACCAGTGCATCCGCTCTCTCATTGCCCATGACCCCAGCATGACCTGCGACAAAGATGAAGGTAAGTGTCTAGTTTGTTGCATTTTGTATTAATTGCATCCACTGCTTTTGTACATACCGGCCTTGATCTTCTGTATCATGCTCATAGAGTTGCTGATCATGCATGCATGAGTGAATGCTCGCGTCTGTACCCACTCCAGGGATTTTATCACCGCCATGACCACCATAGTCATACTGCTGGTAGTTGTCGCATTTACACCACTTGCCTCTTTGATGACTTTTCCCTTAGCTCTAGCCATAAAGGACCATACACTTTAACTGTGCTGAATCACAGAACCATCAGTGAAAACAACAGCGTATTTGTCTGCTGTGTAGTCATTTATTATCGCTTCGACTTCTGCGTTGACTATTGTGGGCAGCGAATCTCGAATTGGTCTGTTTATCGTGGTGACTACTACAAAGGATTGTCTGTGTTCAGTGGGTATTGGTATCCACTCTTCTCCATGATCAATGTCCTGAATGGCATATATGCATTGTATGACCTCCTCTGCTCTGTCCAGCAATGACTGGCTATGTTTAAGTCTATTGCCATTGCTGTTTAGTTCATTGTGTAATGGATGTGTTTGGTCTTGAGTGATTTTAAGTAGGCAACTGTTCTACGCTGCCCAATTTTACTATTTATGTCTAGAGTGTCCAGAAGTTATCTCATTTGTTCCTCAACATTCTGCTAGTTTGTGATTGAACTACAATAATTTATCTACACAATTGCTTATCATCTTCCAATTTTGTTAAATTGTAAGATAAATAAACATCAATTTGTACATACACCTGCTTTGTGTAAAAGTTGGCAAACATTAGTTTGTCTACACTTCATTTTTCAATGCAACAGGAAATGTCTTATTTTTTAAACTTTGAAACATATTTGAAACTGTGATATTGGCTAATATCTGATTCAGACATGTATTAAAAGAAAAAAAGAGTCGCCCAAGTGGTTACTGTGGCCCAAATTGAGGTGTAAAGAATAAAACCACTGTTACCTGCCATGCATGTCGTAAGAAGCAACTAAGAAGGTTGGATGTGGGGCTAGCTACCCCACATTGTAAATAACACTAGATAACTACAGAATGGAGAGCAAACCAAGTAAACGTTGGCTGAAACCGGACACATTGCCGAGGATAAGCACCAGAGCTTCAAATGGTGCTGAAGATGTGATGTAAAATACACCAATGCTAAGGCTGCATGAATCAGATTTTCACAAGAATAGAATTTATGGGGAGGTCTGGTACATCGGTCTGGGCGGTGATCGTGTGAGAGAGAGAAAAGAGAATGGTCATTTACTGAACTAATCTACAATCTAAAGAAGGAACACCAATAAAGTGCATTTCTAACCTCTGACAATGGAACATACATAAACTCTGGATAAGTAGCAGCTAAGGTCATTCCATCTCTTACTTGAACCCATTACCTGCAGATGGAAGGAAACTATCATTGTTAGTGTTACAGTACACGAACGTATTATAAATGTAATCAAGAATATCTATGGTTAGAATTAGTTCTGCATATTGAGAGAATAATCAACATTAGTAACACTGTAACATGAGTAACATGAGCTCAGACAACAGTCGATTTCATCATAAGAACGCGTCTAACGGTATAATCATCAAAAAGCGATCGCAAAGAAGAAGAAGTAACACTGTACAAGAATGAATCATTCTGTGATGCTCTGACTGTCATAGGCAATCATAGATCTCAACAATCATCATCATCAGTGGCCTCTTTGTCTCAGGAGACAATAGGTCTTGCGTCCTGTAATATGTTCTGCGCTGAATCCCGTTTCTTGTGACTGTAATGGCCTATTCTGGAGTGGCACTCCTTGCCACAGTTGTTGCAGGTAAAACTGGAGACTGAGCTGATACATAGGATGTTCTCTCTGCGCTCTCTTTTGCTTCCACATGTGATGTTGTTTTTCTTCTTTTCTATTTGAGCCGCCCCTCACTACCGTTCACCATGCTTGCCTGTCCTTGCCCAGCCGCTCCCAGTATCTCAACTATCCTGAATACTGACTGTCGTGGTAGAGGGAGTAGATAGCACTGATGCTGAGAACTTCCTGTGCAAGGGGAAGGGCAGATCACCTTTTGGAATTAAACGAAGTGTTTAGGTGCTTGTCTCTTTTTCCTAAAGTGCTCGATTCACTCCTTCATCGTGCCATCGAGGCTATCGAGCCACCGAGGCATTGAGGCCATCGAGTCATCGAGGTCATCGAGCCATGTTTCCAGAGATCCATGATTTCATTGTAGGTGAGATCGAGTTCCTATCAATATTGGAGGCAGATAATGAAACATAGGTCCCGTGTTCAAATTGAGCATCTAAAAGAATTCTTGGCATTCAAAATCGAGAAGAACAGGCTGCTGCCAGAGCAAAATTCATTAAAAAGATTAAAAATTAAATTCCTACAAAATACTTTCACCATCTTCAAAATAACCTCAGGGACCCTTGA
The DNA here is from genome assembly GCA_020796225.1 of Arion vulgaris. Taxonomy (NCBI): domain Eukaryota; kingdom Metazoa; phylum Mollusca; class Gastropoda; order Stylommatophora; family Arionidae; genus Arion; species Arion vulgaris. The sequence continues at coordinate 7,561,839 of CM036772.1, read as the reverse complement.
CAGTGCTATTGATTTCGGCAATGCTGCTGAGATCTTCCTGTATAAAAAATATACTGAAGCACACATGGTTACTCAGCAAAGTGTAATGATGATGGTCCTATCAATCAATCAATCAAGCCATGTTCTATATCATTATCATCTTCAAATAGCTTGTCCTGAGCAGAACTTTGCCACCCCAACAGTCCTCCGGAACTCCTTTCTCTCATAAGCCAGATGTCCTGCCTCTGCAGCCGTCATGTTCAGACCATCAGTTACATCCTGAATCCATCTTCTCCATGGTCTTCCTCTGCTTCTCTTTGCCGGTATGCCTCCTTCCATGATGGTCTTCTCCAGCCCTTCATGTCTTTTTATATGTCCAAAATATCTCAATTTTCTCTTTTGTATTTGTTATATGCAAAAAACATCATGAGGAATGTTACAGAAGATAGTGGAAAAGAACAATACGATCCTTTTATAATCGGTGGAAGAGAAATACCTGAACTACAATACGCTGACGATACAGTGTTACTGTCAACATCACAAAAGGGATTGAGAAATTATTAGGAGAAGTGAAAGATAAAAGTAAAATACAAAATCTTTATCTCAATGTAGCATGTTTTATATAGTACATCATATATGTCTGTCTTTTCTGTGTAAACAAAATTTAGAAAATTTTCTAGCAAGCAAACCTCTACACAATCCTCAGCTGCTATTGCACTGTTTGTTCATCCTTCCCCACTTACTAAAACCAAATGGGGACCGATCAGACCACACATAACCTGCACAGAAAAGGTATACAGTAAAAAAATAAGAATGACTTCTGTGAATGTTGATGACATTATATAAGAAAGATGTATATCTATGATGATGACATTATATAAGAAAGATGTATATCTAGGATGATGACATTATATAAGAAAAATGTATATCTAGGATGATGACATTATATAAGAAAGATGTATATATATGATGATGACATTATATAAGAAAGATGTATATCTATGATGATATAACATAAGAAAGATGTATATCTATGATGATGACATAATATAAGAAAGATGTCATATTCTAGGCTTACATAATAACAAAGGACGTATTTTAGCTGATGACATAATATAGAAAGATGTATACTAGGCTATGACATTATATAAGAATGATATCTATGATGATGACATTATATAAGAAAGATGTATATCTAGGCTGATGACATAATATAAGAAAGATGTATATCTAGGCTGATGACATTATATAAGAAAGATGTATATCTAGGCTGATGACATTATATAAGAAAGATGTATATCTAGGCTGATGACATAATATAAGAAAGATGTATATCTAGGCTGATGACATTATATAAGAAAAATGTATATATATGAAGATGACATTATATAAGAAAGATGTATATCTAGGATGATGACATTATATAAGAAAGATGTATATCTATGATGATGACATAATATAAGAAAGATGTATATCTATGATGATGACATTATATAAGAAAAATGTATATATATGAAGATGACATAATATAAGAAAGATGTATATCTAGGCTGATGACATAATATAAGAAAGATGTATATCTAGGCTGATGACATTATATAAGAAAGATGTATATCTATGAAGATGACATAATATAAGAAAGATGTATATCTAGGCTGATGACATAATATAAGAAAGATGTATATCTAGGCTGATGACATAATATAAGAAAGATGATATATATATGAAGATGACTATTACTTATATAAGAAAGATGTATATCTATGATGATGACATTATATAAGAAAAATGTATATCTAGGCTGAAAACATGATATATTTTATTATTTTTCGATCCAGAAGCACTTGAGCTTTCAGCTCTTGCTCGTGCCATGGACATCATAACCCATTGGTTCGGTGCCATGAACACCGTAAATCTGGAGAACCTGTAGCTTTTCTGCCAGCCTGCGGAATTGAACTGCACTCACAAGGGGGCTTGTAACCCGTCGCCCAACGCGCTACGAACACGCTGGGCAGGCGAGTGATGACATGATATAAGAAAGATGTATGTATATATATTTTAATGGTAAAATATTATTGTTTTATCAGCATGTTGATTATATAAAAAGGGTCTAAAAGCCAAAGGTTGACTTCATTGACTTGTGTTTCCCCATATGGCCCCGTGCTTGTTGGCAAAAATGGTATTCTGCCTGCAGAGAGTGTTGCACAAAGCACAAACTCTGTAGCTCCATAAACAAGACTCAAGATTTCTGGACAAAATATTTATGTTTCTGTTTGATGGTATTATGTAAGAAATATTTATGTATCAGTAAATTAATGGTAGAATATAAAAGATGGACAAACACAGAAGAGGTAGATAGCCAGGTGGTGCAGATATTATAAGAGGCACATAGCGGAGATAAGTTGAGGATCACTCAGTAGACAATTACATAGACAGAGAAGATGGACAAAGAAAAGAAATGACAGACACAGTTGGAAGGAATAGATAGATAGACAAATTGATTAATCTGTTTACGTGATTCCTGGGCACGATCACTCAGACCAATCCAGTATCCCCCATTCATATTCCACCTATGATGAAGATAAGGTGATTGAAGATAGAACATTTAATATAAGTGGATGCATAAGTTAGTCAACCAACTAATTAATCAACCAGTTTTGTTAATCAAACAATGAAGTAATTGAATAAAAATACTTTTATTTATGCTTAAATGTATGTAAAAGGATAAATGCTCACACAGTGTCCTGTACAAGTGCTTCATTTACACACTAAAGGTTTCATTTCCAGAGGTTTACGTGGATCTACTGTCCTGGCCGTGCAGGTGTTAGCGGTAATGAGAGAGAAAACAGGATTGCATCAACAGCATCGATTGTTGGAAGGTTGAAGATGGATGAGGAGGACGTTCTTCAGTCTCTTTGTGACTGTCTGTTGGATGAGGACACTAAAATAGATGTTGAATCGATCCAGCATTTAGGCAGTTTGGAGTTTCCCATTGTACAAGTAGAACTGGATGCCTGAGGGACAGAGTGAGGAGTGTGTTTAATCAGCAAACCACGGGAACTATCAGTATCCATACTCCTTGATATCTGAGATCTGAGGGGAGACTGAGCACCTATGGGTCTGCCCAGAGTGCAATGACATCTGTTTTGTTACCAATAACCAATAACCAAGGTTTCAATAAAGTCTTTGACAAAACTCTTGATACAGTAGAATCTGCTGCACAAGACCAGACCGCTTGGTACATATCTTTTTGTAAATGTTCAACAGCATTCACAACATCAAACTTATTAGAGATTTGAAACAACAATAAAGATCACCCTAGATTACTGCTGGTGCTGTTATAAATGTTTTATTACTGATGCATATATTTACTTTTCTAATCAACTAATCACTGATTCAGTCACACATTAAGTCAGTCAGTTACTGACTCACTTTCTCACTGACTCGTTGATCACTGATCTAAAAACACTGGTCTAATGGTGAAGGGTTGACTTCACTGCACCCTGTTTCCCCATATAGCTCTATTTCTGCCAGTGGAGATAGCACATCATCTGCTAAGAGTGTTGCACAAAGCACAAACTCTGTAGCCAAAGCAACAATCCTAGAGATCCCAAGAAAAATGTACACATGAGAATCGATCTTGATTTCTTCTTCTTGAACGCTCCACATCGACCACTTGTTAACCACTCTGTGTGATTTTTATGTGATCTGAGTGTAAGAGCTATTGTATGTTGTGCCAGTTATGCGCCTACAAGTAGGCCAGCACATCCAATTTCTGCAATGCTTTTTATTTACTAGGGTAGCTTCCTTAGGTCATACATCGTCGCCTCTTACGACATGCCTTGTAGGTTGCAGTGGTACTATTCTTTGCTTCCCATACTGGCCCCAGTACCACATGGGCGGATCTAGATTTGAATTCACAACGTTCATTATGACAGGTCTTGATCACTTTGACATAGAAGTCCCCTTCCCTGCCCCTCCTCATGCATTCATTGATATACTGATCCAGCAGGAACAAGTTAACACAAATTATTTTACCCTGTCAAGGTTTTGATGAAATTGTTGGTGTTGTCATTGTGTATGCTAGGAAGACTACCACCATAGCTCTCACAATCTATCTGAGCATCAATCCAGCTCCTAGTGCTCAAGAAAACCTGAAAATATGAGAGAACATGTTAGTTGATTGATTGATATACCATTATTATTGCACTTCTGTGAGTAACCATGTGTGCTCTAATCTTTGTCTTACATGGGAAGATTGTAACAGCAAGACACAAACTCTGTACCACAAGGAAGGGTCTCTAATATAATTTCAAAGATGGTGAAACAATTTGTGGTAATTTTATGTGAATATTCTAATGAATTTTGCCCGGACAGAAGCTTTACAGCCTACTATTATCAATTTTCAACTGCCAAGGGTATTTTTAACTCTTTCCATACGCAGTTATTTCCTCAATTTTTAAGCAGTTAATTCAAGGAAAGTCAAAAAAATTATTTTTAATAAAACGATCCCAACTACTTGTCAATAAATAAACATATATATATTCAGTGGCAGCTCGTCATTAAGGGTCAGAGGGGCCGGGCCCCACCAAAATAATGTGTAACGTGTATTTATTATTTAATAAATTAAAATATAGCCTAACCCAAAACAATGAATTTCCCGAAAATGTGTGTCTGGCCCCACCAACAAAAATGATCACGAGCCACCACTGTATATATTATTATATACTAAATTGAAGAAAACTGGACAACCTAATAGAATAACAAGGTTGAAAAGTAGTATAAGTAAAACAGTAGAAATAAAACTAAAAAGACTTCTTATAAGGGAAGCAACTCTATGGCGCAGTGTGCGGCTTATAGCGTGCAACGAACTTCCGCCGTGGCGCAGTGTGCGACTTGAAGTGTGGAAAGAGTTAATGCACTAAACTTGAACATAAAACGTATGTTCTATCATCCTTTTCTGTTTGGACTAGAAAGTCAATTTCACCTACATTAAGATCAAAGAGCCCTAGATAAATATACAGATTGGCCAACAAGGGAGTGAATCGAGTATTTTTGGAACAAGATGGAAGTACTTTACCATCATGCAACAGAGACCCTTAGAGAACAGGATATCATATATGATCAGAGAAGAAATCATATTCCAGACTTTGTTTTGAACACATAGTATTCCCATTGAAAATAGAAAATGTGTACAGTTTTGAATATCTCTGTTCAGGTTCAGTTTGGAATATCTTCATTGCACTCCAGACATGTCCATAGGTGCTCCGATCTTCTTCGCAATATCTCCAACAGCGTCCAGCCACTGCCCGTACCAGTTCGATTTTGATTGATGTGCCTACTCATATACCTGTTATGCTGTTCTTTTCTTGCTGCTTCAATCTTCTCTGTTTGTTCACTGCTAACAAAATACAGAAATGGGATAAACAAAAGGAAAAGGAGAACAAATATGGCTTTTCAAAACATTTAACAACTAAAAATGGTATGGAATGGAACTGATAGGAAAACAAAGATCAGAATATTAAGAGCATGCATATTTAGCAAGGCAGGGGAAAATCATATATGTACTTTTGAATATAATGTTACAGAAGAGTTCTGTGTAAATCATGGACAAAATTTGCTGGATAAAGTCCTTTTAGTTGAAACATTGCTGTATTGTTATTACTAGTTTTTGTATTGCATACAGTAGTTTTTACTACAGTCTTCCCTTATATTGCCATTGCTACATAGTTTTACTACAGTCTTCCCTTATATTGCCATTGCTACATAGTTTTACTACAGTCTTCCCTTATATTGCCATTGCTACATAGTTTTACTACAGTCTTCTTTTATATTGCCATTGCTATATAGTTGCACTACAGTCTTCCCTTATATTGCCATAGCTACATAGTTTTACTACAGTCTTCCCTTATATTGATTATATCATGGACAGAGAAGAGAACAAATAAATCTATCAAGAAAGAACTCAACATCAGAGAAATCTGTCAGATGCTAAAAAATAGAATGAGAAAATTGAAGTATTTTGAACATATGAAGAAGCATGAATGGTTGAAGATGACCATTATAGAAGGAGGCATCCCAGCAAAGAGGAGAAGAAGAAGACCACGAAAAAGATGGATTAACAATGTAACTGATAATTTGAGTGTAATGGCTGCAAATCCATGACATCTGGCCTAAACGAGACAGAAATTTCGAAGGACTGTTAGAGTGACAAAGTTCTGATCAGGACAAGCTATTTGATGATGATCTTGTATTACATCTGGGACAGGGCAAAACTCACTGTCAATAAACCTCCTGTTTTAAAAAAAATCAGGATTATTGGCAGATCTCTGAACTATCAAATGTAGATCAGTCTGTGAACATGCAACATTCCATACATCTCCTGTGACTGATCTCTAACTCCTTACCTTGTAGCAATGATCTTCATGACTAGTCCAAGTAGTTGGACATGGTGCTAAGGTAGTTGGTGTCGAGGTTGTAGTTCTAGTTATCTGAGTAAAACCAAATCTAAATGTTTCACATATAAATGGCTGCACTGTCTGGCACTCAAGGTTCTCCCACAATCCAACAGGTTTCTGTGACCTGATGGCAACACAGGTATTGTTTTCATTACCTGAAATATTTTACAAGCAGTAATAATGAGGTCATGTATCTCTTTTTCTTTGCGATCACTATTTTGATGATTATACAGTTAAACGCATTCTTATGATGAAGTCGACGGTTGTTTGGAGCTCATCTCTAGTGCCAAGTAGTTTTGAAAGTAGAGCTGAGTTGTAGGGCCAGCATTTCTTTCTAAGGAGGACATCAATATTGATATGGATATGATACTAAAATCAAACATACTATGATATGCAAAATATAATAAAATTAGCGTAAAACAAATATTAAACAAGTAAAACCAAAGTACAATAGTTTTACAAAATACAAAAAGAATACACATCAACATTTCAATAAAAAGTCTGTTATTAAGCAAAGGATACAACAGAAGTGAATTTCTTCACTTCTTACATGGCACAGAACATATAGAATCAGACAACAAATTCATAACGGCACTAAAATTAAAATTTGTGGCTAAAAACTAATAACAAAATAAATGTAAAAAAGTAGAAGTGGAAAAAAGAAAATAAACAATAAAAAGCAAATATATATATTGGTTATTGGTTACTAAACTGACGTCATTGCACTCCCGGCAGACCCATAGGTGCTCAGTCTCCTCCAACAGATATCGAAGAGTATGCATACTGATGGTTCCTGTGGCTCGCTGATTAAACACACTCTCACTCTGCCTCTCAGGCATCCAGTTCGACTTGAACAATGGGTAACTCCAAACTGCTTAAATCGCTTGATCGATTCAACATCGATTTTAGTGTCCTCATCCAACAGATAGTCGCAAAGAGACCGAAGAATATCCCCTTATCCATCTTCAACTCCCCAACAATCGATGCTGTTGATGCAAGCCTGTCCGCTCTCTCATTACCGTAAACACCCGCATGCCCAGGACAGTATATAAAATATATATATATACATTTAACATATACACATATAGAATATGGAGCATGAGAAGAGAAAGTACTAAGAAGCATAGGATTGTATTTTTTGAATATCATAAAACAAATACAAACTTATACCACCATAACTCATCTCTTAGTAGTAGGCTCCATCTCATGATATTGCACACTTTTCAAATAGTGGAGAGTTCATGGTGTGACAAAATGTTCTACATAAACCGCTACAAAATGTTCTAGAGACAACTCAATATGTTCTAAAGACATCCCCACAAAATGTTCTAGTAGCACCATCACAAAATGGTGAAAGCTCACATTTTCTTGGAGATTATACCAGCAGCTTCTTCTTCTTCTTGTTCTTTGAACACTCCACATCCACCACTCGTTAACCACTCTTTGTGATTTGTAAAAATGGTGAAACATGTAAAAACAAAGTACTGTAATTTTACTAAATACAAAAACAATAACAATACACAGCAACATTTTGACCAAAAAGTCTTTATCAAACAAAAGGATACAACAGAAGTGAAGATTGCCACTTCTTCCACAGCACACTATATATAGAATACAACAATCAATTCCTAACAGCACTAAAATGATAATCTATTTTTATGTGACTCACCTTTCCTAAATAGTTTTACAGCAGTCTTTCCCTATATCACTAGTATTTGTGACTTGTATGTGATCTGAGCTTAAGAGCGATTCTACCTTGTGCCAGTTGTGCACCTAGAAGTAGGCCAGCAGTCAGATTTCATGACGCTTTTATTTATTAGGGTAGCTTTCCTAGACCCAAACCTCAATCACCTCATATGACATGCCTTGTAGGTCACAGTGACTATTCTATGCTCCCCTTGCGAGCCCCTGCAACACATGGGTGATATACCAACAGCAGCAGTAATAGTATGGTACCAGTTCAGTAACCAATTACTAGCAGCCACACTGTCAATGCAACACAGATAGACATAGTCACACTGACATAACTATGTCATACAAATAATAATAATAATAATTCCTCTTGTAACGTTATGTTACATAGGGCCTGCAAGTAATTTATCCATACCGGTTTATCCTGGGCAACTCGCTCAATCTCCTCCATGGAACTGAGACCGATATTTCCTGCCTCTCTCAGCAAAGTTCGTTTCAGGGTCTCTTTAGGTCAACCTCTCTTTCTTGAACCCTTTGCATCCCACTTCAATGCCTGCTTTGATATTATGTCATACAAAGGTAGCCACAATTATAATACTGACAGATAAAGTGACCTCAATGGCAGGGCTATGATTTTAAAGTTAGCTACACTGAAAGGATTATTATTGGTATATGTACATTCATTTACTTTGCTGTTATAAATCACCAGTGTGGTGCCGTAGCCGCAAGGAAGCAAAGAATAATACCTACAAGGCATGTCATAAGAGGGACTGATGTAAGATCTAGGAAGCTACCTAGTAAATAAAAAGCATAGCAGAAATCAGATATGCTGGCTTACTTGTAGGCACATAACTGGCACAACATACAACCGCTCTTAGGCTCGGATCACATATAAATCACAAAGAATGATTAAAAAGTGGTCGATATGGAGTGTGAGAAGAAAAAGAAGAAGCTGGGATAGATATAAATTATTTTTGTCACCTGTATGGGAAGGAGACCAGTCTAAGTATTCTATGTCACTGCCGCTGTCCCAGTTATACGTGCCACCATTTTCAGACAGTCCTATCCAGTAGGAAGATGTCTTGTGTATCAGTTCTGATGTGATGAAAGCTCCTGTGATACTGTGATAGAAAAATCAGGCACAGTTGAGAGAATAAACAGACATAAACTTTATAGAACTATCATTACAAATATGGTTACTGTAACTTTCATTGTAGACATGGTTACTGTTAACCCCTGAACTTTCATTGCAGACATGGTTACTGTTAACCCCTGAACTTTCATTCCAGACATGGTTACTGTTAACCACTGAACTTTCATTGCAGACATGGTTACTGTTAACCACAGACCTATCATTGCAGACATGGTTCAACCTTAGAGCCATTTGATTCCAGATAAAATGTCCTGCTAGGATTCAAACCAAAACCATCCATCTAGGAGGCAAGTGAACTAACCATTGTACCACCATGGCAATCAAACTGAACAGATACAGGCATATCACAAAGTGTTTTTTCTTCCTTATGAACATTGGGCGCAATTAGTTGCAACTTTGTGCATGTAATAATATTGTAGTGACGAATAACTTGGCTACAGGGCTCAAGAAAGAAAAAGATGAAGATGGATAGACAAAACTTCACACAGCTCATTCTTGATCGCAGCATTGCATACCAGTGCATCTGCTTTCTCATTGACTTCACCCCAAGATGTCCTGGGTCAAAGATAAAGGGAAGGATTTGGATTGTTGTGCTTTGTGAAACTACTTCAGAGTAAATAACATCATAAGTTACTGTAGAAAAAATCGCTTGTGTGGTGCCAGGACCTGCAAGTGAAGCAAAGAATAGTACCACTGCAATCTACAAGGCATGTTGTATGAGACGACTGATGTATGACCTAGAGAAGCTACCCCAGTAAATAAAAAGCATTGCAGTAATCAGATGTGCTGGCATATTTGTAGATGCATAACTGGCACAACATACAATAACTCTTAAGCTCAGATCACATACAAATCACAAGGAGTGGTTAACAAGTGGTCGATATGGAGAGTTCAAAGAAGAAGATCACTGTAAAAAATATTTTTTTCATTTTGCGAAGTAGGTACTCCATACTTGTACAAAGCTGACAAACAAAAGAACACAAATTAGTTACCTGTCCGGAATAGTAGCCAGTGTGGCATTTATATCGCTACAGTAGGACCTGGCATCCAACCATGTTTTTGGAGTGTCTATGAGAACAAAACATGTAGCCCCATAAGCAAAGCCAGACTGAAACAGACAAAAGAAAATCTATATTGAACAGCAAAGGGAAATTCAGATCGAAACACAAAATGGAATTCAAAGCACACAGATAGAAATCAAGATAAAAAAAAAACCAGAAGAAATATGGATTTAAACAAATAGAAGGAAATCAAGACTGAAACACATGGAATAAAATTCAGATTGAGAATTAAGATTGAAACATGCAGACAAAATCTAACTCAAAGATACAAAAGACAATTTTGATTAATACGCATTGAAAAAAATATAGATTTAAAAACACAGATACATATCTAGACTGAACACACATAATAAAAACTTCATGGAAGCACAGGAAAGAAAATACAGATTGAAAAAAAAGTAGGAAATCAAGTTTAAAAACATTTGTTTTAAATGTAGATTTAAATGCAAACAAAAAGACAGAATAAAATACATGCTAAAACTTAAGTTGAAACACACAGATGGAAAACTGGAAACACACCGAAGGAAAACTGGAAACACACAGATGGAAAACTGGAAACACACAGAAGGAAAACTGGGAAAAACACAGATAAAAACACGTTGAAGGAAATTTGGTATGAAGCTTACAGAATAAAATCGAAATGGATACACACGCAGGCAAATCCAGAACTACCTAGTTTACAACTCAATATGTCAATGAGAAGTACTTACATAGGATGCACAGATGTACTCCTCAAGGACAGCCCCCCCCAACTCCCTACCCGCTCCCCCTCCCAACATTGGCTGTACTTCATTTCATTCTGGGGCATCCTTGAAACAGACAAGTTTGGCTAACAAAACAAGAATCAGCATGATTGAAACAATGGTTGCTAGTGCGGAAACAGCTTTATTTATCTACAGCACACCTTCAAGGTTGAAAGAGAGGCACTGACAAATTCTTACTAATGTAGAAAATATAGAATGTACAACTTGAGGTTCTGTACACACCACAATATTGAGTAAGAGCGGTTCTCTAGGACTTGAAAGAGAGCTCTGGATAACTACACCTTTTAAAATGAATCACTGGTAGAAAAAACATGCAAGAAGCCAAAAGTACAATTTTCACTGTCTGATACTGTCTGGCACTGTTTGATAGTGTTAAACACTGTATAGAAATGTCTGACACTGTGTAACATTGTCTAATGCAGACACCTTAATGCACACTTGGAATCATTTGTAGAAAAGAAACAAATAATAACAAATGAGTTTTTAAAACAATCTCTGTTTTAACATATTATTAATAACAATTATAAAATAATTATGTTTGGTTCTATCTTACTAACATATACATATTTATGTCCATGCATGAATATAAATAATGTTGATTAATCAGAAAGCTGTTGATGGGGTATGAGAGTAGGAAAAAAATGTTCTATAAGTAAAACACTCACAATGGGACAACCAACTTGATCTGGAGAGATGGTAGGTGCATCAATAACAGCCATTGGTCTTTCACAGATGTAACCAGCATTATTCTGGTCACAGTTTTCATCACTCCACTCTCCAGCCTAAAATAAATGTCAACAACACATGCTATTATCTGACACATTCTGTTAAAATATAGATAGAACTTATTTCCCTTTGGTTCAAACTCAACTCATTCTAGCCAAAACTCAACTAACTTTGATTACATCTCTGCTCAATCTGGACAAAAGTTAACTCCTTATTTAAAATCACTGACATTGCTTTGCTCTTCGTAAACCAATTAGAGAACAGTCTCTTTCAGCACCATGACAAAATTGTTGCGTTCTCGTAGTTGCAATAGTGTTTTAAGTTGTACACATCTTATTCATTTTTGTGGGTTGTTGAATATCCCCTGACATACTTGCAAGAACAAACGTTATTTTGACACTGGAAAGAAAAGAGAGAAAAAAGAAGGAAGGCCCAGAAAAACTTGAAGATGAATGCTTGAAGAGGAAATGAACAGGGCTATCTTGACTCAGAACTCTTTACTGAAGGCTGCAAATCAAACGGAGAGAATAGAGAGATCTTGTGAAAAACTCATGTTATGACATTTTAAGTAAGTACTGTGATGGGTATTAACATTGTCAATAAGAGCTGATGATTGGGCAATCGTAATGACGGAAAAGAGATGCCTTAGAAGAGCTGCAGGTGTGACAGTAAGAGATAAAATTAGAAATGAAGAAATTAGAAGAAGACTTGATGTTAAACCAGTAATGTAATTCATAAAAGAACAATAGATTAAATGGATACATGACAAGAATACCCTGGTAACGTCTACAACACAAAGTTACACTGAAAAAATATAACGAGTACAGAGCAAGAGGAAAACTATGCAAATGATGAAAGGACAGCATCAATAACAGCCTTAAGAAAATGTATAACAGCTTATACAGTGCCTTAGAACAAACACACACAAGATCACTAGACAACCCCTCCTCCAACACTTCTTTAAACAGGTAAATGGTGGAAGAGACGAAGAAGACTGTGAGGATTCTAACATATCACACTCAACCAACAGTACAAGATATGGAGCCACTTCGACTTTGAAAAGATCAAGGAATAATACTTACAAGTGTATGTATTTTAACACAGTCCTCCTTCTTTCCTTGATAGTTATTGGGTTCATTTGGGAGCCAGTTGGTATAGGTCACAGGTGAGAGGTCATCCCACATAAAGGTCATCTGAGAATAGCGGTCATTAAGCCCAAGCCAGTATCCTTCATTGATTGCTGCCAGACATACAGATGGAACATTGAAGAACAGGCAATAAGAAGAGGAATTGGCATGTTCTACTATATCAGACAATATATATGCTAACTTTTTGAATGGGCCATTTTATCACAACATTTATAAGTGTCAGTATCATTGATAGTGTCACTGTTGGTATCACTATGATTATCATTGACACTCATCACCATCATCAAACAGCTTGTCCTAAGCAGAACTTTACCACCATAACAGTTCTTTGGAATTTCTCTCTCATAGGCCAGATGTCCTATCTCTGCAGCCATCATGCTCAAATCATCAGTTACATCCTGAATCCATCTTCTCCGGGTCTTCCATTTTTCCTCAATGCATGGATGTCTCACTCCATGATGGTCTTCTGCAACCCTTTGTGCCTCTTTATATGTCCAAAATACTTCAAATTTCTCATTCTTATTTGTCACTATATTTGTCACAATATTGTCACTATTGGTGGCATTATCAGTATTGCTGCTGGTGTCAATGGCAATGTTATTGATTGGTTGCTTGATTGATAGAACCATAATCAATGCACTTCAGTGAGTAACCATATGTGCTCTGATCTCTTTCTTAAACATAAAGATCTCAGCAGTAGTGCACAAACTCCACGGACTCTGTAGCACCGGCAAGGGTCCCCTATGTTATTGTTATTGTCATTGTCACTGTCACCTTCATCTTCACCCCATTAAATACATATAATTAAAAACTGTTATAGCCATAGATGATGATTATATCCTGTTAGTCTCAAGAGACAATGAATATAGCAGCGATAAATGGATTTTATATGAGTTTTTGTTTTCTCCTGGATTTTTTTTAACAGTGAGCTGTCTGAGTCTGTATTCCTCACTTCTTAGACCATTGTTCAGAGCCTTATTTCAGATAGATCTGTTCCTCTGAAGTTCTTCTTAGTTTGTTGTATTCATGTCAAGTACCTTTAACCCTTTCGCTGCTACATACTTTCTGAAGGCTGAGCTAAAAATAGCTACTCTTTGTTTCTAGGTCACAAACGTGAATGTACGCCTATAGCAGTTACAGTAGCAGTGTATAACGTGTTAACACATCTTTAGCCCACAGAGGAGATAATAACAGACGTGTTAATGCGTCTTTAGAAGTGAATGGGAAAACGTATATATACGTCCTTAGCAGCTAAAGGATTAAGTCTCATTTTCTGACATTCTTCTAGCGAGTGAATGGTTGCTCCATAGTTCTTAGCCAGAAACAATCTCTCAGTTGAAGACATGCTTAGAGATATGATTTATCTCCATTTAGAACAAGTGACAGAATGATCTAACATGATGCTTCAGACTCTTAGTCTAATGATGGTGGCAGGGCTTAGTAAAGAGATATAATCGGACCAATTTTTAATAGTCTTCATGCCCACCTGGCCAGCGTGTTTGTAGCGTGTTGGACTAAGGCGACTAGCCCTCTGTGTGTGCGGGTTCAATTCTGAGGCTGCAGAAAAGCCACAGGTTCCCCAGATTCACAGTGCTCGTGGCACCGAACGAAGGGATACGATGTCCATGGCACGAGCCAAGAGCTGAAAGCTCAAGTACTTCTGGATCGGGAAAAAAAATAGTCTTCATATTACCTAATCTGATTATTATGATGCTAGCAAGAGCACATAACTTTGATTCCACAGAGAGAACAACTTATTATGTGCTCCTGAATACTTACATGAATCACAACCACAAGATAGAGCACAGTTTGGCCACATCCATTCTGGGTTACTATGACACTCCCCTATGCTAGCCCAGAATAAGCACTCATAGTGAGTGTGCTTGTCCGAACAGGCCTGCTTACACAAGGAACATGACATCTGACAATTCAGTGACATCCATGATGGATTTTTCTGACATTCGTTTGCATCTGCCCATGCCTGGCATTGGCTATCATTTGTATGTGTGTTCTGACAGGACTCTGTGAACATGACAAAGGATATGTTATACTGGATGTCAATGGCACCAATACTGGATGTCAATGGCACCAACATTAGCCCTGGATGTCAATGGCACCAATACTGGATGTCAATAGCACCAATACTGGATGTCAATGGCATCAATACTGGATGTCAATGGCACCAAATTATTTGAAGTGACATGAGGAAATTGATGATGTCATTATAATAGGTTTCAGGCATTTATTTAGCAACAATGTTCTACTACACATTTACACAACAACACAAAGATGTTATAGCTCACATTTACACAACAACACAAAAATGTTGTGGCATACATTTACACAACAACACAAAAATGTTGTGGCATACATTTACACAACAATACAAAAATGTTGTGGCATACAATGGCACAAAAACTCAAAGATGTTTTAGTATAGACTTACACAACAATACACATTTTAAGCCTTCATTTACACAACACAAAGATATTCTAGCATACCTTTCACACAAAAATACAACATTGTTTTAACGAATTTTTACTACAATTTTGTTTACAAATTCTGACCTGAGTTGGAGATTTATATTCTCCAAGAAATGCAACATTGCTAACCTGAGTTGGAGATTTATTATATTCTCCAAGACATGCAACATTGCTAACCTGAGTTGGAGATTTATTATATTCTCCAAGACATGCAACATTACTAACCTGAGTTGGAGATTTATTATATTCTCAAAGACATGCAACATTACTAACCTGAGTTGGAGATTTATTATATTCTCAAAGACATGCAACACTTCTAACTTCTGACATACCTTTGGGCAATTGGCTCCATATAAATTTGTTCTCCAAGTCAGAGCCAATGCTAGCGAGTGCTGCTCCCTCTTTCCTGCAAGCAGTCTGAGCATCCATCCAAGAAGCAGGTGCTCGCCTCAACAAGTAGCAGCTGTTGTCATAGGCTAACCAAAGCAGAGGACAGCCATAATACTGTGTATCTACGAGAAAAAGAAATAAGGAATTTTGAAACTCATTTATGATTACACTAAATCTTTTTCTTTTGTGATCATTTTTTGCTATGCAACAATTCCGGCATGGGTCATAAACAGTGTAGTGAGTTTGAAGTCTTTGCAGGTTCCCAATAGTTAGTTCTGAAGGGTTGATCCTGTTGGCAAAATTTCCATTTTCACACTGAAAAAAACTGGAACACACAGGATGTGCTCTGTTAACTGTTTTGAAGCTGCATGAGTGCGCATATCTCTATCTTTTTTTTTATCTTATAACAGTTGTTACTAGTGGTTGACCAGACATTTCTCTGATTTCATGTTGTTACTAGTGGTTGACCAGACATTTCTCTGATTTCATGTTGTTACTAGTGGTTGTCCAGACATTTCTCTGATTTCATGACTTCTGAATTCGTCCCATTTTATATTCACTATTTTTCGCAGACATCTATTTTCAAATGCATTCAACTTGCTTTCTATATCTTTTGTCATTTTACAACACATTGTTAAAATATCTTATAACAAATTTTCTCTAATTTTGTGGAATTGAAATATAGTTTTATTGTCGTTACTGCAGATAGTACCGCTTTGAAGGGCAATGTAGGACAGATGGGATGAGAACCTGAAGAATTTAATGGCCAGTGCAGTCACCGTGAAGCTGTTCAGGTTAAGATTTTTCATTTGTGTAGTTTTACTATAATTGTTAAACTGACCTGGCAGATTTGTAGGAACTGTCATGGCTTGTGTGGTTGATTTCAGATCATCCTCAGCTGCAGAAAAGGAAACAGCTTATAACAGAACACCACAAAATATCATTAAGGAATCATTGCATTATACATCTCGTAAAAGCAGTATTAGCCAATCAAATTCAGATATCACTTACCAATCATTACATTACGCATCTGATAAAACAAGTCTAGCAAATCAAATTTAGATAACATGAATTGATCATTATCCAGACAGCATGACACAGAATAATAATAAGAACATAGATTATGAACGCTCATATTTGCTTATCAACTTGGTAGCACACAAAGCTAGTCGTCAGCCTCATACATACTTGCTAGTGTTTTAAACACAAAGCTAGTTCTCAGTCTCATACATACTTGCCGGTGTTTTAAACACAAAGCTAGTCCTCAGTCTCATACATACTTGCCCGTGTTTTAAACACAAAGCTAGTTCTCAGTCTCATACATACTTGCCAGTGTTTTAAACACAAAGCTAGTTCTCAGTCTCATACATACTTGCTAGTGTTTTAAACACAAAGCTAGTTCTCAGTCTCATACATACTTGCCCGTGTTTTAAACACAAAGCTAGTTCTCAGTCTCATACATACTTGCCGGTGTTTTAAACACAAAGCTAGTTCTCAGTCTCATACATACTTGCCGGTGTTTTAAACACAAAGCTAGTCCTCAGTCTCATACATACTTGCCGTGTTTTAAACACAAAGCTAGTTCTCAGTCTCATACATACTTGCCAGTGTTTTAAACACAAAGCTAGTTCTCAGTCTCATACATACTTGCCCGTGTTTTAAACACAAAGCTAGTTCTCAGTCTCATACATACTTGCCCGTGTTTTAAACACAAAGCTAGTCCTCAGTCTCATACATACTTGCCCGTGTTTTAAACACAAAGCTAGTTCTCAGTCTCATACATACTTGCTAGTGTTTTACACACAAAGCTAGTTCTCAGTCTCATACATACTTTCCGGTGTTTTAAACACAAAGCTAGTTCTCAGTCTCATACATACTTGCCGGTGTTTTAAACACAAAGCTAGTTCTCAGTCTCATACATACTTGCTAGTGTTTTAAACACAAAGCTAGTTCTCAGTCTCATACATACTTGCCCGTGTTTTAAACACAAAGCTAGTTCTCAGTCTCATACATACTTGCTAGTGTTTTAAACACAAAGCTAGTTCTCAGTCTCATACATACTTGCCCGTGTTTTAAACACAAAGCTAGTTCTCAGTCTCATACATACTTGCCCGTGTTTTAAACACAAAGCTAGTTCTCAGTCTCATACATACTTGCCCGTGTTTTAAACACAAAGCTAGTTCTCAGTCTCATACATACTTGCTAGTGTTTTACACACAAAGCTAGTTCTCAGTCTCATACATACTTGCCGGTGTTTTAAACACAAAGCTAGTTCTCAGTCTCATACATACTTGCTAGTGTTTTAAACACAAAGCTAGTTCTCAGTCTCATACATACTTGCCCGTGTTTTAAACACAAAGCTAGTTCTCAGTCTCATACATACTTGCCGGTGTTTTAAACACAAAGCTGGTTCTCAGTCTCATACATACTTGCCGTGTTTTAAACACAAAGCTAGTCCTCAGTCTCATACATACTTGCCGGTGTTTTAAACACAAAGCTAGTTCTCAGTCTCATACATACTTGCCCGTGTTTTAAACACAAAGCTAGTTCTCAGTCTCATACATACTTGCCCGTGTTTTAAACACAAAGCTAGTCCTCAGTCTCATACATACTTGCCCGTGTTTTAAACACAAAACTAATTCTCAGTCTCATACATACTTGCCCGTGTTTTAAACACAAAGCTAGTTCTCAGCCTCATACATACTTGCCCGTGTTTTAAACACAAAGCAAATAATTTGATTTCATCAAATATTTATTTATCAGATTTCTTGTTTAACACAAGCCAAGTCCTTGAACTGCATCTTAAATTTTATTGCCATTTGTATTGCACACAAAACTAGTCCTTACAATGCATCCTATAATTTCTTACCATTTGTATTGCACATTAGACTAGTCCTTACAGTGCATCCTACACTTTCTTGCCATGTGTATTGCACACAAGACTAGTCCTTACAATGCATCCTACAATTTCTTACCATTTGTATTGCACATTAGACTAGTCCTTACAGTGCATCCTACACTTTCTTGCCATGTGTATTGCACACAAGACTAGTCCTTACAATGCATCCTACAATTTCTTACCATTTGTATTGCACATTAGACTAGTCCTTACAGTGCATCCTACACTTTCTTGCCATGTGTATTGCACACAAGACTAGGCCTTACAATGCATCCTACAATTTCTTGCCATTTGTATTGCACATAAGACTAGTTCTTGGATTCATCTTATATTTACTTACCAATTTTTTTGCACACAAAGCCAATCCTTAGATTGCATGGATAGTCAAACCACAACATTGTTCCAGTATTGATGGCTGCACAGTTCTCGTAGGACTGGTCATTGGGTTCACCTGCCACAAACAACACAGGTTAAAATTCATTGTTATTCATTGTCTATACCTCATTTTAGTATTTTGTATATGTTAATTGTTTAGTTTAGTCATCAGATCAACATCGCTGGACATCCGTTTACTAGGGCTCTTTGCGTATCTGACTCTCAGTCAATGCTTAGAAAGATCCAGAATGGCATGTTTTGGTGTGAGTGGATGTCATTTTTGAAGTTTCTAACCTCCAGAGGCTTACATGGATCTACTATTTTGGGGATGCAGTTGTTTGCGGAAATGAGAGAATGGACAGTCTTTGACAACATCATTGACAGAAAGTTAAAGATGGATATAGGGGATGTTCTTCGATCTCTTCAAGACTGCCTGTTGAATGAAGACACTAAAATAGATGTTGAATCAGTCCAGCAATTTAACTCCTTGTGGATCAAATGTCACACTATGTGGCTTTGGATTGGACACCTTTTTACCAGGAACCACAATAAAGGGCGTTTTTCATTCTAAGAACAAATGGCTTGTAAAAACATGGTCATCTAAGAGTTAAGGAGTTTATAGTTACACGTTGTACAAGTATAGCTGGATGCCTCAGGGACAGAGTGAGGAGTATGTTTAACTAGTAAGCCACAGGAACCATCAGTATGCATACCCTTTGAAAATCTGTTGAAGGCGACTGAGCGCCTATGGGTCTACCCGGAGTGCAAAGATGTTGGGTTAATAACCTATAAATAATTAATCCAGGTGTGAGTAGAAGTTCCTCATGGTTGTCCCACAAATTTTGTTTCAGATTAGTCTCACATAGTAATGTCTGAGACTTCAAGTCATTGGGGAAAATGGCAGGTTTGAAGGAAGTGTTCATCGGTCTGGGGAACGTTTTGACATGTTCATTGGTAAATTTCGCTCATAACTCAGTTAATCTTCTTCTTCTTTGCGTTTGTTCTTTACGACCAATTTTATCACTCTTTGTGATATGTTTGATCTTTGTCAAGAACGTGTATACATTGCACATTGGTTTGGTAGGCCCCTAAACGTATAGACTTCTACACGTTTAGGACATGTGCATTCAATTTCAGCCAAACCTCCTTAGTCGCCTCTTACAACATGTGTGGCAGGTAACAGTGGTTATATTCTTTACACCCCAAATTTGGGCCCTGGTAACCACTCGGGTGTCTCAGTTCATAAGTTTGGTTCTAAAATATTTCATAGTTGTGGTAAATATGAGCCACACTACAACACTTTTGATTGATTGATTGATTTAACCATCATGTACTTTGAAGAGTTACCATATGTGCTCTGATCTCTTTCTTACACAGGAAGATCTCAGTGGCAGTGCACAAACACCACAGTACAGGCGAGAGTCCCGTTGCACTTTTGTTGTATCTGTAGTAAATAGGAACCATCCCATGAATCTGTGACTGTACCTGAAAGATCTTACAATTGTGGTAAATGGAGCCAAATTATGATACTTTGCATGCATCTGAAAGACTTCCCAGCTGTGACACAAAATAAACAATGACTCGTTGTATGTAATATTATCATGTCTTGTTTTTTTTATTTTCTAACAATTTTAGAGCTGCAGTCACCCATGTGTTGTCAGGGCCCTCAAGGGGAGTAAAGAATAGTAACACTGTGACCTACAATGCATGTCGTAAGAGGCGACTGTGGTAGGGGTCTAGGGAAGCTACTCTAGTAAATAAAATGCGCTGCAGAAATCGGATATGCTGGTCTACTTGTAGGTGCATAACTGGCACAACATACAATCGTTCTTAGGCTTCGATAACATACAAATCGGGGACTGCCTAGAGTAGTTGATAGTAGCTCGGCCTGCTAGCTGTGAGACGCCTCATAGCTCGGGTTCGAACGTACTGTCCGGCATTTGTTCGAGTCCCTGGTCTTACTCAGGACGATAACATGAGTACCTCTGAAGTCGGAGAAAATCTGCCTGTAGGGCGAGGGAATACTAATTACGAGTACATTGAGCACACGGCTGCCAGTGTAAAGTAATTTACAATGTGCACGCTGCTGCCATTGTAAGAAATTGGAAAAACGGATTTTCACGCAAAAATCAGTTTCAGAGATGAAACTCGTCTGAGTTGAAAGCGGATGAAAAAACAAAAAAAAACATACAAATCACAAAGAGTGGTTAACAAGTGGTCGATATGACACATTCAAAGAAGAAGAAGGAGAGCTGCAGAAAAAATTTAAAAATGTTTTTGTGCAACCTTACCAGCATGCCAGTTGAGATAAGCAAATGGGGACTCATCATCCCACTGCCATCCTGCTTCTCTATGCCTATCTGAGGCTCCAATCCAGGTATTATCAATTTGAAGTGCACTAAGTCGACCTAAAAACAAAAAATTACTTGTCATGTTTTCTCAATTCTATTTGTTTAATTTTTCTATCAACATAAGCTTGTATTGATAATCATCTTTTTGTGCAAGTTACGTGTAACAGAGGTTTATTTATTGTTTTCTAAACTTTCTGTTTTTATATTTATTTATTTATTCATCGTCATCATCATCATCATCATCATCATATCATCATTAGTTGTCATGCTGGCTGGCATAGGCGATCATGAATCTCCAAAATCTCTGTCCCTGGTGTTTGCTATCATCACAGGTATTATTTATTAATTCGCCATCATGATATTAATGATATCCAGAGTTCTCAAGACAGCAGTAATATCTATATGGAAATCATGGTATGACAGCAGTAATATCTATATGGAAATCATGGCATGACAGCAGTAATAGCTATATGGAAATCATGGCATATCCTTTACAGGACGTCAGAATCAACCACGAGTCGTTGATTTTCTAGGCCTAACTTAGTATTGGTGGCGTCTGTGGCCTAGGGATAGTGACTCGGTCTATTAACTCTGACATTCTGAGTTCGAATCTCACTGCGGACCGTTTGTTTGCAAATTGTTTCACATGGATTTTTACAAAAGGGCAATGGCACCACCCGTTCAGAAAGCAATGGCAAACTGCTGAACGTAATAATGCCTATAAAAATCACAAACAGCGTTAAAAGCTGGGGTTGATTCGCAAAGTCCTGTAAAGGATATGAATTTAACTTTAACTTAGTATTTGCCAATGCTTTTCTGAATGCTGAGGTCTATTTTTACTGATTTGTAAAACAAACATGGGAACAAATTTGCTTCCAAACTGCCACCATAGAATTTGAACCAGGTACCCTTGGGTTGTGATTGAAGTCTCTACTGCTTAAGCTGTAGATGCCCACATAATATCTATAACATTAACCAATAGTTAGCTAGTTTAACTGATTCAGCTTTTTTCTATGATTACAGCAGCAACCACTAATTAGTTTAACATATTCAGCTTTTTTCTATGATTACAGCAGCAGTCATTAATTAGTTTAACATATTCTGCTTTTTTCTATGATTACAGCAGCAACCACTAATTAGTTTAACAGACATTCTTCTTCTCTATCACTACAATAACAATTACAATTGGCTATTGGTTACAAAACTGATGTCATTGCACTTTGGGCAGACCCACAGGTGCTCAGTCTCCCCCAACAGATATCAAAGAGTATGCATACTGATTGTTCCCGTATTTACAAGGTATCCTCATTTTCTCTGGCACTAGAACAATAACAGCCACAAATTAGTTTATTATACACTCTTCTTATTTTTTTACTGCATTAACAACGGCTGATTAGCTGTCTTAACAAATCCTCCTCGTCTCTGTGATTGCAGCAATCATTATTTACTTCAGCATGTCCTACTCCTCACTGAGACTGCAACAGCAACTAATTAATTTGATCACTATATCCTCCTCCTTCTCTCTGTAACAACAAACATATCATTGACCTCTGATTAGCTAGCCAGCATACCTTCAATGTAACTCTGCTCTTCTCTTGAGACAATGCTGAGTAAACTTCCATTGAAACTCTGACACAGTTCCAATGCATCAGACCAAGAGAGCACAGTGTCTCTGAATTGGTAGCAAAAATTGGTTGCTGGTCTTTCCTCCCACATAATTCCACATTTAGGGCTGTATGGAGCTGCAAATAAATATACACCAGTTTTTAAAAGAAACAATTACAGAAAGGGACACAATGCTGCTATACCAGTCAAATAAAAGAGTACAGGAAGTGTCACATCTCACCATATTAGAAACAGAGACTGAAAACTGCACAGTGAGAATTAATGTGACATAATGCTATTATTAGATATAGATGCTGGAACTGTTCAGTGAGTATGAATACAGCATGTAAGAAGTAAAGTCATGTCCATACTGTCTCCCTTAGGAAGGTTTCTAACAGGAAATGGCAAGACAAAATCCCTGATACCATGATCCTGGAAAAATATGGTCCATCTAGTATCCATACCACTCTGATGCAGTTCCACATTCGATGTGCAGGCTATGTAGTCTGCATGACAGACCACCACCACCCAAAAACTCATATATGGTGCATTAAAGAAAGAGAAACATTCACAAGGAGAGCAAAATAAACATTACAAAGACCCAATGAAAAACTCACTAAAAACATTTGACATAAATTCGAACATGTGAAAACTGGTGGGGTCAAAATTGTATGCCCACAATGCCCAAGAACATTTCAAGCTCAAATTGGCCTTGCCAGTCACCTATGCACACACAAATCCAATTTCTGGCACCTACACTAGATGAAATGAATGATCATATTCATCAGTGATGGATGAACCAAGAATGAGCATAGTTTGCAGCTCTGATCACTTTCTTATGACTAGTCAGATCTGATACCATGTTACAGTATAACTCCAGATGATATACTTCTTCTTCTTCTGCATTCACACGCTGCAAATTCAGGCATTAGCTATGATGCCTAGTATGGTGCTTCTGACTGATTTTTGCGTGAAGGTCTGTATGTACCATTTGACTGGTGTTTCCCCCGCCATGCAGACGGTGACATATTTTAAAATGTAGTTTTTCTGTTTTTGCAAAATATTTGTTACCCTTCTGTACTAATTTGGGTCTTTCTGAACAATATGCAAACACTTTGGTTAAAATTCAAATGTGCCTGCCTTACATGCCTAAGCTCCTTGTGGACCAAGTACCACACTACCTGGCTTTGGGAAGGTAGCCTTTCACAGACCCATTACCTGGCTGAAGGTAGCTTTCA
The DNA here is from genome assembly GCA_020796225.1 of Arion vulgaris. Classification (NCBI taxonomy): domain Eukaryota; kingdom Metazoa; phylum Mollusca; class Gastropoda; order Stylommatophora; family Arionidae; genus Arion; species Arion vulgaris. Next base: position 7,537,517 of record CM036772.1, on the reverse strand, counting down.
CCAGAGCCACATTACCTGGCTTTGAGAAGGTAGCCTTTTCACCAGGAGCCACACTAAAGATTATATTTTTAATTCTAAAAAGAAATGGCTTGTAAACACATGGCTTTTGCCCTGGTCCACTAAGAGTAAGGATCTAACGTAATCACAACTTACTCACACTCTTAGAGTAAACCACACAGATCACCAAGAGTGGATATCTTGGTTAGTAAGAAGCAATGCAGACAAACAAACAAACAATGTAGTTTAGAACTATTATCAAAATATAAATCACAGGTAGTAATGAGAATGAATGAAGAATAGTAATTTTATTAGAAGCATAAACTATATGGCTCTTCTTCTTCTCTTCCACCATTTACTTCTTTATGGAAGTGTTGGGGTGAAACATAGTGATCTTGTGTGTGCTTGTTCTTCTCTTCCACCATTTACTTCTTTATAGAAGTGTTGGGGGTGAAAAGTAGTGATCTTGTGTGTGCTTGTTCTTCTCTTCCACCATTGACTTCTTTATGGAAGTGTTGGGGTGAAACGTAGTGATCTTGTGTGTGCTTGTTCTTCTCTTCCACCAATGACTTCTTTATAGAAGTGTTGGGGTGAAACGTAGTGATCTTGTGTGTGCTTGTTCTTCTCTTCCACCATTGACTTCTTTATGGAAGTGTTGGGGTGAAACGTAGTGATCTTGTGTGTGCTTGTTCTTCTCTTCCACCATTGACTTCTTTATAGAAGTGTTGGGGTGAAACGTAGTGATCTTGTGTGTGCTTGTTCTTCTCTTCCACCATTGACTTCTTTATGGAAGTGTTGGGGTGAAACGTAGTGATCTTGTGTGTGCTTGTTCTTCTCTTCCACCATTTACTTTTATGGAAGTGTTGGGGTGAACGTGTGATCTGTGTGTGTTGTTCTTCTCTTCCACCATTTACTTCTTTATAGAAGTGTTGGGGTGAAACATAGTGATCTTGTGTGTGCTTGTTCTTCTCTTCCACCATTTACTTCTTTATAGAAGTGTTGGGGTGAAACGTAGTGATCTTGTGTGTGCTTGTTCTTCTCTTCCACCATTTACTTCTTTATAGAAGTGTTGGGGTGAAACGTAGTGATCTTGTGTGTGCTTGTTCTTCTCTTCCACCATTTACTTTTTATAGAAGTGTTGGGGTGAAACGTAGTGATCTTGTGTGTGCTTGTTCTTCTCTTCCACCATTTACTTCTTTATGGAAGTGTTGGGGTGAAACGTAGTGATCTTGTGTGTGCTTTTTTAAGGCATTTTGTAAGCTGATATTCATGTTCGTAAGGCTGTTCTTGATCCCGTCGCTCCCATCTTTGCGTGGTCTTCCTCTTGCCTTGTACTCATTATACTTTTTCTGTGTGGCTCTCTGTGGTAGGCGATACCAGGGCATTCTGGTCAGGTGTCCAAACCATTTAATCTGTTGTTCTTTTATGAATTGCATAACTGGTTTCACATCCAGTCTCCTTCTGATTTCTTCATTTCTAATTTTATCTCTTATTGTCACACCTGCAGCTCTTCTATACTGTATGGGTATAGCATGATTATTACAATCAGAAAATGGGAAATGTGGGTCTATTAGTGTAATCATGCGTGGAATTTTGAGCATTTTATAAAGATTTCTATGCATAGAATGTTCTGTGCAAAATATTTATACATATATAAAATGTTTTGTGTTAAATTTCATGTACATCCATCAATTATTTATGTTAAATATTTGTGCACTGCAATTTTCTGTATTAAACATTGCTATATATAGATTGTTAAGTTTTAAATATTTATACAAAATGACTTTTTGTGCTTAAAATTTCTATGTCTACAAATGTCTATACATGTACTGTTCTGTGTAACAGTAGCAACTGGATGCTCTGAGCCAGTAAATCTATAGCAATACAAAATAAATTGCACTGCAATTCTTTCTAGGAAAGTTATATTAAATATTAACTCATTTAGAAATAACTGCTGTAATGTGCGTAAAGATTGTCTATTAAAATATCAAAATCCTGCACACCGCGCTAAGAATTGTAAAATTAGTGCAAAATTGACATCAATGCATTATGATCCAATTTTCTGTTGTTATCCACACAAAGCTATCTATTTCTACATCACAGTTTGATCAGAAGCTTAGCAAAAATTTTTAACTGGATGAAATTTATAAATTTTTCAAGCTGGAAATTGTAAAAAAAAATAATTTGGCGCATCACGTTTTTCAATTTGGTAGTGAATGTGTTAATTAACATTGTAAACAAGCTCTTGTCGCAGATATCATGATAATATTGCCTACATATGTCATGTGTGTTTATAAATCCTATAAGCACTGAATTTCACCTGGTGTTCCCCTGGGTGGCGCAATTGAGGACCCTGACATGTTCACTGCAGATTAAAAACAGAGATGTATTACAAAACAAATGAGACAGATGCAAGAATCAAGTCAAATACATGTTTAAAAGAAGTAAAATAAATGTAAAAAATTAATAAAAGATTGCAGAAACCAGTAAACAAATTTTCAAAAACAGATAAATGAGATGTCAAAAACATGTAAAGCAGATTTCAGAAGCAGGTAAAGGCTATGTCAGAAATAGGAAAAACAAGTATCAGAGACAAGTAAACAAATGTGAGAAGCAAGGATAAAAGGTGCCATAGTTGAATATGACAAGAAATTCTAAGTATGTCCTCTTCTGCTTTCTTTCTTTTCTTCAATCCTGTTTTGTCTCACATCATCAGGATAAAAAGAGATTACTAGAGCAGGGTTTTGTGTGTGCTTCATAAACAGTGTCTTTTATTACCTCTGTTATCTCTGAGGTCATGTTTTGCCTGGCCTGTCTTTTGTAGACTGGTATAAGTCGAAGTATCTAGATCATTTCGTAAATTTTTACAAATCACTGGGAATTTTTTTTTTAAAACTCCCAGGTCTTTAAATAAAAGGTTAACTCTCCAAGTCTTTAAATAAAAGGTTAACTCTCCAAGTCTTTAAATAAAAGGTTAACTCTCCAAGTCTTTAAATAAAAGGTTAACTCTCCAAGTCTTTAAATAAAAGGTTAACTCTCCAAGTCTTTAAATAAAGGTTAACTCTCCAAGTCTTTAAAAATTAAAAGGTTAACTCTCCAAGTCTTTAAATAAAAGTTAACTCTCCAAGTCTTTATTAACAACTTAAAAAGGTTAACTCTCCAAGTCTTTAAATAAAGGTTAACTCTCCAAGTCTTTAAATAAAGGTTAACTCTCCAAGTCTTTAAATAAAAGTTAACTCTCCAAGTCTTTAAATAAAAGGTTCTCCATCTTAGGTATAGCTAGGTCTCCTCAAGTTAAGCAAAGAGATGGTAAGCACTGTGACTTCAAGCATGTTGTAAGAGGTGACTGATGAAGGACCTAGGAAGCTACCTAATAAGTAAAAGCACAGAAGAAATCGCATATGCTGACCTACTTGTAGGCACATAACTGGCACAACTTACAATTGCTTTTAGGGCTCAGATCACATTCAAATCACACAGAGTGGTTAACAAGTGATCGATATGGAGCGAAAAGTTCTCAAGAAAGAAGAAGAGAATAAAAATTAACTCTACTAGACCTTTTGAATAAGAGTTCAAATCTCTAGGTCTATAAAACAAAATAAGGCTTTAAAACTTTTAGGTCTTTGAGTTAAAATTTAACTTTCTAGGTCTTTGAGTTAAAATTTAACTTTCTAGGTCTTGGAGTTAAAATTTTTGTTTAACTTTCTAGGTCTTTGAGCAAAAGGCCTAACTCTCTAGATGAAATCTTATACAGTCATATTAGTTCTGTGTCTTACACTTAGTTAACCTTTCTTTAGATAAGTTTTCGCCGAGTGGTTACTGGCCAAATTTGGGATGTAAAGAATAGAACCACTGTTACCTGACATGCATGTCGTAAGAGGCGATTAAGGAGGTTTTGCTGAAATCGGATGCATGTGTCTGCTAGGGAATGCTAACCGAAACAAATGCTTGCAGAAAATGGATGCACCAGGCCGTAAGGCGTATAACATGGTGCAACGACCACTCACAATGTGGAATGGGATAACGGATTCTACGGCCGCGAATCTGCCTCGGAGATTTAGCCACGCAGTAAAAATGTCAAACATACCATCGCGAGGGTGGCCAAAACTTACTGCTGAAAAGGTCGGCACAAACGGGGAGGCAGAGGTCATAGGAATTATATCCTACAGAACTGCCCCCAGTGTGCAGACTTGATAAGAAAGAGGTGGCCCACTTGTACTAGCGTCCAAGACAAACTGTATGGCGTGGCTGATAATCTGAGGCAGACAGCTTCCTTTATTAGAGAATCCGAAATCCCAATCTAGTGAGAACGCAGAAGAAGAAGAAGATAAAGTTTCATAAGATCAATAAACAATCAATTATGAAATTAAACTCACGTGGTTGTTGCTGACAAATATAACTATTTCGTTCCAGACACGCATTGTCAAACCATTTGACTCCGGTCAAGGAAGACTTCACAATGACGCAGTTTTCATCTTCCTTGTTGTCTGGTTGGCCAGGGGCCCAACTGGTTATGTTTAGCTGAAATTAGTATTTATAAAAGCATTATGCACATGTGGCGCCAGCAAGATGACAGAGACACACATACTGCAAGAATGTCCAACATACAGTGAACAGAGAGAAAACACATGACCAACCCCCATATTAGTCCAAGACAAGCTATATGAAGATGTACATAGACTCTGTTTGACCACTGACTACTTTAAAAGTATACAAATCGATGTCTGAAAATGTTGGAAGAAGAAAAGAATAGTGTCATAGTTCCCAGATGGCAGCGGAGGAATGGACAGTTAGTCAGATAGATAGGTAGTATAATTAGATATTTAATAGTTGAGACTATGTGTTGCACTCTCTAAGCAGAGGCGCAACACATAACAACAAGACATTTTGACGTAATGAGAAATACGTAGTTGTGTAGTGACAGTCAGTTAGTAACGAATTAGAAAGACAGAGAGACAACATGAACCATTGGCACGGACAGACGTATTTTGCCTTGCCACACGAATCTAACATCACTTAATACAGAAACATGAACTCACGATGGAGTTTGTCTTATTATTATGCTCTGTATCATCGTTTGTTATTGTTGGAAATAATATATAAGAAATGATTACATGCTCATGGATGGGAAACCAAACTGTCACAGTAATGACATTCACTATTAGAAACGGAATCATGTAGAAACCAAACCAAACCACAAGAACAATAGTTATCCAAAAGATACTACGACCAAGGGACCCCGTTAACAGGGGACCCACTACAAACTGTCACATCACCGCCATCCTGACCTCAATCATAAACTGGTGCAATGCCAAAGGAGACCCCCTCCTTTAACAATGTCATAGTTCCCAGATGGCAGCGGAGGAATGGACAGTTAGTCAGATAGATAGGTAGTATAATTAGATATTTATTGATGTATCACAGACATAGGCTAACACGTCTGTTCATGTCGAATGCATTTTTTGGTCTCCTTTTGTTTACTAATTGTTCCTAGCAACTGTTACTAAACCGTCACTATTTTACTACACAAAAGCGTCATGTCCGTGCCAATGGTTCATGTTGTCTCTCTGTCTTTCTAATTCGTTACTAACTGACTGTCACTACACAACTACGTATTTCTCATTACGTCAAAATGTCTTGTTGTTATGTGTTGCGCCTCTGCTTAGAGAGTGCAACACATAGTCTCAACTATTAAATATCTAATTATACTACCTATCTATCTGACTAACTGTCCATTCCTCCGCTGCCATCTGGGGAACTATGACATGGTGGAGCGGCGGGGTATAGGTACAAAAATCAGGACGCATGGAGTAATTAGGACGGTGACCCCCGGGAGGCTCATTCACATTCCTGACCATCCTGGACTCGAGGTTGTCCACACGCCGCCCCAATCGATCCAAATTCCTAGAATCCAACCCAGGGATGGGATTGGACTCCCATCGCAACGCCTCATCTCTGCATTGCAGGAAGGTAGTGGAGGGTACTCCTGCAACCTTGGACATTAACATACTGGAACACAACCTATTACTAAGGGATGCCACAAAGTGATCCCTAAGATTGTTGGGATCCAGGGGATCGATCCTCCTAGACTGAGCCGTGGTGACTTTCATGAATAGCTCCGCTATCCGATGGGAGTAGTCAAGGCACGTCTCCTCACTATTCTGAGAGGAGCGAAAGAAAGCAGACAGTAGCGAATGAGCCGATCGGTTATCTCCAAACACACCCAGGAGGCCTGTTAACAGGGACTCTGGGTCCTTCACCGTCATCATTTGTATGGCAAGTTCCCTACGGACTGAGTCGGAGACGTGCTCAAAGCGCATTGCCCCTATCCTGACCTTCCAGCCCATAGTACGTCCAGTAATGTCGGATGTCCCGCTCAAATTCATCCCCAGAGGGACCATCACGAACCCCAAATGTCCGTGGGGCCGACATGGAGGACGAGGGACGTTCCATGCAGTAGGATAAGACGGCACTGGAACAGATGAACAGCCATATCCCTCCAAAACCGGAGATTCCACTAAGGCTGCGGGAGGCGCCAGTACAGGAGGCAAAACCTCCAACATAGCATCCTCACCAATTCTATTGCCTCTGGTTCCACGGTGAGCCATATTTAATAATATCCCCAGACAAAAATATGTGTCGCCAAATTAGAAATCCAAGTATATCTTCCCAATTATACTTTGTACTGTAACAAGTGTACAAAAGTTAGTATAAAAGTATGGTCAAAACTAAGCACAATATTACCACAATTTATAATCATAAAACATCAGTAAAAAGGCTACCAGTGAATGAATAGCTAAAAAACATAGTCAAATACAAAATGTAGCCAATTGAAAAAGATATACTTACTCTATAAAGATTATAATGGGGCAATCATCATTCACCATGTTACGTGAGTAAAATTTCATAACGTTCATTGTACTAGACATAGGAACTTTTGATGTAGAAGACAATTCACACAGAGGGATATGTAAATAGCATCTCATCCGGAGAATAGTCCAACACGTTCCAAAATCCCAGGCAATATATAATAATAATGTTCATTATTGTACTCGACTTCATGCTTGTGGTACAGGTGTTCAAAGCGTGAGATAGACACACAATGGAGGAACCAGCGTCGGTTCTTGTAATGTTTATAATACTCATAAACGAAGGTGGTTGATAGAAGATGATGACAAACGATGGATCAGGCGGTTGATGGCGGATGCTAATTGTAGGCAGCCACTTGACTGAAGACTATGACAACCGTTAGATCGGCGGCCGATTGAGTAGAGGATTAGCGTCGGATCCTAGTTGATTGAAGACTAAAACAAATGTCAAAACGAGTGGATGATTGAGTAAGAGGGGTAGCTCGAGAATAATGTTAAACCAAATAAAGAGATTAATTGGGTTTTTGGTCGAGTCCTTAAAGATTACTGGACAGAATGTGCTACCTCATTTAACGAGATTATCTGATATTGAGCCCGATAGGTACATCCTTTTGGAATTGGCTTGATTCCTTGTGGGGTTTGGTTGGGTTGTAATTTCAATAATTTTAATAATACCTGTGGTTGTATATTGTGGAATCAAAATTTAAATATTATTTGATTCCGTTTGATGGTTGAACGGACAATGAAGTCTCATTAACTTCAATGTGATTGCTATATGGGACAATTGTGGATTGACAATACACTCTTATGGGGGGTCTAGAAAATTAACCGGATGTGGTTGTTGGACAGTTCTACTGTTGATGATTTTATGATGTTGTTCCAAATGTTGGGAGGATTAATTTGATTACTTTGTGATTAGAGGTTGAAATGTGATATTTTTTTGGTCACTCCCAAATGGTGGGAGATATTTGATAATTACCTCACTTAATTATTTGATATTTGATAATGGTGGGGATATTTGAGGTCGGTTGATGTTGATGGCAAACATTAATTATTAGATATTTGATAATTGATATTTGAGATATTTGAGGTCGGTTGATGTTGATGGCAAACATTAACTTTTCACCGTTCATTGCTAGATATGGTTATATGATGTCGATCCGAGTATTTTGGATTCTTGGATTATTTATTCCCTGGGTTTGGGGTTGGTTAATATTACCTCGTCGAGGACATATAACGTGAAAAGTTTAACGTTATATATATGTTTTTCCTTTTGTTTCGATTTGTAACTTGTGTTTTTGTTTGAGATTTCAGATAATGTGACAAGACTCTGACATGCAAGAAAGACATAGTGTTAGTGACATACTGATGCTAGCTGCCATCAAACCCATACTACCTCATGTGAGGAATGGATGTCCCAGTACAGCCACCTCACATTGGCCAAGTGTTATGCTGTTGGGTCGCCGTCGGAGTCAATAGGCGCATATTTTCCAGATCACTTAATTTATGTAATGCTGATTAATTTCTATTACATGGTTTCAGCACAAGAGCACAGAGGGTTTACTGTTGTTGTTAACCATGGTCACCTATGACCAGTTGATGAGTCACGTTCAACGACGTGTGGTGACTAGTTCCCATTTGCTCATTCAACTTGGGTCTTCCTGAGATCCCGTCAGGATTTTCTGTTCCTTTTCGACCATGGTTGGCTGTTATAGTTAGTTGTTGTGGAGCCACGTTTATCACGTGAGGTGACTAGTTCCCTTTCAGCTCTCACCACTCTAATCACCCTATTGAACACTACCTGTGCGATTTTGTTGGGAGTTCGCCGTCGGGGCGACGGCGAGGTCTCCAGGGGGTGTCATAGTTCCCCAGATGGCAGCGGAGGAATGGACAGTTAGTCAGATAGATAGGTAGTATAATTAGATATTTAATAGTTGAGACTATGTGTTGCACTCTCTAAGCAGAGGCGCAACACATAACAACAAGACATTTTGACGTAATGAGAAATACGTAGTTGTGTAGTGACAGTCAGTTAGTAACGAATTAGAAAGACAGAGAGACAACATGAACCATTGGCACGGACAGACGTATTTTGCCCCTACAGAATCTAACATCACTTAATACAGAAACATGAACTCACGATGGAGTTTGTCTTATTATTATGCTCTGTATCATCGTTTGTTATTGTTGGAAATAATATATAAGAAATGATTACATGCTCATGGATGGGAAACCAAACTGTCACAGTAATGACATTCACTATTAGAAACGGAATCATGTAGAAACCAAACCAAACCACAAGAACAATAGTTATCCAAAAGATACTACGACCAAAGGGACCCCGTTAACAGGGGACCCACTACAAACTGTCACATCACCGCCATCCTGACACTCAATCATAAACTGGTGCAATGCCAAAGGAGACCCCCTCCTTTAACAATAGGAAAAGTACAAGTCTTGTTTCAGTCACTTAAATTATCAATATCAGTATCAGTTATATGAGGACAAATGTTGAGGTGTTGAATCAGGTCAAGACACAGAAATCTATCATCAATATAAGAAAGAGGCAGGCATCATTTTTTGGGCATGTGATGAGGCGTGGAGGTTTAGAACACATTGTGACAACTGGTAAAATCGAGGATAGATGAGAAAGAGGAAGACAGAAAAAAAATTTTGGATAAATTTTGGACCGGACATGTCCATAGGTGTTCTGATTCCCGCTTCAATATGTACACGGCAGAGGAAAGAATGATAAGTCAAGTCTTACTTAAATTGTAGTCAATGTTCACCTTATATCTTGCCTATTAAAAGATAATGTAAAGTCTATTCTAAAAACCCCACTAAAATGACTGCATAAAGATGCAGCCTCTGGAAAATAGTGGATAATACATCAGGTTTCTCTTAAATAAAAGAAAATGAATACCTTAATATAAAGTCACTAAAAATTGTATCTATCTATCCTCTATCCCTTTTTTTCCTTTGGCATCAGACCGAACAAGAAGGCACCTGGAGTGAGTCTCCTTCTGCGCTTTGTACAAGTTGGAATTTAATGCCTCTGATATTCTGTTGATCCACCATTTACATGGTTGTTCTCTGGGTCTGTTGCTTTTGTATCTAAGTGCTAGTACTCTTTGTGGGAGATTGTCTTGCGGTAACCTTGATATGTGACCGAACCATGTCACCTGTTGATTCTTAACATATTGTAATACCAGCAAGGATCCCATTTTTTTCTAATTTTGTCATTTCTGATTTGATCTCTTCTTGTTACATTTCGAATTTATTGTAAATACTTCTCTGTGGGGTCTTCTTCTTCTTCTTCTTCTTGCGTTCGTTCTTTACGATCAATTTTAATCACTCTTTGTGATTTGTTTGATCTTTGCCAAGAACGTGTATACGTTGCACATTGGTTTGGTAGGCCCCTAACGCATAGATTTCTACAAGTTTAGGACACTTGCATCCGATTTCAGCCAAATCTCCTTAGTCGCCTCTTACGACATGCATGGCAGGTAACAGTGGTTCTATTCCTTACACATTTGGGCCCGTAACCACTCAGGCGTCTCTGTGGGGTAATAAAGATGAAAAAGATCTTTCAAAATAGAAAAAATCACGAACTAAGCCAACACAGAATCTGTCTGTGATGCAAAATGTTAATGTAAGCACAGATATGGCAAATGTTAAAACATTAAAAGGTGAGGTATGTTGGAAATACAGTGTTAAGCTCGTATTTTTCATTGATATTGAAGATGTGGTCAACAGCAACCAGGCCACATTTCTTCCTAATGCTTTTCCTAGTACTCAATTCAGGCTGGGTCAACCTGAGAGTTGTTCTTCATCTTCTTTTCTCTAATCCTGTTTTGTCTAACAACATCAGGATAAGAAGAGATTCATAGAACAGGCTTTGTGTGCACTGTATAAACAATGATTTTACTCCGCTGTTATTTCTGTGGTCCACCTTTTATATGGACAGCCTTTTGCTTTGTATCCACTGTATCAAAATAGCATTGCTTTTGAAGTGCACTGTCTACTGGTCATCTGCTTTATGTAGTGGAACTATTTAATGTGTTGTTTCTTGATGAAGTTCAAAACTGATGTTGGACCCACCTTTTTCTGATATTTTTATTTCTAAACCGGCCTCTTCTTGATACTCCCAACATTCTGCATAGACACTTCATCTCTGTCATGACTAGTTTTATATATACAAGAATGTAAATACCGGGAATGCTCAGTAGTAAATTTAGTTGTATATACATATATATAAGCATGGTCACTTACCACTGTACCATTGACCCACGTGAAGTTTCCTTCTTTTGACCTGTCGCTAAGTCCAATCCAGAACTGACCAGAGGTTACTCGACCTTGAAGAAATGTACATTCTGTTTTATTCTTGTTTGTTTCAACTTCTGAGTTCATTAACTTTCATTTAGATATAGGTCAGAGTTATAAATTTAGATTCACTATCATTCAGTTGATACATACAGACAAACACACTTACCTACATGTACACAAAGTGACCAGTCACTTTATGCTGGTGGAACGTTAAGGAGGAGGTATAGCACCTATGGACCTGTCCATAGTGCAATGATCAGTTATTAGTTATCAGAGGACTATGATCATAGCACTCTGGACATGTCCATATGTGGTCCGATCTCCACCTCAACAAATCCAGCAGTGTCCAGTGACCCAGGAGCCACACTAAGTGGCGTTTTTACTCTATAATGTCTTTTGCCCTGGTCCACTGAGAGTTAATCAATCTCTTTGCATATTTGATATACTGTTCTTTTCAAGCTGTACCAATATTGTACATCTTCTCAGTCTGGTCAGCAAGTGGGACTCACAACCCTGAAACTCTTCTGTTCAACAAGACTCTCAGTGCGTTAAGAATGTCATTTCAGTCCATTGCAGTGATAATCCTCCTAACTACTAATCACTAGCCCAGATATTGCCAGATAAAAATTGTTGAATTCTTTTCTTTCCACACTTTAAGACTTCCACTTCGGACCAGAGATAGCAAAGTTCATAACAATGTGTGCTAGTGATCAAGTGCCATAGAAATTCTGGTGTTCTTGGCCAGCTAGGGCCAAAATAATCAATGTGTGGCTGGACTACAGCAAATATAATCCTTTACTTGTGAATCTAAATTACAAATGCCCCTGAAGTCGGAGCAAGGCTAGCCAGAATGGTGAGGGACAACAGTGAAGAAGAAAGCAAGTCTGCATGCAATAATCAGTCAGAGGCACCATATTAGGCTCTATGACTGCGACTGAATTCAAAATGGACAACAACAAAAAGTCTTGAATATGTTCAAAGAAAGCAGTGATCAGTGTTATGTTGTTTAGACCTTCAATGTTCTTGTCACAAATGGCACTGTGGTGATCATAATTCAGATGTGACAAATATTTCAATTATGATCATAATTATCTGTCCATTGCAAGCAGTGATGACAACAACCTCAGATGTGTGCTGCTGCACATCTCTGATGCATGTGGAGGTGACTGTAGGGTCCAGTCCTCGAACACAATCCCCTATCACAGGTGAAGCAGACATGTTCTAGGTTTGACATGTGAGGGTTTGAATATTCTGTCTAATGTAGAAATATGTGAGAGATGTCTTACCCTTCAGAAAGCTATGAGCATCAACTGAATTCACAACCAATAGTTGTGACTGCAGTTCCTGGCAGTTTGCACTTGCTTGAGACCACGTCGCAACATCAGTACTAAAATACACACATGTGTCTCCAGCCACTTCCCATTGGTCAGGACATTGGAAGTCACCTAAGGACAGAAAATATTTTAGGTGGTAGTAGATTCATAATAAGTGTCAACGAGTGTGTGTGTGTGTGCTGTAGTGCTAGCAATAGTTGGGGGTCTCTGTGGCTTAGTGGTTAAGCCCTTTGCATTGTGAGTCGAAGGTCGTGGGTTCGAGTCCGGATCGCGCCATTCTGTTTACGAGTGCAGTTTTTCCAGAGACCCTAGGATTGTTGCTGGAGCTACGGAGTTCGTGCTTTGTGCAATACTCTCGGCAGGTGGCATGCCATTTCTGCGGAGAGGGACCGAGCCTTATGGGTTAAAACCCGGTGCAATGAAGTCAATCCTTCGGCTATTAAACCCCCTTTTTTTTATTTAGCAATAGTTGTAATTGGTGCTGTTATAATGACGGTACTAATTTTTTATATTATAGTTGTTGCAGTTGTACTAGTAGTTGTTGCAGTTGTACTAGTAGTTGCTGCTAGTTATCATCAGCTGCAGTAGCAAAAATATGGCGGCCTCTGTGGCGTAGTGGTCAGGTGCTCATCTCTCGTTCCAAAGATACTCAGGTTGTACTCTCAGTGTAGGTGAGATTGAGTGCCTAGTCCTTCCGGATACAGACAATAAAATGTAGGTACTGTGATCAAGTGGAGCAAATAAAAGAAATCTTGGAAGTTCAAAATTAAGAAGATCAGGCTGGAAAGCTGCTGCCCTGGCACAATTCATTAAATAGATTCAAATTCAAATTTCTACAGACTAATTTCATCATCCTTAAGTTACATTGGGGCCGTTGCCGGTGCTACAGAATTTGTGCACTGTCATTGAGAGCTTTCTGTGTAAGAAAAAGATCGGAGCACAGATGGTTAATCACCGAAGTGCAATGATAATGGTCATATGAATCAATCAAGCAGCAATATTATTTTTAAAAGGTTTAAAGATGAAGAATTGACTTCCTTGTCCTGGGTTTAATCTTATAGCTTGGTCCCTTTTCGATGAAATAGCATGCCAGCTGCCAAGAGTATCGAACAAAGCATGAACTATATTTCTCCAGCAACAGTTCTATGGATTGCTATTAAAAAGTTCACTTATGAACAGAAAGAATGACATAGTCTGGGTTGGAACCTATGACCTTCAGAATATGGAACAGACATATTAATAAATCACTTATATGGGCCAAAAAGGGAATATTTGAATCCCCAGGTATTGTTACTCCCTACTTTCCAATATTGATATCAGCAGAACTACATATTTGCTATATGATGTCTTTAGCATCACCCATACATGATTTATCTCTTTTTTAATCTGTTTCATTTTCATATAGTAATCACACATTCGAGCGAGGGCAAAATGTCAGCCTTTACGTTGAGGTAAGCCCTTACTCTAGATGGTTTGACTCTGCTATCCATGGTGATTAATTCCAGGAGGTGTCTCCTGTGCACCCTTATCCTTACTATCTCATTAAGACATATATAATATTAAAATTTTAACCACCTTTTACTAAGTGAAACAGAATTCAATAATTTGGATATTTATAGCCCTGTGTAGATTTTAACAACCCAGAAATTGACAGCTCCATTACTAAACAAAGCAGACTTCTTCTATCGCAACAACTAGAGCTTTACTTTTAATTGAAGCAGATCTATACAATCTAGATATTTAAAGTATTATTACTAACTGAATCAGAATTCTTCTTTTCTACTTCTTCAAGCGCTCCATATCGACCACTTGTTAACCACTCTGTGTGATTTGTATGTAATCTGATCCTAAGAGCAATTGTACGTTGTGCTAATTATGCTCCTACAAGTAGGCCAGTACATCCAATTTCTGCAATGCTTTTTATTTACTAGGTAGTTTCCTAGGGCTTACATCAGTCACCTCTTATGACATGTCTTGTAGGCTGCAGTGGTTCTTTTCTTTGCTTCCCTTGCGGGCCCCAGCATCACAAGTCCGAATCAGAATTCGATAACATGGACAGTTGGAGTCATTTTACTAATGTAAGAAGACTTCAATTAACAAGACATTTAGAGTTTTATTACTAAGTGAATCATAGTTCAATTAACAAGACATTTAGAGTTTTATTACTAAGTGAATCATAGTTCAATTAACAAGACATTTAGAGTTTTATTACTAAGTGAATCAGAGTTCAATTAACAAGACATTTAGAGTTTTATTACTAAGGGAATCAGAGTTCAATTAACAAAACATTTAGAAGTTGTGTCTCATCAATATAACCAGAGGTAAACATACTGAGATAACAAAAAAAATGGCAGGTACAATTAAAGTTATACAACAGACAGACTTACTTAATGGAGGCAAGACTTCTTTGACTGTTTTTGTTCCTGAGATAAAACAAGCAAAGGATCTACGCATGCTGAGGTCAGAGGTCAGTTGCCATTTACCGGTCCTATCCCCTGGTAGAGGTGGAAAACATTCAATGAGGATACTTACAGGAATCTTGTTCTTTATTTATTAATTTATTTCAGCCTTAATAGATCTGTTTGTCTATCTGTCTATCTCTCGGTACTCTAGCTGTATGTATTTTATCTATACTGTTGAAAAGTCTGTTTTTCCTGTTACAAAATATTTTCACTAAGTTTAGTATTCTTTCAATTCTCTCATAACAGTTTCACTAAGTTTAGCCCTCTTTCGATTCTCTCCCAATATTTTAATTAAGTTAAATATTTTCTATACAATTAACATATCCTTGATTCTCTCCTTTCAGCAATAAATTCTTTAAGTTGAGCATTTTTTTGCTTCTCTCCATGTCTCAACATTTTCACTGTTACCTTTGAGTCTCACCCTCCACAAACATTTCCAATTTTCTTCAGTTCTCTCCCTTCGTTAACATTTTCAATACCTTTTTCGATTCTTTCCCCTCTACTATAATTTTCACCATTCTTCTTAAATTCTCTCCCTTCACTAAGATTTTCAAAATTTTACTTCAATTCTCTTCCTCCAATAACATTGCAAATAATTTTCACATTCATTTAACTTTTCCTTTTTTCAACAATTTTAGCAATCTTATCATTTATTAAGTTCCTTCTTCCCCAAAATTGTTTTAATAAGTTTAATGGTTTTTTTAAAATCTGTCATTTCAGCAATATTTTCAATAGGTTTAGCATTTCTTTGATTCTTTTCTTCACATGTAACTTACCTGTGCTGATGTAGGCCACCTGTCTATCAGGAGGAGTTTCTGGAGATCCAAGAGCCCAGTTTGTCCAGTTCAAGTTATAGGTATCATCCACCCACTGAAAAGTGTTGTTGCCTGGAAGATCACCAATTATATGGTCATTGATGTATGGACCCATTAAGGGAAATTAATAAATAACTAGATTAAAAAAATTCTTTCATGTAAAATTATAGTCTTCTTCTTCTTCTTTGCGTTCGTTCTTACGACCAATTTTAATCACTTTTGTGATATGTTTGATCTTTGCCAAGAACGTGTATACGTTGCACATTGGTTGGTAGACCCCTAAACGCATAGACTTTACACGTTTAGGACACGTGCATCCGATTTCAACCAAACCCCTAGTCGCTCTTACGACATGTGTGGCAGGTAAGTGGTTCTATTCTTTACACCCCAAATTTGGGCCCCGGTAACCACTGGAAAATTAGTTTTATATACTTAAGGAAAATAAAAATGATAATATTTTATATACTTTAAGGAAAATAAAAAATGAGAACCTGTTTCTCTAAAATATGATATATTGGGAAATGGTGTTAGGGATGTACTTTTTCTTTGACCAACTGTACATGATGAGTTATATGGCGAGTTACACAGTGTTTTGCTGTTACAAGGTGAAAAATAGTAATGCATAAATTACAAACATCATCAACTGGTGTCTGCACAGAATAGAATGATTGAGATGGTATGACAGGGTCACAAATGAAGAGTTTATGGAGAGAATGAGACAGATCCCAGTGAACTAAGAGAAGGAAAAAGTGCTGGATAGGACACACAATGAGAAAATCCAAGCAAATATAACAAGAAAAGCCTTTTCACAAGCAAGAGAGAGAGGACTAGACATTCATGGAGAATAGAGTTAGAAGCAGAGATTAACAATATACAGAAAAGCTGCAGTGAGCTGCAGGAGATAGTTAAGATATGAAGAATTGGCATGTGTTTGTTGAGGGCCTATGCCCCAATAAGGGTTAAAAATCCAAGAGAGTTGAGACTGTATTGAACTGAAAGCCATTTGTGTTCAGAAAAATCTCACTCAAAATGGATACTGAACTGGGACAAGCCATCTTGGAGGCAAGTGTTAATGGTTTTTGCTTATTGGTTACTGAACTCTGGGCAGACCTATATGTGCTCAGTCTCACCCAGTAGATGTTGAAGGGTATGCATACTGATGGTTTCTGTGACTCACTGGTTAAACTCACACCTCATTCTGTCCTTCCAGCATCCAGTTCTGCTTGTTTAACATGTAATTTTAAACTTCTTAACCTGTTGGCTAGATTCAATATCTATTTTAGTTTCTTTTTCCAACAGACAGTTGATGGATGATACACCAAAAACGTCCCTCCTATTTATCTTCAACTTCCAGATGATCAATACTGTTGATACTCTCTCTCTCTTGCAATCACCACCCAGACCGATGTACCAGATTTCCCCATAAATTCTATTTATGGGGAAATCTGATTCATGCAGCCTTAGCATTGGTGTGTTTACGTCACATCTTCAGCACCATTTGGAGCTCTGGTGCTTATCCTTCGGCGATGTGTCCGGTTTCAGCCAGCGTTTACTCGGTTCGCTCTCCATTCTGTAGCCATCTAGTGTTTTTTACAGTGTGGGATAGCTAGCCCCACTCCCAACCTCCTTAGTCGCCCCTTATGACATGCATGGCAGGTAACAGTGGTTTTATTCTTTACGCCCCGGTAACCACTCGAGCGACACTGTTGATACAAGTCAGTTCACTCTCCCATTGACATAAATCATATGGCCAGGACAGTAGATTCATGTAAGCCTCTTTAAGTAGCAAACCTCAACAGACAGAATCTACTCATATTGCAATCTGCCATTTTGAGCCTGAAGCATCAAGTGAGAGTCAAACACAACAACGGTCTAAATTAACAAAGATCATAGGAACTGCTGTGAAACAGAAGTAGTGACCTCAACCTTCACTCTCTTACTGAAAGTAGCTGCTCTGTACATTCCATTCAACTCTGCAATGAGCCTACCATGCACTCTAGCTAAGAAAAACTCAGCCTGACATCTCGCCATGATGCACAGAGCCATCGGTATACATAACAATATCATCATCACTTGTGTTATCTGCTATTAGCTGTTTAACTGCAAGTTCAATTTTCATATTGCACCAATTTCTATATTCCCTTCAAGAATAATAATAACATTGTGGAAGTTGCCTATGCTACCATCTATTGGGATCCATTTTCCCCCTTTCTGTAAAGTTGCAACTGTCATCACCTAGTTAATTGTTCTCTCAACTCGGGCCATCCCTGATTCACAAACCATTAACATCATTAGTACTCTTGTACAGTGTATATCTTTTGGGACCAACATTTATGCTTTTTTTTTTTTATGGGGCCTGTCCCAGATGTGCCATACCAGGTGGACCCGTCAATGGAACGTGAAAACGTTTATAAACTATCAAGCCCCATCAATCCTTCGATCGATGGCACTCCTAGTTTTGTACAAGGGTAGCCATGTGGCATTTAATGAAGTCTCTCGACCTTCGGATTCGATCAAGTGGGCACCAGTTCCGTAACACAAGCTGATAACTTTGTGAACCCATATAATGAGCCACGTGACAGATATCAAGCGATACAGATACTACACTTTGATCTTGCCAAAAGGCCGAGAGCATCGAGGTTTTCTCCTGTGCAAAACGATTTTAAAATTTAATCGTTTGTGCAGAGAAACCAGAGTAGCATGACAAGAACACAGTGACAGAATGGATAGTGTATATTTCATCTTCACAAGGATAATATCTCTATTACAACCAAGAACTATACGTATGCCTTCTTTCGGACTGTGTCTGAGTCATTTACAGCGTGATCATGATATTGTAAGAATGTCTGTAATCTATGACAGAATAATACCAATTTATGAAACAGAAGCATAAATAATTTATGCTTAACTCTTTTCACGCTGAGTTATTTTCTCAATTTTTAAGCAGTTAATTCAAGGGAGGTAAAAAAAAAGAAAAGATCCCAACTACTCGTCAATAAATAAACATATATATATTATTATATTCTAAATTGAAGAAAACTGGACAACCTAATAGAATAACAAGGTTGAAAAGTAGTAGAAGTGAAACAGTAGAAGTAAAACTAGAAAGACTTCTTATAAGGGAAACAACTCTATGGCGCAGTTTGCAGCTAATAGCATGCAACGGACTTCCGCCGTGGTGTAGTGTGCTGCTTAAAGCGTGGAAAGAGTTAAGGTATGCACATACCAACACTTTGAAAGCTGGGAGACCAAACTTCCAATGCCCTATAGTTTGATTAACATGATGTTGAAAAGATTGATAGTAAGAAATTTTACTGACTGCTGTGTTATTGCATATCTTATTTTATATTTATAACATTTATGTAAATACACATTTTTCCCAAGAAATTTTATAGGCAAAGTTTGTATTTGACAGTGGCATGATGACAAACTCACTTTGCAGACCCAACCAGAAACTGTCAATACCAGCATCCTTAAGTTCTTGCAGGTATGTATTGATTAGGTCTTGATATGACTGCCTGAAATATATTATAATATAGATGGAGACTAAATTACAAAACAATGACAATATACAGCAACGGTTCACAAAGGCCTTTATCAAGCAAATGAACAACAGGAGTGACGAAGTTAAAAAAACACTACATATGGACGACTTTCTCCATATGTAGTTGTCCATATGTAGTTGTTTTTTAAATTCGTCACTCCTGTTGCTCGCTTTGCTTGATAAAGGCCTTTTGGTTGAAACGTTGCTGTACATTGTCATTGTTTTTGTAATTTGTAAAACTACAATACTTTGTTATTATGTGTTTCTGAAATATATTAGCAATATAACAAAAAATGAACAAGATATTTGTATATGTGTTTCCAATTTCATAGAAAAATTAACACTAAAAAATCACAGTGATATTAGTTGCTCCATATTCTTGTAACATATTTTTTAGACAACGCAGCACTCATGATGGTCCACCTGAAAGACTCAGCCTCTAGTCAGTACTTCTGCACCCTTCATTGTTGTTTTCAAGATTTCTTTAATGTTCTGTTGCCACCATCATCTTGATTGTTTCCTGTTTCATCTTCCAGAAATCATGTTTCACTTATAAAACATGCAGTGAGAGACTAATTTATCTATACTTATTACATCCTACAGCAAGTTAAGAATTACTAAGGAGAGTGTCATCAGATTGCCTACCTGAGATACAGGAGTATATGAATTACTAAGGAGAATTGACAATTGAATCAGCTATCCCATATACAGGAATGTATGAACTACTAAGGAGAGTTGAAAATCAAAACAGCTATCCCACATACTGGAATGTATGAATTACTAAGGAGAGTTGGAAATCAAAACAGCTATTCCACATACTGGAATGCATGAATTACTAAGGAAAGCTGACAATCCGATCAGCTATCGCACATACAATAACATATGGGTTGCTAAGGAGAGTTGGAATTCCGGTTACTTACCTCATTCCACAGCAATTTATGAGTTACAAATGAGAGTTTATCATTTGATCACCTACCTCAGAAACAAAAACATACGAGTTACTAAGGAGAGGTGGATGTGAACTGAGCTGCCTCATCATATAGAAATGTGTGTTCAATCTCGTTTTCCGGATTGAGAACATGCAGTTAAATTGAGAAATGATAATCAGTTTTTCACATATGCCATCAAGTATTATACAAAGAAACAATAATTTGTTACTATTACTTAATTAAAATCACAGTAAATAATAACTTACGTAGGTAGAATAATTAAGTCACCACCCAAAGATTGACAATATTGTCTAGACGAGCTCCAAGACAGGCTGTATTGGCGATAAAACTTTAAACACATTCCTAAGTGAGAGACCCATCCATCTGCACACACACCTGTCAGAATCAAAGGTAAGGCTAGAACTACTATCAATATCTTTACAATTAGAAATATCAAATGTGTTATGTTCTCCAGCATATACTAATGTATCCTGCTTGAAAGAAACAATGAAAATTGTGGCATATCCTTTACAGGACGTAGCCATCAACCACAGTAAAGTAGTTCTTCTTCTTTACGACCAATTTTAATCACTCTTTGTGATATGTTTGATCTTTGCCAAGAACATGTATACGTTGCACATTGGTTTGTAGGCCCCTAAACGCATAGATTTGTATACGTTTAGGACATGTGCATCCGATTTCAGCCAAACTAGTCACCACTTCTACGTTCAGTAGTTTGCCATTGCTTTCTGAACGATTTGGTCTATTTTTACCCTTTGTGAAAATCCCAGAGAGATAAGTGGGAGGGAAATTTTAGGAAATGGACAGGTTACAGTCTGGCAGTGTGCAACACCAAGGCGAAAGACAGAGGATGCTGGAGATTCATTGCAGCCAACCTTCGATGTTGAGAAGACGGCACCTGATGATGATGATGATGAAAATCCCAAGGAAACGAATTTGCTTCCAAATTTGTCCACTGTGAGGTTTTAACCAGGCACGCTTGGGTTTGTGATCAAGCTCACTACCGCTTAAACTACAGACGCTCACGAAAAAAACAATACCTATTGTGTAATAGTATAATGATGGTATTTATGCAATAAGCAAACTAAGACAGGACAACACATGATTATTTCTTGTCTCTAATCCTGTTTTTCCTCAGAGTATCAGGATAAAAAGAGAATTCTAAAACGGGTTTTTGTGTGTGCTTCATAAATAATGGGTTATTTTCACCTCTGTTATCTCTGAGGTTCCCATTTTGCTTGTACGGCATTTTGCTTTGTATCCACTGTATCAGAGCAACATTACTGTTTGAGGTGCCTTGTTGGAAATCTGCTTATGTGGCCAAACCATAACATTTTTGTTTCTTGATGAAGTTCCGTATTGATGTTGTTTCTTGATGAAGTTCAGTATTGATGTTGTTTCTTGATGAAGTTCAGTATTGATGTTGTTTCTTGATGAAGTTCAGTATTGATGTTGTTTCTTGATGAAGTTCAGTATTGATGTTGTTTCTTGATGAAGTTCCGTATTGATGTTGTTTCTTGATGAAGTTCAGTATTGATGTTGTTTCTTGATGAAGTATCTTTCCTTGAGGCTAACTAGCAATAAATGAGTGTCTTACATTAAGGCTTACTAGCAATGATTGTGTGTCTTACATTGAGGCTTACTAAAGGTGATGAAGTATCTTTTCTTGAGGCTTACTAGCAATGAATGAGTGTTTTACTTTGAGGCTTAATAGATGTGATGAAGTATCTTTCCTTGAGGCTTACTAGCAATGAATGTGTGTCTGACATTGAGGCTTAATAGAAGTGAGTTAGGGGTCAAAGGCTCATGAGGTCATGGTGGTAACATGAGCCAGGGTTAGCGAGGGGGGCGCGCTAACCAAGACCCTGCCCCAACCTCCACGCGGTGACCCTGGAAACAGACTATGGTTCCGGTCTGGCTAAGAGGGCAGGGATCGGGGAGAGAAAACTACTGGTAGTGGTAGCAGTGCAAGTACGGAAACACGATAAAGATACACACAAACAAAATGCACTAATCTCCTGACCGATGTCCAACAAGATATTGCCCAAGTCCCTGAACGCAAAGAAACAGCAACGAAACGTCTCAGACATGGATGAGAGGTGCATCCAGTGACCAAACGTATGCCCACGTAGGGAGAAGCTCGAAGCCCTGAGGAGGGGGCGAACATTGCCAGCCCGTCGGCAAGAATAAATAAGACAGGACCGTAACGAATAAAAGTCTACCCTCGTGTTGGTGCGAGAGAAGATTGCAGCTGACCCCGCATTGGTAGCCTGGTGCAGATACATGTACTGGGCAAGGTTTGCCGAGCGCAAAAGAACAAGTTGCGTTTAGTGCATAACGAAACTACCCGCCCTGGGAAAACCGTGCAAGGTACTGTGCGATTTAAATTAACATCCCCGGAAGAGCTGAGGTTGGTGATGCCTAACGGGACTGCCAGCCTTGGGGCAACCGGGCAAGGTTCGATTGCAGTCGTAACTAACATCCCCGGAATAACTGGGGCGGGTGATGGCGGCGAGCGAAAATCCACAGTTACGCTGATAGCGCCGACTGAAACGACCCTCTACATTGTTTGTACTCGGCCACATGCCAGTGCTTTCGAGGTTAATTGCAAATTGCCACGTACCAATGTGCGTCTAGAAAAGGCTGAGAATGTTCCTTCTCCGGAGCAAACTCAAAAATGTACGGTAAAGCAAAGCCAACAATGTACGGATCAAGCAGGAAGTTCGGGTCTGAACATTGGCGAAGGCCGATACTTTACACGGTGTCTTATACGAGTAAGACGCCGTCCGAGGATAAGCTTACAAGCTCCGAGAAATATTTCTCAGTCAGAACGGGCATAAACAGCGTAACTCACTGTCCCGGCGTAGATCACAAAGCCCAAAAATACGGCAAAGCTGATCGTACCCTAGGAAAGCTCACCTAGTAAATCAAAAGCTGGCTGAAAACGAACACCCCACCGAAGGATAAGCAACTGGGCTCCAATAGGTGCTGAAGGCTGGTGCACTTACATCACGTTCTGATGTGTGGCTGTTTATATATCACAATGAGAATGATTAAAACAGGCCTAGAACGATCGAAGAAGAAGAAGAAGTGAGTTAGTGTCTTACCTTGAGGCTCACCAGATTTGGAGTGCCCAATCTTTAAACTTATTGAAATTTATGAAGTGTCTTATAATGAGGCTTACACGAGATAACTGAAACCTATACACTAAAATTTGCTTTAAAGTGAAGGAATATCTTACCCTGTGGTTTGCTGCATGTGAAGGAATACTTTTCATTGCAGTCTTCAGTCATCCAGGATGATAGCCTGCGTGTATTGTTACCGTTGATCAGTCCACACAGGTCAGGGTCTGAATACATCATGTAGCTTCCAGAAGATAATTTAACATAACATATATAGCTATAACACAGGCAATAAATATAGTAATATAATATAATATAATATAATATAATATAATATAATATAATATAATATAATATAATATAATATAATAATATAATATAATATAATAATACAATACAATATAATAATATAATATAATAATACAATACAATATAATAATATAATATAACAATATAATATAATATAATAATAATATAATATAAATATAATATAATATAATATAATATTATAATATAATATTATATTACAATATAATAATATAATATATTATAATATAATATAATATAATAAACGAAGATGGCTATCTTTTATTGACTGTTGCCAGAGCCACGAAGTGTGTTTTCTTCTTCCCTTTTCGCCCCTAGGCAGACATAGGTCCACAACCAAGGCCTTCCAATCCTGCCTATCCAAGGCCATCTTTTCCAGATATTTCCACTCTCTCCTCATTTTCTTGCATTGCATCTCTAACTTCCGTCTCCAGTTGTTCCTGAGTCTTCCCTTACCTCTATTGCCCTGGGTGTTCCATCGGAGAGTCTGTCTCGTGATGCTGTTAGGGAGTTTCCTCAGTATGTGTCCTATCTATCGCCACCTTCTGCTCCTTATCTCTTGTTTGTTCCACCTGCCGTTCACGAAGTGTGTGTTTTGTGCAATAATCTCTACAAGGTGGCGTGCATTTCTACGAAGAGTAACCAAGTCACATAGGGTAAAAACTGGTGCAATAAAGTAAGTTCTTAATCTTTAGATCCTCTTAGACATAAAAAACATCACTAGAAATGTTAACAACATCTCACCCAATATGCTGATACTTGAATACACATAAACAGTAGCGGCTCGTCATTAAGGGCAGGGGCGGGCCCCAGAAAAATAATATGTAACGTGTATTTATTATTTAATAAATTAAAATATACTCAAACCAAAACCATGATTTTTCTGAAAATGTGTGTCTGGCCCCACCAACAAAAAGGACCACGCACCGCCACTGCACATAACCCCACACATTCGCACTCCTACAGTAGGTTACCATAAACATACATCAAGAATCTCCAGACTTACGTCAAATCTTGAGGCTGGTTCGTATTCCACCATGGTAGACTTGGGTCAACGACTGACTCATCCGTCCACTTGTACTGCACAAATATATCAGAGAGCATTATATATTGTTACTTCTGTCAGCATATATAGGTCAATGTGTGTGTTGATAGAGGTCAGTGTGTTGTCATATATAAGCTACTAGGCCAAAATAATTATGACAAGCTTGATGAGGATGGGACATATGGCTGATTGGTGGACAGAAAAAACCCTCCCAAGATACAATTAAAATGTTTCTAGAATGATTCGGAATAGAAAAATGCAATGAGAATCTCTTGTGCACGATTGTAAAATGTGACACAGCACCAACAGAAAAGAAACTTTTATAATTGAGAACCATCGCACTGCTGAGGCGCTTAAAGAATCACTTTTATAACTGAGAACCATCGCACTGCTGAGGCGCTTAAAGAATCACTTTAAATACTTTGATATAATACTATGTAATTGGAACCTCTTACACAGGATCGCTAAATGTGACGCTACAACAACACAAGATGAACTTGCAGAGCTGAGAACTGTCGTACTGCTAGCGTCCAGAGAAAACGAGTTGTGCCAAGATACAGAACACACAACACCCGCATGCTCAACATGAACCTGTACACCCTACCTGTGGTCGGGATTGTGTTCCAAGATTGAAAACGTCACGTCTGCATTGCGGTATTCGTATTTAATAATAGCCCGAGGACTGATCACTACAGTTTTTTGTTTTTAAATCAAAAGGTTTGTATCACTAGCAAAACGTTCAAGTCTTGCAGGTTACTGTTTCAGTTTCATCTCCTCTATGGATTGGGATATTGATTCACACATGCGCCCTGTGTGTTGCCGGGGCGCTCTATGTGAGCAAAGAATAGTAACACTGCAACATAGAAGGCAAATCATGAGAGGCGACTGAGGCCTAGGGAAGGTACCCTAGTAAATAAAAAAGTCGCAGAATTTGGATGGATAGGTTCTTATCGGCCCATAACTATCACAATGTACAATCGCTCTGAGACTCAGATCACATACAAATCACAAAGAATGGTTAACTATCTATCTATTGTCTATTCCCAGGTGGAAGATGTAGTTGGATGTCCACACTTGTCGTTAAGCGTAGGGATGGGAGCTTTAATTTGCGTTCTAAGGCCAGATGAGTCGCCCTTGTTGTGTTGTATCCGTGTTTATGTAGTGTGGTCTTGATATTGTCTATTCATCTTTTTCTGGTTTTCCTTAGCTCTAGTACCCGATTTCTTTTTATTGTATGCTGTTATTGGTGGTTGGTTGTATTTCATTCTCATTAAATGTCCAAACCACTGCAATTGTTGTCTTTCGATGTATTCGGTGCATGGCGTTATGCCCACTCTGCTTCTGATGTCCTCATTTCGTAGTCTGTCTTTCCTCGTGACTCCAACTGCCTTCCTCAAGTATTTCATTTCACATGTGGTGATCTTTCTGTGATGTGTTGCTGTCAGAGACCAAGTTTGGTACTGGTAACAATGTGTTGGTGGGAAAATACTTTTATCATCTGTCTTTTCACTTCCATCTTGATCTTTGGGTGTAGCAGTAATGGTGCCAGCTGGTAGGTCACTGCATTTAAGAATGGTTAACAAGTGGTCGATATGGTGCGTTCGAAAAGAAAAATTCATACGTGTCTGTAAAAAAAATCATCAACACCAATGTGCTTTTCTTTTGGTAATGCTGTCTGTTTTCATATATTGCAGCACAACTGGCTGACTGACGTTTGAACGCTGGTGCCGTTTTGTGACAGCCGTAACAATACTACTACTACTAATAAAATAATGGTAATAGTTCTTTGCGATTGAGAATGGCTCTTCTATGTACAGAACCGACATCCTCAACGCTCTCAGAAAAAAACATACGCTCTGAAGATTTCAACGACGAAGATAAAGGGTATTCTCTATCTCGGTTGCGCAAGTTGTGCATATCGATAGGTGCGGCAAGATGGGAAAACCACGAGAGAAACACAAGTAGATACATCAATCTACAAAGAACGGGAGTTGTTAGCCTGCACACACTGAGATACATGCTTGGGAGGAGATCGGAGCAATTATGGACATGTCCAATGTGTGATGAAGATGATCCTCAAATGAACAATGGTAATAGTAATAATTTTTTTAAAAGGTGAAAACTTAATCTCACTAAACGTTTACTTTTTAAAATATTTTATTTATGTAGTAAATTTGAAATTTCCCACATCATAATCGATGCAAGATGAAGAAATTCTGATATTCAGTGAAAATTCAAATTTCACACAGCATAATCGATGCAAGTTGAAGAAATTCTGGTATTCTGTGAAAATTCAAAATTCACATTATATTCACTATTAAAGCATTTAAGATTAATGAAAGAATTGTACTCTATATTACTTATATTTAGTAAAAGATAGGCTACTATTACACAATTAACAAACTGATCTACATTTGTATTTAAACAATTGAAATGGATCGGACATGTGATACGCATAAAAACTAACTGGGTTCTTTTAGAACTTCACTGAGATGGACAACGGAGGGTAAACAAAATTGTGAAAGCCCCAAAACCACCTGGTGAAGAACAGTAGAACAGAACTTGAAAGAAATGAATAACATCTTGAACACAATACTGCAAAGAACAGAGAAGAATGATATGCATTTGTTGATTCCCTAAGCGTCAAATGCGTCACATGCCAGCAAGAAAGACTATGCTTCTATATGTTTATGGTGATAAATGTTTATATATGTTGTTATGTACAAAGAAAGCACTCACCGTTTTTGTCTGTATGTTCGACTTGAGACCTATCCATGATTTAGATAAGGATATCTTGGCATTATCCCAAATAAAAGACACCTCCTCAACGATGCTCACTTTCGCAATGTCACCTCAAACTGTTACATGTTGATCTGTAAGAGCAAAGTAGCCAGGAATAAATAGGATCGATAGAAAATGTCCATAAACAAATTATAGATTCGTTCTGCCTTATTATGTCTTTCTATCTCTTTTAAAAAAAATTAGAGCCAATAGTGACATATATATGTTAATAAAGGACAATAAATAAGAATATTGCAACATTTCTGGAGACTAGAGAGATTTTACTAACATATATGCATTTATGAATGTATATATTATATACTGAAGTAATAATGAAAGAATGAAGTAAAACACGTAATTACAAAGTACTGTAGTTTTACAAATTACATAAACAATGACAAAATACAGCAACGTTTCGACCAACAAGGCCTTTATCAAGCCTTGTTGGTCGATAGAATGAAGTACATATGTAATAATTGTGATATTTAAAAGTACATTTATAATTGTTTATAATTATATGGCTGAAAGAACAATTGGCCAGGTGACTACGGTTACGACCCTACCAAAAGGGGAAGATTGGATCCCAACAGATGGTAGCATGACCAACTATCTCAACGTTATCATTACTCTTGGAAGAGAATGTTTCACAAACCTGGGGAGCATTTTTTCAGCAAACGGAAGAATAACTAAATGAAATTCAACACAGATGCAACAAAGCAAATCAAATGATAGGGCAAATGGAGTCAATATTAAAATGCAAACATGTCACCATGAACACAAAAAGAGAAATGTTCAACATAATCATTCTCCCCACATTATGCTATCAGTGCCAAACCTTGACGTTGACAACAAGTGATAGAAGAAAACTAATCACGACAGAGATGAAGTGTCCACGCAGAATGCTGGTGGTAACAAACATCAACTGTCTACACTATGTGCTGACGTCCTCTCGTGTAGACAAAGGTAAATATGAATCTATATCCATCCTATTTAGATCCATGATTTAGTTAATTTAGAATTCATTGTGTGTTTTTGTATGTTCCCTGAAGAAGACTTACGCTGCTAAAATACAACACAACATAACTAATGTTGTGGTCAGTGTGATCGAAGCAGACGAAATGTGCACAAAGTTGCAATAACTGTTGTATATTGCTGGAGACATGTCTGGTCAACTACTAGTGACAACTGTTATAAGAAAGAGAAGATGGAGATATGTTGGACATACCTTGAGAAGAAATGATCAACGAATATTAAAGCAGGCATTGAAGTGGGATGCAAAGGGTTCAAGATAGAGAGGTCGACCTAAGGAGATCCTGAAACGAATTTTGCTGAAAGAGGCAGGAAATATCGGTCTCTGTTCAATGGAGGAGATTGAGCGAGTTGCCCAGGATAGAGCGGTATGGAGAAATTACTTGTAGGCCCTATGTAACGTATAACGGTACGAAGATGAGTCGGCCACGTTGCTCGAATGCCTGATAAACGCATCCCAAAACAGTTGACGTATGGCGAGCTTGAAGGGGGCAGACGTTTAGCTGGTGGACAGAAAAACGCTTTAAAGACACTCTTAAAGTATCTCTGAAATGCTTCGATATAGACAATACGTGCTGGGAATCCTTGCGCAAGATCGCCAAATGTGGCGCTGTAACAACAAAAGAGGAACCCGAATAGCTGAGAATCATCGTATTGTTGAGTCACAGAGAAAACGAGCAGCGCGAAAAGACAGAGCACACAACACGCACATGTGTAACCTTGATCATGTATGCCCCACCTGTGGTCGGGGATTCTGTTCTAGGATTGGACTCTATAGTCACCTCCGCACACACCAGAGAGGTGAAACAGTACACGTCTGAGATTGTTGTCATCGCTTGCGATGGACGGCTATTATTATAACGATACGAGAGGAATTATTATTATTATTATTATGATTGCTTACTTGGCCAGATACCAGGTCTGTTGACTGGGGAAATACTTGAAACAAGAACCATTAATGTAAACCCAAGCACTTTCTGTATCACACGAGAGAGGTAGATCTAATAATAGAAAAAAAACAAGATATGTCTATAGATCAATGTTCTTCTTCTTCTTCTTCACCTTTCAACTCCCAGCGGAGCACAGGTTTTCAACAAACTTCTTGCAGCTCTTCCTCTCTCTTGTCAACCCTTCCAACTCTTTCCATGTTTTACCTATCCTTTTAATATCAACACTTCAGCAAACATAGATCAATGTAATAATTATATATTCAAAAATCCACGTAAAACAATTCATTCAAAGAAGTTTTGGATGAGGACACTAAATCGATGTTGAATCGATCAAGCGATTTAAGCAGTTTGGAGTTACCGTTGTTCAAGTCGAACTGGATGCCTGAGAGGCATAGTGAGAGATGTGTTTAATCAGCGAGCCACAGGAACCATCAGTATGCATACTCTTCGATATCTGTTGGGGAGACTGAGCACCTATGGGTCTGCCGGAGTGCAATGACGTCAGTTTAGTAACCAATAACCAATGCAAAGAATTTTTCAGAAATAATTAAGTACACATGAAATAATTGTGATATTTAAAAGCACATTTATAAATCAAAGTAGATTTAAAAGATATGTTATATATTAACATTTATATTGTGTGCCAACAGATGAAGCTCCTACCAACATCAATTTTCTTACAGAATGATGATCATCCATCAATGTACCTGTCCTTTATAGAACGTTGCTCTCTTTGCAGGGCATCTGAAATTCGTCTGTCTCTAGCCAGTTCACTCACTTCGCTGATGGTCATATTCATAGTTTCTTGATCAGTAACTATACAGTGTACAAATATTGGGAGCTTCCGAATTTTATTTTTTCGGATCCAGAAGCACTTGAGCTTTTCAGCTCTTCGGCTCGGTGCCATGGATATCGTAACCCTTCGGTTCGGTGTCACGAACACCGTAAATCTGTGGAATCTGTGGCTTTTTCTGCCATCCCGCGGAATTGAACCGCACACACAGAGGGATAGTCACCGTAGTCCAACGCGCTACGAACACGCTGGGCAGACGGGCGGAGCTTCCAAATAAAACAACTTACCAAACAGGATTCGAACCATTTACCCTTATTTCTTACGGTACCCATTGCATAGCCTAGCAATAGGAGCGCTCATAACGAAGACAACCAGCGAGCCATTAAAAGGGTTTTACTGAGGAAGCTAAAACGAAGCAAGTGCTTGTGAAAGACACTCCTAAGTAAAGCCATTTTTAAAAATGGCTCGCTGTCTATGTTCGTACGAGTGCTCGTATAGGCAAAGAGTGCTAGGCTAGGCAATGGGTACCGTAAGAAATAAGGGTAAGTTGTTCGAGTACTGTGTTTGTTAAGTTGTTGTTTCCGCAGCTCCTAAAACTTGTACACTGTAAATTTACTGATAATATTCACTGCTTCCGCTGCTTTCCCTGGGGTTCTTACAAAAAAAACTCCTTGTTCAAATATTGTGTGTTTATTGAGGTGCCATTTATCGGATTTGTTCCCCCTCCCTGAGGTATGCTTGTCTATTACACAGTGGCGGCTCGTCATTAAGGACCAAGGGTCGGCCCCACCAAAAATAACGTGTAACGTGTATTTATTATTTTATAAATTAAAATATAACCTAACCTAAAACCATGATTTTTCCAAAATGTGTGTCTGGCCCCACCAACAAAAATGAGCACGAGCCGCCACTGCTATTAAATATTGTTTTTCTGGGACATGTTTGTCACATGGTTGTTCCATGATATGTCAATAATATTAATAACGGATCACATATAAAACATTTTTGAGTTTGTCTTTCCTATCGTGAGTAAGGAGTCTAGAAATCCGACATATAGAGTAGTATGCTTCCCTGGTAAGACATCTAGACCTGCATTTTGTATGCTCAGTTAGTTTGTTAGAAGAAAACACTACAAATATTTCCATCGACAATCGCCCATTAAGACAAGTCAAAGACTTTACATACCTAGGGAGCATTTTTTCTGTAAACGGAAGAATAATTAATGAAATCTAACACATACACAATAAAGTAAATCAAATGATAAAACAAATGGCGCCAATATTAAAATGCAAACATGTCACCATGAACACAAAAAGAGAAATGTTCAACATAATCCTTCTCCCCACATTATGCTATCAGTGCCAAACCTTGACGTTGACAACAAGTGATAGAAGAAAACTAATCACGACAGAGATGAAGTGTTTACTCAGAATGCTGGTGGTAACAATCATCAACTGTCTACACTATGTGCTGACGTCCTCTCGTGTAGACAAAGGTAAATATGAAATCTACATCTATCCTATTTAGATCCATGATTTAGTTCATTTAGGATTCATTGTGTGTTTTTGTATGTTCCCTGAAGAAGACTTACAGTCGATACGCTGGATTTTTGTTAGTTTTATTATTTTATTATTTATTTGTGATTGCTTGCTTATGTGATACATGTCTTTCACCTTCGATGTCTCTGCAAGATTATGAACATCAAGGGGTACGACAAGATAACCAACTCTGAAGTACTGCAATGTGCAAACTTGCCTTCCATCATGGGCATGCTCAGCAGAAGAAGACTTAGATGGCAAGGGCATGTGCAAAGAATGGACAACGGCATTCAAAACAAATGTTGTTCTGTGAACTTTCGGGAGGGAAGAGGCACCAGGGCAGACCACTGCTCAGATATAAAGATGTCTGCAAGGCCTCAATGAATAGTTTTTCTATCGGTCCCAGCAGATGGGAAAAACTGGCTGATGATCGAGAAGTATGGAAAACAACATTGCGCAAAGGTGCAAAATCTTTTGAAGAGAGACTTAGTGATGAGCTGAAAGACAAGAGAGACAAACGAAAACTCAGAAGCTGTCACAGTGAAACCCTTGCCAATTGACAGTTTGTAAAGACGAAAAAGGCCATATATACGTGTCTTTGTCCTTAAACGTCAATTTATTACTTATCACCGCAGCCTCACTCGGTTTTCTCCAGATCTGATCTAATCCGCTCTGACCACATCAGATTTGTATGTTTCCTCACATTGTACCAATATCAAACTGATTACAGAATGAGGATACATGCTTTAAATAAGTGCAATATACTGACCTTTTGACCTCTCGCACACCAGGCCGTAGAAACTGTTACAGTCAGAGAGAAACATTGTGCTATTGACAAATGATGCACATCGTCTCATGGTAGAAATCGTAGGTAATGTCTGGTTAAACCAGGGTCTGTCAATTTAATATTATCATCCAAGTTATTACCATCATAATGATTACTTCATCATCAGCAATAGTAAATATTCTAAATATAGTTTGGTTAGTAGTTCAGATAGCTCATTTTATTGGCCAATCAGCCAATGCAACTTCATTCTATTGGCAATCAGCCAATGTAACTCCTCTATTCAATCAGCCAATGCAAACTTCATTCTATTGGTCAATTAGCCAATGCAAACTTCATTCTTTTGATCCATTAACAAATATCATTTTGTCGGTGCCAAATATCATTTTATTGGTCCATTGCCAAATATCATTTTATTGGTCCATTGTCAAATATCATTTTATTGGTCCATTGCCAAATATCATTTTATTTGGTCCATTAACTCTTAGAGGACCAGGGCAAAAGCAATGTTTTTACAAGCCATTTGTTTTTAGAATGAAAACGCCATTTAGTGTGGCCCCTTGCAAAAGAGCGTCCAACCCAAAGCCACACACATATGGCGTTTGGTCTATTAGGAGTTAACAAAAAACATTATTTTATTGGAAAAAACCATTGCCAAACCACATGTTATTGGTCTATTAAAAATATATTTTATTGATCCATTGCCAACACATTTTATTGGTCCATTAACAAATATATTTATTGTCCATTGCCAACAACATTTATTGGTCCATTAACAAATAATTTATTGGTCCATTGGCAAACATCATTTATTGGCTAATAAGTTTATAATACCTCAATTGTCAGACAACCAATATTATTTTATTGGTTTATCAGTAAGAAATCTATCTATTGCCTATCAATTTGGCCTATCAGAAAATCATTCTATAGTTTATCCACAAATAGCATCATATCAGTGTATCCACAAACACCATTTTATCAGTGTATCCTCAAACAGTATCATATCAGTGTACCCATCAAAAATATTTTTAGTTTATCCACTAACATCATCAGTGTACCACAAACATTTTAGTTATCCACAAACAGCATCCTATCAGTGTACCCACAAAATTTTTAGTTTATCCACTAACATCATCTATCAGTGTACCACACAAAGCATTTTCTAGCTTCTATTCTGATTTGAACTGCAAGGGTTTTGGTGCCAACACATGAAACCTACATTTCATCGTCTCAGTCTATCCGATAGGACATAACTGATTCAGTTACACTGAGATCAGGATCTCTGAAAATATTCCATGGTTCCACGAGGGAGAACTGGACCTTCAGCGTGTTCTAGTTCGGTTGGACTTGGATACTACCAGTTTGGCGGTCAATTCCGTAAGCATGAGAACCACGATTTCCCAGATTCCGTCTCCGATAGGACAAGAACCGATTCGTGTCCCATGACGAGCAAGAAGCTGATCTCAAGTCGCTTCTGGATCTGGAAAAAAAATAAGTCAAGAGGGAGCGAACTGGTCACCTTCAGAACAAGAGGATGTTTACTAAAGAGTTATGATCTCAAGAGATAATTAGACACAAGACGACTAGGACATATCTTATAACACAGATAATCTGTGCCAGTACAGCTACTATCTATATTTTAAAAAAAACAAGGGAAGTAATTAGTTACATACAGAAGCTTCAAGTTCACATCTGAACTATTTAAGTATTTGACTCCTTGTCCTTGACCTTTATCCTCTAGTCCTACCCACCAGGCCATCTTGGGCGGAAGTACTGGTGAGCTAAGTTGTTGAATTTCCTTGTTTAGCCAGTTCTGAAAGTGAGTAATTAAAATGGCTGCTCTGTGTGTGTGTGGGATGGTTGGGTATACTTATTTTACAAGTATAATCCATGCTCACAGTATGAGAACATAATGGGGACATATGCTACATACATACAAGCACACATTAAAATGACTGCCACATTTATGCAAACAATGCCGGTTATCTTCTTCTTCAAGCGCTTCATATCAACCCCTTGTTAACCACTCTGTGTGATTTATATGTGATCTGAGCCTAAGAGCAATTGTAAGTTGTGCCAGTTATGCACCTACAAGTAGGCGAGCACATCCGACTTCTTGGATTTTTTTATTTACTATTGTAGCTTCACTAGGTCCTACATCAGTCCGCCTCTTACGACATGCCTTGTAGGTCACAGTGGTACTATTCTTTGCTTCCCTTGCGCGGGCCCCAGCACCACATGGGCTGCCAGTCTATTAACAGTGCTAATTTAATCACAGCTCCTGTAGTGATAAACCGTTCAGATCAAATGGACATTCCCCAAAAATCAGACCACTCACTTCACGTGACCCTTGCATTTCAGTTTTGTTAGATAAACAAGTAATTCATTTTAAAAACAACACAAGGTACCAAAAAAACCACTATGTTATATTATGTCAGACACAAAATTTAACACTAAGAAATCTCATTACCATGTTTCATCAATAAATAAGCATAGACTAAAAGACTTGTGTACAATTTCAATAACGTTCACAGAGTTCTATCAAACATATATAAAAGTCGGCCCATATCAACAGAAATTTTCGATTTCGCGACAGAGCTGAACGACCTTCTGTTACAAAGGGTCACAGGTTACTATAATAAAATATAACAAATATAATATAAACAAAATCAACTAATACGTTTTCACATCATTCAACTTGCATTCATCATGCATACGTTTTCACATCATTCAACTTGTATTCAGCATGAATTCGATTTCATCATTCAACTTGTATTCAACATGCATGTTACATCATTCAACGTATTAAATATGCATACGTTTCCATCATTCAATGCATTCAACATGCATACGTTTCAATCATTCAACGTTCAACATGCATGTTCACATCATTCAACTATTCACATGCATCGTTTTACATCATTCAACTTGTATTAAATATGCATACGTTTTCACATCATTCAACTTGCATTCAACATGCATACGTTTTCACATCATTCAACTTGCATTCAACATGCATACGTTTTTACATCATTCAACTTGCATTCAACATGCATACGTTTTCACATCATTCAACTTGCATTAACATGATACGTTTCCATCATTCAACTTGTATTCAACATGCATACGTTTTACATCATTCAACTTGTATTAAATATCATCGTTTCACATCATTCAACTTGCATTCAACATCATACGTTTCACATCATTCAACTTGCATTCAACATGCATACGTTTTTACATCATTCAACTTGTATTAAATATGCATACGTTTTCACATCATTCAACTTGCATTCAACATGCATACGTTTTCACATCATTCAACTTGCATTCAACATGCATACGTTTTCACATCATTCAACTTACATTCCATATGCATACGGTTTCATATCATTCAACTTGCATTCAACGTAAAAGAACCTTGGCGTTCAAAATCGAGAACAGAAGGCTGGAAAGTCGCTGCCAAACAAAATTCATTAGAAAAGATTATAACTAAAATAAAAACACGTAATCACAAAGTATGTAGTTTTACAAATTACAAAAACAATGACAAAATACAGCAACGTATCGACCAATAAGGCCTTTATCAAGCAAACGAACAACAGGAGTGACAAATTTAAAAAACAAATGGACGACCAAATACAAACGTTTCTAATGAAAATCTGGGAATAAAACGAATAACGAAATAAATTTAACACAAAAACACACATAAAAACTAGAAATAGAACGGAAGAGAAACAATGAAAAGTCTAGTAACTATAAAACTTGAATACATGCAACATATACCCATATAGATTACAAGGCATGGGAAGAGAAAGTACTAAGAAGCAAAGGAATGTAATACGTTGAGCCCACGTAGTCGCAAGGTACCATACAAAGAAATCAACCGATTCTCCAGAGCAAATCGACTGCGATCATCCGAGGAACATGATCGGATGGCTGTGACCTGGACATCGTGAGCTCCTATTTCAATGGCCAGTATCATTGAAATGGGTGACTACAGGGATCACAGAGCATTGGCGTATGTCGCGCAAGTGTTGGGCGAATCGGTCACTGAGCCTCTTGCCTGTCTCACCGATATAAGCCTTGTTACACCGCTTACAGATAATGGCATAAATAAGATTACGGGACTCGCATGTGAAACCATCGTCAATAAGAAACGTGGCTAAGGAAAAGATACAGTACGCTTCTGTATCACATAAGCACACGTGTTACAACGCCGACGGCCACACTGGAGAGTGCCACAATGAGTCTGGATATTGGACTTAAGCGACTGTGTACCAACATATCCTTAAGACTTCTGTCCCGTCTGTAAGCCACCAAACGATAGTTGAGGAAGACAGAACGGGTCTCAGGATCTGACATAAGGATAGACAGATGACGGAATAAAACATTTTTTACCAGTGAACTATGGGGGTGGAAAGTT
This sequence comes from Arion vulgaris, assembly GCA_020796225.1. Classification (NCBI taxonomy): domain Eukaryota; kingdom Metazoa; phylum Mollusca; class Gastropoda; order Stylommatophora; family Arionidae; genus Arion; species Arion vulgaris. The sequence goes on along the minus strand of CM036772.1, from coordinate 7,500,425 downwards.
AAGATATGTTTTACTTTGTCAAAGTTAGTAGTAATATGCTGGCTGGTAAGGGCCTGCTGGCGAGTGATTTTCTGAACTCGATGCATAGCCGAGACAAGCACCATCTCCGGGTATAGGCGCCTGCGAAAGAAATCGAGCATCTCGCGAACTCTCTCATGAAAATCATCGTCCTCGCTACAAAGGCGACGAAGGCGCAAGAGCTGCGAGAATGGCAAAGAGTCACGACAAGCCCGGGGATGGGAAGAAGTATAGAGGAGAAAACTATGTGCATCAGTAGGCTTGTAATATACTGATGTAGTGATAGTGGATAGGCGTATGGAGATAGTAAAGTCAAGAAAGTTGACACAAGTAGTGGAGATGTGAGAAGTAAAACGAATAGAAGGGTTGAAAATATTAATGAAATTAATAAAGCGTGACAAATCGGCTTCAGGCATATCAGTAATGCCAATACAGTCATCAATGTATCTGTGATAGACAGAGGGAAGGGGCCATCATATGTAGTCCATACTAGGTGTTCAAGATAACCCATGAATAGACAAGCATAACTAGGTCCCATTTTAGTACCCATGGCTACCCCACTGATCTGCTCAAAGAATTGGTCATTAAACTGAAAGGAGATAAGAGTGAGAACTAGTTCCGCAAGACGAAGGAGAGCAGAAGTTGACAAAAGTGGATTAGTTCTCCTATTGTGAAAGAACTGGAGAGCTTTAAGGCTGTCAGGATGAGGTATAGAAGTGTACAATGAGCACACATCAAGAAGGAAGAGACGGTAGGTTCTCTCGGTAGCAACTCAATGGAAGAAAAGACAGACAAAGCGTGGTTCGTATCTTTCAAAAATGACAGGAGTGTGGTGACTATGAGATTAAGGAGACTATCAAGGAATTCGGGGATGTGTTCCGTAGGGCAAGAGCAAGCAGTACACAGTCGCCTTAAGTTCAATATCCAGACTCATTTTGGCACTGTCCAGTGTGGCCGTCGGCGTTGTAACACGTGTGCTTATGTGATACAGACGCGTACTGTATCTTTTCCTTTAGTCACGTTTCTTATTGACGATGGTTTCACATGCGAGTCCCGTAATCTTATCTAAGCCATTACCTGTAAGCGGTGTAGCAAGGCTTATATCGGTGAGACAGGCAAGAAGCTCAGTGACCGATTCGCCCAACACTTGCGCGACATACGCCAATGCTCTGTGACCACTGTAGCTACCCATTTCAATGATACTGGCCATTTAGGAGCTCACGATGTCCAGGTCACAGCCATCTGATCATGTTCCTCGGATGATCGCAGTCGATTTGCTCTGGAGAATCAGTTGATTTCTTTGTATGGTACCTTGCGACCACGTGGGCTCAACATATTACATTCCTATGCATCCTAGTACTTTCTCTTCCCATGCCTTGTAATCTATATGGGTATATGTTGCATGTATTCAAGTTATATATTTACTAGATTTTTCATTGTTTCTCTTCCGTTCTATTTCTAGTTTTTATGTGTGTTTTTGTGTTACATTTATTTCGTTATTCGTTTTTATTCCCAGATTTTCATTAGAAACGTTTGTATTTGGTCGTCCATTTGTTTTTTAAAATTTGTCACTCCTGTTGTTCGTCTGCTTGATAAAGGCCTTGTTGGTCGAAACGTTGCTGTATTTTGTCATTGTTTTTAAAATTTGTAAAACTACAGTACTTTGTGATTATGTGTTTTGCCAATCAAATAGTTTTACTGCAGTCTCATCTATTTTGTGAATAAAATACACAAATTCCTACAAAAAATTTTCACCATCTTCAAAATTACACTTGGGACTCTCGTGGGTACTCGTGATTCGTGCACTGCAGCTATGATCTTCCGGTGTAAGAAAGAGATGAGAGCACATATGATTACTCATCGAAGTGCAATGATGATAGTGAACACATCAAGCAATAAATAAATAAATTATCGATGTGATATCACAAGTTCATCTATTCCAATGAACGTGTACCTACATTCTTGCTCTTTCCCCGCCTATCTAGGTTAATCCACTTACCATTTCGTTTTGGTCACCAATAACAATAAGCTCCGCCTGATGGGCTGTACACTGGTCCATTGCCCTATCAAAATTGTATCGGACTTGATAGTCAGTGATAAGATAACAGGACACGCTGCCAGGGTAGTCTCTCCAACCATACGGGCACATAGTAGCCCATACTGTGGATATATGTAAACATTCATTAAAAAAACATCAGTGTTTGGGAGGAAGAAGGACATTTGTAGTATCTCCAACCTTATGGATACACGGTAACCCAGACTGTGGATAAAAGCATTAATAAAACATCAATGTTTAGATGAAGAATGACATATGTAGTCTCCCTAACGATATTGACACAAGCAGAAGACCTGGGCTCAATCCTTGATATGGCCTTTTCTTTTTTTGTCAGGGCATAAAGAAAAAAAGTACTAACCTAAATTATGTGTATATGTATGTTATATGTGTATCAATCTATGGAACAGAACAAATAGAAGAATCACATTAATCTATAAAGCAGAATAGTTTTATTTTAGTTTATTTGAGTTGTCGGATCATCATCACTGCACATCGAACCAATTTGTCCATAAGTGATCCGATCTCTTCCCTAGTATGTCTCTCACCGTATGACGACTAACAACACCGGTTCTTTGTTGATTTATTCTACTTCTTTTACTTCCAGTATAGTGCTCTTGTTTAGCTACACCCATTTGACCTGGAATGCATACAGTTTGGTTAGGGTTGTAGACAGAGCTGTGCCGTGTTATGATGCAGAGAGGTGGTCGCATCAGGCGGGATGGTAGGAGGGGCGGCATAAGCAACCAAAACACAATTACAATCGAAGGTTATGTTAAGGAAAAAACCATTTGAGGGGAGGTATTTTGAAGACTTGCATCATACTGAGAAAATATACCGCGCGGCCCTGGTTGTAGATTCACCACTATATCATTTACAATTCTCTTTCCCTTTAGGAATTTAGAATATAAGCCACATCAATTGTTTACCTGCTTTTTACAGCAGCCCATGTCTGCAAACCTATCGACACGTTTATTACGCCTTACACCTTCATGCCGTGGCACAAACATATTTTTGTCAGCCTAGACCTCCTCAGTGACTCAAACCATTGTTTCCGAAAAAAAGCAACATAATAAATAGAAGAATCTAATTTATCCTTGAAATAAAACATCATCACGAATCACAGGCGGGACCTCAGACGATATGAATCTGATGACGGTGGTCAACATTAGTGTCAGCAATCGCGCTGATCAAGACGCAGGTGATGATTCTCGCAACAGATTGCATCCCAGCAGTCTGAATAAGGTAGAAAGGATCTAAAAGAAAAATTAATCCTGTCCTCAAAAATACATTGCTAAAAACGGATATATCATAAAAACGGATGTATCATGAAAAAGATGTATACATAAAACGGATGTTTCAGGCAGGATCGTGCGGTATATTTTTTCAGTATGATGCAAGTCTTCGAAATTCCGCCCCTTAAATGTTGTTTCAAACCTTCAATTGTAATTTTGATTTTTCTGTATATGCCACCCTCCTCACGGCGCCGCCTGATGCGGTCGTCTCTCTGTATCATAACACTGCGGCCCTAGTTTCAGGCCGAAACATTTAGAGATCGCAGATAAGCTGTGCAATTTGACATAACATAGTAATCACTACTCAGGAAAAATGAAAACAAAATAATATTTAAATGTTGTCATCAGTAATAATATAATAATTCCTCTCGTACCGTTATACGTTACATAGGGCCTGCAAGTAATTTCTCCATGCCGCTCTATCCTTGGCAACTCGCTCAATCTCCTCCATGGCAACTGAGATCGATATTTCTTGCCTCTCTCAGCAAAGTTCGTTTCAGGATCTCCTTAGGTTAATCTCTTTTCTTGAACCCTTTGCATCCCACTTCAATGCCTGCTTTGATATTCGTTGATCATTCTCCTCAAGGTGTGCCCAACAATCTCCATCTTCTCTTTCTTATAAAGTTGTCACTAGTATGATCGATATTTCTGCTCTCTCACAATGTTCATTTTATTCAGATTCTTAGTAATCTCTTTTTAACTGCATCACTTCTATATTTGCTTTGAATTCGCTGATCATTCTCTCAGGTTGACCAACATTTAATCTCCAAATCTATTTATTTTAATACTATATAACTTAGTGGTTGACCAGACATGTCTCTGATTTCATCACTTCTCCTGAATTCGTTCAATTTTATATTCATTATTTTTCGCAGACATCTATTTTCAAATGCATTCAACTTGCTTTCTATATCTTCAGTCATTTTCCAACTCTCGCTGCATATGTTAGGATTGATAAAACATTTGAATTGAAAATTCGTAATTTAGTTTTAATACTATATAACTTGTAGTTCCATATTTTATTTAGACTTTTAAAAGCGGATGTGCTTTACCAATTCGTATCATAATTTTTTAACATTTCTGTGAATCAAAATTGCTACCTAAATAGGTAGCAATTTTGATTGCACAGGAAATGTTAAACTGTCATCAGCAAGTAGTTGATAATTGTAGTATATCTAATCAGAGCCGATTAAGAAAGCGCGGACTTGTATCAAATGTTACCAAGAGGTCCTAGATTTTGTATGATAATAAAATAAAACACAACTTTTACAAACAAATTGTCCTCGATTTAATGTGAGCAAATTTAGAGATAACACTAGACAAAATCAATTTCTCTAAGTAAATTACATTCAATGTTCATTAAGGTGAAGTTATTTAAACGATCTTGTCCCATTATGTTCCTTAACTCACTTTTTATACACTTTAATGTCGAAGAAGAAAGTTCTACGCTTGCAAGCGTTCTGAAATTCCGTTCCATAAAATGGTCATTATTCCCGTCTCCAACTTACTCATCTACGAAACTAGTCCGTATGCCTCATTACGACACTCTACCTTTTGATCCATGTCATTTGAGATGTCATCCACAACTTGTTTGATAGCTCTAATATAGATGGAGTCTGCAGTAAAACTATGTAGAATTGCGAAACACGTAAAAACATAGTACTGTAGTTTTACAAAATACAAAATCAATGACAATACACAGCAACGTTTTGACAAAAAGGCCTTTATCAAGCAAAACGATGCAACAAAAGGACGTTACAGAGACTTGCATAAAGACTTCATATAGACTTTGACAAAGATATTACAAGGGTTAAAAATGAATGAAAATTTGTGACTAAAAACGAATAAAGAAATAAATACAGAAAAACTAGAAGTGAAAAAAAGAGAAATAATTAATAATTAAGTAAATATATAACTCATATACAAAACATATACACATATAAAATATAGAGCATGAGAAGAGAAAGTACTAAGAAGCATAGGGATGTAGAGCGTTGGGTCCATGAGTCGCAAGGTACCATATAAAGAAATAAAGCGATTCTCCAGAGCAAATTGACTACGATCATTAGAGGAACATGATCGGATGGCAGTGACCTAGACGTCGCGAGCACTCAAATGGTCAGTTCCATTGAAATGATTGGCTATAGGGTCAAAGCATTGGCGTATATTGCGTAGGTGTTGGCCGAAACGGTCACTGAGCATTTTGCCTGTTTCGCCGATATTTGCCTTAGCACACCGCTTGCAAGTGATAGCGTAGATTACATTTCGGGACTCGCATGAGAAACCATCTTCAGTAACAAACGTGGTTAAAGGAAAAGATACAGTACGAGTCTGTATCATATAAGCAGATGTATTGCAACGTCGACGGCCACACTGAACAGTGCCAAAATGAGTCTGGATATTGGACTTAAGGCGATTGTGTACCAACATATCCTTAAGACTTCTGTCCCGTCTGTAAGCCACTCTGATATGTTCGCTCCAGAAGCCTAAACATTTTCTTCTGCTCTAAGGCTGACTGAGGGGCCTTCCTAGAAACGCAGGGACACGTCGTATCTATTCTGCTACTTGTGGAACACAAAGTCTTCAATCCATGGCACTGTATCTGATTGTTTGATGCACAACACATAGATCCTATACATTACCTGTTACATAGAAGCTTAGAAGTATGTTTGATGGACAACACAGACGATTCGTATATAGCATATACTTCTTAGTTACATAGAAACTTAGAAGCATGTTTGATGCACAACACATATGATTCGCTATAGCACTTACACCAATGTTACATACCGAAAACTTAGAAGCATGTTTGATGCACAACACATAGATCGTATACATTACCTGTTACATAGAAGCTTAGAAGCATGTTTGATGCACAACACAAGATCGTATACCTTACCTGTTACACAGAAGCTTAGAGGAGACAAACACGTTATCCTGTCAGTACTACTACCTCCCATTGTCACTATCACTGACTTTTAACGACAATTGTTTACTAAGATCCCTTTACATTACTTGTTCCACTTTCTATAACTTCAGTCCAGTCCGTCGATGTCCAACACCAATTAACAATTCTTCGAACTTCAAATAAAATGCAGACTGGTAGAGGTATACTGTTGTTAAACATAGAAATGAAGGTCCAATGTTGTTAAACATGACAAATGAGAGGTCCAATGTTGTTAAACATGAGAAACGAGAGGTCCAATGTTGTTAAACATGAAAAATGAGAGGTCTACTGTTGTTAAACATGGGAAACGTTTATCACAATCCAATTGTTGAAGAGCAACTGCTTTCTTCTGCGGCATAAATGCGTGTAGGAAGTGTCATATCGCTTCTTATATTACTTTCTTAAGTGGTAGACCAGGACACACTTGACGAGGTAGCTAGGTCAAGCCATCAGTTGGTCATCTAGGCGTAGAAATTCCCAACACTGATGGTTCTTTGTTCTGATGCTGCTAACAATATGTAACACCGCATGTTTGTAACATTCAGAACAATGATTCGACCACTTCTACACATTTACATATCACGGTACTACAGTCAGCAACGACAGATTGTACATGTTTCTATACATATTTTATATTTACACTATGTTGCTCACACACACACACCCACCCACACACACAGTCACTGTGTAAACATTACTTGCTTTAACTGAATATGTTTCCTAAAATAGTGTCTATCGTCGCAGTTGACGTTCACTCATTTATATCGTTAATTTATTTGCGATTACTTAATTAGGTCATAACACTGGTGTAATGCGTAAGTCAACGGTGTGTTGTTGTTTCATATCCAGCTGTTATTTTATCAAATGAATTTTTTTTAAACTTTGATATTTGATAAGTCGCTTTCGATGGTGTGCTAAAATATCTTCTTCTTGCGTTCGTTCTTTACCACCAATTTTAATCACTCTTTTTGATATGTTTGATCTTTGCCAAGAACGTGTATACGTTGCACGTTGGTTTGGTAGGCTACTAAACGCATAGACTTCTACACGTTTAGGACAAGTGCATCCGATTTCAGCCAAAAAATATATTCTTAGATGTATGCCTACGTGTGGGGATCTAACACAGTCGGCGTGGTATGAAAGGTGATTAATATCTATTAAGGCGTTGTTATAATTCAAATATACAATGGAAAGTATGAAACACGCTCTTATAATTCAGCGAAACATGTACAAACAAAGTACTATAGTTTTACAAAATACAGAAGCAGTGACGATAAACAGCAACGTTTCGACCAAAAGGCCTTTATCAAGCAAACGACACAACAGGAGTGACGAATTATAGAGAACACTTACAAATGGACGATAACGGAAACAAGCAAATGTATCTAATGAACTGGAAATAAAAACGAATAACGAAATGAGTGCAACACAAAACTAGAAGTGGAAAAGAAGAGAAACAATATACAATCAAGTGAAAATACAAATTATATATATGAAGCAAATACACATATATATTACAAGGCATGAGATGAGAAAGTACTAAGAAGCATAGAAATGTAATGCGTTGAGTCCAAGAGGCCACAAGGTACCATATAACGAAAAAAAACGGTTCTCCAGAGCAAATCGACTACGATCATCAGAGGAACATGATCGGATGGCTTTGACCTGGACATCGCAAGCTCCTGAATGGCCAGTATCAATGAAATGGGTAGCTACAGGGGTCACAGAGCATTGGCGTATATCGTGCAAGTGTTGGACGAATCGGTCACTGAGTCTCCTGCCGGTTTCCCAATATAGGCCTTGTTGCACCGCTTGCAGATAATGGCATAGATAATATTACGGACTCGCACGTGAAACTGTCTTCAATAACGAACGTGGCTTTGGAAAGACACCATGCGGGTCTGTATTATATAGACACACGTGTTGCAGCGCCGACGCCACACTGGATGGTGCCAAAATGACTCTGGATATTAGGCTTGAGGCGACTGGGAACCAACATATCCTTAAGGCTTCTGTCCCGTCTGTACGCCACCAAAGGATAGTGTTGGAAGATTGAACGTGTCTCAGGATCAGACTGAAGAATGGAGAGATGACGGAATAAGACTTTCTTCACAAGGGAACTATGAGAGGGAAAGTTAAGACAAGTTTCACCCTGTCAGAATTGGAAGTTCTATGCTGGTTAGAGAGAGCCTCCTGGTGAGAAATTTGCTGAACGCGCCGCATAGCAGAAGCAAGAACCTTATCCGGGTATAAGCGCTTACGAAAGAAATCAAGCATCTCGTGAGCTCTATCGAGAAAATCATCGTCCTCGCTACAGAGGCGACGAAGGCGCAAGAGTTGAGAGAATGGTAAAGAGTCACGACAAGCCTGGGAATGGGAAGAGGTATAAAGAAGAAAATTATGTGCATCAGTAGGCTTGTAGTATACTGATGTAGTGATGGTGGATAGGCTGATAGTGATAGTGATGTCAAGAAAGTTGACAAGAGGTAGAGATGTGAGATGTAAACCGAATAGCCGGATTGAAGACATTAATGAAATTAATGGTATGGCCCTTTTCATCTTTACAGACGGTCAATAGGCAAGTGTTTACTGTGACAACTTCTGAGTTTTCGCTTTTCTTCTTGTTTTCAGCCTCGTACATAAGTCTCTTCTCAAAAGACTCTGCTCCCTTCCGTAATTTGGCTTTCCACACAACTCTGTCATCAGCTAGTCCCTCCCATGTGCTGGGATCTATAGAAAGTTTTTCATTGAGGTTTTGCAGACATCTTTATATCTGAGCAGTGGTCTGCCCTGGTGCCTCTTCCCTCCGAAAGTTCACAGAACAACATTTGTTTTGGTATGCGATAAGTTTCCATTCTTCTCAAATGCCCCAACCATCTTAGTCTTCTACTGCTGAGCATGCCCATGATGGAAGGCAGATTTGCACGTTGTAGTACTTCAGAGTTGGTTATCTTGTCGTACCACCTGATGTTCCTAATCTTGGGAGACATCGAAGGTGAAAGATGTTAAGTCTCCTCTCGTGTCTTGAGTAGGCTGTCCATGTTTCTGAGCCATATAGTAAAGAACTAATTACACAGGCTCGATATATTTGAGTCTTCGTCTGCAATGTCAATTTGTTGTTGTCCACGCTCGCTTTGATAGTATGCCGAATGTAGTAGCCGCACTCCTTATACGAGCGTTGATTTCTTCATCAGGAGAAAGGCTGGCAGTAACCGTGGACCCAAGATAGCAGAATTTGTGCACTGGTGTTAGATGGTTGCCATTTAAAGTGATATTTGATGTCTTACCTCCCTGACATAATACAACTGTTATGGAGACACTTATTGTCAGAGAAAAGAGGTCGCATGCCTTTGACAAATTATTAATTAGACATTACAGTGTAGTCTCACTGTGGGCGACTAACGCAGCATCGTCAGCGAAAAGGAGGTCCTTGAGAAGTATTTCCGTTGTTTTTGTCTTGGCTCTTAAGCGAGCCCAGTTAAACAGTGAACCATCAGATCTAGTGCGGATGAAAACATCACCATCAGCGTCCCCTAAAGCGTAGTTCAAAAGGACTGCGAAGAAGATACCAAAGAGAGTGGGGCAAGGACACAGCCCTGCTTGACTCCACTCTTAACCTCAAAACTATCAGATGTGCTGCCATCGAACTGTATGCTGGCTTTCATGCCTCATGGAAGGAAACAATCAATGGAGCTACTTTGGGGACAACCAATATACTTCAATATTTTATAAAGACTTGGCCTGCTGACTGTGTCAAATGCCTTAGTCAGATCCACGAAAGCAATACATAGAGGCTTGCTCTGCTCTCTGCACTTCTCTTGTAGCTGTCGAAGGGTAAATATCATGTCAGTTGTTGACCGTCTAGCTTTGAATCCACATTGTGACTCTGAAAGAACACGCTCCGCCAGTTTCTGTAGTCGTTTTGAAATGACTAGTCAAAGCTTTGCCTGTTACTCTTAGAGGAGATGCTCTGTAGTTGTTACAATCCCCTTATCCCCTTTGTTTTTATAGAGTGTCACTATCTTTGCATCCCTCATGTCCTGAGGAAGTGTTCCCTCTCTCCAGCACTGAATAAGGAGATTGTAGAGGTGGAGCAGTAGGACGTCCCTATTGTATTTGAGGATTTATGCAGGAATGTTGTCTAGTCCTGATGCCTTGCCATTTGAAAGTTTGTTGATTGCTTCGGAAAGTTCCTGCTCCGTGGGTTCGGTATCCAGCTCGGTTAGTTCATGATGTTTCGTATGATCTGATCGAGGACTGGGTGTGCTGGTTTCTCCACAGAGTAAAGATTGGAATAGTGTTCCACCCATCTTTCGAGCTGTTTGGTCATATCTGTTATTGGCTCACCTGTTTCTGATCTTAGTGGTGCAATTTTTGTTATGTTTGATCCCAGAGCTACTCTGATATTTTCGTACATTGCCTTGGTGTTGCCCATATCTACAGCATTTTGTATCGCAGAACATAGATTTGACCAGTATTCATTTGCACACCTCCTTGACTCTCGTTGCAATACTGATTTTTTGTGCTGAAGATGGTCCTTTGAACTTTGCGAGGGTTTATTTTTGTAATTTATTAGAGCTCTTTTCTTTTGTTCTACCAGTCTTGTTGAGAATTTCTTGGTGCCAAATGAGTCAATGGCACAGTCATATATGTTAGATTTTAGAATGTTCCACTTTTCGTCTACGCTACATTCTCCCATTTCATTCTCACACAGAGCAGTACACGCCTTTCTGAAAGTCTACCTATTCTCTGTCATCCCCATTTTGGTGACGCTGACTTTGGGTTTGGGTGGTCTTCTTGTTGAATAGGTTTTCCTTGGAAGTATTTTGACTTTGCTGATAACTAGTGCATGATCTGTATCAAGTCCGCGCTGTGGAAAGTACGTGCGATTTTCACTGTGTTGAGGTGTTGTCTGCGTGTGAGTACAAAATCAAGCTGGTGCCAGTGACCTGATCTTGGGTGGCACCATGACACCCTGTGTCTGTGTTTGACAGAAAAAACGTATTTGTCATACACATGTTGTTTTGGGAGCAGAATTCAAGCAGTCTTTGACCATTATCGTTGATATTTCCAATGCCATGATGACTCAGGCATACTGGCCATGACTGGTAAATTAATGAAACGTGACAAATCGGCTTCAGGCATATCGGTAATGCCAATACAATCATCAATGTATCTATGATAACAGACGGAAGAGGGCCATCATAGGAACTCCATACTAGGTGTTCAAGATGACACATGAATAGACAAGCATAACTGGGTCCCATTTTAGTACCCATGGCGACCCCACTGATCTGCTCAAAGAACTGGCCATTGAACTGAAAGGAGTTGAGAGTTAGAACTAGTTCTGCAAGACGAAGGAGAGCCGAGGGGGAGACAAGTGGGTTAGTTCTCCTGTCGAGAAAGAACTGGAGAGCTTGAAGTCCGTCGGAATGAGGTATGGAGGTGTACAATGAGCACACATCAAGGAGGAAGAGACGGTAAGTCCTGCCAGGCAACAACTCAATAGACGAAAAACAGACAAGGTGTGATTCGTATCTTGGAGGTAGTGTGGTGACTATAGGATTGAAGATACTATCAAGAAATTCGGAGATATGTTCCGTAGGACAAGAGCAAGCAGAAACGATGGGCCTACCCGGATTGTTCAGTTTATGAATTTTTGGGGAGCATATAAAAGGCGGGTTTTCCTAAACAGCTATGGATGACACAAAGTGATGATGCGCCGGTAGGAAGGTCGTTAGAGGCAATTAAGTTCTTAATTACTGTATGGACTTTACTATTGTTAGATAGTGTGGCATCAGAAGAACTAGTTTTATAGAATTGGGTGTCAAGTAATTGGTTGCGGCCTTCCTGAAGATATAGTTCTTTGCTCCATACCACTATTGCACTTACCACTTACCTTTATCGGCGGGTTTGATAACAATGTCATCACGTCGACGGAGGTGTGATAGAGCACGAAACTCGGACGGTGACATGTTAGAATGCCCTAGGCGTTTGGGGTGGAGCAGTCCAAAATCGTGTAAAGTATTCTTGATGTAGAGATCAAGAGCGTTGGAGACACAAGGGTTGGGTGTCCAATCATGTTTGCGAGTAGAATATTTACGAACATACTCGTGTCATGACATTGGTCAGTGTCAACCTGGTTCCGAAATGAAATTTCAGCCGTAAGCCACGGTGAAAACGGTGCACATCTTGAAGAGTAGAGTAGTGGTCAATGGTGGGTCGGAGAGGAACAAACTTGAGACGCCGAGTGGTTACCGGGCTCAAATTTGGGTGTAAAAATAGAACCACTGTTACCTGCCACGCATGTCGTAAGAGGCGACTAAGGAGGTTTGGCTGAAATCGGATGCACATGTCCTAAACATGTAGAAGTCTATGCGTTTAGAGGCCTACCAAACAATGTGCAACGTATACACGTTCTTGGCAAAGATCAAATCATATCACAAAGAGTGATTAAAATTGGTCGTAAAGAACGAACGCAAAGAAGAAACTTGAGACCCTTACTTAAACACACTCTCGCTGTCGGATAAGGAAGGTCTGAGGGATGCAAACCACCTGTGTGGGAGGAGAAGATCGTAGTGACAATTGAAGGAGTGGTAGAAGGTACAGGGCGAAGAAGGTTAAGTTTTTGTTGGTGATGGTACATAAATTCATGCAGTTGTCTGTTAAGAACATGGATAATGAAACGAATAAGGGAGTACAGGAGCATATTCTAGAAGTGGAAGTTGTAGACGCTGTAGAAGTAGGGACTATGAGGAGTCCAAGTCAGTAAGAAGATGAGAATGGTTAGCAGCAATACAACGCAAGTTGTAGCGCACATTTGGTTTCTAACTTCTGTAACATTCGCTGCTCCCTGGGGTATAACAAGCCTGCCGAGGGGTTAAAGTTAGAAGTTATTCTCTTATAATTCACATAATATACAATACATGATGTATATATATATATGTATGTATCATCTTCGTGTCCTGCTTAGTCATAAAGCTACAACAATATATTTCAATTGTTGTCGTTCTGTCGCCTTCCTTTATTGTTTCCCACGACATACCACAATCTTCTAACCCTCTTTATTGTTTCCCACGCTATACCACAATCTTCTAACCCTACTAATAGAGTTATTTTCCGTTTCCTTTGATGTCTATAACTTCTCTTCCAATGGCTGTCCATAGGAGAGCTTTCCTATCGAATAGTCCTACTGGCACATAAGGTCTAAAGCCAATACATTACTGACATGCGATATAATCAATACATAAACAGTGTACAGGTATTAAGAGCTTCCGAAAAACAAATAGACAAACACTGGATTCGAACCACTTACCCTCATATCCTGACACACATCGCTAGCCTAGTCCAATACGAGCGTCCTTACGAACACAACCAGCGAGCCATTCTAAAAAATGACTCACGGGGGAGTGTCTTTCTCAAAAGCTTCGTTACAACTAGACACATAATAATCAGGTAAGGTTCGATCGAACAGTGTTTGCACAAACACATGCTATATGCTTATTGTTTGTATATTGAGACAAAATAATGTCATACATACACACATGTATACACATATAACAAACATGCATACATCATTCAAAGTAGCTTCAAGTTTATTATAAGATGAGAACAAGGAGTCTTTTGCAAGAATCCCAGAGGAAGCAACGGAAGTAACGAATATGATCAACAAATAAACAGTGTACGTCAGTGTTTCCAACCTTTTTGTGCTATGACTCACCAAAGTCTTTAAACAACTCGTATTGCCGCCCCCCAACCCTATGTAAGATATACACAAAAACATTTAGTTTTCAAAAATTGAATTGTTCACTGAAGAAACTTAAATGATAGGTTTTAGGAAGAAATAACTAGGCAATTGTTGAGAAAACATAGTAAGTAAATTTTCAAAACATATACTGGAAAACTGAAATTCAAGTACGAAATAATTTTAAGGACAGATGTTTCAATACTATTTTAATTATTAGTAATTATTTGTTACTCACACTTAGTGAGATCTTTGCGCTTGATGCATGCTGCAAGGATATTTTATGTTAGGTTCCAATTTAGTTAGCTTCAGTATCAAGTCTCTTCATTGTGTTACATTCAACCGATTTCTTTTTTCAGCAGCAAATCAGTTATGGCACTAAATCATCATTCAGCTAAATATGAAGATGGAAACGGTAATAGCAGTTTTCTAGCACATTTGGTTGAATTTGGATATTTGATTTCTGTTTCCTCACAAATTCACGCTATGTCTTTTTTATATTAAATGAAGTTTTGACTGACTCATCATTTTGCATTTCTGCGAGTTCTTTTTGATACTGCATATTTGAAATATCAGACAAATACACTAATATTTGCTGCAACATCCAAGCTGGAAAATCAATTTATTCAAATCAGAAAATCTTTCTTTTAAATCAGCAGATAGAATTTTCAGATGGTCGACAATAACAAGTATAACGATATCAGTCACTTCACATTTCTGGAGCCAATAAAACTTTTCTTCCAAATTTTTGTTGCAAATATATTTCCGACATAATTCAATAAAGGTAATGAAACCAAATATCTCTGCTTTTGTATCAACAAGAGTTGTATTTGTTCCTTGAAGTTGGTCATTTAATATATTTAGTTTTTCAAAGATATCGGCTAGATAACTCACAAATACTTTACCACTGACCGTTAACAGATACTTCATTTCAGGTTTATCGCTTAAAAAATCACTAAGAGTATCAAATAGTACCATAAATCTTTTCAAGCAGTTCCCTTTCTAGAGCCATTTTACCTCAGTGTGAAGTAAAAGTCTCACATGGTCTGTATTTTGTTCTTCACAAAATAGCTTCAAGAGACGCTCACATTTGGCATTAGCTTTAATAGCATTGATACACTTTATAACTGACTTTAATACTTCGTTTAGGACAGGCAAAATATTTTTAGCTACCAAATTTTCCCTGTGAATAGCACAATGCACAAGAAACATTTCTAGATTCTCATCTTTCATCATTGTTAAGCAGCCATTTTTTTGTCTACATCATTAGGAGCACCATCTGCGGCACAAAATGTTAATTGTTATATTTGGTATATTTTTGACATTCAAGTAATCTTTTAGTTTATTGTATACATCTTTGGAGGTAGTGGTGCTTTCTAATGACTTACAGAACAACATTTCTTCAACACAATCCCCATTTTCAATATATCTTACGTAAGTTATCAATATTACTTATCAACACTGTCTCATAAAGTTGATTAATCCATTTGCACTGAGAATTTTCTTGTTTCAGCCTTTTTAACAAGTTGTATTTCAATATCTTCACTCATTTCGTCTGTTTTTTTGATAACGGTATTGTTACTGAGTGGCATAGCTTTCACGTCTTTGTCATCTTTTTCCAGAACCGTTTTAAGAAATGCTGAAATTGATTGTTTGATTAAATTCTCTCCTATAGTATGATTTTCACCACATTTAGCAATGAGTAAAGAAATTTGATAACTAGCCTCAAGAGTACGATTGACTGTTGCAGTATGAGCAGTAAATAGAGAATTTAATGTGCTCTTTTTTCAAAATTTGCCTTTAAAGTTTATCGAAAAAGGTGGAGGCTGCAGTAAACCTTGAAAAATAGCAAACACGTAAACAAAATACAGTTTTACAAAATACATAAAACAGTGACGATAAACAGCAACGTTTCGACCAAAAGGCCTGGGCCTTTTGGTCGAAACGTGCTGTTTATCGTCACTGTTGATGTATTTTGTAAAACTGTAGTACTTTGTGTTTACGTGTTTAGCTATCCTTTAAAGTTTGAAAGTAATTTAAATCTGAATTAATATGAGCACTATGTTTCACCTTCAAATGCGCCTCAAGACGAGCTCGTTTCATTGATTCGTTGGTCAAGCATTGTTGACATAAAAGACATTAATGTGGAATACATTAATAAAATAATATTTCACATCAGGTGATATATCTTTGAGAAGATTCAATTATTGTAGAATGACTATTTTGAAAAAACAACAAATCATTAAACAAAAATTATATACGGTTTGTGGTCAAATTTGCTCTCCTGAAAAAGTATGGTGTTCTCTATATATATATGGGTGAATATTCTTTTACTTTACTATTCCATAACTTTATTCTCACGACTGCAATTTCCACATCTGTTACTCTCTTGGAAAAGACTCATTTTACTTCGGTTAACGATATTCTTCTGTCATTGTCTAAACATTTATGTCCCAACCACGCATTCTCAATATGTCGCTAAACATGGAAAACAAGATCTCATAACATTCTACTGTAATTCATTTATAAATGCTCCTTTGCTAACTATACAACTATAAAATGGTTATATAAAGACACCTGTATAATCCAGCTGCACAGTGAGTATACATTACTCTGGTAATCAACTAATGGCCCATAACTTGTATTTGAGCTAAACCACCTTGATGCTTCTTGTTCCTTTTCCCATCGTACCTAACATTTCAAGCCAAATCAAACTTCAGACCTGCTTTCTATGGCGGAAATATGATATGTGGCTCTGTCCAATACTATTACATACTCAAGATTGCACTATATAAAGTCGTTTTGGTCTTTGTGACAAGGTTAGCAAATGACACATTATATTTTTTTAAATATGACTCGATTTTAACACAATAACACATGCTTTCCCGCTTTTAAAGCTTTGTTAAAAGGAGATAGAAATGTACCTAGACATAAGTCTTTTCCGTTTATTCACGATTTTTTAAACTTCAGTAAAGTGATTGTTAAGCAACATTCGTTTTTGTCAACAGACATCCAAAAACTGATATATTGGTTTTGCAACATCATAAACATTAGTTAAACTCTGAACGAGTCCATTGCCCCCCTAAACGATGAGAATGCCCCCCTGTGAGGCGTACGCCCCACGTTGGGAAACAGGGGTGTACGTGTATTAAGAGCTTATGAAAAAACAAATAGACAAACACCCATCGCCTAGCCTAGCAATACGAGCAATACAAATGACATGCGATATACGAGCAATACATCTTCATATCGTACAAGCTCAATACATCTTCATATGCGTCTTTTAATGATTGTCTTCAATGATGTCCAGTTTGTTCCTTGTCTTTTATTTATGTATATGTATTTATGTATTTACAGATGGATACTTATAGGTGCAAGTCGTAAAAGGCAACTAAGAGAGAGAGAGAGAGAAAGAGAGAGAGGGAGAGAGAGAGAGATAGAGAGAGAGAGAGAGAAAGACAGAGAGAGAGAAAGATGGTTTGAGGCCAGCGACTACACAGTGTTAAAGGAATGGGGTCTCTGTGGCTGAGTGGTTAAGCCCTTTGCCTTGAGTCGAAGGTCGTGGGTCTGAATCGGACTTCTGTTCATGAGTGCAGTTTTTTCCAGAGACCCCTAGGATTGTTGCTGGAGCTACGGAGTTCGTGCTTTGTGCAATACTCTCGGCAGGTGGCGTGCCATTTCTGCGGAGAGGGACCGAGCCATATGGGGTTAAAAACCGGTGCAATGAAGTCAATCCTTCGGCTTTTAAACCCTTTTTTTTTTTAAAGGAACAAACAGAAACATACACACATAAACTGCTCATTAATAAGTGAACATTTTTTCGCTGCCTTATTTTCCCAAAAATGTGATGTGGACTAATAATGACGATTATGCGAAGTTTGTTGTGAAAGCAAAGATTATGCGAAGTTTGTTGTGAAAGCAAAGATTATGCGAAGTTTGTTGTGAAAGCAAAGATTATGCGAAGTTTGTTGTGAAAGCAAAGATTATGCGAAGTTTGTTGTGAAAGCAAAGATTATGCGAAGTTTGTTGTGAAAGCAAAAAACAGTACGAGAATCTGTACTATGACTTGGAACCTTCCACTCAACTTGTGTCTATGTTATTAAGAAATTTATAATATGTTCTTCAAAGAAAGGCCAATTAAAAGGCCAAAAATTGATTGTTCGACTGGAAAGTCCATCCGTCCCACAGGTCTAGGGAATGCTATCCTAGTAAATAAAAAGCGTTGCAAGAAATCGGATGTGCAGGCCTAGACACACGTAGGAGCATAACTGGCACCACGCACAATCGCTGTAAGGCTCAGATCATATAAACTACAAAGAGTGGTTTAATAAATGGTGGTTATGAAGTGTTCGAAGAAGAATATGTTCAGATCTTACTTGTCTAATCTCTTGCTAAGATCTCCCTAGACTCATATGTTCTGATCTTACTTGTCTAATCTCTTGCTAAGATCTCCCTAGACTCATATGTTCTGATCTTACTTGTCTAATCTCTTGCTAAGATCTCCCTAGACTCATATGTTCTGATCTTACTTGTCTAATCTCTTGCTAAGATCTCCCTAGACTCATATGTTCAGATCTTACTTGTCTAATCTCTTGCTAAGATCTCCCTAGACTCATATGTTCTGATCTTACTTGTCTAATCTCTTGCTAAGATCTCCCTAGACTCATATGTTCTGATCTTACTTGTCTAATCTCTTGCTAAAATCTCCCTAGACTCATATGTTCTGATCTTACTTGTCTAATCTCTTGCTAAGATCTCCCTAGACTCACATGTTCTGATCTTACTTGTCTAATCTCTTGCTAAGATCTCCCTAGACTCATATGTTCTGATCTTACTTGTCTAATCTCTTGCTAAGATCTCCATAGACTCATATGTTCTGATCTTACTTGTCTAATCTCTTGCTAAGATCTCCCTAGACTCATATGTTCAGATCTTACTTGTCTAATCTCTTACTAAGATCTCCCTAGACTAATATGTTCAGATCTTACTTGTCTAATCTCTTGCTAAGATCTCCCTAGACTCACATGTTCAGATCTTACTTGTCTAATCTCTTGCTAAGATCTCCCTAGACTCAGATGTTCAGATCTTTGTGACTTCTATTATTTCCTACAATTCATTTACTTAAAGAATGTTTTGATTGTCCGATCTCCATGTGCCTTGATCTTTATATGGTCGTTTCCTACCCCGACTAGCATAACTTGACTTTCTAGCCTGCTGTTATTTCTAGCCTCGCCTAGTTTTCTGATCTCGATAGTTTCATCTGCTCCGATCTACTTAGCGATACATGTTCTGATGATCATCTACTTAGCGATACATGTTCTGATGATCATCTACTTAGCGACGTTCTGATGATCATAGGTCATGCTGATGATCATCTACTTAGCGATACATGTTCTGATGATCATCTACTTAGCGATAGTTCTGATGATCATCTATAGCGATACATGTCTGATGATCATCTCTAGCGTACATGTCTGATGATCATCTACTAGCGATACATTTTACGTATCCTTGACCTAGGTCAACGTGAATTTCATACCATCGTCAGCTGATATCTCCGTAGCTCATCTTCAAACTATCGCTGTCTAAACTCACTACCTGCCATTGTTTTTCTAGTGTTATCTATTGCTCGGATTTCCTCATTCCCATTTGATTCCACACTGTAGTGTCATCATTATCATTAAATAACTTGTCCGGATCAGAACTTTGCCACATTAACAGTCCTTCGGAATTTCTCTCTCTCATAGGATAGATGTTCCGCCTCTGCAGCCGTCATGCTCAAATCATCATTTGCATCCGGAATCCATCTTCTTCTTGTTCTTCCGCTTCTCCACTTTGCCTGGATGACTCCTTCCATGATGGTCTTCTCCGGCCCTAGTGTCTCTTTCTATCTCCAAAATAGTTCAATTTTCTCTTTCTTATTTGTAGCATCAGCCAGTGTCTTCAGACCAATCACGTTTGGTGCCCAGCTCTCCCTCCGTCAACATAAACTATCACGTCTCAAGAAAATGACTTGGTTGTACACACGTGGACATACTGGAGTGCATGGTAACGAGCGTGTTGAATTTCGTGCAAACAATGCCCCTATTCAAGTGGGCAGAAGTATGGACAGAGCCTATGTCATCAATTAGGTACGCTTTCAATTATGTTATATGGGCAAGTCTCAGATACTGGAACGAGTTCGAGAATTAGGCATTAAGGTTGGACACGCCAGACAATGTCGTCATCGTGGCAGAGAGAGACGATATAGTAATCAACTTCTCATGGGTAAAAGTTAATTGCATATCCTTTACAGGACTTTGCGAATCAACCTCAGCTTTTTAACGCTGTTTTGATTTTTCTAGGCATTATTACGTTCAGTAATCTGCCATTGCTTTCTGAACGGGTGGTACCATCGTCCTTTTGTACAAATCCAGGCGAAACAATTTGCAACCAAACTGTCCGCAGCTTGATCGAACTCAGAACGTCGGGATTAATAGACCGAGTCACTATCCCTAGGCCACATCATGAGTACGGTGAGCAAATGGACTTTGGGATGATTGCTGCAGCGGAGGGCAGAGCACGAATGGGAATGTCCAATGTGCCATGACGTCGATTGCATAACATAACATATCGTGTACAACCTGTACATGGTAGTTCCCAGTCCGCGGGGCGACAGTTACAAAATTATCTCGGCCATCAGTTAGACGCTAAGTATGTTAGTTACAAGTGGTGTCAGAGTATGTTTAACTTTTAGCGACTAGTAAAAGTGACAAGAAACTAGGAAGCTGATCAACTGTTAATCAGAACAGTTGTACTTTATAAGAAGCATGGCCTAAATCATCATCAGGTGCCGTTCCGGCTGGCGTAGGCGATCATAGATCTCCACAAATCTCTGTCTTTGATGTTTGCTATCAGCTCAAATGTTGGCGCTCTACCGTGTCATTAAGTCAGGTTATCCAACATTTTCTCTCTCTATCTTCCTCTATCTCGTCTACCCTCGATGTTACCGGTTGTCACGACGAGTACTAAACCTCCCCTCCTCATCATATGCCCGAAAAATGATGACTTCCTCGTTCTTATATTGATCTTCTTCTTCTTCTTTGCGTTCGTTCTTTACGACCAATTTTATTCACTCATTGTGATATGTTTGATCTTTACCAAGAACGTGTATACGTTATATTGATGATAAGCTTTCTCTGTGTCTTGATCTCATTCAGCACCTCAACATTAATCATTTTAGCAGTCCATGGGATTCTCATTATTCTTCTGTAAAACCACATCTCTGTGGCATCCAGAGGTTTTTTAATCTGTGTGTTCATTGTCCATCACTCGAATCCATATGTCAGTATTGCCTAAATCATAAGTAGAAGAAACTATGATGGGAACAAAGGAGAGATGAAATTGATATGAGACATAGAAGAAACTATGATGGGAACAAAGGAGAGATGAAATTGATATGAGACAGAAAAAACTATGATGGGAACAAAGGAGAGATGAAATTGATATGAGACATAGAAGAAACTATGATGGGAACAAAGGAGAGATGAAATTGATATGAGACATAGAAGAAACTATGATGGGAACAAAGGAGAGATTAAATTGATATGAGACATAGAAGAAACTATGATGGGAACAAAGGAGAGATGAAATTGATATGAGACATAGAAGAAACTATGATCGGAACAAAGGAGAGATGAAATTGATATGAGACAGAAGAAACTATGATGGGAACAAAGGAGAGATGAAATTGATATGAGACATAGAAGAAACTATGATGGGAACAAAGGAGAGATGAAATTGATATGAGACATAGAAGAAACTATGATGGGAACAAAGGAGAGATGAAATTGATATGAGACATAGAAGAAACTATGATGGGAACAAAGGAGAGATGAAATTGATATGAGACAGAAGAAACTATGATGGGAACAAAGGAGAGATGAAATTGATATGAGACATAGAAGAAACTATGATGGGAACAAAGGAGAGATGAAATTGATATGAGACATAGAAGAAACTATGATGAATCAAAGGCAGATTGAAATCATAAGTAGAAGAAACTATGATGGGAACAAAGGAGAGATGAAATTGATATGAGACATAGAAGAAACTAGCTGTCGAGAAGACGTTTGTCGAGAAGACGTTTGTCGAGAAGACGTTTGTCGAGAAGACGTTTGAATCACTTTACTTTACATCATCACCATCATCAAATAGCTTGTCCTGAGCAGAACGTTGCCACCCCAACAGTCCTTCGGAATTTCTCTCTCTCATAGGTCAGACGTCATGCCTCTGCAGCCGTCATGTTCAAACCATCAACTACATCCTGAATCCATCTTCTCCGTGGTCTTCCTCTTCTTCTTTTTGCCGATATGTCTCCTTCCATGATGGTCTTCTCCAGCCCTTCATGTCTCTTTCTATGTTCAAAATATCTCAATTTTCTCTTTCTTATTTGTAGCATCAGCCAGTTTTCTTTGATTTTGAGTTCTTTCTGGATAGATCTATTTGTTCTTTTCTCTGTCCAAGATATACGATGGACGCTTCTGTAACACTTATATTCGAAAGCACATTTATGTTTTTCCACTTTAGATGCAAAGACGAAATCTACTTCCTGTGTAGAATAATTTAGCTGCAGTGGCGGCTCGTGATAATTTTTGTTGGTGGGGCCAGACATTTTTTCAGGATAAATTATGGTTTTTAGATTGCTATATTTTAATTTAAACAATAATAAATACACATTATACATTATTTTTGGTGGGGCCCGGCCCCACTGTCCCTTATAGAGAGCTGCCACTGTTTAGCTGTATAGCTAAAAGGTAGTGGGTTCAGAAGCATTTGGAGACGTTCAGGTGATTTAGGGGTAGGTGGCTCCTTAAATAAAAATTAATAATAAATATTTTAAAATAAATTATTTTCGTGATTTTGCGATTGAATAACCATTTAAAATTTGAATTCTGCATTTTAATTCATCTTATGCCCGTCTTACACGATCCGTTTTTTCATCAATTTTTTATTTCATGCATGAAATCATTTGAAAATTGACCATGTATTGCAGAAATATACATCAATTTTCTATGTCAAAGAGTAAATAGAGCATGTATATACGTGGGAGGGGGACGCGTTGACAAACTGCTATAATGTGGAGGAGGCGTTATAATATTTATGTTGTGCAATGTGGGCGGTCGGCAGAAAAAGTTTGGGAATCTATGATTTAGATGAAGACAATAAATCTACATAAATAGATTAACTTGCACGAAGAGAAGAAATCTATTTGAATAGATCAGGGGTCAAAGGCGCAAGTAAACAACGGCGCGCCAGATTAGTGAGCTGGCACTAATCCCCTGCCCTCACCTCCACGTGGTGACCCTGGTAACAGACGGTAGTTCCGGTCTGGCTAAGAGGGCAGGTGCCGTAGGAGAGCTACTCTGGGCAAGTAGAGATGCAAAGATAGTCACGCTAGATGGGATCCGCTCGCAACACAGACAAGCGAACTCCCAGAGTGGCTATTAATGCTCACCTCTCCCGGCCGAAGGAAAAAGCTGGAAAGATGAACGTGGAGCCGCGTGGGGCGAAACTCGGAACCCGCGCATGTTCTCTCTTGAGCCGCCTCTCTTGAGCCGATGAATATGCTGGTTGTCGATTTGACCCGCACGTTGGTCCACATAGTCATAACTGGAGCCCATCACAGAGATGGGGGCACGACTCAAAGCCATCGAAGAGACGTTGACCCACGCGTGGCGAAATTCGGAACCCGCGCATGCTCTCTCTTGAGCCCTCGCTCTTGAGCCGATGAGTATGCTGGGAGTCGAGTTAAGTTGCATGTGGGTCATCATGGGTCGAAACTCGATTTTGCTCTCCGGAGTCTGACAGCCCAAGAAAATGTGAGCACGGTGGGAATTGACGGAAGGTAGGCACCAGGGCAGACCGAGCACGTATACGGACGTTGAGGGTGAGCCCACATGAGGCGAAACCCGTGACCCCATCTCGGGGAAGGGTTGAGTCACAGGCGAGGACAGCCCAGGCAAATGTGAGCACGATACGGAAGGCACGGAAAATGTGAGCACGGCGAAAACTGATGGTGACCAGGCACCAGGGCAGAGCAAAAACGCACGCTGGCGAAACTATAGTGGGCCCCACCGAGGGGCGAGCATGGCATGGCACGCTATGCAAGGAAGGCACGGCAAGCAGAGCACGCACGGCAAGCACGGCACGCACGACAAGCAAGGCAAGCACGGCAAGCGCGGTAGGTACCACAGCGACAAGCATGGCAGGCAAGAAGGTGTGCGTCCCACCCAAATGTGCAGAACAACTGGAAAGCCCAGGAGAGGTAAAACCAGTGCGCGTTTCCGCTCACAGGGAACTACTGCTGCCTTGTAGTTTGATTGGGGACAATCAAAAGCTAGCGGAGCAAGCCGTACACAAAACTGAACGGGCGGCAAATCAAGGAGTCCACGAAACGACCGATTTGCTGGGCAGATGGCGCTCATAAGCCCAGGAGGGCAGGCCGTCTAAGGGTCGCAGCCCTAAAAGAAAATGGCAACCTGCTGCCTTGTTGGTTATGGCTGGGGCAGCAAAAGGCTAACGGAGAACGAACCCAGTAAACGCTGGTTGAAATCGAACACACCACCGAAGAATAAGCACCTGGGCTCCAATAGGTACTAAAGGCTTGTGCACGTACATTTCCGTTCTTGATGTTTGGATATTTATATATCATAATAGAATGATAAAAACGGCCTAAAAGTCATCAGAGAGAGAGAGAGAGAGAGAGAAGGGAGAGAGAATAAATCAAGTTAGATGCGAATGAGAAGTCTAAAATAATAGATCAAATTAGCTGGAGATTAGAAATCTAAAATAGCAGATCAATTTAGATAAACATTTTGGATAACATATGTGCCGCATATTATGCAGTGGCTACCAGGAGTACTAGGCTTGCTTCCTCGTAGAGTCATCTGGATATTTTTTCCGAGATCCCTGATCTCAGTGTAGATGAGATCGAGTTTCTAGTCCTGTCGGAGACGGACGATAAAACGTATCTCCCGTGTTTAATTTAAGCACGTAAATTAACATTTGGCAGTTCAAAATCGAAAAGAGGAAGCTGGAAAACCGCTGTCCGGGAAAAAATGAATTAGGAACAAACTTTAAAAATAAAATTCCTTCAACATATTTTCACCATGTTATAAGTTACATCAAAGACTCTTGTCGGTGCTACGTGGTTTGTGCACTGCCTCTGAAATCTTCCTGTGTAAGAATGAGATTGGAGCACACATAGTTACTCACCAAAGTGTAATGATGATCTGTCCAATCAATTAATTACTCATTGAACTACAAGATGGTGTTGTTTATACTGTGCTAGCTAGATTGTGTTGTCATCATTCTGTGCTAGCTAGATTGTGTTGTCATCATTCTGTGCTAGCTAGATTGTGTTGTCATATTGTTCATCTGTGCTAGCTAGATTGTGTTGTCTATTCTGTCCTAGCTAGATTGTGTTGTCATAATTCTGTGCTAGCTAGATTGTGTTATCATTCTGTGCTAGCTAGATTGTGTTGTCATCATTCTGTGCTAGCTAGATTGTGTTGTCATATTCTGTGCTAGCTAGATTGTGTTGTCATCAATTCTGTGCTAGCTAGATTGTGTTATCATTCTTAGATTGTAGTCTAACTAGATTGTGTTATCGATCTGTGCTAGCTAGTATATGTTGTCATTCAGTTGCAAGCTAGATTTTTGTTATCACTGGACTAGACATATTGTTTCATCATTCGTACTAGGCACTCTATATGTACTCAACGTGACGAAAAGTACATTCTGTCTGCCATGTACAAGTTGTTAATCTTATCATACCTATAACATAGACACAGTTGTGCAACAACACTTGAAACAATTCACATAAATGAGCAAACAGCATGGTAGTTCTCATATTACAGTCTGCCATCAGGAAATGACTTAATTTTCTTTAATTGCTTGCAACACAACATACAGGCAAACATGATCTCTTGAGATCTTTAATATGTTCAAATGAGGATTTAACTTGTAAACAAGATAAACTATGCAAAAGTTGTCTACAACATCTGAGAAGATTCTCTTGATATGAGATGCAAACTGAAAAATACTGTTACTAGCACAAAAATAAGGACTATTTGACGTCTGGTCTGACAACGTGACAAGATGTTATAACATTTGTAAACAAGGAAGTAAACAGATAATTCAAAATTGATTGTTTGTAAACAAAATAAGAAAAATATTGAAATCTGAGGCAATATCTAAAAACAGAAAAAGAAATATGGAAATCAAGATCACTTTTCTATTTTAAAAAATGTTAAATATTGAAATTCAAGTTCCATGGTTGAAAACAAAACAAAAAAATGCAATATTAAAATTATTTAAAGTTACTGTCTGATAACAGAACAAGGTTCGCCTGGCAAGCGTGTTCGTAGCTTGTTGGATGACGGGTAACATGACCCATGTGAGTGCGGCTCAATTCCGCAAGGTGGCAGAAAAACTACAGGTTCTCCAGATTTGCGGTGTTTGTGGCACCGAACCAAATGGTTACGATGTCCATGGCACAGAGCCGAAGAGTTGAAAGTTCAAGTACTTCTGGTTGGAAAAAGAAAAAACAGAACCACAAAACATCCGAGAATAAAGATTGGAAAAAGAACAGAACTGAGATCCAACATTTGGAAAGAAAAAAAAAACATAAATATTGTAATTTATGGTCAAAGTTTGAAAAAAACAACTAGATAATTATCCTTGAAACACAAATGTTGAAAAACAAGATAAACTTATATTGGAAACACAAAACATATGTTGAAAAAAAATGTAAACTATACTGGAAATACAAAACATATGTTGAAAAACAAGATAACTATATTGGAAACACAAAACTTATGTTGAAAATCAATGTAAACTGTACTGGAAACACAAAACATATGTTGAAAAACTAGATAACTATATTGGAAACACAAAACATATGTTGAAAATCAATGTAAACTATGCTGAAAAACAAAAACATATGTTGAAAAACTAGATAACTATATTGGAAACACAAAACATATGTTGAAAAACTAGATAACTATATTGGAAACACAAAGCATATGTTGAAAAACAATGTAAACTATACTGGAAACAAAAAACATATGTCGAAAAACTAGATAACTATCCTTGAAACACAAAACATGTGTTGAAAAGCAAAAAAACAAGTTTACACTGCAGCCTCAAAATTAATATTTGAAGATAAGCAAGAAAATCTTCCAAATAAATTGCAAATTTTGACAACGTTGAGCATGTTTACTATAAATAAAGTGTCTCTGCACCAAAGACAAGAAATTGTCATTTTGCTAATGGCCTTAAAACAACTGTTGAATAACCTCAAATGTTAGTTTATGAAAAGTTGAAATATTCATAAAGTTTTAACATGAAATAAAATGTTTAGCTTTCAATTTCAAAGAAACTGGAAGTCTGTGTTCAAGATCGAATTATTTTCCAATCGTTATTCTATACTCCTCAACCTTATCTTTAGATATGCAGCTACATCCAGTGATAACTTCAAACTGAAAAGAAAAATAATATATTCAAGTCAATATATGCTGTCATGTGGAGTAAAAGTTAATTTCATATCCTTTACAGGAATTTGCGAATCAACCCCAGCTTTTTAACGCTGTTTGTGATTTTTCTAGGCATTATTACGTTCAGTAGTTTGCCATTGCTTTCTGAACGGGTGGTGCCACTCTCCTTTTGTAAAAATCCACGCCAAACAGTTTGCAACCAAATTGTAAGCAGCGTGATTCGAACTCAAAGGTCGGGGTTAATCCCCTACGCCACAGACGCCACAAATGGGGAGTAAACCCGACAAAAAATATTGGAGGAGATCTGACCCCCAGACTTGTGATATGAGTAGCGTTACCCTGAAATTCAAGAACCAGACTCCCGCTACTGGCAAATATCCCCACTGTTCGTGAGAGCCTCGGGAGGCAAAAGCGATGGGAGTAAACACACATAGAAAATCTGATAGAGCCTCTAAAGTGGACATGCATCATATGCTGCCCTATCGGCAGCTCCTGCACCCATAGTGATACCAGACGTCGTTATTGCACTTCTCTGCATTCTCTCAGCGAATTCGAGAGTGGGAGTTGGGCAACTCTTCTACTCCATAAAATTGACCAGGCATGGGTGGAGAGGCTAATAAATGCTGTCATGATGGTAGCATGTATGGTATTTAGATTGATTTGTTTGTCAAGTATAACGATGATGTTGTTACTTCAATTGTCGATATATTTACTAACGATAATGATAATTTACTAGGGTCTCTGTAGCTAAGTGGTAAAGCCATTGCCTTGCGAGTCGAAGGTCGTGGATTCCAATCCGGGCCTCGCCGTTCTGTTCACGCGTGTATTTTTTTTCATTCTTCCACTAGGATTTTGCCGGAGCTACGGAGTTCGTACTTTGTGCAATTCTCTCACCAGGTGGTATGCTGTTTCTGCGGAGAGGGACCGAGGCATATGGGTTTAAAACCATGTGCAATGAAGTCAGTTCTTCGGTTTTAAAACGCTTAAAAATCTATACGATAGATAGGTTTAATAAGAATATTGATACTTTTATGAAAGATAAGTTCAAAAATAGAGTTGTTACTTATATGAGGATAATTTTTTTTTCTTTTTCGATCCAGAAGCACTTGAGCTTTTCAGCTCTTTGGCTCGGTGCCATGGACATCGTAACCCTTCGGTTCGGTGCCATGAACTCCGTAAATCTGGGGAATCTGTGGCTTTTTCTGCCATCCCGCGGAATTGAACCCACACACACAGAGGGATAGTCACCCGTAGTCCAACGCACTACGAACACTATATATCCTACTATGGAGTATAGAATACTGATGAGCCGTGCACGAGCATACCTTCGAGTCAATGCTGACACACAACATCCTCTGCACTTGGAAATAAAGAGACAAAAAGGAAATAGGTTAAAAAGAGGAAAATCTTGGATGGTCAGGCCGAGGACTGTATTGAACAGGTGTGTACATTTGAAGATATTGATCCCGGTGAAGAATGGATACCAGTGCTAACAGGAATCGCTACATCCTTTTCTGTATGCATCGAACTTGATAAAGAATGCAGGCAACACAACCCACTTGTCGTGGAGGCAGAGGTTCAGGCATTAATTTCTGAGAACGCATCTGAGCATGATTTAATCATTTATACGGATGGTTCGGTGATTCGACATGTGCAGAGCTCATGGGCTTTCACTGCTCAGGTCGGAGGTGATGTTGTGAAGGAAGACAGTGGTGGTTTTGCCGTGACTACGAGCAGTTTCACTATGGAAATCATAGCGGTTACCAAAGTGATGATTTGGCTAGAATCACAGACTTTTATCCATGCATGTTTTCTCAGTGACTCAATGAGTATGCTCAGGAAGATTGAAACAGGATGGGCTAGGAGACATTGGATAGAATCGCTGGGGAGGTCTAAGCTGACAAAGATCAGTTTTATTTTTGTGCCAGGGCATGCAGGTGTAAGGGGGAATGAACGTGCGGATAGGCTTGCAGGTATGGCTGCTGTCCAAAGCGGACGAGCAATGGACCAGGCTGATATTATAAACTCCTTAAGGGAGAGAGGTCGTACATGATTCACGTAATAGCGGTGAATCCACAACACTAACCAGACTGCAAGAACTCAAAGTTAAGTGTGGTGTAGCTCGACAAGAACGCTATGCTGGCAGACAAAGAAGAATTGTAAACCAACAAAGAGCCGGTGTCGTTAGGCGCCACACGCTGATGGACATACTGAGGGAGAGATCGGAGCACTTATGGACTAATTTGTTCGACGTGCAGTGATGGTGATCCGACGACTAAACTAAAACTAAACTAAACTACGAACGCGCTGGACAGACGGGCGTATATGAGGAGAATAAAGTGTTTTTTAAGAACCCCAATGGAAGCAACCTAACCAATGAATATGATCAATAAATAGACAGTTTATCAAATTACCATACACAAGATTCAAACCACAAACTCTTATTTCTTACGGTACCCATTGTGTAGCTATGTAATAAGAGCGTATTTAAGAACACAGCCAACTAGTTCTCTTTACTGAAGAGTATCTTTGATACATGCGTCGTATATTGAACACAGAATAATCAGGTCAGATTCGCTCGGTGTTTGCACAAACACTTGTGATAAGATTAATGTGCTTGTATCAGAAAAATCACCATTTTGTCCCTGGGCACGCATGAGTTAGGGGTAATGAACGAGCTGATAGATTGGCTGGCTTGGCTACAATATCAGAGGGCATGGATCGAAATGACATTCTTCACGCATTGAGAGAGTCTTTCCGAACAGAGGAGTTTCTGGGCTGTGAATCCCACTCGTTGATCAGATTGAGAGAGATGGATGTCAATATTGGTGCAGTCCGAAAAGAACGGCATACTAAATATGCAAAGAGATTGATTAGTCAACATCGAACTGACGTGTTGGGACGCTGGACGCTGCTGGATTTGCTGAGACGGAGATCGGAGAACTTTTGGACATGTCCGCAGTGATATGATGATAGTCCTCATTAAACTGATAACTGATATTGTGCTTGCGTTTTATGCATGTATTTTGTGCTACATGTGCTTGTTACTTCCCGTAGGGTTCTTCTTCTTCTTCTTCTTTCTTTGCATTCGTTCTTTACAACCAATTTTAATCACTTTTTGTGATATGTTTGATCTTTGCCAAGAACGTGTAGACGTTGCACATTGGTTTGGTAGGCCTCCAAAAGCATAGACTTCACGTTTAGGACACATGCATCCGATTTCAGCCAAACCTCATTAGTCGCCTCTTACGACATGCATGGCAGGTAACAGTGGTTCTATTCTTTACACCCCAAATGTGGCCCCGTAACCACTCGGCGTCCGTTGGGTTCTATATTTTTTTAAATCTCGTTATTCTCTTTGTACAATAAACCTGAATCTACTTTGAATGATGTGTGCATGTATGTTATATGTGTACACCTGTGTGCATGTATGTTATATGTGTACACATGTGTGCATGTATGTTATATGTGTACACATGTGTGCATGTATGTTATATGTGTACACCTGTGTGCATGTATGTTATATGTGTACACCTGTGTGCATGTATGTTATATGTGTACACCTGTGTGCATGTATGTTATATGTGTACACCTGTGTGCATGTATGTTATATGTGTACACCTGTGTGCATGTATGTTATATGTGTACACCTGTGTGCATGTATGTTATATGTGTACACCTGTGTGCATGTATGTTATATGTGTACACCTGTGTGCATGTATGTTATATATGTACACCTGTGTGCATGTATGTTATATGTGTACACCTGTGTGCATGTATGTTATATGTGTACACATGTGTGCATGTATGTTATATGTGTACACCTGTGTGCTTGAGTTATGTGTACACCTGTGTGCATGTATGTTATATGTGTACACCTGTGTGCTTGTATGTTATATGTGTACACCTGTGTGCATGTATGTTATTGTGTACACCTTGTGCATGTATGTTATATGTGACACCTGTTGCATGTATGTTATATGTGTACACCTGTGTGCTTGTATGTTATATGTGTACACCTGTGTGCATGTATGTTATATATGTACACCTGTGTGCATGTATGTTATATGTGTACACCTGTGTGATGTATGTTATATGTGTACACCTTGTCATGTAGTATATTGTACACCTGTGTGCATGTATGTTATATGTGTACACCTGTGTGCATGTATGTTATATGTGTACACCTGTGTGCATGTATGTTATATGTGTACACCTGTGTGCTTGTATGTTATATGTGTACACCTGTGTGCATGTATGTTATATGTGTACACCTGTGTGCATGTATGTTATATGTGTACACCTGTGTGCTTGTATGTTATATGTGTACACCTGTGTGCATGTATGTTATATGTGTACACCTGTGTGCATGTATGTTATATGTGTACACCTGTGTGCTTGTATGTTATATGTGTACACCTGTGTGCATGTATGTTATATGTGTACACCTGTGTGCTTGTATGTTATATGTGTACACCTGTGTGCATGTATGTTATATGTGTACACCTGTGTGCATGTATGTTATATGTGTACACCTGTGTGCATGTATGTTATATGTGTACACCTGTGTGCTTGTATGTTATATGTGTACACCTGTGTGCATGTATGTTATATGTGTACACCTGTGTGCTTGTATGTTATATGTGTACACCTGTGTGCATGTATGTTATATGTGTACACCTGTGTGCATGTATGTTATATGTGTACACCTGTGTGCATGTATGTTATATGTGTACACCTTTGTGCATGTATGTTATATGTGTACACCTGTGTGCATGTATGTTATATGTGTACACCTGTGTGCTTGTATGTTATATGTGTACACCTGTGTGCATGTATGTTATATGTGTACACCTTTGTGCATGTATGTTATATGTGTACACCTGTATGTAATTTTGTTGTTTTGTTCCAAATACTCAAATATACATGAAGACAATGTAAGGAAAACATCGTTGATAACAGCTGTTGTGAAAGTAAAGAAAAATAGAAAGGAAAAACTTACAACTCTCTCAAATCTTGATCCATCTGGACAATACATAATTGCACTTTTCTGTCCCATATTACTGCCAAAGCAGCACATCTCAGCCTCATTATCACAGCCTCCGTAACATAAGCCGAAGTTTATGCTGCGGTCTGCCTCACACCCATCGGCGTCAACAACAACATCATATTTACGAATAAGTCCACACTTGATAGGTTTATCTGTGGAAGAAACTATTTGTTTCAAATACAACATTCTAAATCATCATCATCATCAAGTAGGTTGTTTCTTCCGGATCTTGGCTCCCACGACAGCAGTCCTGAAAAACTCTCTATTCTGTGCAAGTTGACCGGCGTCAGCAGCAGTCATTCTCAGATCGACAATGACATCTTGCACCCATCGTCTTCTAGGTCTTCCTATTATTCTCATTCAAGGCACCATTCACTCCAAAATTATCTTCTCTATGCACTCATGTAGTTTGATGTGTACGAAATATTTCATTTTCCTTGATTTGATTTTATTTAATAGTCAACTCTCTTTACTATCAAGCTGTTGCAGAACATTGTCAATACAGCATAGACAGAAAATTTAGTTAAACACAATAGCAGCTCAAGTGTAGGCACTGCGAAACTGCAGGAGCCCACATTTTCACTTCATATTATCAATAACATTCAAAATAATGAGTATTAATTGTATTATAAAAGCCACAAGCATAAAATCAGTAACCATTCCATATCACATGAAGAAATTTTTTAAAATTTGAAATAAAACTGTGCGTGTCCCAGTTCCAGCGACGTGGTGTTTGGCTATTGTGTGCATGCGCACATGTCCGACGGAGATAAGAAGATGTACGATAGGTAGATCAGCTCTGGCACTGTCGCTTACGCAGTGTCAACCATATTGTGCACGAGCAAGGAAGTATGTTTATTTTATACTCAGCGTGTGTTATGCTTGAAAACAGTGTACAATATTCTTATATGGGTGGGGGCAAGCTGACCTTGAACGTCAGAATTTTCACGGTTTGTGGTAATTAACGCTTAGTGTTATCAACTTTGTTATCGCTACCTCATAAGAACAATGGAATCTTACAATCTACCCATATTCTTAATATTTAGACTGTCTATGTCAAGCTTACCTTCACATGCCCTAGGCTCTAGAACTTCAAAATCAGGCTCCTTCGCCTCGCATGCAGCCTTGTACAGCTCGCACTCATTCGGGTAGGTTTGAATAACAATACCAAGTCTGCCACAAATTAATTCCTCTCTGAAGTCATCACAGAGAGGGCATTCACATGCGGTGTCATTGGTCTCATCAGCCAGACATACCTGGGCTGGACCTGTACATGTGTCTTGACGACAAGGACCTGGATAGAAACAGTTGACCAGTGTTTCAATTTCAACATGTTTGAACTACTTTAATATCAAATGGTAAATCTTCTTCTTCTTTTGTCATACTGCTACCGGGTTGTTGCCCAGTGTCGTGGTTTTCTGTTTTTGTCTTGCGCTGCTCTGGTGGCTTGGGTGATTGTTATTTTCCTCTTTCACAGGAATTTTACTATATCATCTAGCAATCTTTTCCTGGTCTTCTCTCCTTTCTTTCCTGATGTTCTATTGTAGAAGACTCAGTATACTGTGGAGTTTGGATGCATTATTATTAAGTTGCTGAACCACTTCATTCTTTGTTTCTCAATGTAATCAAGCAAGGTTCTGTGCATATAGTATAATGATAAATACAGTTCAGAAATAAATAATAGCTCAGACCAGGAAAAGACAACATTTCAGAAAATTAATCATTATTTGCAACACGCTGTTGTTGATTTTATACAGAAAGAGAACTCTTTAGTGCTATATTGAGCAAGAACTGACATGTACAGGGTGTTCAAGATAAAAGCGGCCTGTGAATGGAGCTAATCTGGCATATATTTATGAAAATGAGAAGGTTCAGTTATGACGTAGTATAGGTCAAGGTTGTATAACGGTATGCAATTGTAGTGCGGAAGAGAGCGATGAAAAAGTAACGTAGGGTAGACGAGCTAGTCAGAACCGGTTTAAATAGTAAATATACACAACGCAATAGGTTAACTGGCAACTTTCGATTTGTCAATGGGCTTATTTATCTTGAACACTGTAGAACAAGTCATCTTTTTTTTTCTCTAATCTTGTCTTGCCTCACAGCGTCATAATAAGAAGCGATTTCTAGAACGGGCTCTTGTGTACGCTTCGTACATTGTCTTTCAACTGTCTGTTATTTCTGTATTACAGCTTTTGCAAAGGACAATATTTTGTCCTGTATCCACTGTATATAAATGTGCGTCTGACTGAATGGATTATAGCGCATAAATGAGCGTCTCTGAAGAGATAAATGCTCTGTTGAATGGATTAGCATAAATTGCGTCTGACTGAATGATTAGAGCACTCATGCGTCTGACTGAATGGATTAGAGCAATAAATGTGCGTCCTGTCCGAATGGAATTAGAGCGCGGCTCCCATGCGGAGACCCAGGTTCAATCCCCGGTAAGGCAAAGAGTTTTTTTCTGTCATGGGCATAAAGAAAACATCATAACCTGAACAGTTTCGCGTAACTGCACTAGCAATGGGCCATTAAATTCTACAGGCTCATGTCCGTCATGTTCTACACCGCCCTAAAAATCGATATTACAATCAGTAACGAGGTTTGTTTTTGTATCCACTATATCTAAGTAGCATTGATCAGGTATGTTGGTAGTTTGCTTATGTGGTCGGGCAATTTAATTTGTTATTTCTTGATTAAGTTCGGTACTGATGTTGTTCCCAGATTTTTTCCTGAAGTTTTTATTAATAAAGCAATCTTAATATAAATCACAATAATTGTAAAAATATATGCATCTAACAAACAATAGTAATACATTTAAATCAATCAAGTGCATTGCCTGCCGCGTAGACAATCTTGCCTCTTCACAACTCTCTTTCTCACTCTACCCTTCGTGCAGGTAATTAGTTCTGACGTCGATCTTTTGTCGAAACAAAATGCTAGACCATCCATCATCTTATCCCTTTATCTTCCACAATCTCTCCTTCCCTGAATTTTACCTGTTGTCATCAAATGTTCTAAACCTCCACTTCACATTATATGCCCGAAAAACCTTGATTCTCTGATACTTATTCTTTTGATAAGATTTCTTTGTGTGCAGGCCAGATTAAAAACCTCATCATTTGTTTTCTTTCGCTGCCCATGGAATTTTATATTTCGTCTGTGAAATCACATATCTGTAGCTTCCAGTGATCAGTAATACAGTTAATATAAACAATAATAACATCCAGTTTAATTACCCTGATCACATGTGCTGTAACATGGAATAGTCTCTTTACTGTGTATGACGATCACTGTACTGTTTACGTAGACCTCTCTGGTTCGAGTCCGCAACCCTTGCTTACAGTTCTCACTACAGTTTGACCAGTTACTCCAAGGGCCTGCAAGTGCTGCAAAAGATTATAATGGAGATTATTCATGAATTACTGTTAACAGATCTGATTTTACTTTTTCTTCTTTTGTTGTTACACAGCTACCGGGTTTTTGCCCAGTGTCGTAGTTTTCTGTTTTGTCTTGCGCTGTTCTGGTGGCTTGGGTGATTGTTTTTTTTTTGCTCTTTGACAGGATTCTGATATTCCATCTAACCATCTTTTTCGTGTTCTTCCTCTCGCCTTCTTTTCTGATGTTCTATTGTAGAAGATTCTATACTGTGGAGTTTGAATGCATTCTTATTAAGTGGCCAAACCACTTCATTCTTTGTTTCTCAATGTAATTCAAGCAAGGTTCTGTTCCAACTTTCTTTCTTATACTGATGTTCTTGACTCTGTCTTTTCTGGTGTTGTTGGTAATTTTCCGCAGGCAACACATTTCACATGTAGTTATTTTTTCCTGGCGCTTAATATCTTTTAGCAATCATAGTAGCTTAATTCTACTGTTGTCCTCTGGATCTCTACACTAATCATTCCCTCTCTCCATGACAGCTTTAAAACCTTTTCAGGCATTAGATACATTTGTTTATATAGTAAACTG
Organism: Arion vulgaris; assembly: GCA_020796225.1. Lineage (NCBI taxonomy): Eukaryota > Metazoa > Mollusca > Gastropoda > Stylommatophora > Arionidae > Arion > Arion vulgaris. Next base: position 7,463,811 of record CM036772.1, on the reverse strand, counting down.
AGTTTCAGATAGTCATTGAGATTCATTGAAAGTAATTGCTTCCAACTTCATCACTAAAACATCGATTGATTGATATGACCAACATCATTGTACTTCGGTGAGTTACTATGTGTGCTCAGATCTCTTTTTTTACACAGGAAGATCTCAGCGGCAGTGCATGAACTCCGTAGCACCGGTGAGGTCCACAATGTAATTTGAAAGATGGTGAAAATATTTTGTAGGAAGTTTAAAAAATAAATTTCTAAAGAATTTTGCCCGGGGCTGTGTTTTTCCAGTCTGCTTTTCTCGACTTAGAACTGCCAATGCGTCTTTAACGTGCTCAACTTGAACACGGGACCTTCGTTATATCGTCCGTCTCCGATAGGAGTAGGAACTCGATCTTACCTACACTGCGATCAGGTATCTATGGATAATATCCACGACTCCACGAGGGAGCCAACAGAATATGTTTAAAACGAGAGACTAACGATTATCCTCTTCATCACAAATACCACTCTAGCTCTTAGGACTAAAGTATTACCAATAATTAATATAATGTATATAAAATTAAAGGACATTGATTTCATGTCAACAGAAGAGAAATAAAGTACAAGTCAAAAAATAAAATTGCTTAAAACTCACGAGGTCCATGTCCTGAACAAGGTCGACCTGTATATACAACTTCCACTTTGGTTTCAATGTCAGCCTCACATGTTGCAGCTTCCATGTGACACTCACTGATGTATGTGATTTCGTTTGTAGCACACACAGTTGCTGTCATATAGGCAGGTATGAGAAAATGTTAGTCATATTGGCAGGTATGAGAAAATGTTAGTCATATTGGCAGGTATGAGAAAATGTTCCTGTCATATTGGCAGGTATGAGAACATGTTACTGTCATATTGGCAGGTATGAGAAAATGTTCCTGTCATATTGGCAGGTATGAGAAAATTTTTACTTTCGTATAGTCTGGTATGAGAAAATGTAACATTCATATTGGCAGGTATGAGAAAATGTTAGTCATATTGGCAGGTATGAGAAAATGTTAGTCATATTGGCAGGTATGAGAAAATGTTAGTCATATTGGCAGGTATGATAAAATGTTCCTGTCATATTGGCAGGTATGAAAACATGTTCCTGTCATATTGGCAGTTATGAGAACATGTTACTGTCATATTGGCAGGTATGAGAAAATTTTCCTGTCATATTGGCAGGTATGAAAAAATATTACTTTCATATAGGCTGCTATGAGAAAATGTAACATTCATATTGGCAGGTATGAGATATTGTAACATTCATATTGGCAGGTATGAGAAAATGTTACTGTCATATTGGCAGGTATGAGAAAATGCTACTGTCATATTGGCAGGTATTAGATAATGTAACATTCATATTGGCAGGTATTAGATAATGTAACATTCATATTGGCAGGTATTAGATAATGTAACATTCATATTGGCAGGTATTAGATAATGTAACATTCATATTGGTAGGTATTAGATAATGTAACATTCATATTGGCAGGTATTAGATAATGTAACATTCATATTGGCAGGTATTAGATAATGTAACATTCATTTTGGCAGGTATGAGAAAATATTACTTTCATATTGGCAGGTATGAGACAATATTACTTTAATATTGGCAGGTATGAGACAATATTACTTTAATATTGGCAGGTAAGAAAACATATTACTGTGATATTGACAGAGGAAAAAATGATGATACTGCACTGTAATATTGACAGTCAAGGAAATAAATATGTCCTCTTGTAGCATGCCTTTTGCAGAATGGTGTTCTCATCACAGCTCGCTTGAATTCTTTCATTGCCTCTCCAGCTCAACAGGCTTCCCTCATCGCAATGTTCAAAACTTCTTTATTGTCCTCTTGACACCATCGTCTTAATTGTTCCCCCGTCTCATCTTCCTGAACCAATCACTCGAATATTTCTCTTTTTAAACCACTGTAACAATTAATGTGACCTTAATATTCCAATTTCTGAGAAACGATGCTGTTTATGAGACAATGTTTCTCGATGTTCAGGTCGTGTAGAAAGCCTATATTTGTTTTTGTTTTCTGTTACAAACATTCTTCTTAACTATTGATTTCCAAAGATTTGATTTACTTCTGTAATGCTTGTTATGGTCCATAATTCACATCTATATGTTGCTGCATTAAAATGCTTGTCTTTAGAATTTATTGACTCATATTGTCAATATTATTGGTAGCTTTGAGAGCTAGAGAGACAATACATTTAGGAATCGGTTCAACAGAAGATATTTAACAAGTTACCCAGGATAGAGCGGAATGAAGAAATTGCTTGTGTGCCGTATGTAACAGAGCCGTGCCGTGCTATGATACAGAAAGGCGGCCACATCAGGCGGAACTGTAATGGGGGCAGCATAGGAAGCAAAATCAAAATTACAATTGAACGTTATTTTAAGGAAAAAAAACATGTAGGAGGCGGCATTTCGAAGACTTGCATCATACTGAGAAAATATACCGCATGACCCTGGTATGTAACGTATAACAGTCATCATCAAATAATTTGTCCTGAGCAGAACTTTGCAACCTTAACAGTCCTATGTAATTTATCTCTTTCTCGTAGGCCAGATGTCCCGCCTCTGCAGTTGTCATGCTCAAACCATCAGATACATCCTGAATTCGTCTTTCCCACTTATAAAAGTACTTATGACAGTTTTTATGATAGAAACTAGCTGTACCATGCGCGCGTTGCTACGCCTCCAACCTTGTCCCAGTTGATATACTGCTTCATTGCTACTAATGTCGCGTCCCAGTTGACATACTGCTTCATTGCTACTAATGTCACGTCCCAGTTGACATACTGCTTCATTGCAACTAATGTCACGTCCCAGTTGACATACTGCTTCATTGTTACTAATGTCGCGTCTCAGTTGACATGCTGCTTCATTGCTACTAATGTCGCGTCCCTGTTGATATTTCCCTTATCATGATTCGAAATGTGTAGAAATCCTATGACGAAACAAACCTGGATTGCGTATTTTAACTTCAGCTTGTTTGTAAAATTGCCTTGAAATGATTATTTTATGCTATGAAAGAGATCGAGGTCTCCATAGTTTTAAAACATACGTCATCGAATCTTGTTTATATATTAATGTGTATACCGTAGACTTCCGGAAACGTTCATAGCAAATTGTAAACAAACTTAGAATCTCTCGATAAAATTAGCGTGTTTTCGAATTTTTAGATTTTTTCGAAAAGCTTCAGCGCTACCTATTTCAAACTATAACACGTAGCATCCCGACATGAAAACAAACATATCCTGTAAATTTCAGCTAAATCTGTTCAGTAGTTTCCGAGTCTATAGGTAACAAACAAACAGACAAACATCCATTTATATATATATAGTAGATATCATAAAAAATAACGTATTTTTAAGAGTGTAGAAATACTTTTTTAATGTTTTAGTTAAACGCATGTTATTGGTAAGTTAGTAGAAAAACAGTTCTACATGCTGTTATTGCCAGTTCTACATGCTGTTATTGCCAGTTCTACATGCTGTTATTGCCAGTTCTACATGCTGTTATTGCCAGTTCTACATGATGTTATTGCCAGTTCTACATGCTGTTATTGAGAGGGGCCTGAAATCAGGTTAGTTCTTTCCATCCGTACCACAAATCCATCGATTCAAGTATCTGGTAATATTCCTAACAACAGAAGATGTACAACAGAGATTAGAAGTAGAGTAGCTCAAGCGAAAGCAGCTTTTATGAAAAGGAAGAACACACTATGCGTGAACTTACTACCAATGACATTGTGAAAACTAGTACTCCGGTTTATAAGTATACTTTACAAATATTGAACCAATACTTATATATTGCAGCAAATGATAGACAATGAACAAACAATCAATAAGATCATTGGAAGCCACAGAGATGTGGTTTTACAGAATAATGCTGAAAACTCTGTAGGCAGCGAAGATAACAAATGATGAGTGATCAGGTCTGCCCACAAAGAAACATTATCAAAAGAATAAGAATCCGACAATCAAGGTTCTTCGGGCATATAATGCTAAGAGAAGGTTTAGAACATTTGGTGACTACAGGTAAAATTCAGGAAAGGAGAGATCGTGGAAGACAGAGGGAGAAGATGTTGGATGATCTGACATCTTGGTTCGACAAAAGATCAACATCAGAACTGATTACATGCACCAAGCGAAGATAATTGTGGAGAGACATGCAGGCATGGCACTTGATTGATTGAGTAGAAAACATGTATGTTATTGTTTTAGTTAAACACATGTTATTGGTGGATCTCTGTGTCTAAGTGGTTAAGCCCTTTGCCTTGTGAGTCGAAGGTCGTGGGTTCGAGTCCGGACCGCGCCGTTCTGTTCATGAGTGCAATTTATTTCAGAGAGCCCTAGGATTGTTGCTAGAGCTACGGAGTCGTGCTTTGTGCAATACTCTCGGCAGGTGGCGTGCCTTTTCTGCTGAGAGGGATCGAGCCATATGGGATAAAACCATGTGCAATGAAGTCAATCCTGCGCCTTGAAAACCCTTTTTAAAAAACATGTTATTGGTAAGAAACGATACAACACAACATCTTGGTGGTCACTTACTGTCTTCATGTGAACTTGATGTGTCAGTACATGTTGGACACAGGCACGTTGGTATACCATTTTTCATCTCACATGTTGAGTACTGTTTGTTACAGATGACAGTAGCACATGTAGCTGGACAAGAAAGACATATTTTTGATATAGATGATACATAATGCATTATCTTTTCTTCTTCTCTCAACCCCCCTTGAAGCATAAGACATCAACAAATTTCCTCCAACTAGATCTGTCTTGAGCAAGTCAGCTTAGTTCATTCCAGGTTTTTCCAGCTTCACTTTCTCTGTCCACAGTTCGTCTCCATGTCTCTCAAGGTCGTTCCCTGCCTCTCATGCCTTCTTGATTCAATAAGGGTGTTCAACTTAAAAGCAGCCGTGAATGGAGTTAATCTGGCGTATATGTATGGAAATGGGAAGGTTCAGTTATGACGTAATATAGGTCAAGGTTATGTGACGGTGTGTAAATGTAGTGCTGGAAGTGGCGATGAACAAATGTGACGTAGGACGAGCTAGTCAGAACCGGTTTAAATAGTAAATAAACACAACTCAATGCTGTACCTGGCAACTTTCAAATTGTCAATGGGGCTGCAATTATCTTGAACACCCTGTATTTCAAGGTATCGTGTGGGTGTCTGAACTTCTGCATTTGTAATGCATGTCCCAATTACTACTATCCTTCTTCTTTCTATTTCCTCGTTGATGTTACTGTTGTTACTTGTGCGCCGGTTGATCACAGTATTGACAAATGAAATCGTGGCATATCCTTTACAGGACCTAGTCATCAACTACAGTAAACGAGTCGCTGATTTTCTAGGCACCACTTATACGTTCAGTAGTTCGCCATTGCTTTCTGAACGGTGAGGTCTATTCTCACCTTTTGTAAAAATCCCACGGAAACGAATTTTCTTCCAAATTTGCCCACTCGTGGGGTTTGAACCAGGTATGCTTGGGTTTGTTGATGATATCAGTATTACATAATGAATTAGACAGTTTGTTTTTTTTTTTTCCTTTCGTCCGCTTTCAACTCAGACGAAGTTTCATCTCTGAAACTGATTTGTGCGTGAAAATCCGTTTTTCCAATTTCTTACAATGGCAGCAGCGTGCACATTGTAAATTACTTACACTGGCAGCCGTGTGCTCAATGTACTCGTAATTAGTATTCCCTCGCCATACAGGCAGATTTTCTCCGACTTCAGAGGTACTCACGTTATCGTCCTGAGTAAGACCAGGGGACTCGAACAAATGCCGGACAGTAGGTTCGAACCCGAGATATGAGGCGTCTCGGCGTCTCACAGCTAGCAGGTCGAGCTACTATCAACTACTCTAGGCAGTACCCCAATTAGACAGTTCTTATATAGACCTTCGAGATCTTTATCAAATTAAGTTGACTTAATCTTCTTCTTATCTTCTTTGCGTTCGTTCTTTACGACCAATTTTAATCACTCTTTGTGATATGATTTGATCTTTACCAAGAGCGTGTATACGTTGCACGTTGGTTTGGTAGGCCCTAAATGCATAGACTTCTACACGTTTAGGACATGTGCATCCGATTTCAGCCAAACCTCATTAGTCACCTCTTACGACATGCGTGGCAGGTAACAGTGGTTCTATTCTTTACACTCCAAATTTGGGCCCCGGTAACGACTCGGGCGAGTTAACTTAATGAAACAGATTGTTGGAGATTACCTTTGCATGGTCCATTGTAGTTGATCTTGAGCTGATCATTGCCAGTTCTACAAGCTGTTATTGAGAGAGACCTGAAATCAGCGTAGGTCTTGCCATCCGTACCACAAACCTGACAACAGAAAATGCTGTATGAATTTCATTCTGTCAACTTGTACATAACACTTTGTCAACGTGTACATACAATTATGTCAATTTGTACATACATTTAGTCAATGTGTACATGACAGTGTGTGAATTTATACATTACATTTTGTCAACTTGCACATGAAATGCTGTCAATTTATACTTATGAGTGTCAAAAAAGTTTAAAAGTTAATTGCATATCCTTTTACATTACTTTGCGAACCAACCCCAGCTTTTAACGCTGTTTGTGATTTTCTAGGCATTATTACGTTCAGTAGTTTGCTATTGCTTTCTGAACGGGTGTGCCATCGTCCTTTTGTAAAAATCCACGTGAAACAGTTTGCAACAAAACTGTCCGCAGCGTGATTCGAACTCAGAACGTCGGGGTTAATAGACCGAGTCACTATCTCCTAAGCCACAGACACCAAATGTGTCAACTTGTACCAAATATTCTGACAACGTGTACATAATGAGACTCTGTCAACTCATCCGGGTCCAGAAACGAAAATTGACATGGTTTGAGAATAAGACAAGCACTGACAGAATAATCATCATCATCATCATCAGGTAACGTGCCGGCTGGCGTAGGTGATCATGGATCTCCACAAATCTCTCTCTGGTGGTTGTCATCTCAGATAGAATAATCATCATCATCATCAAGTAACGTGCCGGCTGGCGTAGGTGATCATGGATCTCCACAAATCTCTCTCTGGTGGTTGTCATCTCAGATAGAATAATCATCATCATCATCAGGTAACGTGCCGGCTGGCGTAGGTGATCATGGATCTCCACAAATCTCTCTCTGGTGGTTGTCATCTCAGATAGAATCATCATCATCATCATCAGGTAATGTGCCGGCTGGCGTAGGTGATCATGGATCTCCACAAATCTCTCTCTGGTGGTTGTCATCTCAGATAGAATAATCATCATCATCATCAGGTAACGTGCCGGCTGGCGTAGGTGATCATGGATCTCCACAAATCTCTCTCTGGTGGTTGTCATCTCAGATAGAATAATCATCATCATCATCAGGTAATGTGCCGGCTGGCGTATGTGATCATGGATCTCCACAAATCTCTCTCTGATGGTTGTCATCTCAGATAGAATAATCATCATCATCATCAGGTAATGTGCCGGCTGGCGTATGTGATCATGGATCTCCACAAATCTCTCTCTGATGGTTGTCATCTCAGATAGAATAATCATCATCATCATCAGGTAACGTGCCGGCTGGCGTAGGTGATCATGGATCTCCACAAATCTCTCTCTGGTGGTTGTCATCTCAGATAGAATAATCATCATCATCATCAGGTAATGTGCCGGCTGGCGTATGTGATCATGGATCTCCACAAATCTCTCTCTGGTGGTTGTCATCTCAGATAGAATAATCATCATCATCATCAGGTAATGTGCCGGCTGGCGTATGTGATCATGGATCTCCACAAATCTCTCTCTGATGGTTGTCATCTCAGATAGAATAATCATCATCATCATCAGGTAATGTGCCGGCTGGCGTATGTGATCATGGATCTCCACAAATCTCTCTCTGGTGGTTGTCATCTCAGATAGAATAATCATCATCATCATCAGGTAATGTGCCGGCTGGCGTATGCGATCATGGATCTCCACAAATCTCTCTCTGATGGTTGTCATCTCAGATAGAATAATCATCATCATCATCAGATAACGTGCCGGCTGGCGTATGTGATCATGGATCTGCACAAATCTCTCTCTGGTGGTTGTCATCTCAGATAGAATAATCATCATCATCATCAGGTAACGTGCCGGCTGGCGTAGGTGATCATGGATCTGCACAAATCTCTCTCTGATGGTTGTCATCTCAGATAGAATAATCATCATCATCATCAAGTAACGAGCCGGCTGGCGTAGGTGATCATGGATCTGCACAAATCTCTCTCTGATGGTTGTCATCTCAGATAGAATAATCATCATCATCATCAGGTAACGTGCCGGCTGGCGTAGGTGATCATGGATCTCCACAAATCTCTCTCTGATGTTTGTCATCTCAGATAGAATAATCATCATCATCATCAGGTAACGTGCCGGCTGGCGTAGGTGATCATGGATCTGCACAAATCTCTCTCTGATGGTTGTCATCTCAGATAGAATAATCATCATCATCATCAGGTAACGTGCCGGCTGGCGTAGGTGATCATGGATCTGCACAAATCTCTCTCTGATGGTTGTCATCTCAGATATTGACGCTATTCCGTGCCATGAAATCAGGCTATTCACAATTTTATCTCTGTATCTTCTTCCTCTGTCTCGTCTCCCCTCGATTGTACCGGTTGTTACAATGTGTTCTAAACCTCCCTTCCTTATCACAAGTCCGAAAAATGAGGACTGCCTCTTTCTTATATTGACGATAGAATAATACTAAAAGAAAAACGCTGACTATGACAGGAACACCATCTTTGGTAAATTAAGATAGTGAGGCAACAATTGACTGCATACGACAATGACACACACACACACATAATCCATGATATTTAGTCAAATAATGTTGTTGCAGAAACGGTATCGATAATGAGGACAATAAGAAACAATGTTGTTGCAGAAATAACATCAATAATGAGGATTATAAGAAACAGTGTTGTTGTAAAAATAGTATCGATAATGAAGATTATAAGAAACAGCTGTGTTGTAAAAATAGTATCGATAAGGAGGATTATAAGAAACAGTGTTATTGTAGAAACAACATCGATAAGGAAGATTATAAGAAACAGTTATTGTAGAAACAACATCGAAAAGGAGGATTATAAGAAACAGTTATTGTAGAAACAACATCGAAAAGGAGGATTATAAGAAACAGTTATTGTAGAAACAACATCGAAAAGGAGGATTATAAGAAACAATGTTGATGTTGTAGAAATAGAATCGATAACAATTATAAAAAGAAACAGTGTTGTTGGAGAGATAGCATCGATAATGGTGACACTAAGTGAACAAAAGTAGAAAAAGATTTATAGAAGTCTCGAGAGAAAAGAGAATACACAAAACTAGACCAGGCAAACTTTAACAAATGTGCAGTTGTAGAATTGTGTAATTGTAGGTTTTATACAGACAACATAAAAATGATGGGATACTAAAAGTGTATTACCTTCCCAAGTTCTGGACATTTGGTCCCATTACAAGCACAACATTTAGTAGCTACAGCACCTGCTGCAGTGTTACCTGAAGGTTAATACAGACATTTCATTATTATAGATTGATTGATTGACTGATGACTGAAATTATTGCACTTCAATGTGTAACTATGTCTGCTCCGATCTCTTTCTTACACAGGAAGATCTCAGCGGCAGTGCAAGAACTCTGAAGCATGGTCGAGGGTCCCAGATGTAATTTAGGAGATCGTGAAAATATTTTGTAAAGGCGAAACACGTAAAAACAAGGAACTGAAGTTTTACAAAATGCAGAAACAGTCTTCTTCTTCTTTCTCGAATCCTGTATGCCTCACAGCGTCAGGTCAGGAAAAGATTTCTAAAACGGGCCCTAGTATGTGCTTCGTAGATAGTCTCTTTCGTCGCCTCTGTTATCTCTGAGGTCCATCTTTTGCGTGGCCGGCCTTTTGCTTTGTACTCATTGTAACAATAATGTAAACAGTAATGATATATAACAACGTTTCGACTAAAAGGGTTTTATCAAGCAAATGATATGACAGAAGTGAATTTCTTCACTTCTTACACGGCACAGAACATATAGAATAAGACAATAATTTTCTAACGGCCCTAAAATATTTTGGAGGAATTTTATTTTTTAATCTTAACCCTTTAGCTGCTAAGGACGTATATATACATTTTTCCCATTCACTTCTAAAGACGCATTAACACGTCTGTTATTATCTCTCCTCTGTGGGCTGAAGACGTATAAAACACGTTATATATTGCTACTGTCACTGCTATAGGCGTACATTCACGTTTGTGATCTAGAAACAAAGAGTAGTTATTTTTAGCTCAGCCTTCGGAAAGTATGTAGCAGCGAAAGGGTTAATTCATTTATTATAATATTTTTTTCGTACCGTTTGAGGTTATATAGGGCCTAAAAGTAATTCCCACATACTGCTCTATTACTGGGCATCTCGCTCAATATTTTCTAAGGAGATGAGTTCGATATTTCTTATCTTTCTCAGTAAAGTTAATTTCAGGTTTTCCGTAGAACATACATTCTTTCTTGAACTATTTGTTTTCCATGTCAATGCCTGCTATGTTATTCTTTGATCGTTTCTTCTCAAGGTATTTCTAACATATTTCCATCTTCTCTTTCTTAAAACAGTTATTAGTGATTTACCAGACCTTTCTCTGAATTCATCACTTCTCCTGAATTCGTCCCATTTTATGTTCGTTTTTTTCCCACCGCAGACATCTTTTTTCAAATGTATTCAACGTGCTTTCTATATCTTTAGTCATTTTCCAACTCTCGCTGGTATATGTTAGGATTGATAAAATATTGCAATTAAAAATTCTTAAGTTAGTTTTACAACCTTATAACTTGCAGTTCCATATTTTATTTAGACTTTTAAAGGCTGATGTTGTTTTGACAATTCGTAGCAAATCTTATTTTTAACATTTCCTGTGCAATCAAAATTGATATTTAAATATGTGTGCTAATTATGTGTTATTTTTATCATTTAAGATTCCGGTGAGATATCTGCATTACTTACCATTGGTGTCTTCATTATATTTGTCTTTTCATAGTTTACTTGCAGTCCAACTTTTATGATAAGCAAATGAACATGAACTAATACAATTTTCTAATATTGTAATAAATCTTACAATGTACCATCAAACATAATTAAAAGACAGTCTACTCCAGCGAAAATTTACAACTTTCTGACTAAATTGAGCGGTCTTATTTGAGAGGTGGCTGTGGTCAGGTCATTCCAACAAGTCTCTCGTTAACCTCTGACACCTGCAGATCGTAGACACTCTAATGCATCTCATCTAACTGGTTCTCTAACAGAATACTTACGAGTACATATTCCAGAACTGCTTTTGGTGTATCCAGCACAACACTCACACAGGAAACTGCCAGGAATGTTGACACACTCGGAGTGTACGCCACAGTCATCGATCTCGTAGTCACATTCGTCAATATCTGAAGTTGGAGAATACATTTTGTCTTGGAGCAGTAGTAATAACATTTTTTTTTAAAGTAGTAATACTAAAGTAGTAATATGGTTGTGAGACATGGAACATTAACAAAACTGCTGAGAAGATCATTAATGCCTTTGAAAGCAAATGCTACAGAAGAGTATTTAGAATATCATGGACAGAGAAAAGAATAAATGTTTCTGTTCTGCAACAGCTTGATATTAAAAAGAGTTTGCTATTAAAGAGCGTAACATCAAGGAAAATTAAATATTTCGAACACATCAAACGACATGAGTGCCTAGGGAAGATAATTTTGGAGGGAATGTTGCCTGGAAGAAGAATTATAGGAAGATCTAGAAGACGATGGGTGCAAGATGTCATTGACGATCTGAGAATGACTGTTGCAGACGCAAGCCAACTTGCACAGAACCGAGATTTTTTCAAGAATGCTGTCATGGGAGCGAAGTTCCGGATGGATAAGCTACTTGATGATGATGAATAATACCGACAGTAATAGTGTGGAATTAGTTATTGTTATTGAACTGACCTCCCAGAACTCCAGGCAGACCCTTAGTTGCCCATGTAGAAGTAATGACATTAAGAAGGCTGAATATAGTATTAATGACGTCAACAGCAATGTATGTAGTATTAATGACAGTAATAGTGTGGAATTAGTTATTGTTATTGAACTGACCTCCCAGAACTCCAGGCAGACCCTTAGTTGCCCATGTAGAAGTAATGACATTAAGAAGGCTGAATATAGTATTAATGACGTCAACAGCAATGTATGTAGTATTAATGACAGTAATAGTAGTGAAAGTAGTAGTAATGATACCAATAGTAATGAATGTAGTAGTAATAACACCAATATTAGTGAATGTATTAGTAATGACATCAATATTAGTGAATGTAGTAGTAATGACAGCAATAATACTGAATGTAGTAGTAATGACATTAATGGTAGTGGATGTAGTAATAATAACATTAACGGCACTGACAGCATTAATAGTGGCATTAAGATAGTAGTGATATTAGTAATGGCAAATACAAAAGTCACATGATGTATATTTTCTATCATAGAGTTCCTTTCGTATTACCTTTGCAGTTGTATCCGTTACCAACGAAACCATCCTCACACACACATCGGTAAGAGCCGTTTGTGTTTAGGCAAGTCTGTCCAATCTTATTGCAGCCAGCAGTACCAGTAGCACACTCATCTACGTCTGAAGATTGATGGAATTAATCAAGGTAAACTAAGGGAATCAACTGATGCATTTGTGAAACAAGAGAGATAATGCATTCATAAATGCCACAAGGAAATTTTGTAAATAGATGCTACATGGGAGATAACTAATACATGGGATAAGACAAATAAATCGCACAAACATGTCACGCCTTCTTCGAACCATACATATCGACCACACATATCTCCATATCGACCACTTGTTAACCCCTCTGTGTGATTTGTATGTGATCTGAGCCTAAGAACAATTGTACGTTGGGCCAGTTATGCGCTTACAAGTAGGCCATGACATCCGATGTCTGCGATGCTTTTTATTTACCAGAGTAGCTTCCTAAGAAAGCCTCTAATTCAGTCGATTATTACGAAATTATTTGTAGGTCGTAGTGTTACTTTTGTGCTCCCTTACGAGCACCGGAAACACACGCGCGACACGTTTTCAAGTTCCCTCGTGCTGGGTTCATCAGTTGTGGCACTTCCGGGTTACGTCCAATTAAAAAAAATGACAATTTATTGCAGAAACAGAAGACGTTATATAATATGTGCGTGTGAGCTAACACGGAAAGGCATATGTATTTGTTGATATGTATGAAGAATAAAAAGTTCACAATAATACATAGAGACATAAATATAAAGATTAAACATAATAAATCACCTTCACAATGTTTGCAGTCACCAATATATCCATCCTTACAAATACATGAGCCATTAACACAGATCATGTTTGGAATTGGGCAGTCAACAGTGTAACAAACGTCCGCTGAAAATTGGATAATTAGAATTGTAATGATTTTTAGTTAATATATCTCAATTTTCTAGGAAAACAACAATGAAAATCTATATTATTCTTAGAAAAATCAATATTCCCTATTGATTGATTGATTGATTGATTGATAGGATCATCACCATTGCACTTCTATAATTAACCATGTGTGCTCCGATCTCTTTCTTACAAAAGAATATCTTATCGGCACTGCACGCACTTTATAGCACTATCGAGGATACACAAACTTCAATATATATATATATATATATATATATATATACCTCACAAAGGACAGGAAGGCATTTAGAGCTGCTGTCATTGAAGTCAAGTTCTAACAGAGACAAGTTAGATTATATATATATATATATATATATATATATATATATAGTGTTTATGTACAACAGTGGCAACAGTTGCAACTCATTGACTAGTTGTGCCATAGATCATGTGACACTTCTCAAGTATGGGGACTCATTGTAGAGGTGTAAGTGCCTGAAGAGAGCTGCTTTGGGCAGAATGGTGACAATCCTGAAGGGACAGTCCAAGAACTTACTGTATCCAGAGGAGATTAGACAGCATATCAACCGTCTACCAACGATTGATCCAAACACTCGAACTTTGCTGATAACTGGCTTCCCAAATGTGGGAAAGTCTTCATTTATAAACAAGGTTTCTCGCGCTGATGTTGAAGTTTAACCCTTTCGCTGACACACACTTTCTGAAGGCTGAGCTAAAAATAACTACTCTTTGTTTCTAGGTCACAAAAGTGAATGTACGCCTATAGTAGTGACAGTAACAATGTATAACGTGTTAACACGTCTTTAGCCCACAGAGGAGAGATAATAACAGACGTGTTAATGCGTCTTTAGAAGTGAATGGGAAAAACGTATATATACGTATTTAGCAGCTAAAGGGCTAAGAAGAATGTGGCAGCAGTATATCAAAGCAACCTTGAACATGACGATGGAAGACGCTGTAAGAAATTGCTTGAGATATATAGTTTTTCAGGCGGGCTGTGATGAAAGCAACGCTCTGTAAGGAACATGCTACTACTTCATATTACTGATAACTGATAATTAAAATGATTATGTATGTACACGGAGATGACTAAGGACAGCCATTCCCCTACCCCAAGGAGCAGTTTTTTATATTTTTTCCCCGATCCAGAAGCACTTGAGCTGAAAGCTCTTCGGCTCGGTGTCATGGACATCGTAACCCTTCGGCTCGCTGCCACGAACACCGTAAATCTGGGAACCTGTATCTTTCTGCCAGTCCGCGGAGTTGAACCCGCACTTACAGAGGACTAGTCACCCGTAGTCCAACGCGCTACGAACACGTGCAAGGTAGCAGTTAATAGACTAGACAGGTAGTTGATAGATAATAGAGAAAAGTAAGGGGATACCGTATACCAGAACTGCACAACAATCATGCATACCTTGGCAAGAATATAGAAACTAGAATTAGTTGAGTTTGACATAGCGTGACGACAGAAACTAAGTTCAAGAAAACAACAACATAACAACAGAGAGAGATCGATAGAAACCTTGGTAGGAGATAGACGTGTTTATGAACAATGGTTGAATAAACATGATTTGATAAACCAACAACATCTGTCTGTTATACCATCGTCTATTACCATCAATGACCTACCACAATTAGCCAACAACATCAGGACTCCTATAACATGTATATATATATATATATATAACATCAAGATATATACGGTAATAGTCTTTGCGTTATCAACAGAATAAAATGTTGAGTAGATGAAAACTTACGTGCACATTCATGATTGTCGTTTCTGATGTATCCAGTCTTGCAGTAGCAATCAACAACTTCATTTTCAATTCTGCATTCTTCATTTTCATTACATCCAACTGGTCTTGAAACAGTGACGTTACCGCCAACACATTGGATTTCCACGGAGCAGTTAGGCAGGAGTAGTTTGTCTCCAGTCTGCGGTTACACAGTTTCAGGTTTCAGTCAAATGATTTCAACAAATAAAAAGCAAGATTTTAGTTGAATCGAAAGATTTCAGTTACATGGAAGCAGTTTAACAATACTTTCAGTTTACATGAAAAGAGTTTAACAACACTTTCAGTTACATGAAAACAGTTTAACAATACTTTCAGTTACATAGAAACAGTTTAACAATACTTTCAGTTACATGGAAACAGTTTAACAATACTTTCAGTTACATGGAAACAGTTTAACAACACTTTCAGTTACAAGGAAACAGTTTAACAACACTTTCAGTTACATGAAAAGAGTTTAACAATACTTTCAGTTTACATGGAAAGAGTTTAACAACACTTTCAGTTACATAAAAAGAGTTTAACAATACTTTCAGTTACATGAAAAGAGTTTAACAATACTTTCAGTTACATGGAAACAGTTTAACAATACTTTCAGTTACATGGAAACAGTTTAACAATACTTTCAGTTACATGGAAACAGTTTAACAATACTTTCAGTTTACATGGAAAGAGTTTAACAATACTTTCAGTTACATGGAAAGAGTTTAACAACACTTTCAGTTACATGGAAAGAGTTTAACAATACTTTCAGTTACATGGAAACAGTTTAACAATACTTTCAGTTTACATGGAAACAGTTTAACAATACTTTCAGTTACATGGAAAGAGCGTAACAATACTTTCAGTTACATTGAAACAGTTTAACAATACTTTCAGTTACATGGAAACAGTTTAACAATACTTTCAGTTACATGGAAACAGTTTAACAATACTTTCAGTTACATGGAAACAGTTTAACAATACTTTCAGTTACATGGAAACAGTTCAACAATACTTTCAGTTTACATGGAAACAGTTTAACAATACTTTCAGTTACATGGAAACAGTTTAACAATACTTTCAGTTACATGGAAAGAGTTTAACAATACTTTCAGTTACATGAAAAGAGTTTAACAATACTTTCAGTTACATGGAAACAGTTTAACAATACTTTCAGTTACATGGAAACAGTTTAACAATACTTTCAGTTACATGGAAACAGTTTAACAATACTTTCAGTTACATGGAAAGAGTTTAACAATACTTTCAGTTACATGGAAAGAGTTTAACAACACTTTCAGTTACATGGAAAGAGTTTAACAATACTTTCAGTTACATGGAAACAGTTTAACAATACTTTCAGTTTACATGGAAACAGTTTAACAATACTTTCAGTTACATGGAAAGAGCGTAACAATACTTTCAGTTACATTGAAACAGTTTAACAATACTTTCAGTTACATGGAAACAGTTTAACAATACTTTCAGTTACATGGAAACAGTTTAACAATACTTTCAGTTACATGGAAACAGTTTAACAATACTTTCAGTTACATGGAAACAGTTCAACAATACTTTCAGTTTACATGGAAACAGTTTAACAATACTTTCAGTTACATGGAAACAGTTTAACAATACTTTCAGTTACATGGAAAGAGTTTAACAATACTTTCAGTTACATGGAAACAGTTTACATGGAAACAGTTTAACAATACTTTCAGTTACATGGAAACAGTTTAACAATACTTTCAGTTACATGGAAACAGTTTAACAATACTTTCAATTACATTGAAACAGTTTAACAATACTTTCAATTTACATGGAAACAGTTTAACAATACTTTCAGTTACATGGAAAAAGTTTAGTAATACTTTCAGTTACATGGAAGCAGTTTAGTAATACTTTTAGTTACATGAAAAGAGTTTAACAATACTTTCAGTTACATAGAAACAGTTTAACAATACTTTCAGTTACATAGAAACAGTTTAACAATACTTTCAGTTACATAGAAACAGTTTAACAATACTTTCAGTTACATAGAAACAGTTTAACAATACTTTCAGTTACATAGAAACAGTTTAACAACACTTTTAGTTACATGAAAAGAGTTAAACAATACTTTCAGTTACATGGAAACAGTTTAACAACACTTTTAGTTACATGAAAAGAGTTTAACAATACTTTCAGTTACATAGAAACAGTTTAACAATACTTTCAGTTACATGGAAACAGTTTAACAATACTTTCAGTTACATAGAAACAGTTTAACAATACTTTCAGTTACATGGAAACAGTTTAACAATACTTTTAGTTACAAGGAAACAGTTTAACAATACTTTCAGTTACATGGAAACAGTTTAACAATACTTTCAGTTTACATGGAAAGAGTTTAACAATACTTTCAGTTTACATGGAAAGAGTTTAACAACACTTTCAGTTACATGAAAAGAGTTTAACAATACTTTCAGTTACATGAAAAGAGTTTAACAATACTTTCAGTTACATGGAAACAGTTTAACAATACTTTCAGTTACATGGAAACAGTTTAACAATACTTTCAGTTACATGGAAACAGTTTAACAATACTTTCAGTTTACATGGAAAGAGTTTAACAATACTTTCAGTTACATGGAAAGAGTTTAACAACACTTTCAGTTACATGGAAAGAGTTTAACAATACTTTCAGTTACATGGAAACAGTTTAACAATACTTTCAGTTTACATGGAAACAGTTTAACAATACTTTCAGTTACATGGAAAGAGCGTAACAATACTTTCAGTTACATTGAAACAGTTTAACAATACTTTCAGTTACATGGAAACAGTTTAACAATACTTTCAGTTACATGGAAACAGTTTAACAATACTTTCAGTTACATGGAAACAGTTTAACAATACTTTCAGTTACATGGAAACAGTTCAACAATACTTTCAGTTTACATGGAAACAGTTTAACAATACTTTCAGTTACATGGAAACAGTTTAACAATACTTTCAGTTACATGGAAACAGTTTAACAATACTTTCAGTTACATGGAAACAGTTTACATGGAAACAGTTTAACAATACTTTCAGTTACATGGAAACAGTTTAACAATACTTTCAGTTACATGGAAACAGTTTAACAATACTTTCAATTACATTGAAACAGTTTAACAATACTTTCAGTTTACATGGAAACAGTTTAACAATACTTTCAGTTACATGGAAACAGTTTAGTAATACTTTCAGTTACATGGAAGCAGTTTAGTAATACTTTCAGTTACATGGAAACAGTTTAACAACACTTTTAGTTACATGAAAAGAGTTTAACAATACTTTCAGTTACATGGAAACAGTTTAACAATACTTTCAGTTTACATGGAAACAGTTTAACAATACTTTCAGTTACATGGAAAGAGCGTAACAATACTTTCAGTTACATTGAAACAGTTTAACAATACTTTCAGTTACATGGAAACAGTTTAACAATACTTTCAGTTACATGGAAACAGTTTAACAATACTTTCAGTTACATGGAAAGAGCTTAACAATACTTTCAGTTACATGGAAACAGTTTAACAATACTTTCAGTTACATGGAAACAGTTTAACAATACTTTCAGTTACATGGAAACAGTTCAACAATACTTTCAGTTTACATGGAAACAGTTTAACAATACTTTCAGTTACATGGAAACAGTTTAACAATACTTTCAGTTACATGGAAAGAGTTTAACAATACTTTCAGTTACATGGAAACAGTTTACATGGAAACAGTTTAACAATACTTTCAGTTACATGGAAACAGTTTAACAATACTTTCAGTTACATGGAAACAGTTTAACAATACTTTCAGTTACATGGAAACAGTTTAACAATACTTTCAATTACATTGAAACAGTTTAACAATACTTTCAGTTTACATGGAAACAGTTTAACAATACTTTCAGTTACATGGAAACAGTTTAACAATACTTTTAGTTACATGGAAACAGTTTAACAATACTTTCAATTACATAGAAACAATTTAGCAATACTTTCAGTTTACATGGAAACATTTAAACAATACTTTCAGTTTACATGGAAACATTTAAACAATACTTTCAGTTTACATGGAAACAGTTTAACAATACTTTCAGTTACATGGAAACAGTTTAACAATACTTTCAGTTTACATGGAAATAACTGAACAAAAATTTCATTTTACATGGAAACAACTGAACAAGATGTGTATTGTCTCAATTACATAAATATGCTTGTGTACGTGCTCGAGTGCGAGCAAGTGTGTGTGAGTATACGCGTGTCTGCATGGACAAGTGCGAGCAAATATGTGTGAGTATATGCGTGTCTGCATGCGCGAGTACGAGCAAGTGTGTGTGAGTATATGCGTGTTTTCATGCGCGAGTACGAGCAAGTATGTGTGAGTATATGAGTGTTTACGTGCGCAAGTACGAGCAAGTATGTGTGAGTATACGCGTGTCTGCATGGACAAGTACGAGCAAGTATGTGTGAGTATACGCGTGTCTGCATGGACAAGTACGAGCAAGTATGTGTGAGTATACGCGTGTCTGCATGGACAAGTACGAGCAAGTATGTGTGAGTATATGAGTGTTTACGTGCGCAAGTACGAGCAAGTATGTGTGAGTATACGCGTGTCTGCATGGACAAGTACGAGCAAGTATGTGTGAGTATATGAGTGTTTACGTGCGCAAGTACGAGCAAGTATGTGTGAGTATATGAGTGTTTACGTGCGCAAGTACGAGCAAGTATGTGTGAGTATACGCGTGTCTGCATGGACAAGTACGAGCAAATATCTGTGAGTATATGCGTGTTTACGTGTGCATGTGATCAACTTACAGCCAGGTATCCGTTGTTATAGAAACAACCACACTGTTCAGGTGAGATACACCTGTCTCCTTCCTGGACTTTGTTGTCTTCACAGAAACATCCCTCGGTGCAGGTAGCAGTTCCTGCTGTCTGCGGTGTGTTTATGTTGAGACATGTCCGCGGATTATCACTACCACAAGCCTTGTAGATCATGTTATTTGGACAGATAGGAACTGTGGACATTGGATTAACACATTAAATACTGCTTTTGAAAACTCGTTGTAGCAGACTTAACTTTTACTCACTGTTTTACTAGGCGAGGAGCGTCTGGTCAAATGGATTAGAGCGCGGCTTCCATCCGGTAGACCCGTGTTCAATTCACAGTAAGGACAACGGATTATTTTCTGTTGTAGGCATAAATGAAGTATGCTAACCTGAACAGCTTCGCGGCGACTGCACTAGCCATTAATTAATAATTCCTCTCGTACTGTTATACGTTACATAGGGCCTGCAAGTAATTTCTCCATACCGCTCTATCCTGGGCAACTCACTCAATCTCCTCCATGGAACTGAGACCCATATTTCCTGCCTCCCTCAGCAAAGTTCGTTTCAGGGTCTCCTTAGGTCGACCTCTCTTTCTTGAACCCTTTGCATCCCACTTCAATGCCTGCTTTGATATTCGTTGATCATTTCTCCTCAAGGTGTGCCCAACATATCTCCATCTTCTCTTTCTTATAACAGTTGTCACTAGTGGTTGACCAGACATGTCTCTGATTTCATCACTTCTCCTGAATTCGTTCCATTTTATATTCATTATTTTTCGCAGACATCTATTTTCAAATGCATTCAACTTGCTTTCTATATCTTTAGTCATTTTCCAACTCTCGCTGGCATATGTTATGAACTAGCCATGCCGCCATTAAATTCATCAGGCTCTCGTCACACCTGTCCTACACCTGTCCTACACCTGTCCTACACCTGTCCTACACCTGTCCTACACCGTCCTAAAATAGTGGTACTACAGGCATAACAACCGTGTTGCTTTTTTTTTCACTAGTAAGATGTATATACAATTTAAGCTGTAGATTTCTTATTTTATAATTACTAACGGGACGCTGGCTCGTCTAAGGGGGTAGACTCTTTTATCCGGTTTTTTCCCAGCAACTTAAGAAGGCGAAACAGAAACAAAATGTGCAGAAACCAAATGTGCTGACATAACTGATTGGCTCCTATAAGCCGATGGGACCACCAATATTTATGTGTTTTAGAACGATCTTAAAGAAAATTCATTTACCTTTAAAATGGTATATTACTCATAAAAATCTGTTAATAATTAAGAAAACTGCAGTTGAATTTGTACATGCACCTGCAAATAGGAAATGTAACCTAAATTTCAGCCACAACCCGTTTTTAAATTCAGTAACAAGACAGTTAAAGGTCTATAGCTGCGTAACTGAAACAACAAACGCACGCTATAAGGCGCAAATCAAGTACAGACCCCCAAAAAGTGGCTTAACAAACAAATGATTAGTGCAGAGAGAATGGAGAAGTTAAAAAAAGATACAAATGAGGAACGGAGAAATAGTTGTCAAAAGTTTCATGTAAAACTTAGGATATCAATAATAAGACCTTACTGTCCGAGTGGTTACCGGGGTCGAAATTTAGGTGTAAAGAATAGAACCACTATTACCTGCCACGCATGTCGTAAGAGGCGACTAGGAGGTTTGGATGAAATCGGATGCACATGTCTTAAACGTGTAGAAGTCTATGAGTTTAAGGCCTACCTTTGCCCGAGTGGTTACCGGGGCCCAAATTTGGGGTGCAAAGAATAGAACCACTGTTACCTGCCACGCATGTCGTAAGAGGCGACTAAGGTGGTTTGGCTGAAATCGGATGCACATTTCCTAAACGTGTAGAAGTCTATGCGTTTAGGGGCCTACCAAACCAATGTGCAACGTATACACGTTCTTGGCAAAGATCAAACATATCACAAAGAGTGATTAAAATTGGTCGTAAAGAACGAATGCAAAGAAGAAGATAAGACCTTACTACGCCAAAGCGATGGGAAAGAGGGATCAAGAAAGAGAAGACGACCTAATGAGACCCTGACACGAACTTCGCTGAGAGAGATAAGAAATATCGGTCTCAGTTCCATGGAAGAGATTGAGCGAGTTGCCTAGGATAGAGCGGTATGGATAAATTGCTTGCAGGCCCTATGTTATAACGGTACGAGAGGAATTATTATTATTATTATGGGAATAAGAGACAGCAACTAGGTACAAAAAAAGTTGTATGTTAACCAAAACTGTTATAGTTAAACTACAACACTTACCTTCACAAGCGGTGACCTTAGCCTTCCAGCCACTGACATCAGCCTTTTCGTTATCGGTACAATCCCATGCCATGATCTCAGCAAATCTACATATGCCGTCGTTCAAGTCACCGTCAATATGACATAGATCATAGACACAAGATAAACGAAACTGGTCAAGGTCCGTTGCACGTTTTAGCTTCAGACAATCCTACATGAACAATCAAAGCACAACAGCAATGAGCACGTTGAGATGACGACAGTGCTTAGCACGTTTATAACAGGACAAAATTTAGCACTTTCACATCATTTGAGACTTTTAACTCAACCTATACCACTGACTACTTCAACGGCGAAAAAAATCTAGGTAAATCTCAAAATTATCCACTATAACATTTAAAAAAGAGCCTTTTATTTCACTTAGTACTAAACTTTTGAAGTTTGTAGCGTAACTAAAATTAAATATATATATACAGGGTGTTCAACTTAAAAGCAGCCCGTGAATTGAGCTAATCTGGCATATATGTATGGAAATGCGAAGGTTCAGTTATGACGTAGTATAGGTCAAGGTTGTGTGACGGTGTGTAATTGTAGTGCGGCAAGGGCGATGAACAAATGTGACGTAGGACGAGCTAGTCAGAACCCGTTTAAATAGTAAAATATCACAACTCAATTTTTACCTGGCAACTTTCGAATTGTCAATGGGGCTGCAATTATCTTGAACACCCTGTATTTTTCTATAGAGTTGCAGTAGCGTAGTTGTTAGTGAATTCACTTCTAAGACTTGAGGTTCGGGTTCAATTCCACAGTTGGCATGAAATATTTATCCGATATGCTCTCTGGTCCACGCAGCCTTAATTAGATACCGGGAAAAGCACTGTGAAATAAATGCGACTGTTGTGATGTTATCCATCGTGTGCCGATGATCAATGAAAAATACAGGCTTAATACCGTGTTACCCAATATACCTCGAAGTATGAAAGGCTTTCTTTACTTTTTTGTTTAGATATCAACGCTTTCTGTGATAAAAATAACTGTGTTATCATAAAACAATTGCTACCAAATCTAGATAATATTTACGGTAAGGAATATTGCGGGCCTCTGTGAATTTCTGTTAATTTTTTTCTTTGATTTCAAATACTTTCTCTCCCGAGTGGTTACCGGGGCCCAAATTTGGGATATAAAGAGTAGAACCACTGTTACCTGCCACGCTTGTCGTAAGAGGCGACTAAGGAGGTTTGGCTGAAATTGGATGCATGTGTCCTAAATGTGTAGTAGTCTATGCGTTTAGGGGGCCTACCTAAACAATGGAGCCTCAACTGGGTACCAGACATGCTCTGGGAAAGTAAAGGCGGCCGGCGTGATGCTGACCACATCACCCATCGTGTGACGACGGTCAATGAAAATACAGGCCTAACACTGTATTGACCTATATACCACGAGGTATGAAAGGGTTCCTTTTCCCTTTCCAAACCAATGTACAACGTATACACGTTCTTGGAAAAGATCAAAGATATCACAAAGAGTGATTAAAATTAGTTGTAAAGAACGAACGATGAAAAAAAAATACTTTCCTTCTACTTCAAATACTTTTTTTTCAAATATTCTATTTCTTCATGATTATATTGTTCACAATGTCTTCTCCCATTTATTCCACATACTTTCTCACAATTTTCTTCCACTATCTATCTCTTTTTGTGCCACGCATATTTAACGACATGATGTCTCTTTTTTCTTTCAGATGATGTGTGATGCTAACTAATACAATTTCCCGAATCTTTTCAGACCTTATGGTATGATGCGCATATTACTTCATATTTCTAGACCCTAGTGTACAGGAGGTAGGAATGTCACTTCCTTTCCTCATGTGTGGAGCGTCGAGTGCAGAATTGAACACACAACTCTCTAGAGTCAGTCAATAGACAAGCGTCTACACATTACGCTAATCAGTCCCCCGTGTTTGATGTTACTGACCTTAAATGGAGATGTTTTATTGTCCATCAGTTTGCTACACTCTCGATCAATGATGGCTTTAGGGTAGAAACACTGGCTGTCGCCAGAGCCATGCTGACCAGGATGACAGTTGGCAGTGCAGGTGGTATTATCTACAATCCAAGACTGGGCAAACACTTCATCATCGTCATCCTGAAAATTAAATCATATTCACTCAATCAAGTGCCATGCCTGCCGGCGTAGGCGATCATGTCTCTCCACAACTCTCTTTACTTGTGCATGTAATCAGTTGTGACGTCGACCTTTTGTCGAACAATGATGTCAGTCCATCCATCTTCTCCCTCGGTCTGCCACGATATCTCCTTCCCTGAATTTTACTTGTAGTCACTAAATGGTCTAAACCTTCTCTTCGCATATATGCCCGAAAATCTTGATTGTCTGATTCTTATTTTTTGATAAGGTTTCTTTGTGTGCAGGCCTGATTTAAAACCTCCTCGTTTGTTTTCTTTGCTGTCCATGAAATTTTCAGCATTCTTCTGTTAAACCACATCTCTGTGGCTTCCAATGATCTTAATGATTGTTTCTTCATTGTCCATGATTCGCTGTCATACGTAAGCATTAGTTCAATATAGCACTGGAGTACTCGTTTTCACAATGTCATTTGTAGTGAAGGTGGTGCCAAACCTGGACACTGACAACAAATGATAGAAGAAAACTAGTCACGACAGAGATGAAGTGTCTACGCGGAATGTTTGGTGTAACAAGAAGAGACCGGTTGAGAAATGAAGACATCAGGGAAAAAGTGGGTACAACATCAGAGTTCATCAAGAAACAACAAATTAAATGGTTCAGCCACGTAAGCAGATTACAAACAAACAGACACCTCAAAGAGCAATGCTGCTCCGATACAATGGGTACAAAGCAAAAGA
Source organism: Arion vulgaris (assembly GCA_020796225.1). Lineage (NCBI taxonomy): Eukaryota > Metazoa > Mollusca > Gastropoda > Stylommatophora > Arionidae > Arion > Arion vulgaris. The sequence continues at coordinate 7,438,513 of CM036772.1, read as the reverse complement.
CCGGCCACGCATTAGATGGACCTCAGAGATAACAAAGGCGACGAAAGAGACTATCTACGAAGCGCATACGAGGGCCCGTTTTAGAAATCTCTTCTTGACCTGACGCTGTGAGGCAAACAGGATTCGAGAAAGAAAGAAAGATTGGTAGTGAAGATTTATCACTACAAACCAGATCACCCAGATAACATTACAAATATCAATAACACTTAATTTCATTACAGTCTACCTGAAAATTAAATGACATAACACGCATCAGTCCTGACATATATAGAGGAACAGACAACAGAAAAGGCATCTTTCTCAAGCAAATAAATTTATATAAATTGTTATATGAACCAGATGGTCCTATGTTTGGCCGTGAATTGTGTAGGTTTTATTCGTTGCACTACCAGAGATCAGTTGCATGTTACAGAACAATTTAAAGTTGTCAAAAACCCTGAATAATGTTTTATTTAGGCTGTGCAGTTGAAAAAAATTGCTATTGTTGATTATTTCACTCTGGAGACCATACGACGTTGTTTACAATTCAACATGGCTGCATTTTACATGGTAACCCGATAATTTATGAATGCGAATGATAGATAAATATTCATTTTATACCACCCTAGTAGTTACTCGCCCGTGTGTTTCCGGTGCCGGCAAGGGAAACAAAGAATTGTAACACTGCGCCCTACAAGGCATGTCGTAAGAGGTGTCTAAGGTAGGGGTTCGCCCGTGTACTGCCAGGGCCCGAAAGGAAAGAAAAGTATACGCATCAATGTATACCTGACAGGCATGTCGTAAGAGGTTGTAAGAGTGTCGCATGTTGTGGGGCTGTCTACTTCACTCAGTAGAAAGATTAAGGCAACATCTTCAACAAACATGGAAAGTACAAATATAAGAAATAACCTAATTGGAAGGGATGGCAAGAGAGAGGAAGAGCTGGAAGAAATTTGTTGAAGACCTGTGATCCCTTGGAAGTTGAATGATGAAGAAGAAGAAAACTAACATATGTTATATATCAATGACATTTGCTCAAAACAAACATTTATAAAGCTTACAAACAGTTAACATTTTACAGACATATGCACAAGTAAGAATTGTGGAACAGAACCTTGCTTGAATTACATTGACGGAACACGTAATAACAAAGTGCTGTAGTTTTACAAAATACATAAACACTGACAATACACAGCAAACGTTTCGACCAAAAGGCCTTTATCAAGCAAACGATACAACATGAGTGACGAATTTCACAGCACACTACATATAGACCAGCATATGTTATTTATCAATGACATTTGCTCAAAACAAACATTTATAAAGCTTACAAACAGTTAACATTTTACAGACATATGCACAAGTAAGAATTGTGGAACAGAACCTTGCTTGAATTACATTGGCGAAACACGTAATAACAAAGTGCTGTAGTTTTACAAAATACATAAACACTGACAATACACAGAAACGTTTCGACCAAAAGGCCTTTATCAAGCAAACGATACAACATGAGTGATGAATTTCACAGCACACTACATATAGACTACGACAGAGACATTCCAACAGTCTCAAAAATAAAAATCTTTACTGCAGTCTCTCCCTATTTTGAAATACATTAATTAAGAAACAAAGACAACAAAAGTTATTAATAATTTAAGTAACAACAACTACAGAAAAGAAATGAACCTGATGATCAGTGGAATTCGAACAGGCAGGTCCAAGCAGATTATCATCTTTTGGATTGCCATTGTAGTTTCCACAGAGTCCACACACATTGTCTTTAGCATTTGTAGGAACTGTGACCTCTACAACATCCTTGCTATCCCAGGAAACTAGAAGGTCAAACACCGTCCAGAGTTGCTGAAAAGTGGGTGAGATGAGATGAATCATGTTCGGGTAATTTTAGTTTGTTTGATATGATGCGACTGAGAGATGATGCTGGCGGTGTTGATGCTGGTGATGATGTTAGTGAATATAATAATGGTGAGGATGATGATGATGGTAATGATATTGGTGATGAATTTGGTGGTGAGGTTGGTGATAATATTAGTGATGATGTTGGTTATGATGATGATAACGATGATCGCAATGATCTTGGTGAGGATGATGATGGTGATGCTGATGATATTGGTGAGGATGATGATGTTGGTGATGATGTTGTTGATGATGTTGGTGATGATGATGTTGTAACTACAACTTGGGTCTCTGTGGTGTGTAGGTTAAGTGCTCTCGTTCCAAATATATTCGATTCGCTCCTTCGTGGAGGCATTTCCAGAGAACCCTTATTTTATTGTAGGTGAGATCGAGTTCCTAGTCATATCAGAGACGGAGAATAAAATGTAGGTCCCTTGTTCAAGCTGAACACATAAAAGAATCTTTGACAGTTCAAAATCGAGAAGAGTAGGCTGGAAATCCGCTGCCTCAGAAAAATTCAGTAGAAAGATCAAGAAGTAAAATATATACCAAATAGTTTCACCATTTTCTAAATTACATCTGAGATTCTCTGCGGTGCTACTGAGTTCGTGCACTGCCACTGAGATCTTCTTGTGTAAGAAAGAGATCAAAGTACAAATGGTTACTCACTGAAGTGCAATGATGATAGTTCTATCAATCAATCAATCAATCAATCAATCAATCAAAAGAAGCAGATAGTAAAGAATGTTTGCACAGAACATCTTCCACCCTACATGCACCAGCAAGATAACTTGATAAAGTAGCAAGTTGAACTATGTAATAAATCAAAGATGAGTGTGATTCGTATAGTTGAATCAGGAATTGTGAGACAAAACTGGCTGGAAGTACTGGTACAGACAGTAATCAGAGAAATCGCCTTCATTTTTGTCCCTGGGCAGGCATGAGTCTGAGGGTAGTGAACGAGCTGATAGATTGGCTAGTTTGGCTATAATATTAGAGGGAGATGCTATGGACCGAAATGACATTCTTAACGCATCGAGAAAGTCTTTCCGAACAGAGGCGTTTCAGGGTTGTGAATCCCACTCGCCGATCAGATTGAGAGAGATGGGTGTCGATATGCAGCCCGAAAAGAAGGACATACCAAATATGCAAAGAGATTGATAAATCAACAACGAACTGGTGTGTTGGGCAGCTGAACGCTGCTGGATTTGTTGAGGCGGAGATCGGAGCACCTATGGACATGTCCAGAGTGCTATGATGATAGTCCTCATATAACTGATAACTGATAATAAAGATGTGTGTTAATGTTTAACTTACAATTCTACCATTGTTGACTGTGATACCGAAACGATGACCATCATAATACTGTCTGACCACTCTGCCATCAACAACAATACGTCCTCCTTGTTCTAGTCGAATCTCTTTATCAAAGATGTACACTCTAACAGCATTCACATAAGAATAGTGCCCTGGTCGAGAGTTGGCTTTCTTCCTAGCCTGGATTTCCACCCTGGATTTAGAAATGGTCTTATTCATTTTATTATGAAACAGTCAATCTATAATCTCATTGGCTAAACTGGAATCGGGTTTTGGTGACTTCTTCTTTTCTTCCAACATTTACTTCTTTATAGAAGGGTTGGGGGCGTAGTGATGTTGTGTGTGCTTGTTTTAAGGTACTTTGTAAGCTGATATTAAATTTCGTAAGGCTGTTCTTGATGCCGTCACTCCACCTATTGCGTGATCTTCCCCTTGCTTTGTACTCGTCATACGTGTTCTGTGTTGCTCTTCGTGGTAGGCGATACAAAGGCATTCTTGTCATGTGCCCAAACCATTTAATCTGGTATTCTTTTGTGAATTGCGTGACTGGTTTTACATCCAGTCTTCTGATTTCTTCATTTCTAACTGTGTCTCTTATTGTCACACCAGCAGAGAAAGCTTATCATCAAATTAAGAAAGAGGCAGTCATTATTTTTCGGGTATGTGATGAGAAAGGGAGGTTTAGAACAGATTGTAACAACTGGTAAAATCGAGCGGAGACGAGACAGAGCGGAGACGAGACAGAGCGGAGACGAGACAGAGCGGAGACGAGACAGAGCGGAGACGAGACAGAGCGGAGACGAGACAGAGCGGAGACGAGACAGAGCGGAGATGAGACAGAGCTGAGACGAGACAGAGCGGAGACGAGACAGAGTGGAGACGAGACAGAGCGGAGAGAATACAGAGCGAAGACGAGACAGAGCGGAGACGAGACAGAGCGGAGACGAGACAGAGCGGAGACGAGACAGAGCGGAGACGAAACAGAGCGGAGACGAAACAGAGCGGAGATGAGACAGAGCAGAGACAAGACAGAGAGGAGACGAAACAGAGCGAAGCAGAGACGAGACAGAGCGGAGAGGATGACAGAGATATACAATTTTTGGATAGCCTAACTTCATAGCACGGAAGAGCGTCAACATCTGAAATGATAGCAAACACCAGAGACATCGATTTGTGGAGATCCAGGATAACCTACGTCAGAAGCACGGCACCTGGTGATGATGTCACTTGAAACACTAAACATGTTGTTATATTAGCAAATTAATCAAATAGGTATATTCATTCGTTTGTTTGTTTGCGTTCTTTCCTTCCTTCTTTACGACCATTCAAATCACTCTTTGTGATATGTGTGACTTTAGCAAAGAACGACTCTATTGAGCGTCCGTTCGTAGACCTCTACACGTGTAAGGCAGGCGCTTTCGAAAATTTCAGCCTACGGGAAATGTTTGAGTTTGTCTCGTTGACAGTCAGTCCCTCACATATTCTCTTCCTTCGTGTGTTCATTCCTCTTTAATGATAATTTTTCGCTATTAATTTGGGCTTTATTATCCGCATCAACGAGTATGTCTACACTTTTCGTTCTTTCTGACTGTGTGAGGTCGTTCCGGATTAGGAACATTCTCAGCCATTTGGGACACGTGGGCTTGTCGACTGAATGATCAATTTTCGGCTGTTTAATTGCCTTTATTTGGTCTGCGCCATTGAGTGCAATGCTGTGGTCGTCATCCTACACCAGAACGGATCATAATTTTTACAACTGGCAACATAATATCATCAAGAAAATAGCTGCAGTTCCATATTGAACTTACTGTAATGAACAATTTAATGATAATCAAGTTCAAACTCTGATTTTAACCCTTTCGCTGCTACATACTTTCCGAAGGCTGAGTTAAAAATAGCTACTCTTTGTTTCTAGATCACAAGCGTGAATGTACGCCTATAGCAGTGACAGTAGCAATGTATAACGTATTAACACGTCTTTAGCCCACAGTGGAGATATAATAACAGACGTGTTAATGCGTCTTTAGAAGTGAATGGGGAAACGTATATATACGTCCTTATCAGCTAAAGTTTAATAAGATTTATATTTTTAATGGGGTGCGTCTAATATAGTCTGTTTGATTTATGATGAAATGGTTATTTCTGACAAGAACTTACCTGAATGTCTGCAACTGTCCAGGCTGACATCCGTCCTGAGACATGACGTAATCACATTCTTCCTGAAAGTGCCACCAATGGTTGTCGTAGCTGATACAGTGAGGATCTCCAAAACACACACATTCGCCAATAGCTATTAGTCAGATGAGTATATATATATATATATATATATATAGTATTACACAGATAAGACTAAAAGTGTCACAGATATGTGGAGACAACAGTCGCATACACAGACAGGAGGTTACATAAGGATAGTTAGTCGCAGATATGTGGACATAATAGTCACAAACAGAGTCAGATGGTCACAGACAGGCAGTCACAGAATGAAAGTTAGTCCCATATAGAAATACACAGATGAAGTCTAAGTCAAGCAATACAGAAAAAGTCACATACATCTATCACATCTACTTACACAGTCGCAGGCACCCAAGTTAGGGACAAACAGGCACAATTAGATTACCAAGTAGGCAGATGTTAATGATACATCTGAAGTTAGATGTTACAGAGAGTTGCAGACAAATAGTCATAGATAGTCACGTACAGGCGGTCACTATTAAAGCCAGACACATGTAGCCACAGATACTCACAGACAGATAATCACAGCTAGAGACACATACAAACAGTCTTAGAGTGTCAAAGACAGGCAGTCGAAGTTAGTTACAGACAGACATTTAAATTCACACACAGATAGAGATAGTCACAGACATATATACATATTCACTAATAGCTATGTGTGAGAAACGACCAGACATAGATTAAAGGACAGACAGACAAAGAAAAAACGAATAGAAATATACCCTCGTATATTGTGACAGACATAAACAGAGAGAAAAACATACATAACACGCAGCGATAGACAGAAATTAAGATTTAACTATAAATTGACAGATATAAACAGATATAAACATATATAGTAACATATATACAGGTAAATACCAACAGAAATACACAAACAGAAGGCAGGCGGAGATGAATAAGGTACCAGGCAGACATAGAGAAATAGAGACAAGATGTCAACAAGAAAATGCAGTTGACGCCATTACTACAACACCCAAAGATCAAGATGGAAGTGGAAAGACAGATGATAAAAAGTATTTTCCTACTAAAACTTTGTTACCAGTGCCAAATTTGGTCTCTTACAGCAAAAACCACAGAAAGCTCATCACGTATGAAATGAAATTCTTGAGGAAGGCAGTGGGAGTCACCAGGAAATATAGACTGCGAAATGAGGACATCAGAAGCAGAGTGGGCATAACTTCATGCACCGAATACATCGAAAGACAACAAATGCAGTGGTTTGGACATTTAATGAGAATGAAATACAACCAACCACCAATAACAGCGTACAATAAAAAGAGATCGGGTACTAGAGCTAAGGGACGACCAAGAAAAAGATGGATAGACAATATCAAGACCACACTACATAAACACGGATATAACACAACAAGGGCGACTCATCTGGCCCTGGAACTCAAATTAAAGCTCCCGCCCCTAAACTTAACGGCAAGAGTGGACAACCAACTACATCTTCTACCTGGGAATAGACAATAGACCAGACATACATGCTCATGAAAAGGATGAAAGAAAAATCTGCAGAGATAGAAAGTGAAAGACAGCTATTACGTTAATTATATATATGTGAGATGCTGAGGACGATGGTAGCTTTCAATGAGACAATCAATTGTAGAGTTATAGAAATCTATCTTTATTACTAGTAGTGGTATTCTATGGACAAAAGCGACATCATCAGCGCTCTTAGAGAAAACATAGGCTCTGAAGATTTCAACGAAGACGATAAAGGGTATTCTCTATCTCGGTTGTGCAAGTTGTGCATACCAATAGATGCGGCAAGACGGGAAAGCCTAGAGAGAAACATCAGTAGATACATAAACCAACACAGAACTGGAGTAGTTTGTCTAAACACACTGAAATACATGCTTTAGGGGGAATCGGGGCAGTTATAGACATATCCGATGTGCGATTTAGATGATCCTCATATGCAGTGGCGGCTCGCGATCGTTTTTATTGATGGGGCCAGACACACATTTTCGGGAAAATCATGGTATTTGGGTTAGGTAATATTTTAATCCATTAAATAATAAATACACTTTACACATTATTTTTGGCCCAGCCCCTCTGGTTAATGAAGAGCCGCCACTGCTGATATGAAATATGAACAATGAACTAATAGTAGTTTAAATGGTTTTAAAAACCCTTAATAGTAGTGAAAAGAAGAAACACATGCAGAGTGAGACCGACGTTTGTTCATCTCTGGAGGCCGTAGAGATGTCGTTGTATAGAAGAATGTTAAAAATACCATGAACTGTTAAAATTATTAATAATGATGATTTGAAAAAAAAATGAGGCACCGAGAAAACTTATTGTCATTACAAGTCAGAGGTATTCATCATTTGTTGGGATGTGATGAGAAAGAGAGGTTTAGAACACATTGTGACAACCAGTGAAATTAACTTTAGACGAGAAAGACAGCGAGCTGGACAGTCTGGTTTCATGGCACGGAAAAGTGTCAACAACTAAGCTGATAATCAGCACTACGAACAGAAGTTTGTGGAGATCCATGATCATCTAAGCTGGCATGGCACTTGATGATGATGATAAAAATATGTATAGTGTGAGATGGAGATGAGACTGAAACTAATTGAGTTATTCTAATCTACTTATTAGTCACGATGACAATATACTCACGAATACAAACTAAACCGTCTCCTCTGTAGCCACGATTGCAGATACATCGGTATGACCCGTCCAAGTTTTCACATCGGGCATTTGGATCACAATTGTTGAGGGTTGAGTTTAAGCATTCGTTGATGTCTGTGAAAAGTTATTTCAATATGGGTTGGTACAATATACAATAGACTGAATCACTACAAGCGACAACAATTTGCAGAATAATGCTTATCTGCGTTCCGGGGCACATAGGTGTCGTTGGCAATGAGAGAGCAGAGAGGCTGGCTGGCTCTGCCACCATATCAGCGGCCCAGCCAATGGATAAAGCTGATATTTTGAACGCCCCCATAGAGTGTGTCCGAAAACGAAGATTTTCATTTAAACCAATTCACGTTAACTACTAAATTGCAGGAGCTGGGTTTGAAGATTAGAGTAGCAAGAAAATAACAGCATAACAGGTATATGAGTAGGCTCATCACTGAAAATAGAACTGGTACGGTCAGTCGCTGGACGCTGTTGGAGATATTGCGTAGGAGATGGGAGCACCTATGATCATGTTCGGAGTGCAATGAAGATATTTCAAACTGAAGCTGAACTGAACATACGTTTTGATTTCTACAATGATAGTTTTTGTTGGTACAGTACTATTCTCTATTGGTACAATGATATGCTTTATTGGTAGGGTAATAACGCTATTTACATTTAACGTAATAGAAATAGTCACAACAGTCACTGTTAGTTGAACGTATGCAGTTCACGAACTCCGAAACACCGGCGAGTGTCCCCGATTTAGATTAGATGATTGTGAAAATATTTTGCAGGAGTTTTATTTTTTATCTCCCTAATGAAATTTGCCCAGGCAGCGATTTCCAGCCTGTTCTTCTCGATTTTGAACTGTCAATTACTCTATTACGTCCTCAAATTGGACAAGGATATACGTTTTATTGTCAGTCTCCGACAGGACTAGGAACTCGATCTCACCTACACTGCGATCAGGGATCTCTGGAAAAGTATACGATGACTCCACGTTGGAATCAACCAATTACCTTTAGAACGAGAGGCGATCACCTAACTTCTACACCACAGAGAACTCCACAATGAAGTAATAAAGTATTGTTACCCAACCCAACCCAACCCCGTCCCAACCCAACCCAACCCAACCCCATCCAAGACTATTTTCAGATATGGTTTAGCATTCAGGTATGGATCACCTGTTACTGTAATTAACGTTGTTACCTTGACAAGATGTCTTGCCAGTCTGCTTATAACCTGGTTTGCAGTCACAGCGAAAGTCTCCAGGTGTGTTGACACAGGTAGCACTGTAAGGACAAGGGTTGGATGCCACACATTCGTTATCATCTGGAACCAAAAACCCACAAGAACGGTGAGTTATCGTTATTCGTTAATGCAACTCGAGCAATACATTTCACAATAGAGAACACATTACCAAAACAAATACGACAATACGATACATGGATCCGCAAATCTAAACTATTCACAAACAAACAAAAATTATAACGTATTTATGCAAACACAATACAGTGCCCAGCGTGTTCGTAGCGCGTTGGACTACTGGTGACTATCCCTCTGTGTGTGTGGGTTCAATTCCGCGGGATGACAGAAAAAGCCACAGATTCCCAGATTTACGGTGTTCGTGGTACCGAACCGAAGGGTTACTATGTCCATGGCACCGAGCCGAAGAGATGAAAAGCTCAAGTGCTTCTGGATCGAAAAAAAAAGGATTTCTCAAACAAAAACAATATATTCATTAAAAAAATAACAGCATATTTGAAGAATACAGGAAAAGCACTGAGAAGTTAAAATGGCTGGCGTGATGTTGATCACAATACCCATCGTGTGATGACGGTCAATGAAAAATACGGATCTAATATAGTATTACCCAATATACATCGATATACGAACAATGGTTTCCTTTCCTTTTGTAATGATATATTGTCTGAATTAAGCTGTTCTTTCATTAGGTTGTGCTGTTTTTATGAACTATACCGTTTTAGTCTCCGCCATTTCTGCCCTTTCTTGCCTCATGAGCATAACGATGAAGTAGATATACAATAAAGATGACTAACTATAGTTGAAACAAAAATCAGAATACTAAGAGTATGCATATTCCCAATGGCAACGTATGGCTGTGAAGCATGGACATTTAATTTAAGGTAGTGAAAAAACATATGTGCTTTTGAATATAAGTGTTACAGAAGAGAGTCCTTCGTATATCATAGACAGAGAATAGAACAAATAGATCTGTCCAGAAAGAACTCAAAATCAAAGAAAACTGGTTGATGATACAAATAAGAAAGAGAAAATTTAGGTATTTTGGACATATAAAAGTCATGAAGGGCTGGAGAAGACCATCATGGAAGGAGGCATACCGGCAAAGAAAAGAAGAGGAAGACCACGAAGAAGATGGATTCAGGATGTAACTGATGGTTTGAATATGACGACTGCAGAGGCAGGACATCTGGCCTATGAGAGAGAGAAATTCCGGAAGACTGTTGGGGTGGCAACGTTCTGCTCAGGACAAGCTATTTGATGATGAATTAAAGTTCAACATAATCTTTCTCGTGTTTGTTTACAGATCTTACCTATACACTCTCGACCATTTGCTCGTGCTTGAGCACTATTGGTGACCACTCCTTTGCCATTCCAACCTGCAGGACAAACACACCTGTAACCTATGTCCTGGTCAACACAAGCAGCTATTGGATGACAGTCGTAGAAACCTAGGTCGCACTCGTCGAACTCTGAAATAAAAACAGACAATTCATCTAAAGGGGTCAATCAGACACATGGGCGTCTCCACGTATGTTGTTTTTGTTTAGTTCAGTGAGAGGGAAAATGAAGGAAAAACAGTTTAGTTGGTAGTTTGCTACTTGGAAACGGAGAAGACCAGACTAGCATAAAAATGTTTTATTAAAAAAAGCCACGTACAGAAACCTACAAATCCGAGGCGGTCAGACCGGATCAGATCAGATCTGGCGAAAACCGATGGGAGGCTGCGGTGACACTTAATAAATTGGCGTGTTAGAACAAAGACACGTATGTATGGTATCACATAGCCCGCCTGCCTAGTGTGTTCTTAGCACGTTGGAGTGCGGGTGACAATTCCTCTGTGAGTTCAATTCAGCGGACTGGCGGAAAAGTCACAGGTTCTCCAGATTTACGGTGTTCGTGGCACCAAATCGAAGGGTTACGATGTCCATAGCACCGAGCCGAAGAACTGAAATCTCAAGTCCTTCTGGATCGGAAAAAAATGGTATCACATAAGCAATCAAAATGATTAATCAAATCATAAAACTAACAATTGGGTGACACTTGCAAAACCTTGCCTTAACCGGTGAACCCACATGATCAGCCACATTAAACCTGATAATAGAGAGAAAGAGAGAGAGAAAGTAGAAGATGAGAGTAAAATGTTACAGAGAGTATGTGATTTGAGATTCAGACATAGTTGTTGATATGAAATAAAATATGCAGAGACAGTGATAGATAATATATGAATGAACTGTCCTTATTTGTTTCTGAGCCATACAATAAAGAGATAATTACGCCAGCACGATAGATCCGAATCTCCATCCAGAATGTTAATATTGTCTTGTTACTGTCGGCTACATCATTTTCCCAGCCATCTTATAGAACAGTAACTATATAGTGATGTCTGCAACTCTCTCTTCTAAAACAATAATTACTCAGTGATTTCTTTTTTCCCCAATCCAGAAGCACTTGAGCTTTTCAGCTCATCGGCTCGGTGCCATGAACATCGTAATCCTTCGGTTCGGTGCCACGAACACTGTCAATCTGGAGAACATGTAGCTTTTCTGCAAGCCCGCGGAATTGAACCGCACTCACAGGGGCTTGTCACCCGTCGCCCAATGCGCTACGAACACGCTGGGCAAGCGGGCTAGTAGAACACTAACTATACAGTGGTGACTGCAACTTTCTCTTCTGAAACATCACCCTCCTCCCCGCCCCAGTGACGACGTCAGTTTTCTAGAACAGCAACTATCTAGTGATAGTTGCAAATCCATCTGTAAGATCTTATCATAACCTCTTGGCTCATGACAAATCATACTACATATCTAATGCCACTAGTCAGCAATTACTTACTGAGAGGTTCCTGTGAGCAATAGAGATCTCCAATTGTCAGATTAGCTTCATTAAATTGTGCAGAGTTGCCATTGAAAAACGACACAATTGGCAGATATTCCTTGAGCGAGATTATTCCTGCATCAGCTCTGGTCGTGTTATCTCCGAAGTCACAGTTACATGGTCTGTTCGAAAATTAAAGAGTTGTAGTGGTGATTGGTTGAAAACCTAATTATTCTATTGAATGATTGGTTGGTTATCGAGTGATTCTATCAAGTGATTGGTTGGTTATTAAGGGATTCTATCAAGTGATTGGTTGGTTATTGAGTGATTCTGTCAAGTAATTCGTTGATTATTGAGTGATTCTATCAAGTGATTAGTTGGTTATTGGGGGATTCTATCAAGTATATAGCTAGTACTTTACTGATTATATCACTAATTTATTGTATTTAGTGATGGTCAGCATCTGCTCTGCAACAGCTTGATATTAAAGAGAGTTGACTATTAAACAACATTAAAAACAAGGAAAATTAAATATTTCGGACATATCAAAAGACATGAGTGCATAGGGAAAATAATTTTGGAGAGATTGGTGCCTGGAAGAAGAATGAGAGGAAGACCTAGAAGACGATGGGTGCAAGATGTCATTGATGATCTGAGAATGACTGCGGATAACGCCGGCCAACTTGCACAGAGCAGAGCGTTTTTCAGGACTGCTGTCATGGGAGCCAAGTTCTGGAAGGGACAAGCTACTTGATGAGGATGATTTGTTTTTTCAGGACTGCTGTCATGGGAGCCAAGTTCTGGAAGGGACAAGCTACTTGATGAGGATGATTTATATCTTGCCTTTATTTTAGTCGTCTTTATTTATATTGTGTAGTTATTTTATTGTCTGCACTTGTGTCTTGTTTTTATTTCATTATCTTTACCTGTTTAATGTCTGTATTTTATTGTCTGTACTTGTGTCTTGTTTTTATTTCATTGTCTTTACCTGTTTAATGTCTGTATTTTATTGTCTGTACTTGTGTCTTGTTTTTATTTCATTATCTTTACCTGTTTAATGTCTGTATTTTATTGTCTGTACTTGTGTCTTGTTTTTATTTCATTATCTTTACCTGTTTAATGTCTGTATTTTATTGTCTGTACTTGTGTCTTGTTTTTATTTCATTATCTTTACCTGTTTAATGTCTGTATTTTATTGTCTGTACTTGTGTCTTGTTTTTATTTCATTGTCTTTACCTGTTTAATGTCTGTATTTTATTGTCTGTACTTGTGTCTTGTTTTTATTTCATTGTCTTTACTTGTTTAATATCTGTATTTTATTGTCTGCACTTGTGTCTTCCTACTGTCATGAGTAAATATTCTGTTGAGAAATTTCTGACCTTGTTCTTTGTCCGTTGGCCGAGTCTAAACCTCCACAATTCTGTTCCTGTCCACAAGCGCACATACCTACAAGACCATTACTTCGTGGTTGACCTCCACCCCAGAATTTGTGCCGAACTGTGGAACCAGCACTCAACCAATATCCTCCTTGACTGAACAGCTATAAAAATAAAACACAATAAATAACGGAAAAAGTATAATGTGAAAACTAGTAACAACTGTTATAAGAGTGAGAAGATGAAATTAAGTTGAGCATACCTTGAGAAGAAATGATCACAGAATACCAAATCAGGCATTGAAGTGGGAGACAACGGGTTCAATAAAGAAAGGACGAACTAGAAAAACCTTGAAACGAACTTTACTGAGAGAGGCAAGAAATATCGGACTCAGTTGCATGAAAGAGATTGAGCGAGTTGTCGAGGACAGAGCGGTATGGATAAATTACTTGCAGGCTATATGTAAGGTATAACGGTACGAGAAGAATATATATATATAATATGAGAAAATCATTTTTTTAAATTAGAATAATTTATGGACAGTGCAATATGTAACTGTTGGGAAAGTTTTTTTTTTTAAATTATGTACAGCATATTCTTATATATTGGAGCACATCTGATGGCTGATTTAGGAGGCGCCATGAGACGATTGTAATATTAATAGCACAAATAATAATAACATTAATGATATTAATAGTAGTATTTAGTTGAGACATCAAGGGATGGAGAAGACCATCATGGAAGAAGGCGTGCAGGCAAAGAGAAGAGGAAGACAACGGAGAAGATGGATTCAGGGTGTAATTGATGGTTTGAATATGACCGCTGCAGAGGCAGGACATCTGGAATAATAGAGAAAGAAATTACAAAGGACTGTTGGGGTAGCAAAGTTCTGCTCAGGAAAAATTATTATGTGATGATGATGGTTTAGCTGAGATTTTGAAACTTTCTTTATAACAAGATTGCAAAAGTGGGAAGATCGTTTTCAAGGGAGAGAAACAAAAGAAAATGTGAAAAATAGTTTTTACAGAGATGTTTCTACACTTTGCTTCGCTGGGGGGAAAAACGTAGCTCGTTCTTAATTTAGATAAACTACCTTTTTTAGGATAATGGCGAAACACGTAAAAACAAAGTCCTGTAATTTTTTCAAAAATACAAAAAACAGTAACAAAACAGAGCAACATTTCAACCAAAAAGCCTTTATCAAGCAAAGGATATAACAGAAGTAAAGAAATTCACTTCTTACACGGCACAGAACAGATAGAATCAGACAGTAAATTCGTTACGGTCCTAAAAGTAAACATTGCTGTGTATTGTTATTGTTTGTGTATTTTGTAAAACTACAGTACTTTGTGTTTAGGTGTTTCGTCATTGCTACATATCATTAATGCAATCTTCCTTTATATCGATAATACTATTACAGAACAAGATCAAAATACTTACAGTAGTTGCACGGCAATCATATCTGACTCCTTGGTAACAAAACCTGGATTGGTTTATGAGAGCCAGTAGTTGATCCAACAGAGGAGCGTGGTATGTTATGGTTGTGAGTGTTGTTGTCTTATTTAAGGATATATTTTCAGATGATACTTTGATGACAGTCACACCTGTAATAGGCAAGTAATATCTTAGATGGCATAGACTGCATTAAGTTTATGTTTTATGAATCATATTAGAATGATCTTCTTCTTCTTCTTTGCTTTCGTTCTTTACGACCAATTGTAATTACTTTTGCCAAGAACGTGTATACGTTGCGCATTGGTTTGGTAGGCCCCTAAACGCATAGACATCTACAAGTTGAGGACATGTGCATCCGATTTCAGTCAAACCTCCTTAGTCGCCTCTTACGACATGTGTGGCAGGTAACAGTGGTTCTATTCTTTACACATCAAATTTGTGTCCACTCTGGCGATTAGAATGATGACATTGAAAACTACAAATTTTGCATACATTGGCTCTGTAATAAACAAACAAAAGAATTGTACACAAGAAATAAGGAGACTCATCATCAATGGGCTTGTCCTTATCAGAGTTTTGCCCCCAACACAGTTTTTCGGAATTTCTATCTCTCTCTCTCATAGACCACATGTCCCGCCTCTGAAGCTGTCAAGTTCAAATTATAAGAAACATACTTCCTGCCTTCCTTACATTCGTTCGCTTGAAATATTGTCTATCCGCAACGTTGTCTCTTGTATACATATCACTGTCTTTTGTAGCTCACACAGAGGTCCGTGTAATATTCATACTGAATCCATCTTTTCCGTGGTCTTCCGCTTCTCCTCTTTGCCGGGATGCCTCCTTCTATAAAGGTCTTCTACAGCCCTTCGTGTCTTTTTATATAACCAAAATACTGCAATTCTCGCATTTTTATGTGTAACATCAGCCATTTAATTTGATTTTGAGTTTTCTTTGATATATATATTTGTTCTCTAATAAACTACTCGATCCCCTTGTTAACTTATAACACCCCTTTGTTAACTTATTAATCCCTATGTGAACTTACCAAATCCCTTTCTAAACTTATCATATCACTTTGATAATCTTCTCCATTCCTTTGTTAACCTCTGACATCCCTTTGTTAACTTATAACAACCTTTTGTTAACTTACCGCAAACATGATCTACGTTAACTTACCATTTCCAGGGCTATAATCAAATTCACATCGAGCAATGAAAGGCTTGACTGTACGTGGGCTTGGCGAGATCAGATATTCACCATTGTAGGAATAAGCAACTCCAAATCGATTTCCAATATTTAGAGCATCTGCACAATCTCTTGGAGGATCTGAGATATTGAAGGAACATAAAATTATAAACATGTCTGGTCAACTACTAGTGACAACTGTTATAAGAAAGAGAAGATGGAGATATGTTGGGCACACCTTGAGGAGAAATGATCAACGAATATCAAAGGAGGCATTGAAGTGGGATGCAAAGGGTTCAAGAAAGAGAGGTCGACCTAAAGATACCCTGAAACGAACTTTGCTGAGAGAGGCAGGAAATATCGGTCTCAGTTCCATGGAGGAGATTGAGCGAGTTGAGCAGGATAGAGCGGTATGGAGAAATTACTTGCAGGCCCTATGTAACGTATAACGGTACGAGAGGAATTATTATTATTATAAAATTATAACATAAACAAGACTAAACTTTAAAATAGAAAGGATTATATCCATTTTTTTGTTTTGGAAATAGCTGACATAAAGAAATGATTGATTGATTGATTGGTTGATATGACCATCATAATTGCACTTCGGTGAGAAATCATGTGTACTTATATCTCTTTCTTACACAGGAAGATTTCAGCTGCAGTGCACGAAATTCGTAGCATAGGCAAGGGTCTCCGAATGTAGTTTTGAAGGTGGTAAAGATATTTTTTATGAATGTTATTTAAAAACATCTTTTTCTTTTTAATGAACTTTGCCCAGGCAGCGGCTTTCCAGTCTGTTCTTCTCGATTTTTAACTGATAAGTAAAAAAAAGAAATGAGTGAGTGAGAACGGATGCAACATATAAACATAAGAACTTACCTATGGGTAAAGAACTACATCGCACAGCAGTAACTTGAACTTTTGCTGAAGCTCCGGTTCTAGTCTGACCACCCACAAACATTTTTGTAACTGGAATACGATTCTGATGGTAGACATAAAATATATAATTACAATATAAATATAAGTATAATTACAATATAAATATAAGTATAATTACAATATAAATATAAGTATAATTACAATATAAATATAAGTATAATTACAATAAGTATAATTACAATATAAATATAAGTATAATTACAATGTAAGTATTAGTATAATTACAATATAAATATAAGTAAAATTACAATATAAATATAAGTATAATTACAATGTAAGTATTAGTATAATTACAATATAAATATAAGTATAATTACAATATAAATATAAGTAATTTTTTCAATATAAATATAAGTATAATTACAATGTAAATATAAGAATAATTACAATATAAATATTAGTATAATTACAATATAAATATAAGTATAATTACAATATAAATATAAGTATAATTACAATATAAATATAAGTAATTTTTTCAATATAAATATAAGTATAATTACAATGTAAGTATTAGTATAATTACAATATAAATATAAGTATAATTACAATATAAATATAAGTATAATTACAATATAAATATAAGTATAATTACAATGTAAGTATAAGTATTTTTTTTTTTTTTTTCCGATCCAGAAGCACTTGAGCTTTTTCAGCTCTTCGGCTCGGTGCCATGGACATCGTAACCTTCGGTTCGGTGCCACGAACACCGTGAATCTGGGGAATCTGTGGCTTTTTCTGCCTGCCCACGGAATTGAACCCGTACACACAGAGGGCTAGTCACCCACAGTCCAACGCGCTACGAACACGCTGGGCACGCGGGCAAAGTATTAGTATAATTACAATATAAATATAAGTATAATTACAATATAAATATAAGTATAATTACAATATAAATATAATTAATTTTTTCAATATAAATATAAGTATAATTACAATGTAAGTATTAGTATAATTACAATATAAATATAAGTATAATTACAATGTAAGTATTAGTATAATTACAATATAAATATATGAATAATTACAATATAAATATAAGTATAATTACAATATAAATATAAGTAACTTTTTCAATATAAATATAAGTATAATTACAATGTAAGTATTAGTATAATTACAATGTAAGTATAATTACAATGTAAGTATAATTACAATGTAAGAATAATTACAATGTAAGTATTAGTATAATTACAATGTAAGAATAATTACAATGTAAGAATAATTACAATGTAAGTATTAGTATAATTACAATGTAAGTATTAGTATAATTACAATGTAAGTATTAGTATAATTACAATGTAAGTATTAGTATAATTACAATGTAAGTATTAGTATAATTACAATGTAAATATTAGTATAATTACAATGTAAGTATTAGTATAATTACAATGTATAATTACGGTTCTGACTAGCTCGTCCTACGTCACATTTGTTCATCGCCTCTTCCCGCACTACAATTACACACCATCACACAACCTTGACCTATACTACGTCATAACTGAACCTTCCCATTTCCATACATATATGCCAGATTAGCTCCATTCACGGGCTGCTTTTAAGTTGAACACCCTGTATCTGTCTATTGTCTATTGTCTTTTCCCAGGTGAATGATGGGATTGATTATCTACACTTGTCGTAAAGCGTAGGGTGGTTGAGAGCTTTAATTTGTGTTCTAGGGACAGATGAGTGGCCCTTGTTGTGTTATATCTGTGTTTATTTATTGTGGTCTTGATATTGTCTATCCATCTTTTTCTTGGTCTTTTCTTGACTCTAGTACCTGATCTCATTTTATTGTATGCTATTCTATTCATAGTAAAGCAACATCATCATCAAATAGCTTGTTTGTCTTGAGCAGAACTTTGCCACACTTACAGTCCTAGGAAATGTCTATCTCGCATAGGCTAGATGTCTCGCCTCTGCAACCGCCATTCTCAAATCAACAGTTACCTCCTTAATCCATCATTTTGGTGGTTTTCCTTTTCTCATCTTTGTCAGGATACCGCCCTCCATGATGGTCTTCTCTAACCATTTTCTTGTCTCTTTAATGTCGAAATAATTCAATTTTCTCATTCTTATTTAAAGCATCAACCAGTTTTCTTTGAATTTAAGTTATTTATGAATATATCTGTTTTTTCTCTTTTATGTCCATGATATACAAAGGACTCTTCTGTAACAGTTATATTCACAAGCATATATATGGTTTTCTACTGTCTTGTTAAATGTCCATGCTTCACACCCATACGTTGCCACTGGGAATATGCATGATCTTAGAATTCTGATGTTTGTTTTCCTATCCGTTCCATCCCACACTGTCGCCCGAGTGGTTACCGGGGCCCAAATTTGGGGTGTAAAGAATAGAACCACTGTTACCTGCCATGCATGTCGTAAGAGGCGACTAAGGAGGTTTGGCTGAAATCGGATGCACATGTCCTAAACTTGTAGAAGTCTATGTGTTTAGGGGCCTACCAAACCAATGTGCAACGTATACACGTCCTTGGTAAAGATCAAACATATCACAAAGAGTGATTAAAATTGGTCGTAAAGAACGAACGCAAAGAAGAAGAAGAAGAAGATCCCACACTGTTGTTAGTACTGTTTTAAAAGCCATGTTTATTCTTCTTTCAATCAGTAAATACAGGTGAAACTAGTCAGGAAAACAACGAAACATATTTCAATAGCTCACTATTTATCATACCAGGTCTGCGTCATGGATCAGATAGTTGGAGAATCACAATAAGGGATACAGGGAGATTGTCTACCTTCCACCACTCCTATATTATATCTATCTATATCCTCTTCATATCCAGTTGGACACATAGTCTTCCACAAGAGATATCATTGTTGTCGTTCTGCAACCTTTCTACCAATTGTTTACCATGTTAGGCCATCATATTTCAACTCGGTTTCCCTATTTCTTCTTCATGTTTTATTTGAACGTCCATGTTTTATATTCCAATCCGCTGTCCTTCAGAGAGATGTCCTAGCCAATGTCCTCACTGACACACGACATTAATGACAAATCTACGTTCATCATCGTATTTTAATGGTGATCTCCAGTAATGCACATTTTGTTAATTTTAAAAGCTCTTCATTTGCTATTGTATTTAGCCAGAATATTTGCAGGATTCTTCTTTAACATTTATTTGGAAATGTCTCCAACGAGTGTGTTATTTTCCAACACTCACTACTGTAAGGGTCTCTGTGACTAAGTGGTTAAGCCCTTTGCCTTGTGAGTGGAAGGTCGTGGATTCGAACCCGGGACCGCGCCGTTCTGTTCACGAGTGCAGTTTTTCCAGAGACCTCTAGGATTGTTGCTGGAGCTACGGAGTTCGTGCTTTGTGCAATACTCTTGGCAAGTGGCGTCCATTTTGCGAAGAGGACCGAGCCATATGAGGTAAAACCCTGTGCAATGAAGTCAATTCTTCGGCTTTAAAACCCTTTAAACTCTCATGACACTGCTTGTTTATATTTTAAGTTTTGTTTCAGATTTAATCCTATGACTTTTCAGATTTTGTTGATCATGGCGATAGTTTGACTCGCTTTCCCACAATACACATACAACAGTACACAGTTTGTCAGTATGTAAACAAAGTGAGCAGCACATTTGCCTGACCTTATCAGTGATTGCCCCCTGGTCAAATGCCAATGGACCCAATGCATCACAGTTGCAGGAATAGTTAGAGACACAAGTTCCAGTCTGACTGCAGGAACAGCCTTGGTAATCCACATCATATCCTGTTCATAAAATACATATGATACTTTACGTATTCTGTATAATCTAGACATGATACATTATATCTGCTACATAAACTATGTATCATACATTCAGGGGCGGCTCGTGATAATTTTTGTTGGTGGGGCCAGATATAAATCATGGTTTCGTTTAGGGTATATTTTAATGTATGAAATAATAAATACACCTTATTTTTGATGGGGCCCGGCCCCACTGGCCCTTAATGACGAGCCCCCAGTGCATACATCTAGTCGTCTGCATCTAATCAGCAAGTGATAAACATTTTCAAAATAAACACTATTTACAATTAAAGTAATCATCAGCAGCAATATAAGATACCGTATGTTCCAATTTAGGAGAAGATGGAGATATGTTAGGCATACCTTGAGATGAAATGATCAAAGATTACCAAAGCAAGCATTGAAGTTGGAGGCAAAGACTTTAAGAAAGAGGAAGCTTTATGGAAATCCTGCACCGAAGTTTACTTGCAGAGGCAAAAAATATCTGTTAATGTGTCTTTTCGTCTGATAATGTTTTGGTCTTGTGTGTGTTCCTTTTGTGTGGATGTCTTCTCTTCCTGTGA
Source organism: Arion vulgaris (assembly GCA_020796225.1). Taxonomy (NCBI): domain Eukaryota; kingdom Metazoa; phylum Mollusca; class Gastropoda; order Stylommatophora; family Arionidae; genus Arion; species Arion vulgaris. The sequence goes on along the minus strand of CM036772.1, from coordinate 7,417,071 downwards.
CCTCTGCTCTCTTAAGGAAGAACCTTGTACTAGTTTGTATCAGTGAGACTCACCCGCCTGTCCAGCGTGTTCGTAGCGCGTTGGACTGCGGGTGACTAGTCCTCTGTGTGAGGGTTCAATTCCTCTGTGTGTGACTGGCAGAAAAGCCACAGGTTCCCCAGATTCACGGTGTTCGTGGCACCGAACCGAAGGGTTACGATGTCCATGGCACGAGCCGAAGAGCTGAAAGCTCAAGTGCTTCTGGATCGGAAAAAAAAAAATCAGTGAGACTTGTCACAAGACGTACATTGTTCATTATTCATTTGAGGATTATCTTCATCTCACATCGATCATGTCCATAATTGTTTCGATCTCCTCCCAAGCATGTATTTCAGTGTGTTTAGACTAACAACTCCCGTTCTGTGTTGGTTGATGTATCTACTGGAGTTTCTTCCATTGTTTTCCCGTCTTACCGCACGTATTGGTACACATAACGTGCATAACATAGATAGAACAACATACCAATCATATAGAGGTACTAGATCTCAGACTGACCTGTGCCAAAGCTAGGAGAGTTTGGACGTCCCCACAGGTCATAATATGAGTTAGCAGGACTTGTTCTGTTCAGAAGTGGTGTGTAGCGACAATTAAAGACAACTCCCTGAAATGAACATCAATACTGTAGATGAACACAAGACTTCTAATAAAAACACGTAATCATTAATGTCACAAACAGCTAATAAACACTCAAACAACAAGCTAACAACAAACAACCTGATAAATAGCGCCAAAATATCATATAGAAAACGGCCAGGCTGTAATCAAACAAACAGCTGATAAACAATCAATCATTAATGTCACAAACAGCTGATAAATACTCAAACAACAAGCTAACAACAAACAACCTGATAAATAGCGCCAAAATATCATATAGAAAACAGCCAGGCTGTAATCAAATAAAGAGTTAAGCGGAGATCTAAAGACCAGCCAAAACGTAGTCTAAAAAACAGTCAATCAATAATCTAAAATAGCCAGACAGCCAACACCATAACTGATTACTTGATTACTTGACAATAGGATTATCATCCTTACAGTCTACTTTTAACCTCAATGAATAACAACAATTTATGCTCAGATCTTTTTCTTACACAAGAAGATCTCAGCGGCAGATCACAAACTATGTCTTTGAAAAGATTCAAAGACACGTTAAAGTCCTCTCTAAAATCCTTCGAAATCAAGATTGATACCTGGGAAAAGCTGCACGGGACCGAACATCCTGGTGTTCACTCCTACGAAAGGGAGCAAAATCCTGTGAGGCAGCACGTCAAGCAGCATCAGTACTGCGTAGACAAAGAGAAAGGCCAGTGCACACGAGTCCCAGACTGTAGCAACAATCTCATGCCCACACTGTCCACGACTCTTCAAGGCACGCATCGGACTGACAAGTCACCTACGTGTCCATTGACTGATACTATATTTTGTTTGTTGGATGAAGTAACTATGTGGTTATAATCATATTTGATTGACGAACATTATTATTATTATGTAGCATCTATGAGGATCGCAGAGATAGTGTTTAGTGCACATATTCCTAAACTTTTTCGGCCCACCGTCCATTTTGCAAAACATAAACTTTGTAACTCCCCTCCACATTATAACAGTTTGCAATATCCCCTCCCCCACATAAACATGCTCTATTTTCACTTTGATATAGAAAATTGATATATATTTCTGTCATACATGATCAATTTTCAAATGAGTATATGCAAGAAATAGAAAATTGATGAAAAATGGATCGTGTAAGACGGGCATAAGATGAATTAAAATGCAGAATTCAAATTTAAAATGATTATTTAATCGCAAAATCACGATAATAATTTATTTTAAAATATTTACTATTAATTTCTTCTTTAAGGAGCCACCAACCTCTAATCGCCTGAACTCCCCGCCCCCAATTGTTCTGAACGCACTATCGCCCCCTAGAACGCGTCAGTGCCCACTGGGGGGCACCCCCACTTTGAGAAACGCTGGTTTAGAGTAAGTATATTTTAAAAGAAATTTCACTTTAATTTTATAATAATTTTGTCCGCCATCAGCCATCGGCTTTGAAGTCTATTTTTAGATATTCTCAACTGTCAATAATTAATTAACATTCTCAACTCGGGCACAGAGCTTACGTTCTAACGAGTTGATAATCGTGTCATAAATGTGTGAATCCAGGTACAAGCTCCCATCAAATACGTATAATGTATTTGTTCCAGAATGTGAGTATTCACCAGATACATGCCGCATTTATATGTCACAAGCACCGTGTGTTACACCAGACACATCACACGTATGCATTGCATATAGTAGCCACATACTAGAGTAATGTGTCGTAGACAGTGTGTACACATCAGATACACAACACACGTATGCTTTACATTTGGTAGCTGCCTACTAGGTTCAGGTGTCATATACAGTGCGAACAGATCAGTTACGCAACAGACACACAGTACCCTTACTTATCGTAGACATGAGATACATAACAGACACACAAAGCTCCCATACTTACCATAGACAGTACAAATCAGATACACAACATTGTGTACACATCAGATATCCAACAGACACACATAGCTCCCATACTTATCATTTTCTCTCTCTCGCGATCACCGCCCAGACCGATGTCCCAGATTTCTCCATAACTTCTATTCATGTGGAAATCCGATCCATACCATCTTAGCATTGATGTGTTTGCGTCACATCTTTAGCGCCATTTGGAGCTCTGGTGCTTATCCTTCGGCGATGTCTGCAGTGTTATCCAGCATTTACTGGGTTCGCCCCTCGTCAGCCTTTGGCTGTCACCAGCCGACCTGCAAGGCAACAAGTTAATTTTCTGTTAGTGTTTACTCCCATAGCCGTTGCCTCTCCCGAGGCTTCCACAAGACAGTGGAGCTATTTGCCCATAACTGGGGGTCGGGATCTTGGATATCAGGGTAAATCCACTCATATCACAAGTCTGGGGGCTAGACCTCCACCGAGATTTTTGTCAGGTTAACTCCTCAAGGATATTTAAAGACAAACAAAATCCTAACCTAGGGGACTCCGTCTCCCTAGGCGAGCGATTGTCCCGTTAGCCTTTGACCTCACAGTCAAAGTTTCCCGGTCTACACCGCTGGGAGGTGGGGTTGACTTGCGTGTTCTGAGGGTCATCAGCAAATTACTAATTTTCACTTTTCGCCCCTCTTAAGAGAGACTAGACCTGCTGAGTGCAGGGCTAAGCTCAGGACACATCTTGTAAACAATGCATATCATTCAAGTTACGTACACATCAGATATCCAACAGACACACAGTACCCACACTTATTCAGATTACGTACACATTAGATAACAACATGCACTAAAACTATAAAGAAAGTGTACACACCTGCCAGCAGAAATCTGAGATCAGCGCCAAAGCACTGATCTGCTGATATGACACTCCGTTGTAGTCCACGGCCAGTGAGAAGGACGCTGGCAACTTCTGTCCAGTAACTGTCACCTGTCCAACCCACTTACCACTGGTTACTATCTGTACAGTAAAAAACAAAATCGTGGATATTAAGACTAAAGAAACTTGGGATCCAACGTGAGTAAGCAGTGACCACTGCGAGGGCGGATGAGAAGTTTATATAATCAGTGATTGATTCATTGATTGATCAATTGATTGATAGGAACATCATCAGTGCACTTCGGTATGTAATCATGTGTGATCCGATCTCTTTCTTACGACGGAAGATCTCAGTGACAGTGCACGAGCTCCACAGCACCGGCGAGGGTCACCAAAGTAATTTCGAAAATGGAGAAAATATTTTGTAGGAATTTTAAATATGTTTTAATGTTTCTATGGAATTTTGCCCGGACAGCGGCTTTCCAGTCTGCTCTTCTCGATTTTGAGCTGCCACGGGTTCATTTACGTGCTCAACTTGAGCAGTACATTTTATCGTCCGTCTCCGATATGACTAGGAACTTGATCTCACCTACACTGACATCATGGATCTCTGTAAAAAAAATCCTGATAGCTCCACGAGGAAGCGAAACGAGTATCTTTGTGTCGAGAGACAAGCACTTAACTTGTTTGAAATACCAAAAATTATAATATTACTTCGTGCTCAAGGACACACTCACGGAACCTATTTTGAGAAACGTTGATCTTCTTCCTCGAACCCCATAAATTATGACTCTTTTTCCTATAGAGCAATGGGGGGAAACACCCCAGCTTTCTTTTCAACTCAGTAACCTCCAACAGCTCCAGGCGTGTAGTCTTCTTCTTCTTCTTTGTGTTCGTTCTTTACGACCAATTTTAATCACTCTGCGATATGTTTGATCTTTGCCAAGAAAGTGTATACGTTGCACATTGGTTTGGTAGGTCCCCTAAACGCATAGACTTCTCACGTTTAGGACATGTGCATCCGATTTCAGCCAAACCTTCTTAGTCGCCTCTTACGACATGCGTGGCAGGTAACAGTGGTTCTATTCTTTACACTCCAAATTTGGGCCCCGGTAACCACTCGGGTGAAACAGGCGTGTAGTGATATCCTTAGTGATGGGGAGACTCCTAACCCAGGTAGGTCATCACTGCAGTATTCTCCAATTTCTATTGCGGTTCGAGTTCTAAAAACATCACTTATTGTTCTTGGAGGGGATTTACTTATAGTCCAGAGAGCCACTCGTTGTGAGAGGTGCTCTAGAACAACCACTCGTTGATCACTCTTTGTGACCTCTGTGTGATTTTCGCCAAGGAGAGCACTGAGCGGGAACCTGCACGAACAGATGTTTGCGTTAACACGAAACGATCAGTTTTCGGCTGTTAATTCGCCATTTTGATCTGAACCTGTGAGTGTACGCACTTTTTGGACGTCGTTTTTCAATTGTGGGGCGATCGCGTCCGAAAAGTGCCGGCCCTTGTCAATGTTTGGGCTTGTATGAGAAGACAAAATCTTGCATTATCGGCCTTACTTTTCTAGCCACGGTCATTTTATTCCGGGAGGAATATTCTCAGTCGTTTCGAGACGAATGTCGGCATTTGACAATTTGCAATTTCTACTCTGCATTTTCCAGGCCCGGAAACACTGGACTGGGGTTGCACACGGATAATCCAGATGGTCGTTTCTTTAGACGCTAGCAACGCAACTTTATTTTTGCGCTCGCTCACATCACCCATCAAAGTTCTTCCGGGGATGTTAGTTTTTACCCGGCACTAAAATGTAACCTTACATTTTGCACTCGTGCAACAGTATCTTGCCCGGTTGTCCCAGGGAGAGCAGTTTCGTTAGGCACAACAGCACGACCTTAGATTTTGATCTCGGCCAACCTTACCCACTAGAAGTATCCGCACTTTGCTCCGATTCAGAGTTTATTTCAATCTTCCCTTGTGTCGACATGATACGTTACAGGGTTCTCAGAGACACATGTCGGGAGCTGGCAATTGTGATGCGATCGTTTACTCGTTACACATCGTTCTCATGGATTCTTGTCCTTCAATTATAGTTCGGCCATTGACTCCGGAGGAGTTAGCATTCGTTCACAGACGACTCGAACGCTATTATTTCTTACGTTTGCTTTGCCTTTGAGCAACTTTTCATCAGACATCGGCCAGGAGATGCGTACATTTTGTTCTGGATTTTTTACCTGTATAACTTTTCTGTGTTTGCACCACTACCACTACCTGTAGCTGTCTCTCGAACCCTACCCACTTAGCCAGACAGGATCCTCTGTCTATTTCCATGGCCACCACGTGGAGGTTGTGTATGGTCTTGATCAGTGCCAGCTCACTGGCCCTGGGCGCGTTGTCCTTCTATGCTAATTGTGCCTGCGATCCCGAAACGCTTTTCTAGACAACTATCTCTTCCGATTTGTCTCTGATGTTGAATATGCCCATCAACGAAACATAAATTGTCTAGTAATGTGGTATAGAAACCGGGTCTACAAAGTCTGTCCTGGGCCTGGACCTATATTCAGCAGGTTTGGGATCGTCTAGTCTCACTCACTTAGGACGGACGAAAATTGAAAATTAGTAGACTGCTGATGACCCTCAGAACACGCAAGTCAACCCCACCTCTCAGCGGTGTAGATCAGGAAACTTTGACCTGAGGTCAAAGTCTAACGGTCAATAGCTTGTCTAGGGATATGGGGGTTGTCCAGTCTGGAGTAAACCGATAAAATCTTGGTGGAGGTCTGGCCCCCAGTCTTGTGATATTAGTGGATTTACCCTCATATTCAAGAACCAGACTCCCAGCTATGGGCAAATAGCCTAGCTGCCTTGTGGGAGTCTCGAAGAGGCAAAGGCTATGGGAGTAAACCAAACAGAAAATCCGGAGTGGAACCCCTGAGACGGACAGGCATCATGTCATGCCCTACCGGCAGCTTTTGCAACCAAACTGATAACAGACGTCGTGCTTGAACTCCTCTAGATTCTATCATCGAGGTCGAGAAGGGTTAGTTGACGCTGGGGCAACCCAATTACTCCATAACATTTCCAAGGCATGCGTCACGGAGAGGTCACTTCGTGGTCGACTTTGTTGTTGTTTGTTTGGTTAAGGAACCTGTTTTCATACCATCAAGTATAATGGAAAATATAGTGTTAGACATGTTATTTCAATGACCATCAGCACACGATGGATGATGTTGTCAACATCCCACTGGACTTCTTTTCTTCCCAATATTATTCTGGTACCCATTTGAGTCTAGGTCAGCTTGAGAAACATTATGGTAGAAAATAAGTTCCATTTCCACTGTATAAATGAACCTGGACCGTGCTTCTAAGAAGTGAGAGCACTAACAACTACGCTATCAGAACACTCATATGATGCAAGTATTGTTACTTACCTCACTGACACCATTTCCGTTCACCTGGTCAAATTCACAATTAACAGCAAATGGATCAATTTCTCTGGAACCGTCTGGATCAATAGCGTATCGTTTACCTCCGATAAAACCTGTAGTCTTGCTGTTAGTGTCTAGAATCTCCTGACAACTTCTCTTCAGATCTATGGACACAGGATGAGAAACGATCATTTTATGGTCAGAGTCTGCGATGGGCGGAAACCTACAAATCTGATCTAGTCAGAGTAGATCAGATCAGATATAGAAAAACCAGGGAGACTGCGTTGATACGTAATAAATTGGCGTTTAAGGACAAAGACATGAATGGTATCACACAAGCAAGCAAAAATGAAATAAAAAGTTAGTCTATAATGTTCAATAATAGCGTATGTCTAATTTTTGGATAATAATCAAATCTTCATCTTCATCAGATGCCGCACCGGCTGGCGTAGATGATTATAGATCTCAACAAATCTCTGTCCCTAGTGTTTTGCTATTATCTCAAACGTTGACGCTTTTCCGTACCATGTAGTCAGACTGTTCAAAATTGTCAGGTCAGATTCGATTGAACAGTGTACATGTGATAAACTTAGCGAAACAATGATAAACGATATCATTTGATAAATTTGCAAGTTTCCGTTATCGTCCATTTGTAAGTGTTCTCTGAAATTCGTCATTCATGTTGTGTCGTTTGCTTGATAAAGACCTTTTGGTCGAAACGTTGCTGTTTATCGTCACTGTTTCTGTACTTTGTAAAACTATAGTACTTTGTTTGTACGTGTTTCGCTATTTACCAAGTTTTACTGCAGTTTTCCCCCTTTTTATGTGATAAACTTAATATTCTTGTATATTTGAGAAGGAACAACGGCATACAGTACACACATGTGTACACATATAACATACATGTACAAGCATGTGTACACATATAACATACATGTACACATCATTTATAGTAGCCTTAAGTTTATTATAAGAAGAGAATAAAGAGTTTCAAGAAACCCAGGGGAAGCAAGAATGTCAATGAATATGATCAATAAGCAGACAGTACATAAGTAGTTTCGCACGAGTGGATACCGGGGCCCAAATTGGGGTGTACAGAATAGAACCACTGTTACCTGCCACGCATGTCGTAGGAGGCGACTAAGGAGGTTAGGTGTGGAGCTAGCTACCCCACCCCGTAAAAAACACTCGATATCTACAGAAACCACAACCAGGAAAATTCATAGCTCGCAACTCGAGGAAAAAGATGGACACCACAAGACAGTGACTCATGAAGCGATCCGGTGAAATCCGAAAGGAAATCGGGCTGCCGACTCACCTTCTTTGAACCCGGAAGATCTCCAGGATTAAGGGAACTGAAGACGAAATGCAAGAAAATGGGAGAGAGGGGAGAGATCTGGAAAGGATTGCCTTGGATAGGGGCTTGAAAGCCTTAGTTGCGGATCTATGCTTCCCTAGGGGCGACAAGTGAAGAAGAAGAAGGTATAAATAGTTTCACAAATTGAAAAAAACAGAAGAATAAATTAATAAACATAATCTGATGAAAGAAAAACTGGCAAAGGGGAAACTTAATTTTTTTGTAATGTTCTTACCCACACACTCCACATTACCAACCACAACAATAACTCCTGCACCACGTAATACAACTCTGGTCACTGGTAGATCATCTTTGTTGGTCAGCTGGAAACCTTTAGGTAATCCAAACTTGGCACAAATGTCTGGATAGTTTTCACATGCTTTCTGGACATCTAGATAAAGATGATGAACACAGTATTGTTCTTATACACGTCGACTTTACATTGAACGAACAATATAGGTAATGTCACTTGCTAATATATATATACAGCGTGTTCAAGATAATTGCAGCCCCATTGACAAATCGAAATTTGCCAGATAACATATCGCGTTGTGTATATTTACTATTTAAACCGGTTCTGACTAGCTCGTTCTACGTCACATTTGTTCATCGCCCCTTCCCGCACTACAATTACACACCATCACACAACCTTGACCTATACAACGTCATAACTGAACCTTCTCATTTCCATACATATATGCCAGATTAGCTCCATTCATAGGCTGCATTTAAGTTGAACACCCTGTATATATATATATATATCGAGAGAGAGAGAAACAAGACAAAGATAACACATTTTAAAATTTAAAACTATCGTTACTGCTTATAGTACCCCTTTTTAGAGCGATGTAAGACAGGCATGACGAGAGCTTGCCGCGTGGCTAGTGCAGTGTCCGCGAAGCTGTTCAGCTTAGAATTTTTCATTTATACCTACAACATAAAAAAATTCTTGGTTTTACCTACCGTGAATTGAAATGGGTCTCCCACAGTGGAGCCGCGCTCTATTGCATTCGGTCAGACGTTCCTCAAGACAGAGATACAATTAAGAAAAGAACATCATGAAGTGGACAGACAGTAGTCTGGCAGAGTGTCCCTTCAGGTCAAGAGACAAGACATGCTGGAGAGCAATATAAGCCATCCTTCCATGAAATAAAAGCACATGTTATATATATCTTCTTTGCGTTCGTTCTTTACCACCAATTTTAATCACTCTTTGTGATATGTTTGATCTTTATCACGAACGTGTATACGTTGCACATTGGTTTGGTAGGACTAAACGCATAGACTTCTACACGTTTAGAACACATGCATCCGATTTCAGCCAAACCTCCTTAGTCGCCTCTTAAGACATGCGTGGTTCTATTCTTTACACCCCAAATTTGGGCCATGGTAACCACTCAGGCGGTTTATATATATATATATATATATATATATATATATATATATATATATATTGATTCTAATTTTTCTTTCCAAATTTATATTTATAGGCTTGACAAAACCATAAAAATATTTTGAAGGTGTGTACATATTACTGCTGATACCTCCCATTACTACATGTTGGACTTGGTGTTGGGCCTGGACAGTTTAGTTGAAATACACAACTCCTGTCGTCAAAGTTCTGGTAATCTTAAAGTCATGCAAGCCGTTTTATCTCACCAGATCAATGTTGATTACATGAGATGATACTGTCATATAACATCCTCATACCTGCACAACACCCGCCCAGTCTTCTCTTCTAATCCCCACTAACATTTACTAGTCATGTTTAGCTCCACCCACTTATTCATTCGGACTGTAACTTACATTTACTTGTCAGGTATAGCTCCAATCAATCAATCATCCCTTGGGACCCTAACTCATATTTATTTATTAGATTTGACTCCAGCGTCTCGTCAATTCAGAGCATTTACTTGTCAGATTTAGCTTTACCCAATCATCAATTCGGATCCTACTCACATTTACGAATCTGAGTTTGCTCCATCAACTCGCCCATTAAGGCGCTAACTTACATTTACTTGTCAGATTTAGCTCCGAAAAGACTAATTTTCATTATTAATTAAGTTAGAGCAATTATTTTATAATGGGCATGTTAAGTTAAGAATATAGATCTATTTTAATGCATAAAAAAAACATTGCGTGGTTGCCATGACAACAGCGACCATCTTTAAAATAATATGTTTTTAGAATTCTGAAATTTACCAAAACAAAAACAAATATATTGAAAAATAAAGGGTGATTCATAAACTGTAAGCATATTTACAGCTACTGAACAATTTATTTTCTGTAAAATTTCCAAAAAATACATTTTATTTTTTTTTAAAACCCCAAAATGTGTCATCATTTTGCATTAAAATTAATTATTAAATCAAATTTCGAAAATATGTAATTTGAAATGCATCAGTAGTTACAACATTATATATAGGATATTCACCTCAAATTTTGTGTATCTAGATTTAGTATTAGTTAAAACTCAGGGATTTCCGACACAAAAATAAATGGGGAAAAATGATTTTGAGAAAACTCTATTTTAAACTTGGAATTTAAAAGAAAAAAGGTTGGAATTGGGAATTTCTTATTTATGTTGTAATGCTAATAGGCAAACAAAACAACATCATTTTCTGTGTAATCGATAGTACGAATGTTCTACTTTATAGAACTAAACACTTTGAAAAATCGATGTTTTTGACAAAAACTATAATTTTCTAGAGAGAGACAAACCTGAATTCACATTTACTAATCATAGCTCCATCCACTCACCCATTAGGGCTTTAACTTACATTTACTTGTCAGGTTTAGCTTCACCCACTCACTCATTAGGGTTCTAACTTACATTTACTTGTCAGGTTTAGCTCCACCCACTCACTCATTAGGGTTCTAACTTACATTTACTTGTCAGGTTTAGCTCCACCCACTCACTCATTAGGGTTCTAACTTACATTTACTTGTCAGGTTTAGCTTCACCCACTCACTCATTAGGGTTCTAACTTACATTTACTTGTCAGGTTTAGCTTCACCCACTCACTCATTAGGGTTCTAACTTACATTTACTTGTCAGGTTTAGCTTCACCCACTCACTCATTAGTGTTCTAACTTAGGCGATAAAGCAAAGACTGGTATATACAGTATTACATAAGAAGGGAAAAATTAATTATAAGATATGAAAAAACAACACTCAACGTTTCGGTGCTTAAGACCTTTATCAAGAACAGAAAAAACAGAAAAACTAAATTAACTAAAACATGACACTAACAAATGATCTGCATCAAAAGATACTGGCATACGTACCTGCGTGGTCAGCATCTCGTGAATGAAAGAATGGACAGGAAATAGGAAGACTATTAGGTTACCGATGGGCTGGCCAATCGGAAAGGGTCAGTGGCAGGTTACGTAACTTACATTTACTTGTCAGGTTTAGCTTCACCCACTCACTCATTAGGGTTCTAACTTACATTTACTTGTCAGGTTTAGCTTCACCCACTCACTCATTAGTGTTCTAACTTACATTTACTTGTCAGGTTTAGCTCCATCCACTCACTCATTAGTGTTCTAACTTACATTTACTTGTCAGGTTTAGCTCCACCCACTCACTCATTAGGGGTTCTAACTTACATTTACTTGTCAGGTTTAGCTCCACCCACTCACTCATTAGGGTTCTAACTTACATTTACTTGTCATGTTTAGCTCCACCCAATCATCCGACACGCGACCATCAAATGTGTAGAAACCAAAATTGCCTCCGATCTGCAAATTCTCGGATGTCGCATTGAACAGGAAGATGTTCTGAGAACAAAACTCATTATCCTTAAATGTCCACCGGACATGTGTGATACTAATTGTTATGTACACAACTTTGATATCCGTGCTGTTTCCTGTGCTAGGTGGGTTGACTGGGCTGGATGCCTTCACTACCTGTAGAGAACAAGTGGATATATATTGTTTATATATAAATCAGGGTGTTTAAGATAAAAGTAGCCCACTTGGCAAGTTTTCATTTGTCAATCGGGCTACTTTTATCTTGAACACCCTGTATATATATATATATGTATATATATATATATATATCAGTGGCGGCTCGTGATCATTTTTGTTGGTGGGGCCAGTCATTTTTTTCCAGATAAATCATGATTTTTGGTTGCTAAATTTTAATTTATAAAATAATAAATGCACGTTATACAATAATTTGAGAGCCGCTTTGTAGTTGTTAGTGAACTCGCTTTGCAAGGCTGGTGGTCTGGGTTCAGCTCCCGCAATGTGCGTGGAATTTTTCCCGACTGCAACGGCTCTCAGGTCGACCCAGCCTCAACTGGATACCAGACATGCTCTGGGAAAGTAAAGGCGGCCGGCGTGATGCTGACCACATCACCCATCGTGTGCCGACAGTCAATGAAAAATACAGGCCTAACACTGTATTGACCTATATACCACGAGGTATGAAAGGGTTCCTTTACTTTTATACAATAATTTTGTGGGCCCGGCCCCACTGACCCTTAATGACGAGCCGCCACTGTATATATATATATATATATACATTGCTCTCGTATCTGATATTGTCTCGTCTCTAATATGAAATGAAAAATGAAAATCGAGGCACATCATTTACAGAACGTAACCATCAACAACAGTAAACGACTCGCTGTTTTTATTAGGCACCACTTATACGTTCAGTAGTTTGCCATTGCTTTCTGAACGGTGAGGTCTTTTATCGTTAGTAGAAATCCAAGGGAACTTGCCCGCCACATCGTTTGAATCGGGTACGCTGGGGTTGGGATCGAGCTCACTGCCACTGAAGTTACCGACCCTCACTCTAATATACCGACCTTCACTCTAATATACCGACCCTCACTCTAATATACCGACCCTCACTCTAATATACCGACCCTCATTCTAATATACCGACCCTTACTCTAATATACCGACGCTCACTCTAATATACCGACGCTCACTCTAATATACCGACCCTCATTCTAATATACCGACCCTTACTCTAATATACCGACCCTCACTCTAATATACCGACGCTCACTCTAATATACCGACCCTCACTCTAATATACCGACCCTCATTCTAATATACCGACCCTTACTCTAATATACCGACCCTCACTCTAATATACCGACGCTCACTCTAATATACCAGCACAATAAACTTATAGCATGTGTTTGTGCAGCAAACACTGTTCGATCGCATCTTACCTGATTATTCTGTGTCTAGTAAAAACGAATTGTTTGTGAAAGACACTCCTCAGTAAAGCCATTATTGTAATGGCTCGCTGGTTGTGTTCGTAAGAACGCTCGTATTACTAGGCTAGACAATTGGTTTCGTAAGAAATAAGGATAAGTGGTTCGAATCCTGTGTGGGTCCATGTTTATTTTCAGAAGCTCTTAATACTTGTACACTCTCTATTTATTGACCATATTCTTTGCTTCCGTTGCTTCCACGGGTTCTGTCAAAGTAACTCCTGTTCTTATCACGTATTGTTATACGTTGCACGTATCTCGTGCTAAAGGTACCAGGTTCGCTCCCTCGTTGAGCCATTAAGATATATTTCCAGGGATCCCTGATAACAATGTAGGTGAGATTGAGTTTACAACAATACAGGCACTGCTATCTCCTGTATCCTATCGGAGACGGACGATAAAACGTAGGTCCCGTGTTCAATTTGAGCACATAAAAGAACACTTAGCAGTTAAAAATAAAAAAGAGCATATTGAAAAACCGCAAGCCGGGAAAGTTTGTTAGTAAAGACTAAAAATAAATTTTTTACAAAAATATCTTCACCATCTTCACAATTCATGCCGGTGCTACGGAGCTTGTGAACTTCAGCAAAGATCTTCCTGTGTAAGTAAGAGATCGAAGCACACATTGTTACTCACCGAAGTAAAATGATGAGTGTAATATCACGTACATACGGCCTGCAAGTAATTTCTCCATATCACTCTACCTGGGAAACTCACTCAATCTCTTCCATGGAATTTAGTCCTATATTTTTTGCCTCTCTCAGCGAAGTTCATTTCATGGTTTTCTTAGGGCGTTCTCTCTTTCTTGAACACTTTTCCTACCACTTCTATGCTTGCTTTGGTATTATTTGATCAGTTCTTCTCAATGTACGCCCAACATATCTCTATCTTCTCATTCTTATAACAGATGTTACTAGTGTTTCACCAGACATTTCTCTTATTTGAAAAGAACTAGTTTAGTTGTTACAAAACCAATACAAAATCTGTCATGACAACAATGGAGGTATATTGTCTGTCTTTCCCAAGATGGATGATGGAATTGGTTGTCCACTCAGGATGTTAAACGTAGGGGTGGGAGCTTTAATTTACGTTACAGTGCCAGACGAATCGTTTCTGTTGCAGCTTGCACGGGATTTGTCGTGACAGCAACAACTGTTCGCACGTGATTCATCGTGACAGCAGAAACCGTTCACACGTGACTTACAACGACATCAACAAACTGTTAGTGTACATGTTATCATACAGGCGCAGCATGTGTACATGTTGCTATCGTAATAATAATAGCGTGTACATGTCATATTAACAGTAATATTGTGTGTACATTGTATTATAGTATTATGCATAATGTGAATATGTGTGCGGGCGTGTGTGAGCATGTAACGTCATAGCAACAGTCATAACATAGAAGCACTAACCAGTATTCCTATTGGAGGATTTGGGTAGAACCTGCAGCCTACGGGGACAGGTACGTCAGGACTGACAGGCACTGCTACCTCCTGTATTGTTTTGATGCTGGTTCCGGCCTTCTGACGAGCGTTCTGACAGTTGGTCTCAGTACCTGCACAGGTATGTGTCACATTTAATAAAAAAAATTGAAGCATGATGATTAAGGTCAGATTGTAATGCTTTCTATCTTGAGAAAAATTGATCAAATCTGTAAAATAGCTAACATCAGCGAATGAAACAACCTCGGGGAACTCTCAAACGAATTTCTTTTGCAGATGATCAGGCAATCATATCAATAACAGAAGAACATCTACAGCAACACATTAATAGACTCCAGTTAGCATGTAACGAATACAACATGAGAATAAACATCGACACAACCAAAGTAATGACATTCGACAGAGAGGAAAGCGCTACCAATATCACATCGACAATCGGCCATTAAAACAAGTAAAAGACTTCACTTACCCGGGAAGTATTTTTCAGCAAACGGAAGAATAACTAATGAAATTCAACACAGATGCAACAAAGCAAATCAAATGATCGGACAAATGGCGCCAATTTTAAAATGCAAACATGTCACCATGAACACGAAAAGAGCAATGTTCAGCACAATCTTTCTCCCCACATTATGCTACCAGTGCCAAACCTGGACACTGACAACACATGATAGAAGAAAACTAGTCATGACAGAGATGAAGTGTCTACGCAGAATGCTGGGGGTAACAAGAAGAGACCGGTTGAGAAATGAAGAAATCAGGAAAAAGTGGGTACAACATCAGTAGTGAACTTCATCAAGAAACAACAAATTAAATGGTTAGGCCACATAAACAGATTGCCAACAGACAGTACATCTCAAAGAGCAATGCTGTTCCGATACAATAGGTACAAAGCAAAAGGCCGGCCATGCAAAAGATAGACCTCAGAGATAACAGAGGCGACGAGAGACACTATCTACAAAGCGCACACAAAGACCTGTTTTAGAAATCTCTTCGTGACCTGACGCTGTAAGTCAAACAGAGATGGAATAAAGAAACTGTTCTTCTTTCCTAAATCATCCCATATTTGGAATCTAAAGATTCTCTTTGAGTTCTCAATGACTATGCGGTTAAAGCCGTTGCATTGTGTTCCAAAGGTCGTGTGTACGAATCCGTGGGTTTTC
Organism: Arion vulgaris; assembly: GCA_020796225.1. Classification (NCBI taxonomy): domain Eukaryota; kingdom Metazoa; phylum Mollusca; class Gastropoda; order Stylommatophora; family Arionidae; genus Arion; species Arion vulgaris. The sequence continues at coordinate 7,401,041 of CM036772.1, read as the reverse complement.
TCCACAGACATCTAGAAATGTTGCCGAAGTTACGGAGCTCAAACTTTATACAATACGCAAGAGCAAGAGGTGTAGCTTGTCTGTGGAGAGGAACCAAACCGTATGTGTCAAAACCTGGTAGAAGGAAATAAACTCCTCCTCTTCTTTAGAGACTTTTAGTCTTTGTACCACGAGCCGCTTATAGGGGCGTACGAATATGCGTCACTTACACCATCAGCATATATGATGACTTCTCATATAGAACACTTTCGCTTTGTGCTAAACCTTCCACGTTTTTTATCGTATCTAGAAGTAGTAAGTGATGTATATATATATATATCTGTAGTTAGGTTTGGTTGCATTCTTATTAAGTGGATGAAACATTTCATTCTATCTTTCTCAATGTAATTCAAGCACGGCTCTGTTCCAACCTTCTTTCTTATGCTAGTGTTGGTGATTGTCTTTTCTGATGCTGTTAGTAACTTTCCGTAGGTATCATATTTCACATGTAGTTTATCTTTTGCGACTGTGTTTTCTTAATGTCCTCTTTGACGTCTACTATACAACTTTGTCTTCTACTATTCAACTCTCACCTTGACTAGTGTCACATTTAAGCTCTCCCAGTTTGTATTTCAGCATCGATGTTGGACCAGAACCACCACCAGTAGGAATGATTGGATCAATACTGAAGCATATCTGCAACATTAACATTGGGTAAACATTGTTAGTTCTTACAACGTATGACAGAAATGTATATGATTAGTTCTTACAACTAGTGACATAAATGTATATGATTAGTTCTTACAACTTGTGACAGGAATGTATATGTTTAGTTCTTACAACTTGTGACAGAAATGTATATATTTAGTTCTTACAACTTGTGATAGGAATGTATATGTTTAGTTCTTACAACTTGTGACAGAAATGTATATGTTTAGTTCTTACAACGTATGACAGAAATGTATATGATTAGTTCTTACAACTAGTGACATAAATGTATATGGTTAGTTCTTACAACTTGTGACAGGAATGTATATGTTTAGTTCTTACAACTTGTGATAGGAATGTATATGTTTAGTTCTTACAACTTGTGACAGAAATGTATATGTTTAGTTCTTACAACTTGTGACAGGAATGTATATGATTAGTTCTTACACCGTATGACAGAAATGTATATGATTAGTTCTTACAACTTGTGACAGAAATGTATATAATTAGTTCTTACAGCGTATGACAGAAATGTATATGATTAGTTCTTACAACTTGTGATAGGAATGTATATGATTAGTTCTTACAACTTGTGACAGGAATGTATATGTTTAGTTCTTACAACTTGTGACAGGAATGTATATGATTAGTTCTTACAACTACAGGCATGAACAAACCCATTATTTCTCACAACTAGAAGCAAGAGAAAAAATTCGCTAACTTCAGAAACTTCGTAATGACCACTGATCTGAATCTCCCTTTCTCTCCACTAACATACTACTGATCTGAATCTCCATCTCTACACTAGCATACTACTGATCTGATTCTCCATCTTTACACTAGCATACTACTGATCTGAATCTCCATCTCTACACTAGCATACTACTGATCTGAATCTCCATCTCTACACTAGCATACTACTGATCTGAATCTCCATCTCTACACTAGCATACTACTGATCTGAATCTCCATATCTACACTAGCATACTACTGATCTGAATCTCCATCTCTACACTAGCATACTACTGATCTGAATCTCCATCTCTACACTAGCATACTACTGATCTGAATCTCCCCATCATCTTCACTAGCAAGCTATTGAAATCTCACATCTCATTCCTTTTCCCACACCTGACATACTGCTTCTACCATCTTCTACTAACAAGCTACTGACCTGACAGACAGGCATAGAGGTCTTGTTGATAAGTGAGCCACTGTCAGATCTGACAACATCGTCTGCCATGTCACAATTACATGCTTCTAGAGGTCCACCAGCACAGTTTCCATTTACACCGCACGCGCACTTGTCTTCGCCGAAGCTACCAGCCCAACCTGTAAAAAAAATAAGTCGACTTAAAATATTAACATTTACCTGTCAACATCTTCTGGTCAACATTTTCTAGCCAACATCTGTTAGTCACCATCTGTCAGTCACCATATATCCGTCATCATATGTCAGTCACCATATGTCGGTCACATCTGTCTGTCACCATCTGTCTGTCACCCTTAAGGAGTCAAATTAATATAGTCAACTTGTAACACTTATCGTGTACTAATCAACTTACATCAATCAACATTCATTAATCAACATCAACAAATCAACTTCCAACAACCAACATCCAGAATTAAGATTCGCCAATCAACATTAAACAGTCACGTAAAAGAATATTTAGCTTCTCTCATGGTCTAAACCAACAGTTTCCAAATTTTACATTACCGTGGACCCCCTTTTCAATACATTTTCCAGCGGCGGACACCCAATAGTTTCTATATATAAAAGTGGACATGAATAAATTATCTGTGTGTTACAATAGTAAGCAATGTCTGAAATTTAACATTTTCCAGTCACGGACTCCCAATAGTTTCTATATATAAAAGTGGACATGAATAAATTATCTGTGTGTTACAATAGTAAGCAATGTCTGAAATTTAACATTTTCCAGTCACGGACTCCCAATAGTTTCTATATATAAAAGTGGACATGAATAAATTATCTGTGTGTTACAATAGTAAGCAATGTCTGAAATTTAACATTTTCCAGTCACGGACTCCCAATAGTTTCTATATATAAAAGTGTACATGAATAAATTATCTGTGTGTTACAATAGTAAGCAATGTCTGAAATTTAACATTTTCCAGTCACGGACTCCCAATAGTTTCTATATATAAAGTGGACATGAATAAATTATCTGTGTGTTACAATAGTAAGCAATGTCTGAAATTTAACATTTTCCAGTCACGGACTCCCAATAGTTTCTATATATAAAAGTGTACATGAATAAATTATCTGTGTGTTACAATAGTAAGCAATGTCTGAAATTTAACATTTTCCAGTCACGGACTCCCAATAGTTTCTATATATAAAAGTGTACATGAATAAATTATCTGTGTGTTACAATAGTAAGCAATGTCTGAAATTTAACATTTTCCAGTCACGGACTCCCAATAGTTTCTATATATAAAAGTGGACATGAATAAATTATCTGTGTGTTACAATAGTAAGCAATGTCTGAAATTTAACATTTTCCAGTCACGGACTCCCAATAGTTTCTATATATAAAAGTGTACATGAATAAATTATCTGTGTGTTACAATAGTAAGCAATGTCTGAAATTTAACATTTTCCAGTCACGGACTCCCAATAGTTTCTATATATAAAGTGGACATGAATAAATTATCTGTGTGTTACAATAGTAAGCAATGTCTGAAATTTAACATTTTCCAGTCACGGACTCCCAATAGTTTCTATATATAAAAGTGTACATGAATAAATTATCTGTGTGTTACAATAGTAAGCAATGTCTGAAATTTAACATTTTCCAGTCACGGACTCCCAATAGTTTCTATATATAAAAGTGTACATGAATAAATTATCTGTGTGTTACAATAGTAAGCAATGTCTGAAATTTAACATTTTCCAGTCACGGACTCCCAATAGTTTCTATATATAAAAGTGGACATGAATAAATTATCTGTGTGTTACAATAGTAAGCAATGTCTGAAATTTAACATTTTCCAGTCACGGACTCTAATAGTTTCTATATATAAAAGTGTACATGAATAAATTATCTGTGTGTTACAATAGTAAGCAATGTCTGAAATTTAACATTTTCCAGTCACGGACTCCCAATAGTTTCTATATATAAAAGTGTACATGAATAAATTATCTGTGTGTTACAATAGTAAGCAATGTCTGAAATTTAACATTTTCCAGTCACGGACTCCCAATAGTTTCTATATATAAAAGTGTACATGAATAAATTATCTGTTTGTTACAATAGTAAGCAATGTCTGAAATTTAACATTTTCCAGTCACGGACTCCCAATAGTTTCTATATATAAAAGTGTACCTGAATAAATTATCTGTGTGTTACAATAGTAAGCAATGTCTGAAATTTAACATTTTCCAGTCACGGACTCCCAATAGTTTCTATATATAAAAGTGTACATGAATAAATTATCTGTTTGTTACAATAGTAAGCAATGTCTGAAATTTAACATTTTCCAGTCACGGACTCCCAATAGTTTCTATATATAAAAGTGTACCTGAATAAATTATCTGTGTGTTACAATAGTAAGCAATGTCTGAAATTTAACATTTTCCAGTCACGGACTCCCAATAGTTTCTATATATAAAAGTGTACCTGAATAAATTATCTGTGTGTTACAATAGTAAGCAATGTCTGAAATTTAACATTTCAATAAATAACACACAAAAAAACATGTACGCCTATAATTAGGCTTGAAATTACTTTTTCTGTTTGAAATGTCAAAGATTATCCCTTTCGCTGCTACATACTTTCCGAAGGCTGAGCAAAAAATAGTTACTCCTTGTTTCTAGGTCACAAACAGAATGTACGCATATGGCAGTGACAGTAGCAATGTATAACGTGTTAACACGTCTTTAGCCCACAGAGGAGAGATAATAACAGACGTGTTAATGCGTCTTTAGAAGTGACTGTGAAAAACGTATATATACGTCCTTAGCAGTTAAAGGGTTATAATATTTCTTCAAGCGCTTGAGGCCCCTGTGAGTACCTCGCAGACCTCCGGGTGTCGGCGGATCTCAGTTTGAGAAACGCTGGTATAAACAATTGTTCTGCTGTCTCAACAGACAATTATCCAACATGTCTATGTTCCCATGTTTAAAGTATATTATACTTAACGTAGCCATGTCTCACATGAAAACACCATATGTACCGATACCCGACCTACCGAGGTCATATTCACCGAAATACTGCATTGTTATATAGGTGTTCAAGATAAAAGTAGCCCGATTGGCAAGTTTTCATTTGTCAATCGGGCTACTTTTATCTTGAACACCCTGTACAATAGCTTGTCCTAAGCAGAACTTTGTCACGCTAACAGTAATTCCGTATTTATCTCTCTCATAATTCAGATTTTTCTTCCTCTGGTGACGACATGTTCAAATCATCACAGACAGACACCAGAGTGATATTTGATGAAGTGAAAATAAGAAATAAAAATTGCCTACAAAAACAATTGACCGAGACCCAGGTCATAGAAAATATTAATACTACCAGCTCAATGGACAGACCAGCTCAATGGACAGACAAGCTCAATGGACAGACAAGCTCAATGGACAGACAAGCTCAATGGACAGACAAGCTCAATGGAGAAGACAGGCTGTCATTTCATTTGTTAGCTACGAACAGGACATAGTAGGTTGAGACACCATCCGCTTAATAAGTACAAGATGAGTCATACTAACATACACACATAAGAAACAGAATTTGACTAGAAATCTATTGAAGTAAATGTTTGATACATGAAGAGCTTATGGAGAGAACAAGATAGATTCCAGCGAACCAAGAGGTTAAAAATAAGACACTGGTGCTGGATAGAACACACTATAAGAAAACTAGAAAGGAATATAACAAGAAGGGTCTTTGCTTGGAGCTCCCAGGGACAGCGAAAGAAATGGAGGCCTATAAATACATGAAGACGAGATTTGGAGGCAGAGATCAACAATATAAGGAAGAGCTGGAGGGAGCTGCAGGAGATAGCTAGAGATAGGAAGACTTGGCATGAGTCGGTTGATGGCCTATGCCCTAATCCAGGTTTAAGGGCAGAGAAAGAAAGAGAGAAACGTTTCCTGTTGGAATGACTAAAGCTGGTAGCATAGTATGTAACGAATACTTTTTTAATTGGCGCTCGGTTCTTTTGGTACTAAACAGTATTCGATATTCAAGTACTTAATATTTACTATTCGCTTATCACTGATGCTCGTCCATCATGGGTGATGATGACCACACAATTTTCATCCAAGGAAATATAGTTGCGTTATGTGTGTCTGTGTGTGCGTAGATGACTAGTGAGCCCGATGCGGGCTTAAAATGTTCTTGTACAGTGCGGACAAGGTATACTTGCACTTGTGGGGAGCTTTACTGCCTTTCTGTTTTGACGTTTTTGTTCCATCCGTGATGTTCTACCGTATCGAAGAAGTGTGCGTCACCACTGATAAATACTACACACAGTGACGGCTCGTAATCATTTTTGTTGGTGGGGCCAAACAGAAATTTCCGGAAATATCATGGTTGTGGTTAGGTTATATATTAATGTATAAAATAATAAATACACGTCACACCTTATTTTTGGTGGGGCCCGGCTCGACTGGCCCTTATTGACGAGCCGCCACTGACTACACATGTACATGAATCTCTCGACGACCTCACGCTAAATACTGAAATGAGTCCATAATTCCTCTCGCATCATCAAGTGGCCAGGAGACGAGCGGTTTTTTGTGTGGATTCAACAATCAGCTAAGCTCGCAAACAAAAAAACCGCTCAATAGGATAACATTACGTACCTTTCTGTGGCTTTCCGTCACATGATGTGAAGTTGACCTTATTAGAGGCAGGCGCGTTCTGACACTCTAGCACCAAATCCTGTTTGCATTTGTTAGATCTCTGTACCAGGGCCTGGACGTTTGAATATGATATTAGAATTATATATGCTTGTTAAAATGGCAAAACACGTAAATACAAAGTACTGTAGTTTTACAAAATATTTAAAAAATAAGAATACACAGCAACGTTTCGACCAAAAGGTCTTTATCAAGCAAAGGATACAAGAAAGGTGGAGAATTTCACTTCTCGCACAACACACAACATGTAGAGTCAAACAACAAGTTTCTAACGGACCTAAAATGAAAATATGTGACTAAAAACGAACAACAAAATAAATAAAGGCCTTTTGGTCGAAACGTTGCCGTGCATTGTTACTGTTTTTGTATTTTGTAAAACTATAGTACTTTGTTTTTACATGTTTCGCAATTGCTACATGTTTTACTGCAGTTTTCCCTATATAGTTGTTATGAAAAAATAGTAAATTATTGAGATTAAACGAATTTAATAACAATAGCAATGAATGCATTTGAAAATAGATGTCTGCAAAAAATAATGAACATAAAATGGATCAAATTCTAGAGAACTGATGAAATCAGAGATATATCTGATCAACCACTAGTAACAACTGCTATAAGAAAGAGAAGATGGAGATATGTTGGATACACCTTGAGAAGAAATGATCAACTAATAAAAACAAAACAGGCATTGAAGTGGGATGCCGAGGGTTCAAGAAAGAGAGGACGACCTAAAGAGACTCTGAAACGAACTTTGATGAGGGGAGGCAAGAAATAGAGGTCTCTGTTCCATGGAGATTTAACGAATTGCTCAGGATTGAGCGGTATGGAGAAATTGCTTGCAGAATCTATATAACGTACAACGGTACGAGTGGAATTATTATTATTATTATTACATTAAAAATAGACCATATTTAAAAGAACAAGAACTACAAAAACATATTGACAAATCTAACCAAAATTATATAAATAATGACTTAAAAATAATGAGTGGAGAAAGAAAACATAATAAACTAAACATCCATGTCAATGACACTACAATCAGTCAAGTGTAAGAATTCAAATACTTAGGAAGCATATTCACAGAAGATGAAGACTTGACAGAGAGGTAGAGGCTAGCGTACAACAAGCAATTGATGTAACCTACTAACTAGCCACATTGTTAACCCTTTCGCTGCTACATACTTTCTGAAGGCTGAGCTAAAAATAGCTACTCTATGATTCTAGGTCACAAACGTGAATGTACGTCTATAGAAGTGACAGTAGCAATGTATAACGTGTTAACACGTCTTTAGCCCACAGAGGAGAGATAATAACAGACATGTTAATGCGTCTTTAGAAGTGAATGGGAAAAACGTATATATACGTCCTTAGCAGCTAAAGGGTTAAGGCACGTAGACGTCTCTCACTGACAGTTAAGCAACAGATGATCACCAGCATTTTCATACCTACTATGTGTTACCAGAACCAAACAGGAACCAAGATGAGCTTTCTGATATTTGGTTAAGCCACAGCCGACTATAAACTCATACGGCCGGCGGACTCAGGTAAAATTTATAGGAAATAAGACCACAACCATCACGTGACCTCGCATTCCAATATTTTTTAGAGATGATTTCATTTTAAAATCAACACAACATGCTAACTTAGGGTTATATTATGCAACAAGTTAAGTTTAACAATAAGGAATATCAGCATTATTAATATTTTCTTCAATAAATAACCATAGACTCATAGAATTGAGTAAAATTGCAAAAATGCTTGCAGCGTTCTATCAAATATATAAAATCCAGCCCCCCTCCCCAACTCTAACTAGGTCAAGGTTTCTTTCGATCTCCTTCTTAGACAGGAAGATATTATCTGCAGAGCACGAACTCCGTATCACCGCCGAGGGTCCCCAGTGTAATTTTGAAGATAGTGAAGAAATTTTGTAAGAATGTTATTTTCAATCTTTTTCCTAATGAATTTTTCTCATGCAGTGGCTTCCCAGCTTGCTCTTCTCAATTTTGAACTGCCAAATGTTCTTTTACGTGCTCAAATTGAACCCAGGACTTACGTTTTATCGTCCATCTCCGATAGGACTAAGAACTCGATCTGACCTACATTAAGACTAGGGATGTCTGGAAAAATAAACCGATGGCTTCACGAGGGAGCGAACCGGTTACCTTTGACACGAGAGGCGAGCACATAACCTGTACGCTACAGAGACGCCCATATGTTACAAATAAAATAGTTCTGACCGTGACTTGTTCTGCACTGATGGTGTCTCCATTGTCATTCTTGTAGGTAATATTAAAGCAAGTTGAGACGGTAGCCGGGTTACTGGGATCAGGATTCAGACCTCCGACAGCTGAAACAAACAAATGCATCATGCGCTATATGACATTTTCTTAAATATATGCAGTGGCGGCTCGTGATAATTTTTGTTTGTGGGGCCAGACAAAAATGTTTACAAAAATGATGGTCCAAATATACCACATTTCTACTAGCCCTAAAACATAGTGCGCTGGAAATGCGTGAAGTATACTAATTAGGGAGGAACGACTGTGAATTTCAGACTGTATGTGATATTTTAGCGTTATATATTCAACTTTCAAAGCTGATCAGTATCACGTTAAAAGTAATAATTATAAACAATTAATTTCTAAAATAATAAATACACGTTATACATTATTTTTGGTGGGACCCGGCCCTACTGGCCCATAATGACGAGCCGCCACTGAATATATGTAATCTATATGAATAGGTGTGCACTCGATCATAAGCTCGGGTTGTAGCAACAAACGAGGTGTAGATCAGAACACACGTGTGAGTAGATTGTGTGATGCAGTGCACACTTAATGTGCAGTACTTGTCTTCTCCTTCTGGGTACGCTCTCCAACATCGACTACAATATGCATAACATTTTTGCTAAATGATACAAAGCCAAAGGATTGACACCATTGCGCACGGTTTTACCCCATATGACTCGATCTCTCTCCGCAAAAATGGCCCGACACCTGCTGAGAGTATTGCACAAAGCACTAACTCCTCAGCTCCGGTAGCAATCCAGGAGTCTCTGAAAAAAATGCACTCGTAAACAGAACGGCGCTGTCTGGATTCAAACCCCTAGCCTTCAGAACACAAGGCAGAGGCTTAATCACTTAGCCAGCAGAGACCTTTGCAATTCTGTGCTAATATTCTTGTTCGTTGTAATTGTTAAGATGACGCACATCCATCTGGATATTTCAGTACTTATTGCAATAAAAGTGCGACTAGAGGTGAAAAAACTATCAAGCACGGAGTAAAGGAATTAAGAAGAGGACAAAGAAAATATGGAATTGACAACTTCATTATCTTGTCAGGACACGATTTTTTTCACAATTGCTCTCAAAGTTGAAGACAGAAAACTAATTAATGGCTTTTTTTGTAATGATGTCTGCACCGTGACACTCCTACAATCATAACTTGTGATAATGTCTGCACCGTGACACTCCTACTATCATAACTTGTGATGATGTCTGCACCGTGACACTCCTACAATCATAACTTGTGATGTTGTCTGCACCGTGACACTCTTACAATCATAACAAGTGATGGTGTCTGCACCGTGACACTCCTACAATCATAACAAGTGATGTTGTCTGAACCGTGACACTCTTACAATCATAACTTGTGATGATGTCTGCCCCGTGACACTCCTAAAATCATAACTTGTGATAATGTCTGCACCGTGACACTTCTAAAATCATAACTTGCGATAATGTCTGCACCGTGACACTCCTACAATCATAACAAGTGATGTTGTCTGCACCGTGACACTCCTACAATCATAACTTGTGATGATGTCTGCACCGTCACACTCCCACAATCGCAACTTGTTATTAATCTTATTATTAAATCCTGATATTTGAAAATCCAAAATTTTAGCCTTTTGTGATATTGATATGAGGTAAGACTGCAATAAAACTACGTAGCAATGGCGAAACATGTAAAAACAGAGTACTGTAATTTTACAAAGAACAATAACAATATACAGCGACTTTTCGACCAAAAAGCCTTTATCAAACATGGATATAACAGACTCGAAGAAATTTAGACTTCTTGAACGGCAGTCATAACATATACAGTCAAACAATAAATCCCCAACAGCATTAAAATCGTAACTGTAACAAAGTCTAAAAATATCTCAACTTGTATGGTTATTTATTTTCAACACTAAGCTGGTAGTAATATGCATAGTGCTGTCATGCATGATCTGATGTCTATATGGTCTACAATCCTGACAGAAAATAAAACAATAACAAAATAAACATATTTCTTTAAACCAAGAACATAAAGTCCACACAGAAACTTGCGACCAACAATAGCTAACTAACAAGGTTTGGATGATATCAGAATAATGATTATGTATCCATTGCTAGGATAAATAGAGCAAAGTCTTTTGCTAGGATAAATGGAGCAGTCTACTGCTAGATAAATGAAACACATTCTTTTGTTAGATAAATGGAGCATATTCTTTTGTTAGATAAATGGAACACATTCTTTTGTTTGATACATGGAACACATTCTATTGACAGATAAATGGAACACATTCTATTGACAGATAAATGGAACACATTCTATTGATAGATAAATGAAACAACATTCTTTTGTCAGATAAATGGAGCACATTCTATTGACAGATAAATGGAACACATTCTATTGACAGATAAATGAAACACATTCTATTGACAGATAAATAGAGCAAAGTCTATTGTTAGATAAATGGAACACATTCTTCAGTTAGATAAATGAAACACATTCTATTGACAGATAAATGGAGCACATTCTATTGACAGATAAATAGAGCAAAGTCTATTGTTAGATAAATGAAACACACTCTTTAGTTAGATAAATGGAACGCATTCTATTGACAGTTAAATGGAACACATTCTATTGTTATAGAAATGGAACACATTCTATTGATAGATAAATAGAGCAAAGTCTATTGTTAGATAAATGGAACACATTCTATTGACAGATAAATGAAACACATTCTATTGACAGATAAATGGAACACATTTTATTGACAGAAAAATGGATCAAATTATATTGACGGATAAATTTAAGACATTCTATTGACAGAAAAATGGATGAAATTATATTGACGGATAAATTTAAGACATTCTATTGACAGAAAAATGGATCAAATTATATTGACGGATAAATTTAAGACATTCTATTGACAAAAAAATGGATCAAATTATATTGACGGATAAATTTAAGACATTCTATTGACAGAAAAATGGATCAAATTATATTGACGGATAAATTTAAGACATTCTATTGACAGAAAAATGGATCAAATTATATTGACTGATAAATTTAAGACATTCTATTGACAAAAAAATGGATCAAATTATATTGACTGATAAATTTAAGACATTCTATTGACAGAAAAATGGATCAAATTATATTGACTGATAAATTTAAGACATTCTATTGAACAGTGAAACAACTTAAATTAATATATGCATACATCAATCATAACATGAAATTGGGACAAGAAACCGAAAGTTGATGGAACACTTAATGGCAACTTAATAAATACACACTTATTATTTCAAACGAATAATATGACTAATAATAGAAAGATAACAAAGAACAGGAAGATAGCGAAGAATAAACTGCGAGAAATAATAAATAAACAAGAATATAAAACAAAGAGTTGAACTAAACAAAACAAAAACATCAGAATTATCTAGCCACAGCTTGAGAAGACATGTCATCTTGATATTATTGAGATAGAGATATATACACACACACAAAAGAGTCAAGCTGGATATTTGATTATATATTTGATTATTTATTTTATTATTTATTTGATTGTGCTATTTGTTGCTGTTGTTTAGTTGGGGGAAAAATGTGTGTCCTTGATTTATCAACATGTGTTGACTTGTTTATATAGTACGAGTACATTGATCTAGTACTTTAAACCAAAGTTCATTTCTTATCGCAGAACTTATCTTGCAATTAAATTTGTTATGTTTGCGGCAACACATTTAACAAATGATTGATATATATATATATATATGGCAGTTTTCGTCTTTACAGACGGTCAATTTTTAAACGTTTTACTGTGACAATCTTTGAGTTTTCGCCTTTCTCCCTTGTCTTTCAGCTCATACATGTCTCTTCTTAAAAAACTCTGCACTCTTGCGCAAAATCGCTTTCCACACAACTCTGTCATCAGCTAGTTTTTCCCATGTGATGGGGCCTATAGAAAAGTTTTTGATTGAGGCCTTGCAGACATCTTTATACCTGAGCAGTGGTCTGCTCTGGTGCCTAGTTCCCCTCCGAAAGTTTACATCATAATTATATACATAATAATAATAATAATTCCTCTCGTACCTTAGATATAAGTTACATAGTTCCTGCAAGCAATTTCTCCATACCGCCATATCCTGGTCAAATCTCTCAATCTCCTCCATGGAACTGAGACCGATATTTCTTGCCTCTCTCGGTAACGTTCGTTTCATGGTCTCCCTGATCGTCCTCTCTTTTTTGAACCCTTTGCATCCCACTTCAATTCCTACTTTGATATTCTTTGATCATTTCTTCTACTGGTGTGTCTAACATATCTCCATCTTCTCCTTTTTATAACAGTTGTTACTAGCGGTTGACCAGACATTTCTCTGATTTCATCACTTCTGAATTCGTCCCATTTTATATTCATTATTTTTCGTACACATCTGTTTTTATATGAATTTAACTTGCTTTCTATATCTTTAGTCATTTTGCAAATTTTGCTAGCATATGTTAGGATTATACAACATTTGAATTGAAAAATCTTAAATTAGTTTTAATACTATATAACTTGCATATATTTACATACATAGAGTATTTATATTCAAATTGAAAACACGGACAGATGTTGCTCAATATCTGGCTAGAAACCTTGACTTCATACAATAAACATTGACAGAATCATGCAACAAACACTGACATAGTTGGGTCTCTATGACGACGTGTTAAGACTTTTCCCTTGCGTTTTGAAGTTTGTGGGTTACAATCCGGACTGAGTCAAATATGTTATTTTTCATGAGATTCTCAGTATTGTTGCTTTTTTTTTCTTCTCGATCCAGAAGCTCTTGAACTTTCAGCTCTTCGGCTCGGCGCCATGGACATTGTAACCCTTCGGTTCGGTGTCTTGAACACCGTATATCTGGAGAACATGTGGCTTTTCTGCCAGCCCGCGAAATTGAACACGCACTCACAGGGAGCTTGTCACCCGTCATCCAACGCGCTACGAAGACGCTGGGCAGGCGGGCTAGTATTGTTGTTAGAGCTACAGAGTTCATGCTTTATGTAACCCTCTTTGAAGATCGTGTGATATTTCCGCCCAGAGGGACGCAGTCATATGGGGCAACCCGGTGCAATGAAGTTAATTGGTTACCTTTAGGCACTGTATGTTATTGTGTATCTGACAACTGTGACAATGACTGTAAACTTTGACAGATGGGCTTCACTATCAGACAATAGATATTGACAGATTTATACAACAGACATTGCAACATGCATACAACAGGCATTGGCAGATTTATACAACAGGCATGCCCGCCTCCCCAGCGTGTTCGTAGCTCGTTGGACGACCGGTGACAAGGCCCCTGTGAGTGCGGTTCAATTTCACGGGTTGGCAGAAAAGCTACAGGCTCTCCAATTTTACGGTGTTCGTTTCACCGAACCAAAGTGTTACGATGACATTGACCATGGCACCGAGTCGAAGAGCTGAAAACTCAAGTGCTTCTAGATCGGAAAAAAATACAGCAGGCATTGCCATATTTATACAACAGACATTGACATATTTATACAACAGATATCGACAGATTTATTCATTAGATATTGGCAGATTCATACAACAGACATTTCTTGTAACATCACAATAGGTATATGAGTAGGCTCGTCAATCAAAATACTGGTACGGTCAGTCGCTGTACGCTATTGGAGATATTGCGAAGGAGATCGCAGCACCCATGAACATGTCCTGAGCGAAAAGAAGATATTCCCAACTGAAACTGAGACATTTGAGAACAGATCCTGATATATTCTACCAATACTAAATATAAAACAGAACTTACGAGTCTCAATATTAATGATGGTTGTAGGAAATGTACACGTCACCTCAAATCCTTCTACACCCCCTACTCCATCAGGGTCTATGGTGAATTTTCCATTAACGACAGCAGCCTCACCTTCCACGGCATTACCACTACTAAGAAAACTCTTCAGTAAAGAACAAGTAGGAAACGTTTCTGCAAGAGAAATCACATATTTTGCTAATTACATCATCTCTTATTTATTTTACTAGTTACAGTTTCTCTTCTTTATTTTACTAGTTACAGTTTCTCTTCTTTATTTTACTAGTTACAGTTTCTCTTCTTTATTTTACTAGTTACAGTTTCTCTTCTTTATTTTACTAGTTACAGTTTCTCTTCTTTATTTTACTAATTACAGTTTCTCTTCTTTATTTTACTAGTTACAGTTTCTCTTCTTTATTTTACTAGTTACAGTTTCTCTTCTTTATTTTACTAATTACAGTTTCTCTTCTTTAATTTACTGGTTACAGTTTCCTTCTTTATTTTACTGGTTAGTCTTCTTTATTTTACTAATTACAGTTTCTCTTCTTTATTTTACTAATTACAGTTTCTCTTCTTTATTTTACTAGTTACAGTTTCTCTTCTTTAATTTACTAATTACAGTTTCTCTTCTTTATTTTACTGGTTAGTCTCTCTTCTTTATTTTACTAGTTACAGTTTCTCTTCTTGATTTTACTAGTTACAGTTTCTCTTCTTTATTTTACTCGTTACAGTTTCTCTTTTTTATTTTACTAGTTACAGTTTCTCTTCTTGATTTTACTAGTTACAGTTTCTCTTCTTGATTTTACTAGTTACAGTTTCTCTTCTTGATTTTACTAGTTACAGTTTCTCTTCTTGATTAACGTTTTCATAAAAGAGAACAATATATGCAATAATTCAGGCATTTCATGAGAATAGAATTCAACAAACCACCAATAACAGCATAGAATATTAAAAAATATCAGGTTATAGAGCCAAGTGAAGACCGAGAAAAATATGGATATAAAATATCAAGACTACCAAAAATATACACATATCCATCTTTAGTCATCCATCCTATTTAAATCCAAGATTTAGTTTGTCTAGTATCCATTGTGTATGTGTGTATGTTTCTTGACAAAGACTTATAGTCGAAACGTTAAAGTTAAATTTTTGTTAGTTTAATGATTTGATTATTCATTTTGCTTGCTTATGTGATACCAGACATACTTGTCTTTGTTTGCTTATGTGATACCAGACAAAAATGTCTTTGCTTGTTTATGTGATACCAGACATACGTGTCTTTGTTCTAAAACGCTAATTTATTAAATATCACCATAGCCTCTCCTCTGTTTTCACCAGATCTAATCTGATCCGTCCTGACCATCTCAGATCTAATCTGATCCGTCCTGACCATCTCAGATCTAATCTGATCCGTCCTGGCCATCTCAGATCTAATCTGATCCGTCCTGACCATCTCAGATCTATTCTGATCCGTCCTGACCATCTCAGATCTAATCTGATCCGTCCTGACCATCTCAGATCTAATCTGATCCGTCCTGACCATCTCAGATATAATCTGATCCGTCCTGACCATCTCATATCTAATCTGATCCGTCCTGACCATCTCAGATCTAATCTGATCCGTCCTGACCATCTCAGATCTAATCTGATCCGTCCTGACCATCTCAGATCTAATCTGATCCGTCCTGACCATCTCAGATCTAATCTGATCCGTCCTGACCATCTCAGATCTAATCTGATCCGTCCTGACCATCTCAGATCTAATCTGATCCGTCCTGACCATCTCAGATCTAATCTGATCCGTCCTGACCATCTCATATCTAATCTGATCCGTCCTGACCATCTCAGATCTAATCTGATCCGTCCTGACCATCTCAGATCTAATCTGATCCGTCCTGGCCATCTCAGATCTAATCTGATCCGTCCTGACCATCTCAGATCTAATCTGATCCGTCCTGACCATCTCAGATCTAATCTGATCCGTCCTGACCATCTCAGATCTAATCTGATCCGTCCTGACCATCTCAGATCTAATCTGATCCGTCCTGACCATCTCAGATCTAATCTGATCCGTCCTGACCATCTCAGATCTAATCTGATCCGTCCTGACCATCTCAGATCTAATCTGATCCGTCCTGACCATCTCAGATTTGTAAGTATCCGTACATCAAGAAAATAATCACGGATTTAACACAACAAGGGCAACTCATCTGGCCCTTGATCGCAAATTAAAGCTCCCATCCCTACGCTTATGGGAAAGAGTGGACAAACACTTCTATCATCCATCTTTGGCAATACCTTAGACAGTGAATGTTTTTGTTATAAATGTTTCAAGCACCGATGATTAACATGGTTTGTTAGCTCTGCTGTTGTTTTGCTAGTCTTCTTCTTCTTCTTCTTCTTCTTTGTTGGAACGCTCCATGTCGACCACTTGTTAACCACTCTTTGTGATTTGTATATGATCTGAGCCTAAGAGCGATTGTACGTTGTGCCAGTTATGCGCCTACAAGTAGGCCAGCCCATCCGATTTCTGCGACGCTTTTAATTTACTAGGATAGCTTCCCTAGGTCCTACATCAGTCGCCTCTTACGATATGTCTATAGGTCGCAGTGGTACTATTCTTTGCTTCCCTTGCGGGACCCGGCACCACACGAGCGGTTTTGGTAGTAAGGTTTGTGGTTGATACATTTAGAATGATACATGTTATCAATGACTTTGTCTCAGTGGTAGAGTGTGTTCTCCAGTAACACTAGAACGTTCAGCTCATTTGAACAATCGGGAATTCCTATTGATGCTGGCTGACTTTTAGATAAGTTTGATAGAACACTAACCTTTTTTTTTAATTTGATACCATTCTATATGTTGTCATCAACACTTGCGAAGGACGGCTTTTAATAACATGAGCAGAAGAGCGAACACACCTTGGCAGGTAAAAGTACTCACGTGAGTTGATGAGAGTATACACCTGAGCAGGTAAGAGTGCTCAAATTATCCGAACCAACTAAAGGACCCAACTTTGCAGGTAAGAGTACTCATATATGCCGACGAGATGACACACATGAACCGTAAAACTAACATATAAAACTAACCTTTGGAGATAAGAAAGCTCGCCTGAACCGAATATAGAACTCACTTGAACATATACAAACGTCCACCTTAACCGAAAATAGAACTCACCTGAGCAGGTAAGAACGTCCACCTGAACCTAAGATAAAACGGCGGCCTCCAATTACATATGCAGGGGGCCAAGGATAAAACTCACCTGAGCAGATAAGATCGTACACCTTAACCGAAAATATAACTCACCTGAGCAGATAAGATCGTCCACCTGAACATAAAATATAACTCACCTGAGCAGATAAGATCGTCCACCTAAACATAAAATATAACTCACCTGAGCAGATAAGATCGTCCACTTGAACATAAAATATAACTCACCTGAGCAGGTAAGATCGTCCACCTGAACATAAAATATAACTCACCTGAGCAGATAGGATCGTCCACCTTAACCGAAAATATAACTCACCTGAGCAGGTAAGATCGTCCACCTGAACATAAAATATAACTCACCTGAGCAGATAAGAGGTCCCAATGTTAAGTTGAGTTGACCACCACTAGCTAGCTGACTCAAAACAGCAGAGAAGTCTAAGCTGTTAACAGGAAGTTTCGAAGGGTCGGCGATAATTCCACTGTCATAACTTGTGGACAGAACGTGAGAGATTATTATTTTCTCTTTATGATAATGATGGCAATAATAATGGTAATAGTGATTCTAATCACAATAATAATGGTAATGGTGATTCTAATGACAATAATAATGGTAATGGTGATTCTAATCCCAATAATAATGGTAATGGTGATTTTAATTACAATAATAATGGTAATATGGTGATTCTAATCACAATAATAATGGTAATGTGGTGATTCTAATGGCAATAATAATGGTAATGGTGATTCTAATTACAATAATAATGGTAATGGTGATTCTAATTACAATAATAATGGTAATGTGGTGATTCTAATGACAATAATAATGGTAATGGTGATTCTAATTACAATAATAATGGTAATGTGGTGATTCTAATCACAATAATAATGGTAATGGTGATTCTATGCAATAATATGGTAATGGTGATTCTAATGGCAATAATAATGGTAATGGTGATTCTAATACAATAATAATGGTAATGTGGTGATTCTAATACAATAATAATGGTAATGTGGTGATTCTAATCACAATAATAATGGTAATGTGGTGATTCTAATACAATAATAATGGTAATGGTGATTCTAATTACAATAATAATGGAAATTTGGTGATTCTAATGACAATAATAATGGTAATGGTGATTCTAATTACAATAATAATGGTAATGTGGTGATTCTAATCACAATAATAATGGTAATGTGGTGATTCTAATGATAATAATGGAAATGGTGATTCAATGACAATAATATGGTAATGGTGATTCATAAGATATACTAATGTAATGATGATTCAATGACAATAATGATGACGATGTTAGTTGATGATGTGAAGTATAATGAGTAGACACATGATAGTGGTGATCATGTTCATGAGGACTGTGATCATAAAGATATTATTAACAATAGTGATAGAGATGGAGAGATATGATGACGATGTTATTTGATGATGTGAAGTATAATGAGTAGACACATGATAGTGGTAATGATGTTGATGAGGACTGTGATCATAAAGATATTATTAACAATAGTGATAGAGATGGAGGAGATGATGATGACGATGTTAGTTGATGATGTGAAGTATAATGAGTAGACACATGATAGTGGTGATGATGTAGTATAATGAGTAGACACTGATAGTGTGATGATGTGAAGTATAATGGTAGAACATGATAGTGGTGATGATGTGAAGTATAATGAGTAGACACATGATAGTGGTGATGATGTGAAGTATAATGAGTAGACACATGATAGTG
The DNA here is from genome assembly GCA_020796225.1 of Arion vulgaris. Lineage (NCBI taxonomy): Eukaryota > Metazoa > Mollusca > Gastropoda > Stylommatophora > Arionidae > Arion > Arion vulgaris. The sequence goes on along the minus strand of CM036772.1, from coordinate 7,381,410 downwards.
GTGATGATGTGAAGTATAATGAGTAGACACATGATAGTGGTGATGATGTTGATGAGGACTGTGATCATAAAGATATTATTAACAATAGTGATAGAGATGGAGGAGATGATGATGACGATGGTGATGATTCTGGATGGTTCAGTTGTGGAAAAATATGGTAGTAGTGATAATGATGCTAGTCACACGAGAGAGGAATGTAACCGTGTTCTCAATAGTTAGTTAGTTAGTCTTTCCTCTTGGGCCTGTGGGCGGAGGGCAGAGGTCATAGCTCTCCATGTCTCGCGGTTCGTTGCTATCTGTTTTAGGTCTTTAAATGTTTACTAGGCCCATCGTTGAGCCTTCTCTGGTGATGGTTCTACGCAGAGTCTCTCTTGATCTTCCTCGTTTTCTTTTTCCTTCTGGTGTCCATATGAGGGATTGGTTAGGGAGTCTTCTCTCATACATTCTAAGTGTGTGGCCGATGTAGTTCCAGCGGCGCTTTCTTATAAAATTTGATACATTTTCTTGTTTGGTCTCTTGTCTTATTTGTGTATTAGGTCTGAAATCCTACCATTTGAGGTTCAGTATTCTTCTAAGACATTTATTCTCAAAGTTATCTAATTTTCTTTCTAGAGCTTTTGTTGCTTTCCAACTCTCGCATCCATAAGTTAATACTGGAATCACACAAGAGTTAAAGATCTTTAATTTTAAGTGCTTGCTGAGTGAATTGGACTTCCATATATTTGACAATTTGTTAAAAGCACTTGATGCCAATGCGATTCTGTATGGAATTTCTGGCGCTGTAACCCCCGTAGATGTCATCATACTCCCTAGGTATGTAAAACTTTTGACTTTTTCAAGAGTGTAGTTTTTAGTTGGATATTTTCTGGACTGCTGGTAAGGTCAACAATTTTTGTTTTTGTGGTGTTGATTTGGAGACCAATTTGTCCTGAGATATTTTGGAGAAGGTTTGTTTTCATTTGAATATCTTGGTGTGATGAACTCAAAATGGCTATATCGTCGGCATAATCAAGGTCTTCTAAAATTTTATCAACCCATTTGATGCCCATATTTGCGTTATTTGTGCATTTTCGCATGACCCAGTCAATTGCTATTCCAAAGAGCATTGGCGATAAGACGCAGCCTTGTTTCACTCCTGTTTCCACTGGGAACCAGTCAGAGTTACCGAAATCTGTTCTTACACTGCAGCGCGATTCATTGTAGAAGGATTTTATGATGTTGATGAATTTAGTAGGGAAACCGTAAATTTTTAGTAGTTTCCAAAGCGTAGGACAGTGAATACTGTCAAACGCTTTCTGAAAATCAACAAAGTTGATGATTAAATTCGATTGAAATTCTACGAACTCTTCAATGATTACTCTTAGTGTGAAGATGTGATCTATGCATGCTCGTTTTGGTATAAACCCTGCTTGTTCTTCTCTTAGCCTTTCGTCTATAGACTTCTTCAGTCTCTCGAGTAACATGCTACAAAAAAGCTCTCAATACCTGTCCGGTTAAAGGAACTAAGAAGATAAGAGACAAGAATGAATTTTCAATTTAGATTTCCCAGAAAATGTTAAATCGCAACCTGTTGAAAGTATTGTACATAGCCCGAACTCCGTAGCTCTTGCAAAAATCCTAGGGATCATAAATATAGTTTTGGTTGACTTCATTTGACCATTCAGAGCTGATACTATGCTACAGTATAAGACCAGATGGGGTACTTTAAAGCGGGGATTCTTGAGCAATGTTACAGTCCCCTCCCTGTACAAATGTATGTCCTATTGAATAATATGACCACTTTGATTGACATCCTGTGCACTGTCTACAGCCAGGATGCAATAGGTCAACGACTCCTTCTCGCCAAACCACCAGACAAGAGAGCTAACTTAATATAAATGAACACAAACCAACACATTGAAGACCTGACAAATTAGTAAACCTACCTCAGTCCAGCCCCCCTAGATACTCATGCCATCTTGACCACAAGTGTCTAAGTAGGAGGAAGCATATTGATCTTTCCAGTTAAAGTCCAAACAATGGTAGCTTTTGCAGATGACCACCACATAAACATTATATCAATGATATAACAAGCAGAAGTGACTACTATATGATTATTACGTATTATGACAGGAGGAAAAGTGTGATGATTGTTTGGATTGCTTTTGATGATGATAAGCAGGATGAGAAATAAGCTGATAATGTTGATTATTCAGATGAGATTAAACCCGCGCCTTGTAGGTTCTAGGGACGTCAAAGCTGACAGCGCGAACCCTTAAACGCTGGTTAAAATCGACACTTCACCAAGGACAAGCACTAAGAGCTCAAATGGTACTGAACTTCTTCTTCTCTTACCACCATTTACTTCTTATAGAAGTGTTGGGGTGAAACGTAGGATCTTGGATGTACTGATGGTACTGAACGATGTGACGTAAAAAACGTTCACGCAACGGCTGTTATATATCACAATAAGAATGTAAAAATAGCCAAAAAGAACGATCGAGAGAGACAGACAGAAGGAGAGAGGGAGTAGAGAGAGGAGAGGAGAGAGAGAGATGATGATGATTATGTGATGAAACCAAGTAATGATTATAACCACTATGGTTAGGTTATGGAGTTTATATAACAATTATAATTATGTGAATGCGTGAGTACAGAAACTGAATGAGACTGTGCGGGTGAATTCTGTTTGAATTAATATGAACTCATTATGTTAGTCATGACTAGAAATGTCCAGCTAATGAGCGTGTAAGTCATGATTGAATGCTGTAGAGTGACTATAACCACCACCAACTCAGAGCTTCTGAATACTGAACTCCTCAGCCAATGCTGACTCTCTTGTGTACACCGATCGTTTAAGCCTCATATGAGGCGTGGCTTACGTAACATATCCCAGCGTTCCATGACAATTTGCTGCACTAAACTCACCACAGACCGATATTTAATAACAACAATTTAACAAACAACTAAATAATATTTCTTTTCTTCCTCAACGTCCTATCGACCACTTGTTAAACAACCATTTGTGATTTCTTGTGATCTGAATTAACGATTAAACGTTGTTCCATTTAACGACTTACACTTAAGCCAGCCACAATCATTTCTGCGACTTTAATAACTAGAGAGCTTTCTACTCCACTCAGTCACCACTAACGACATGCATTGTAGGTCGCAGTGTTACTAATCTATGATCCCATTGTGGACCTCGGCATCAAAGGCCGTCCTAATAATAAAGCTGTTTTTAAGACAACGATCAGCTTAGCTCTCTAAAGCTCTTTGTCGTGATTTCAACAGCATCGACTATACAACATGATAAATCAGGTCAGATTCGATAGCCCTGAACACCGTGAGATGAGGGAGGAGGAGGAGGAGATTGCTCTGTTTTGGGAGTGGTAGCTGACCCAGGGGCTTAAATTTCTTCTTCACTGCTATCAAGATGGCGGCGAGATAATTAAAGGCTGTGGTTAAAATCCAGTGTTCATGGGATCCTCTAATATTTGTTAAATGTTTACTAATGTACTATGTTCATTAATTCCGGTGCTTAGATTCTTAGAACTCTGTATTCGCCTCATACTACATGGGCATATGAGATTTCCGTTAGACACATGTTACAAATATTGTAACAAGTAAACATAGTTTTCTACATATCAGAATTCATGAAGAAGTACATAGATCAGTAAAATAATTATATGTAAGTAATCTCAAAGAAAATAATATTACACATGTATGTGAAGTTCAAATAACAGAGCAGTTCACCTATTTAGGTAGCAGTTTTGATTGCACAGGAAATGTTAAAAAGAAATTATGATACGAATTGGCAAAGCAACATCAGCTTTTAAAAATTTGGAACTGCAAGTTATATAGTATTAAAACTAAATTACGAATTTTCAATTCAAATGTTGTATCAATCCTAACATATGCCAGCGAGAGTTGGAAAATGACTAAAGATATAGAAAGCAAGTTGAATGCATTTGAAAATAGATGTCTACGAAAAATAATGAATTTAAAATGGAACGAATTCAGGAGGTGATGAAATCAGAGACATGTCTGGTCAACCACTAGTGACAACTGTTATAAGAAACAGAAGATGGAGATATGTTGGACGCACCTTGAGAAGAAATGATCAATGAATATCAAAGTAGGATTGAAGGGATGCAAAGGGTTCAAGAAAGAGAGGACGACATAAGGAGACCCAGAAACGAACTTTGCTGAGAGAGGCAAGAAAATTCGGTCTCAGTTCCATGGAGGAGATTGAACGAGTTGCCCAGGATAGAGCGGTATGGAGAAATTGCTTGCAGGTCCTATGTAACGTATAACGGTAAAAAATAAATTATTATTATTATGTATGTGAAGTTCCTGTGAGACGCATATTCCACAATATAAAATTAAACCCAGACCCTGCGAAGTTTAATGTGGCCAACATATTTCAGTTTCCGAGACAACGAGTTGTTTGAGCAATATTCTTCATACTCAAGGCCTGTAATATGTCTGTATATTTTCGTGCTAAGGCTCAATGTTAATGAGAATCTAGTCAAATGTATATATTAAATCTTCTGTTGTTGAAATTTCTACAAACGTATATATCAATTCTTTGCTTCTGTTTCTTTGTCTGTAATCCATCCTCTTAATATTATTCTCTTCGAATGATCCCGTGGATGACTTACAATGCGCCTAAATTTGGGGTGTAAAGAATAGAACCATTGTTACCTGCCACGCATGTCGTAATATTAAGGAGGTTTGGCGGAAATGGGATACACATGTCCTAAACGTGTAGAAGTCTATGCGTTTAGGGGCCTACCAAACCAATGTGCAACGTATACACGTTCTTGGCAAAGATCAAACATATCATAAAGAGTGATTAAAATTGGTTGTAAAGAACGAACGCAAAGAAGAAGAAGATATTGGAAATGGACGATAAAACGTAGGTCTCATGTTTAATCTGAGCTTGTAGAAAAACCATTGGCAGTTAAAAATCAAGAGAAGCAGGCTGGAAAGCAGCTGTCCGGCCAAATTCATTAGAAAAGATTAAAATAGCATTTCTACAAAACTATCTTCACCACCTTCAACATTATATCAGTGACCCTCGTCGGTGCTACGGACTTCGTGCACTGCAGCTGAGATCTTCCTGCGTAAGAAAGAGATTGGAACACACATGGCTACTCACCGAAGTGCAATGATGATGGTCCTATCAATCAATCAATCCTTAGGGGGGTCCAGGTCTCCCTTTTCATTTCGCTGTCAGTCGGAAATCTGTCCTTGCTAATGCATCTACTATCATGCGGCATACATGACCAACCCATCTTATCTTTGTTTTTCAATCTCCAATGATGCACGGGCTGTTCCTTTTAAAAACTTTTCATTTCCTTTCGTACTTTGTCAAAATATGCAGGACTCTTCAGTAATTAATTGTCATTACAAAAAAGTGTTTCCATTTCTGATCGTACGCTGGGGGATTGTGTAGATTATAGTTATTGTCCGAAGCTGTCGTCACGCGTGTGCATGTCATCGGTTTTATTTTCGCCCTAACAGAAAAAGCTTTTAGTCCTTACCCAGTGGTAGAACTCATGTTTTTCGTCAGAACACAACCCCGTATTTTTAAATATTTGGCCAACCGATCTCCTCCGAATTCTTATAGATGTATTTGTTATACCTGTATAATATTGCATTGCAATGTAATTTAATAGTCTGGATTTTTTGAAAATCGTGGTATCTGGTATCATTTACAAGACTTCACCATCAACCACAGTAAACGAGTTGTCGAATTTCTAAGAACTACTTATACGTTCGGTAGTTTTCCATTGCTTTCTGGACGGTGTGGTCTATTTTTACAGTTCACAAAAATTCACGACGAATAAATTTGCTTCTAAACTGCCCTCCGCAAAGTTTAAACCACGTACGCTTGGTGGGTCGTGCTCACTACCAATTAAGCTACAGGCGCCCACTCTTGATTGTTTCATTTGTTATATGAAACATTACTTTCTGTGTTATTAATAGCAAGACTGTGAGTTGGTTGCGACGGGACACAACATATACCTGAATCTCATCTGTGTGATGGACAATGGTCAAACCTTGAGGCGGACTCCTAAGGAACTGGCACTCAACTGAAAATGGCAGCAATCCACCTGAAATAACCATCAATTAACATTAGAAGAGACTCATCATTTAAATATATGTACGCATTTAAATATGTGGACGCATTTAAATATATGTACGCATTTAAATATATGTACGCATTTAAATATGTGTACGCATTTTAAATAAAAATGTACGCATTTAAATATATGTATCCTTTAAATATATGTATGCTATTGTATTTGGTTTTAAACAATTTATTATTAAATATTCGTGTATCGCTATGCAGTACAGAGCGACAGTAAGCAATTTCTCCATAACGCTCTATCCTGGACAACTCACTCAATCTCTTTATGGAGTTTAGTCCGTATTTATCGCTTCCCTCCGTAAACGCATTTTAGAGATTCCATAGGTGTACCATTTATTATTGAACCATTTACCTTCCACTTCAATGCCTGATTTGTGATTTCTTGATCATTACCTCTTAGATTATGCCTAACATATCTCTATCTTCTCTTTCAAATAACAGTACATGACGGACGAAGAAAAAGGAAACTAAAACTGTATATAATAATATATTAGAAACTGCAACAATGCTAAACAGTATTGAATTTAACTAATTTAAAAAAACGTAAACAAAAATCAGAATACCAAGAGCATGCATTTTTCCCAGTAGCAGCATATGGTTGTGAGACATGTAAATCTAAAATTGCAAAGAAAATGCATATGTTTGTTTTTCAATATAAATATTACAATAGAATTATCCTTTAACCATGGAAATAGAAGAGAACGAATTGATATATCCAGAAAGAACTCAAAATTAAAAGCAGATTGCTGATGTTACAAAATAACAAAGGAGAAAGTTGAAGTATTTGAGACATATAAAAAGACATGAAAGTTTGAAAGAAAGAATTATGAAAGGAAGCAACCCGGCATAGAGTAGAATAGAAAAACCACGCAGAACTTGAATTCAGGATGTAACTGATTGTTTGAACATTACGACAGAAGCAGAACACCTGACGTATCATCAACATCAAGTAGCTTGTCTCTTCCGGAACTTGGCTCCCCATTGACAGAAGTCCTGAAAAACTCTCTATTCTGTGCAAGCTGACCAGCGTCAGCAGGAGTCATTCTCAGATGGTCAATGACACCCTGCACCCATCATCTTTTAGGTCTTCCTCTCATTCTTTTCCTGGCACATTCCTCCAAAATTATCCTCTTTGTGCACTCATGTTGTTTCATGTGTCCGAAATATTTAATTTTCCTTCATTTTATGCTCTTTAATATCCAACTCTCTTTAATATCAAATTGTTGCAGAACAGAAGAATTTGTTCTTTACCTGGCGTATGAATGAGAGAAATTCCGAAGGACTGTTAGAGTAGCAACGTTCTTCTCAGATATACAAGCTATTAGATGAATAAATACATTACTGATAACTCATCATCTTCAGGGTCGTGCCGGCTGGGTATTTAATCATGGATCTCCACAAATCTCTGTCGTTGGTGTTTAAGCCGAAGGATTAACTTCATTGCACCGGGTTTTACCCCATTTGGCTCTGTCCTCTCCGTAGAAATGGCACGCCACCTGCCGAGAGTATTGTACAAAGCACGAACTCCGTAGCTACGGCAACAATCCTATGGGTCTCTGGGAAAAACTGCACTCGTGAACAGAAGGCCGCGGTCCGGATTCGAACCTACGACCTTCGACTCGCAAGGCAAAGGGCTTAACCACTCAGCCACAGAGACCCCGTTTGCTATCAACTAAGATGTTCTCGGTCTTCCGTGTCATGAAGTCAGGTTATCCAAAATTCTCTCTCTGTCTCGTCTACCCTCGATTTTAGCGGTTATCACACTGTGTCCTTCCCCCCTTATCTCATGCCCGAAAAATGATGACTGCCTCTTTCTTATATTGATGATAAGCTGTCTCTGTGTCTTGATCTCATTTAACACCTCAACATTAGTCATTTTAGCAGACCATGGGATTCTCATCATTCTTTTGTAAAACCACATTTCTGTGTCCCTCATACTGATAGCTCCACGTGTTATAATGCATTGCGCGCCCAGTGCCCAGCTTGTTCGTAGCGCGATTACGGTGACTAGTCCTCTGTAAGTGCGGGTTCAACTCCGCGGACTGGCAGAAAAGCTACAGGTTCCCCAGATTTACGGTGTTCGTGGCACCGAGCCGGAAGGTTACGATGTCCATGACACCGAACCGAAGAGCTTTCAGCTCAAGTGCTTCTGGATCGGAAAAAAAAATAATAATAATGCAATGCATGATTCTGTCGTCTTACCTGGACCGTCCGGATCAATAAGATATGTATAGTTTTGGAGGGTACCTCCAGCTGCTCGATACTTCTCACAGTTGGGCTCGATACCTGAAATATGGCGATTCGAATAGATGATGTGATATGTTGTAGATGCTGTGATGTATTGCAGATGTAGCTATGCATTATGAATACAGTGTTATTTTTTAAATAAATGCAGTGATGTTTTGTAAATGTACTGATGTTTTGTAGATGTGTGAATGTATTGTAAATGCAATGATGTATTGTAGATGATGTTGAGCAAATGACAAATAATGGCATTACTTCCTACTGTAATACCTGATAGGTTATTGTGGTCTCTGTGGCGTAGAAGTAAGTTGCTCGCCTTTCATTCCAAAGGCACTTGGTTCGCTCCCTCGTGGAGAAATTGGGATATTTTCCAGAGATCCCTTATCTCATTGTAAGTGATGTCGAGTTACTAGTCCTATTGGAGACGGACGATAAAACGTAGGTCCCGTGTTCAAATTGAGCACGTAAATAAACCCTTGTTAGATCAAAGATCGTGAAGAGCAGGCTGAAAAGCCGTTGACCACACAAATCTCATTAGAAATAATTTAAAAGTACAATTCATACAACATATTTTTACAATTTTCAAAAATACATAAGGGACCCTAGTCGATGGTATGAAGTTTGTACACTGCAGCTGAGATCAACCTGTGTAAGAAAAAGATCGGTACACACAGGGTTGCTCATCAAAGTGCAATATTGATGATTATATTAATCAATCAAACAATACCTGAGAATATACTTTTTTATCTTCTTCGAAAGCTTCCTATCGACCACTTGTTAACCACTCTGTGTGATTTGTATGTGAACCGAGCCTAAGAGCGATTCTACGGTGTGCCAGTTATGCACCTACAAGTAGGTAAGCACCTCCGATTTCTGCAACGCTTTTTATTTATTAGGTTAGCTGCCTTAGGCCCCTACCTCAGTCGTCTCTTACGACATACCTTGTAGGTCGCAGTGTTACTATTCTTTGCTCCCCCTGCGATCCCCGGCATCGTACGGGCGAATCCCAAGAATATAAGCATGTCGTGTTGATGTTACTTAGTATTAACATCCATTCCCTTTGTTAATATCTTGAGACCGTTGTTTTTTTGGTTTTGTAATATTACTTTCAACTGTTATGCTAACTTTGTTCCGTCATAATAACCAATTATATGATAGGGCGGTCTCAATCGTGAAGTGAGTAAGTCGTTACCTGTCGTACTGAAAGTTATGTTAACTTTGTCCCGTCACATAACCGATTATATGAGATTATATGATAGGTCGGTATCAATCGTGAAGTGAGTAAGTCGTTGTTACCTGTCGTACTGAAAGTTATGTTAACTTTGTCCCGTCACATAACCAATTATATGATAGGGCGGTCTCAATCGTGAAGTGAGTAAGTTGTTACCTGTCGTACTGAAAGTTATGTTAACTTTGTCCCGTCACATAACCGATTATATGATAGGGCGGTCTCAATCGTGAAGTGAGTAAGTCGTTACCTGTCGTATTGAAAGTTATGTTAACTTTGTCCCGTCACATAACCAATTATATGATAGGGCGGTCTCAATCGTGAAGTGAGTAAGTCGTTACCTGTCGTACTGAAAGTTATGTTAACTTTGTCCCGTCACATAACCGATTATATGATAGGGCGGTCTCAATCGTGAAGTGAGTAAGTCGTTACCTGTCATACTGAAAATTATGTTAACTTTGTCCCGTCACATAACCAATTATATGATAGGGCGGTCTCAATCGTGAGTAAGTCGTTACCTGTCGTATTGAAAGTTATGTTAACTTTGTCCCGTCACATAACCAATTCTATGATAGGGCAGTCTCAATCGTGAAGTGAGTAAGCCGTTACCTGTCGTACTGAAAGTTATGTTAACTTTGTCCCGTCAGATAACCGATTATATGATAGGGCGGTCTCAATCGTGAAGTGAGTAAGTCGTTACCTGTCATACTGAAAGTTATGTTAACTTTGTCCGGTCACATAACCGATTATATGATAGGGTGGTCTCAATTCGTGAGTAAGTCGTTACCTGTCGTACTGAAAATTATGTTAACTTTGTCCCGTCAGATAACCGATTATATGATAGGGTGGTCTCAATCGTGAGTAAGTCGTTACCAGTCGTACTGAAAGTTATGTTAACTTTGTCCCGTCAGATAACCGATTATATGATAGGGTGGTCTCAATCGTGAGTAAGTCGTTACCTGTCGTACTGAAAGTTATGTTAACTTTGTCCCGTCAGATAACCGATTATATGATAGGGTGGTCTCAATCGTGAGTAACTCGTTACCTGTCGTATTGAAGGTTATGTTAACTTTGTCCCGTCAGATAACCAATTATATGATAGGGCGGTCTCAATCGTGAAGTGAGTAAGTCGTTACCTGTCGTACTGAAAGTTATGTTAACTTTGTCCCGTCAGATAACCAATTATATGATAGGGTGGTCTGAATCGTGAAGTGAGTAACTCGTTACCTGTCGTACTGAAAGTTATGTTAACTTTGTCCAGTCAGATAACCGATTATATGATAGAGTGGTCTCAATCGTGAAGTGAGTAAGTCGTTACCTGTCGTACTGAAAGTTATGTTAACTTTGTCCAGTCAGATAACCGATTATATGATAGGGTGGTCTCAATCGTGAAGTGAGTAAGTCGTTACCTGTCGTACTGAAAGTTATGTTAACTTTGTCCCGTCAGATAACCGATTATATGATAGGGTGGTCTCAATCGTGAGTAAGTCGTTACCTGTCGTACTGAAAGTTATGTTAACTTTGTCCCGTCAGATAACCAATTATATGATAGGGTGGTCTCAATCGTGAGTAACTCGTTACCTGTCGTATTGAAGGTTATGTTAACTTTGTCCAGTCAGATAACCGATTATATGATAGGGCGGTCTCAATCGTGAAGTGAGTAAGTCGTTACCTGTCGTACTGAAAGTTATGTTAACTTTGTCCCGTCAGATAACCGATTATATGATAGGGTGGTCTCAATCGTGAAGTGAGTAAGTCGTTACCTGTCGTACTGAAAGTTATGTTAACTTTGTCCCGTCAGATAACCGATTATATGATAGGGTGGTCTGAATCGTGAAGTGAGTAAGTCGTTACCTGTCGTACTGAAAGTTATGTTAACTTTGTCCAGTCAGATAACCGATTATATGATAGAGTGGTCTCAATCGTGAAGTGAGTAAGTCGTTACCTGTCGTACTGAAAGTTATGTTAACTTTGTCCCGTCAGATAACCGATTATATGATAGGGTGGTCTGAATCGTGAAGTGAGTAAGTCGTTACCTGTCGTACTGAAAGTTATGTTAACTTTGTCCCGTCAGATAACCGATTATATGATAGAGTGGTCTCAATCGTGAAGTGAGTAAGTCGTTACCTGTCGTACTGAAAGTTATGTTAACTTTGTCCCGTCAGATAACCGATTATATGATAGGGTGGTCTGAATCGTGAAGTGAGTAAGTCGTTACCTGTCGTATTGAAAGTTATGTTAACTTTGTCCCGTCACATAACCAATTATATGATAGGGCAGTCTCAATCGTGAAGAGAGTAAGTCGTTACCTGTCGTACTGAAAGTTATGTTAACTTTATCCCGTCAGATAACCGATTATATGATAGGGCGGTCTCAATCGTGAAGTGAGTAAGTCGTTACCTGTCGTACTGAAAGTTATGTTAACTTTGTCCGGTCACATAACCGATTATATGATAGGGTGGTCTCAATTCGTGAGTAAGTCGTTACCTGTCGTACTGAAAATTATGTTAACTTTGTCCCGTCAGATAACCGATTATATGATAGGGTGGTCTCAATCGTGAATAAGTCGTTACCAGTCGTACTGAAAGTTATGTTAACTTTGTCCCGTCAGATAACCGATTATATGATAGGGTGGTCTCAATCGTGAGTAAGTCGTTACCTGTCGTACTGAAAGTTATGTTAACTTTGTCCCGTCAGATAACCGATTATATGATAGGGTGGTCTCAATCGTGAGTAACTCGTTACCTGTCGTATTGAAGGTTATGTTAACTTTGTCCCGTCAGATAACCGATTATATGATAGAGTGGTCTCAATCGTGAAGTGAGTAAGTCGTTACCTGTCGTACTGAAAGTTATGTTAACTTTGTCCCGTCAGATAACCAATTATATGATAGGGCGGTCTCAATCGTGAAGTGAGTAAGTCGTTACCTGTCGTACTGAAAGTTATGTTAACTTTGTCCCGTCAGATAACCAATTATATGATAGGGTGGTCTGAATCGTGAAGTGAGTAACTCGTTACCTGTCGTACTGAAAGTTATGTTAACTTTGTCCAGTCAGATAACCGATTATATGATAGAGTGGTCTCAATCGTGAAGTGAGTAAGTCGTTACCTGTCGTACTGAAAGTTATGTTAACTTTGTCCCGTCAGATAACCGATTATATGATAGGGTGGTCTGAATCGTGAAGTGAGTAAGTCGTTACCTGTCGTACTGAAAGTTATGTTAACTTTGTCCAGTCAGATAACCGATTATATGATAGGGTGGTCTCAATCGTGAAGTGAGTAAGTCGTTACCTGTCGTACTGAAAGTTATGTTAACTTTGTCCCGTCAGATAACCGATTATATGATAGGGTGGTCTGAATCGTGAAGTGAGTAAGTCGTTACCTGTCGTACTGAAAGTTATGTTAACTTTGTCCCGTCAGATAACCGATTATATGATAGGGTGGTCTCAATCGTGAAGTGAGTAAGTCGTTACCTGTCGTACTGAAAGTTATGTTAACTTTGTCCCGTCAGATAACCGATTATATGATAGGGTGGTCTCAATCGTGAAGTGAGTAAGTCGTTACCTGTCGTACTGAAAATTATGTTAACTTTGTCCCGTCAGATAACCGATTATATGATAGGGTGGTCTCAATCGTGAGTAAGTCGTTACCAGTCGTACTGAAAGTTATGTTAACTTTGTCCCGTCAGATAACCGATTATATGATAGGGTGGTCTCAATCGTGAGTAAGTCGTTACCTGTCGTACTGAAAGTTATGTTAACTTTGTCCCGTCAGATAACCGATTATATGATAGGGTGGTCTCAATCGTGAGTAACTCGTTACCTGTCGTATTGAAGGTTATGTTAACTTTGTCCCGTCAGATAACCAATTATATGATAGGGCGGTCTCAATCGTGAAGTGAGTAAGTCGTTACCTGTCGTACTGAAAGTTATGTTAACTTTGTCCGTCAGATAACCAATTATATGATAAGTGGTCTGAATCGTGAAGTGAGTAACTCGTTACCTGTCGTACTGAAAGTTATGTTAACTTTGTCCAGTCAGATAACCGATTATATGATAGAGTGGTCTCAATCGTGAAGTGAGTAAGTCGTTACCTGTCGTACTGAAAGTTATGTTAACTTTGTCCAGTCAGATAACCGATTATATGATAGGGTGGTCTCAATCGTGAAGTGAGTAAGTCGTTACCTGTCGTACTGAAAGTTATGTTAACTTTGTCCCGTCAGATAACCGATTATATGATAGGGTGGTCTCAATCGTGAGTAAGTCGTTACCTGTCGTACTGAAAGTTATGTTAACTTTATCCCGTCAGATAACCAATTATATGATAGGGTGGTCTCAATCGTGAGTAACTCGTTACCTGTCGTATTGAAGGTTATATTAACTTTGTCCCGTCAGATAACCGATTATATGATAGGGCGGTCTCAATCGTGAAGTGAGTAAGTCGTTACCTGTCGTACTGAAAGTTATGTTAACTTTGTCCCGTCAGATAACCGATTATATGATAGGGTGGTCTCAATCGTGAAGTGAGTAAGTCGTTACCTGTCGTACTGAAAGTTATGTTAACTTTGTCCCGTCAGATAACCGATTATATGATAGGGTGGTCTGAATCGTGAAGTGAGTAAGTCGTTACCTGTCGTACTGAAAGTTATGTTAACTTTGTCCAGTCAGATAACCGATTATATGATAGGGTGGTCTCAATCGTGAAGTGAGTAAGTCGTTACCTGTCGTACTGAAAGTTATGTTAACTTTGTCCCGTCAGATAACCGATTATATGATAGGGTGGTCTGAATCGTGAAGTGAGTAAGTCGTTACCTGTCGTACTGAAAGTTATGTTAACTTTGTCCCGTCAGATAACCGATTATATGATAGGGTGGTCTCAATCGTGAAGTGAGTAAGTCGTTACCTGTCGTACTGAAAGTTATGTTAACTTTGTCCCGTCAGATAACCGATTATATGATAGGGTGGTCTGAATCGTGAAGTGAGTAAGTCGTTACCTGTCGTATTGAAAGTTATGTTAACTTTGTCCCGTCACATAACCAATTATATGATAGGGCAGTCTCAATCGTGAAGAGAGTAAGTCGTTACCTGTCGTACTGAAAGTTATGTTAACTTTATCCCGTCAGATAACCGATTATATGATAGGGCGGTCTCAATCGTGAAGTGAGTAAGTCGTTACCTGTCATACTGAAAGTTATGTTAACTTTGTCCGGTCACATAACCGATTATATGATAGGGTGGTCTCAATTCGTGAGTAAGTCGTTACCTGTCGTACTGAAAATTATGTTAACTTTGTCCCGTCAGATAACCGATTATATGATAGGGTGGTCTCAATCGTGAATAAGTCGTTACCAGTCGTACTGAAAGTTATGTTAACTTTGTCCCGTCAGATAACCGATTATATGATAGGGTGGTCTCAATCGTGAGTAAGTCGTTACCTGTCGTACTGAAAGTTATGTTAACTTTGTCCCGTCAGATAACCAATTATATGATAGGGTGGTCTCAATCGTGAGTAACTCGTTACCTGTCGTATTGAAGGTTATGTTAACTTTGTCCCGTCAGATAACCGATTATATGATAGAGTGGTCTCAATCGTGAAGTGAGTAAGTCGTTACCTGTCGTACTGAAAGTTATGTTAACTTTGTCCCGTCAGATAACCAATTATATGATAGGGCGGTCTCAATCGTGAAGTGAGTAAGTCGTTACCTGTCGTACTGAAAGTTATGTTAACTTTGTCCCGTCAGATAACCAATTATATGATAGGGTGGTCTGAATCGTGAAGTGAGTAACTCGTTACCTGTCGTACTGAAAGTTATGTTAACTTTGTCCAGTCAGATAACCGATTATATGATAGAGTGGTCTCAATCGTGAAGTGAGTAAGTCGTTACCTGTCGTACTGAAAGTTATGTTAACTTTGTCCCGTCAGATAACCGATTATATGATAGGGTGGTCTGAATCGTGAAGTGAGTAAGTCGTTACCTGTCGTACTGAAAGTTATGTTAACTTTGTCCAGTCAGATAACCGATTATATGATAGGGTGGTCTCAATCGTGAAGTGAGTAAGTCGTTACCTGTCGTACTGAAAGTTATGTTAACTTTGTCCCGTCAGATAACCGATTATATGATAGGGTGGTCTGAATCGTGAAGTGAGTAAGTCGTTACCTGTCGTACTGAAAGTTATGTTAACTTTGTCCCGTCAGATAACCGATTATATGATAGGGTGGTCTCAATCGTGAAGTGAGTAAGTCGTTACCTGTCGTACTGAAAGTTATGTAACTTTGTCCGTCAGATAACCGATTATATGATAGGGTGGTCTGAATCGTGAAGTGAGTAAGTCGTTACCTGTCGTACTGAAAGTTATGTTAACTTTGTCCCGTCAGATAACCGATTATATGATAGGGTGGTCTGAATCGTGAAGTGAGTAAGTCGTTACCTGTCGTACTGAAAGTTATGTTAACTTTGTCCCGTCAGATAACCGATTATATGATAGGGTGGTCTGAATCGTGAGTAAGTCGTTACCTGTCGTACTGAAAGTTATGTTAACTTTGTCCCGTCAGATAACCGATTATATGATAGGGCGGTCTCAATCGTGAAGTGAGTAAGTCGTTACCTGTCGTACTGAAAGTTGTTGGTTCGAATCTGGACCGAGATGCATGTGTAATTTTTTCATAAGATCCCTATGATTGTTGCCGGAGCTATGGAGTTTGTGCTTTGTGCAAATACTCTCGTCAGATAGCAAGTCGACAGGGACGGAACGATATGGGAAAACCCGGTGCAACCAAGTCAATCTTTCGACTTTGAACACGACTGATTGATAAATGGTTTGATTGAGTAATATAACCATCATCATTGCATTTCGGTAAGTAACCATGTGTGCTCAGATATCTTTCTTACACAGGAAGATCTCAGCGGAAGTGCACCAACTTCTTAGCGGCGGCGATGGTCCTGATGTAACTTTGAAGGTAGTCAAGATATTTTGTTGGAATTTTATATTTTTAAAATCTTGTCAAATGAATTGTATTCCCGTGCGACGTGCTCTTCTCGATTTTGAAAGCACACGGGTTCTTTAACGGTTCTCAAATTAAACACAGTCTCTACGTTTTATCGTCTGTCTCCGATAGGACTAGGAACTTGATCTCACTTAAACTGAGATCAAGGATCTCTGGAAAAATATACCGATGGATCCACAAGGGAGCAAGCAGAGTATCTTTGGAATGAAAGGCGAACACTTAACCCTACGCACCCTATAGATACCCCTATAGAGACCCCTATAGAGACCCCTATAGAGACCCCCTATAGATCCCCCCTATAGAGACCCCTATATAGACCCCTATAGAGACCCCCTATAGAGACCCCTATAACTAACAACAACATTCGATGACTAACATTTGTCGAACAAAAATCTGAATCTTACCAAACTGTTTCTGGCTACACCGGAGATTTCCGAGATAGTACGTCCCGCTTCGGTTATCCCCTACAACTGCACTCACTGCTACCACCGGGAGATCCTTTTTGTTAATGATTAGACCAAAGTCTCTTCTCTCCTTATCATCTTCAATATCACAGTTGCACTTGACGTCTGGTTTGTCACAGGAGTTTGTCGCTCCGCATCCACAAGAGTCTGGAACACCATTAGATCCAGGAAAATAATTCAGTTGTTGGTTGGAACCGGTAACGTTGACGTAGCCACCGTTAGATAACAGCTTGGAGTTCTGAGGAATGTAGTAAGAGATGAAGGAATACAAACACTGACATTATCTACCAATAAGATATAAGGAGTTAGCTGTCTTTACTGCATGTAGTACCCTTTTTAAAGTGGAATAAGGCCCGTCTGCCCAGCGTGTTCGTAGCGCGTTGGACTACGGGTGACTATCCCTCTGTGTGTGTGCGGGTTCAATTCCGCGGGATGACAGAAAAAGCCACAGATTCCCCAGATTTACGGTGTTCGTGCCACCGAACCGAAGGGTTACGATGTCCATGGCACCGAGCCGAAGAGCTGAAAAGCTCAAGTGCTTCTGGAAAAAAAAAAAAAAAGTGGTGTAGGACACTGGGGACATGAACCCGTTGAAGTTAATTGTCGCATGGCTCACAGCCAACTCTAGATAACTAGGCCAGACAACTGACAAGGGTTCCCTGACCTAGATCAGAAAAGGGGGCCGGAAATATAGATGTTTTATTGAGCACTGCAAGCTTTTTTTCAATTTTACTCAGTTCAATGAGTCTATGGTTATTTATTGGTGAAAAATATTCATTATATTGATATTCCTTATTGCTAAACTTAACTTGTTGCATAGTATAACTTCGATTTAGCATTTTGTGTTGATTTTAAAATGAATTCGTCTATGTACACCAATACTGGAATGCGAGGTCACGTGGTGTAGTTGGGGTCTGATTTCTGATAATTCTTACCTGAGTCCGAAGGCCCATACGTTTATAATTGGCTCTGCATGGCTAGAGCAGTCGGCGCGAAATTGTTCAGGTTAGGATTTTTCTATGCCCCGACTGAAAAAACTCATAGTCCATATCGGGGATTGAAGCCGGGTCTTCCGAATGAGAGCCCGTGCTATAATCCATTCGGTCAGACGCTATACGATATAAAGAGTTTGAAGTAAAATTAGATAGTAATAGACGAAAGTCAGAGAAAGAACAAAGCAGATACCAGTGGAGAAAGAGCTAAGTAGATACCAGTGGAGAAAGAACAAAGCAGATACCAGTGGAGAAAGAACAAAGCAGATACCAGTGGAGAAAGAACAAAGCAGATACCAGTAGAGAAAGAACAAAGCAGATACCAGTAGAGAAAGAACAAAGTAGATACCAGTAGAGAAAGAACAAAGCAGATAACAGTAGAGAAAGAACAAAGCAGATACCAGTGGAGAAAGAACAAAGCAGATACCAGTAGAGAAAGAACAAAGTAGATACCAGTAGAGAAAGAACAAAGTAGATAACAGTAGAGAAAGAACAAAGCAGATACCAGTGGAGAAAGAACAAAGCAGATACCAGGAGAGAAAGAACTAAGTAGATACCAATGGAGAAAGAACAAAGCAGATACCAGTGGAGAAAGAACAAAGCAGATACCAGGAGAGAAAGAACTAAGTAGATACCAATGGAGAAAGAACAAAGCAGATACCAGGAGAGAAAGAACAAAGTAGATACCAGTAGAGAAAGAACAAAGTAGATAACAGTAGAGAAAGAACAAAGAAGATACCAGTAGAGAAAGAACTAAGTAGATACCAATGGAGAAAGAACAAAGCAGATACCAGGAGAGAAAGAACAAAGAAGATACCAGGAGAGAAAGAACAAAGCAGATAACAGTGGAGAAAGAACAAAGAAGATACCAGTAGAGAAAGAACAAAGATGATACCAGGAGAGAAAGAACAAAGAAGATACCAGGAGAGAAAGAACAAAGAAGATACCAGGAGATAAAGAACAAAGAAGATACCAGGAGATAAAGAACAAAGAAGATACCAGGAGAGAAAGAACAAAGAAGATACCAGGAGAGAAAGAACAAAGAAGATACCAGGAGAGAAAGAACAAAGAAGATACCAGTGGAGAAAGAACAAAGCAGATACCAGTGGAGAAAGAACAAAGAAGATACCAGGAGAGAAAGAACAAAGAAGATACCAGGAGAGAAAGAACAAAGCAGATAACAGTGGATAAAGAACAAAGAAGATACCAGTGGAGAAAGAACAAAGCATATACCAGTGGAGAAAGAACAAAGAAGATACCAGTAGAGAAAGAACAAAGTAGATACCAGTGGAGAAAGAACAAAGTAGATACCAGTAGAGAAAGAACAAAGCAGATACCAGTAGAGAAAGAACTAAGCATATACCAGTGGAAAAAGAACTAAGCATATACCAGTGGAGAAAGAACAAAGCAGATACCAGTAGAGAAAGAACAAAGAAGATACCAGTGGAGAAAGAACAAAGTAGATTCCAGTGGAGAAAGAACAAAGAAGATACCAGTAGAGAAAGAACAAAGTAGATACCAGTAGAGAAAGAACAAAGCAGATACCAGTGGAGAAAGAATAAAGCAGATAACAGTGGAGAAAGAACAAAGAAGATACCAGTGGAGAAAGAACAAAGTAGATTCCAGTGGAGAAAGAACAAAGAAGATACCAGTAGAGAAAGAACAAAGTAGATACCAGTAGAGAAAGAACAAAGCAGATAACAGTAGAGAAAGAACAAAGAAGATACCAGTGGAGAAAGAATAAAGCAGATTCCAGTGGAGAAAGAATAAAGTAGATAACAGTGGAGAAAGAACAAAGCAGATACCAGTAGAGAAAGAACAAAGAAGATACCAGTAGAGAAAGAACAAAGCAGATAACAGTGAAGAAAGAACTAAACAGATACCAGTGGAGAAAGAGCACAGGAAGTGAAGCTGGCGATGGATAGGACATACATTGAGAAGACTGACCGGAATCATTGCAAGACAGGCACTGTTTTGGAACCTGCAGGGAAAGAGGAGTAGAGGAAGGCCTAGACAGACCTGGAGAAGAGAGCTGGAGGCTGATATTAAAAGAATAGGTAAAACATGGAATGAATTGGAAGGGATGGAAAGAGAGAGGAAGAGCCCGAAGAAGTTTGTTGAAGACCTGTGCTCCGTTGGGAGTTGAAAGGTGAAGAAGAAGAATAGAAGAAATAGAAAGTGAAGAATCTTCATTATAAAACTAATTGTCTATGTGTGTGTTATAGGAAAAACTTAAGTACGTCAAACTCTTGAATGATAAAATTTAAAACGCTTATTTTTGAAGGATTTGTAGATCAACGCGCACATGTTCAACTCATTACTTAGCTTCTTTACCGTGTTATAAGTTAATTGATTTGGTTAAACAATTTATACATTTCTAGATTGTTCAATCAGCCATTACAATAATACATTGAGCATCCCGGTGGAAACAGTAATTGCATCATTTGTGAACAAGGAATATCAATTTTTAAAACCGAATCATAATTTCTATGCTTATCAGAATACACGAGACAAATTTAGGTTTTTCTTTAGTTTACCCATAAATTTATTTTATATCGTTGTATAAAATACTATTAAATATACCATGTCACCATGAAAACAAAAAGAGCAATACACAATCTGTCTCCCCACATTATGCTACAAGTGCCAAACCTGGACGCCGACATCAAATGATAGAAGAAAACTAATCACGACAGAGATGAAATGTCTACGCAGAATTCTGGGAGTAACAAGAAGAGACCGATTGAGAAAGAAGACATCAGGAAAAAAAGTGGGTACAACATCATTTCTGAGCTTCATAAAGAAACAACAACTTAACCAACCAACAGTAAGCCACAAAGAGCAATGTTACTCAGACAGAGTGCAGAGTACAGATCAAAAGATGGGTCT
This sequence comes from Arion vulgaris, assembly GCA_020796225.1. Lineage (NCBI taxonomy): Eukaryota > Metazoa > Mollusca > Gastropoda > Stylommatophora > Arionidae > Arion > Arion vulgaris. Next base: position 7,360,449 of record CM036772.1, on the reverse strand, counting down.
CAGAGAAAACAGTGGAGTAAGAAACACTATTTACGAAGCTCACACAAACGCCCATTCTAGAAATCTCTTCTTATCCTGACGATGTGAGGCCACATTGGATTAGAGAAAAGGAAACTAAACTTTTCAAGTGTTTAACGTAGCTTTAAATTGTAAGAACAGAGTATGGCTGAATGGATTGGAGCACGGGTCACCTGGATGAGACCCTGCATGAGACCCTGCATGAGACCCTGCATGAGACCTTGCATGAGCCCCTGCATGAGACCCTGCATGCATGAGACCCGTGCTCAATCCACGGTAAGGCCAAAGAATTTTTTTTTATGTCAGTGGCATAAAGAAAAATCCTACCTGAACAATTTCGGCAGTGACCTAGCCATGAGGATATTAAATTCCTAAGGGTCATGTATCCCTCCCCCTGTCTTACCCTTCCCTAAAAAAACTATATTACAGACAGTAACAACAGCCTTTTGTTTGGTTTTTTAAAATAAATGTCAACACAAATATATATCAAATATTTGAATGACATACTAATGTGATACCTACTTCAGTGAAGGTAGGACACAAAATCTTTGTGTGATAAAAATGATGATGTCATCACACATTTGTGGTCAGAACTCAGTAGCATTCATGGTACGGAAAGAGTTAACTCGATATATCGTAGTACATACCTTACACCTTAACTAGAAATCTCGTAGCGCATACCTCACACCTTACATCGACATCTCGTAGCACATACCTTACACCTTAACTAGAAATCTCGTAGTGCATACCTCACACCTTAAATCGACATCTCGTAGCACATACCTTACACCTTAACTAGAAATCTCGTAGCGCATACCTCACACATTAAATCGACATCTCGTAACGCATACCTCACACCTTAAATCGACATCTCGTAGCGCATACCTCACACCTTAAATCGACATCTCGTAACGCATACCACACACATTAAATTGACATCTCGTAACGCATACCACACACATTAAATCGACATCTCGTAACGCATACCACACACATTAAATCGACATCTCGTAACGCATACCACACACATTAAATCGACATCTCGTAACGCATACCACTCACACATTAAATCGACATCTCGTAGCCATACCTCACATTAAATCGACATCTCGTAACGTATACCACTCACATTAAATTGACATCTCGTAGCGCATACCACACACATTAAATCGACATCTCGTAACGTATACCACTCACATTAAATTGACATCTCGTAACGCATACCTCACACCTTAAATCGACATCTCGTAACGCATACCACTCACATTAAATCGACATCTCGTAGCGCATACCACTCACATTAAATTGACATCTCGTAACGCATACCTCACACCTTAAATCGACATATTGGAAACATACCTTGCATCTGAACTCCACATACTGGGAGCAGAAAATAGACCCATCTATTAACGTCTGGATGATAGCTAGTTCTATATTGTAGATAATCTGCTTTCCATTGACTGAGGCAGGAACAATCACAGGTCTGGAGATGTTATTGTATCAATAGATGTATACATCAACAGGTTTGTTACTAACTTGCTTAATACAATGTGATATATATATCATAAAATGTTATCACTACATCATAAAATGAGATATTAACTTACATCATATAATGTGAGATCAATACATATTATAAAATGTGATATTAATATCTTAAACATAAAACACACAGTAGCTGTGTCTGTATGTATATTACAGGAAAAACTCAAACGCTGAACTCTAGCATCATGAAATTTGAACTGCTCTTTCATATTTCAATTTCGAAGTCAATCCGATTATTTTTATCATTTTATGATTTAATTAGGTTAAATGCTACGCTGCCGCAACAGATCCTTAGGCGTTTGAAATGTTGTATTTGGTGGCCATTTGTATTGTTTCCATATTGTTGACATTTTTGTAAACTAACCTTTTTCTACTCTTTTAAGTCATAATCTTTCAAAATGGTTATATAAATTCTACATTAATATCAAAGCAACGAAAAGAGTTTCCCGACCAGGACCCTTAATGAAAGTACGTGATGAGAATTACACGTATAGTGTTGAAATGAGACAATAAATAATACGGAGCAGAAGAAACAGAGGTGGTACTTCTAAACATTTCAACACGCGCTAAAACTAGTCAAAGCCTTAGAATTTGTGAAAGATTTACAATTAAGTTGTCCAACACATATGACAAATATGTGACAACTTCAACGCGTGCTACATGCCAGAGGTCAGCCGGTTCACTCTTCTTCTTTTATAGTAGTGATTGTGTGTCTGTGTTGTAAAAAAAAATGTCACGAAAGTCAGGAATTAGTAAAAATATTTTTAAGTTACATGTGTATGAATACATTTCCCGTGCAAAGCCGGGTAGTATAGCTAGTACATCATGATATAAATCAGCATTCTTTATCAAATATCATATTAGTATATATCATCAAACGTGGGAAAAATATATTTATGTCAAAATCGTCTAAGTTTATAAGTCAAATTCGGACGTAATATCTCACCTGTTCGGGGGGATATTTGTAATACCAACGTGAGTGTAGGATTGCATGTCACAATAGACTAGTACCGGTGGGTAAACTCCAACTCCGTCAAAGTCGACGTATAATGGCGTATTTGTCTTGATATTATACTTAAACTTGGCTTCATGGCAGTCTTTGGGAACATCTGTGTGGGAATAGAGATGATAAGATGTGGGTTGAAGAATGTAGAGGAGATACGAGGCTGGTAGAAGAGAGTAGAGAAGAGAAGATGTGGAGGGAAGAAAGTAGATGAAATAAGAGAAGATGTGGGTGGAAGACTGTAGAGAAGATAAGAGAAGATGTGGAGGGAAGAAAGTAGATGAAAAAGAGAAGATGTGGGTGGAAGACTGTAGAGGAGAGAAGAGAAGATGTGGAGGGAAGAAAGTAGATGAAAAAGAGAAGATGTGGGTGGAAGACTGTAGAGGAGAGAAGAGAAGATGTGGAGGGAAGAAAGTAGATGAAATAAGAGAAGGTGTGGGTGGAAGACTGTAGAGGAGATAAGAGAAGATGTGGAGGGAATAAAGTAGATGAAATAAGAGAAGATGAGGGTGGAAGACTGTAGAGGAGATAAGAGAAGATGAGGATAGAAGAGTATAGAGGAGATAAGAGAAGATGAGGGTAGAAGAGTATAGAGGAGATAAGAGGTTGGTAGAAGAGAGTAGAGTAGAGAAGAGAAGATGTCGGTAGAAGAGAGTAGAGGAGATACTGCAAGAAAAGACGTGTTACAAGAAAGAGGAAGAGAAGGAGATATAAGCAATAAGAAAACGGCAGAGTAGAATAGAGCAGTAGGGAGAAAACTAGATAAAATGAAAATAAACTAGAGAGTAAAGTAGAGAGAATATCGGTGCAAGATATCATTGATGATCTGAGAATAACTGCTGTTGACACCGACCAACTTGCACAGAACAGAGAGTCTTTTCAGGACTGCTGTCATGGGAGCCATGTTCCGGAATGGACAAGCTATTTGATGATGATGAGAGAGTAAACTCGTGCAGAGGGACATTAAAAACATAAAATGACAGTTGATACGCAAAAAGAAAGAAGACATGAGTATGAGAGAGAGAGAGAGGGGGAGAGATGGAGGGAGAGAGAGGGAGGAGAGAGAGAAGCAGGTTCAAGAATATGCGATACAACGAGAGGAGAGTGCGCGAGAGAATATACGGTAACAGCAACATAATAAAAACATTATCACTAGTAATAAATGGCGGTAAACAGTTATAAATAGACACATCCTGTTAATAAATATATAGTGATAAACTAGTAATAAACGATGATAAACAAGTCATAAATGGGATAAACGAGTAATAAATAATGATAACAGTAATAAACGTTATAAACTAATAGTAACTGGTTATAAACTAGTAATATATAGTTATTCTTCTTCTTCTTTTGTCATAGGGTTCTTGCTCAGTATTGTGGTTTCTATTTTTGGTTTGCTCTCCTCTGGTGACTTGGGTAATACGAGTAGTTAGTTTAGTTTTGTAATTTTGACAGAATTCTTCTGTCACCTAACCATTTTATTTTTGTTACGGTCTTCATCTTCCTTTCTTTCCTGATGCTCTGTTGTATAAGACTATGTATACAGTGGAGTTTGGTTACATTCTTACTAAGTCACTTTCTTTGTTTCTTTATGTAATTAAAGCAAGGTTTACCCGTCTGCCCAGCGTGTTCGTAGCGCGTTGGACTACGGTGACTATTCCTCTGTGTGTGTGGGTTCAATTCCGCGGGATGGCAGAAAAAACCACAGATTACCCAGATTTACGGTGTTCGCGGCACCGAACCGAAGGGTTACGATGTCCATGGCACCGAGCCGAAGAGCTGAAAAGATCAAGTGCTTCTGGTTCGGAAAAAAAAGCAAGGTTCTGTCCCCACTCTCTTTCTTATGCTAATGTTGGCGGCTCTGTTTTTTTCTTGTGTTGTTTGTAACTTTTCGTAGGCATTGCATTTCACATGTAATTATTTTATGCGACAGTGCTTTGCTTGTTAGATGGTTATTAACTAGTCATAAATGACGAAAAACTAGTATAAACATTAGATAATCTAATAATAAGTGGTGATGGACTAATAATAGATGGTGGAGACGCAGTGGCGGCTCGTAGTCATTTTTGTTGGTGGGGCGGCCAGACACAAATTTTAGGAAAAATCAGGGTTTTGGAGTATTTACTATTATTTGTCTATTCCGGGAAGTTTTCCCCTTTCGATTATTGGTGGGGCCAGGCCCCACTGGCCCTTAATGACGAGCCGCCTCTGGTGAGACGAATAACAATAAATGCTTATATAATGACGATACATGTGCTTCAATAGAAACTATAGAAAAGCTCTTAGAACATCCTGGACAGAGAAGAGAAGACACAAAGACATCCTACAAGACTTTCATATCAATGAGCATTGACTCAAAAATAACAATATGTCCCGGAAGATGACACATTTTGAACACATTAAACGCCACAGTGGTCTGGAGAGAAAAGTAATGGAAGGCATGGTTTGGGTAAAACGAGGCAGGGGACGACCAAGACGAAGATGGCAGCAGGACATCAAAAAAACCTGCTGCTACTTGAATGTGCTTCAAATAATTGTTTAAAGGGCTTTTAAGCCGAAGGATTGACTTCATTGCACCGGGTTTTACCCCATATGGCTCAGTCCCTCTCCGCAGAAATGGCACGCCACCTGACAAGAGTATTGCACAAAGCACGAACTCCGTAGCTCCAGCAACAATCCTAGGAATCTCTGGATAAAATTGCACTCGTGAACAGAATTGTACTATCCGGACTCGAACCCACGACCTTCGACTCACAATAATTGTTTATTCAATTGTTTATAATTGTTAAAATAATTGTTTATTCAAACAAAGAGAATAAAACTTGAGACTAACTAATGGGTTTTAGAGCGCAGATCAGAGGTCCAATGTTGATCCTTCCCTTGTCCTTCAGGCCCTGCTTGAATGTAATGCTGATCACGGGGATAGAAGTCTTGTCCACTAGCTGGCCGCTGTCTGTGGTCAGTTGTTGTGTCTGGTTTCCGTCACAGTAACAGTTAGACGGACAAATTCCGACTTCTCCACATGCGCACTGTTGAGAGAAACATCTTTGTTTGAGAACTTAGTTATGGTAAAAGAATAATGAAAATCTGGGCATATTCTCTACAAGACGTAGCCGTCAACCACAGTAAATGAGTCGTTGATTTTCTAGGCACCACTTATATATTCAGTAGTTTACCAGTGCTTTCTGAACGGTGAGGTCTATTTTTACCTTTGTAAAAATCCAACTGAAACTAATTTACTTCCAAACTTGCCCACCATTGGGTTTGAACCTGGTACTCTCGGGATCGAGCTCACTACGGCTTGAGCTAGAGACGCTCACATAATGAAAATCAATATTTTATGGTAAATACAAAGGTAGCGTCTGTGGCCCAGTGGATAGTGACTCGGTCTATTAACCCGATGTTCTGAGTTCGAATCAAATTGTTGGTTGCAAATTGTTTCGCGTGGATTTAGACAAAAGGACGATACACCACCCGCTCAGAAAGCAATGGCAAACTACTGAAGGTAATAATGTCTAGAAAAATCACAAAATAGCGTTAAAAAGCTGGGGTTGATTTGCAAAGTTCTGTAAAGAATGTGCAATTAACTTTAAATGCAATTGCCAAAATAAACAATAATTGAAACACTGCCTTTATGTCTCTAGCCGTTCATCGTCCAGCCAGGAAAACGAGCGTTTTGAAGACCACTTCTAGCTAGCTCCCACAAAAATAAACTTTAATTTGTTGTGTCTTTCTAACTTTAGTTTAGTCGTCGGATCATCATCGCTGTACATCAAACCAATCAGTCAATAAGTAATCCGATCTCCTCCTTAGTATGTCTCTCAGTTTAGTTTAGTTGTCAGATCATCATCGCTGTACATCGAACCAATCAGTTCGTAAGTCTCCGATCTTCTCCTGAGTGTGTCTACCAGCGTGTGAAACTAACGACACGGGTTCTTGTTGGTTTACTATTCTTCTTTTGGCTACCAGTATAGTTCTCTTGTCTAGGTATCATATCCGACTCAGGATAGGCCATAACAGACTGAACAAAGACCTACACAGGCTAAGATTGTCCCAAACCTCTCTGTGCCCCTGCGGCTCATCAAAACTACTTGGCACTAGAGATGAGCTCCAGACAACAGTCGATTTCGTCATAAGAACGCGTCTAACGGTATAATCATTAAAAAAGAACGATCGGAAAGAAGAAGAAGAAGACTTGAATCATTTACACGCCCTCTTTCTCGTAGGGAATTCAGAATTTCAGTCTGATCTATTGCTGCCCGCTTTTTATCTGCGAGCTTATCGATGCGTTTGTTTCCTCTTACACGTGAATGCCCTGGCACAAAATGAATCTGATTTTTGCCAGCCTAGATCTCCTCAACTACTCCAACCATTTTTCATGAATCCAGCCTGTTTCAATCTTACTATGGGCATACTCATTGAGTCACTGAAAAAAACATGCATTGATAAAAGTCTCTAACTCCAGCAAGACTTTAATTACTGCCATGATTTCCATAGTGAGACTCCCTGTCGTCGAGGCAAAACCCCCACTGTCTTCCTTCACAACATCCCCTTTGACTGTTTTTCTAATAGCGTTGACTACACAGCTTAGAAAATCAGGATAGATTCGAACAGAATCAGCCGAAACACAGACGATTAGATTTTGTGATTGTATATATGAGAGGAAACAACTGCACACATACACACAAGTATACACACATAACATATACACATAACATACACACATAACATACACACACAACATACACGCATAACATACACACATAACATACACACAAGTTTTAGTTTAGTTTAGTCGTCGGATCACCATCACTGCACGTCGAACAAATTAGTCCATAAGTGCTCCGATTTCTCCCTCAGTATGTCCATCAGCGTGTGGCGACTAACGACACCAGTTCTTTGTTGGTTTACAATTCTTCTTTGTCTGCCAGCATAGCGTTCTTGTCGAGCTACACCACACTTAACTTTGAGTTCTTGCAGTCTAGTTAGTGTTGTGGATTCACCGCTATTACGTGAATCATGTACACGCCCTCTCTCCCTTAAGGAATTTATAATATCAGCCTGGTCCATTGCTCGTCCGCTTTGGACAGCAGCCATACCTGCAAGCCTATCCGCACGTTCATTCCCCTTACACCTGCATGCCCTGGCACAAAAATAAAATTGATCTTTGTCAGCTTAGACCTCCCCAGCGATTCTATCCAATGTCTCCTAGCCCATCCTGTTTCAATCTTCCTGAGCATACTCATTGAGTCACTGAGAAAACATGCATGGATAAAGTCTGTGATTCTAGCCAAATCATCGCTTTGGTAACCGCCATGATTTCCATAGTGAGACTCGTAGTCACGGCAAAACCACCACTGTCTTCCTTCACAACATCACCTCCGACCTGAGCAGTGAAAGCCCACGAGCTCCGCACATGTCGAATCACCGAACCATCCGTATAAATGATTACATCATGCTCAGATGCGTTCTCAGAAATTAATGCCTGAACCTCTGCCTCCACAACAAGTGGGTTGTGTTGCCTGCATTCTTTATCAAGTTCGATGCATACAGAAAAGGATGTAGCGATTCCTCTTGGCACTGGTATCCATTCTTCACCGGGATCAATGTCTTCAAGTGTACACACCTGTTCAATACAGTCCTCGGCCTGACCCATACAAGATTTTCCTCTTTTTAATCTATTTCCTTTTTGTCTCTTTATTTCCAAGTGCAAAGGATGTTGTGTGTCAGCATTGACTCGAAGGTATGCTCGTGCACAGCTCATCAGTATTCTATACTCCATAGTAGGATAGTCAAGGCGATAGCGCATCGCCCTGCACGACGTGTCTTTAGTGCAACCAAGTATAATGCGCATCGTCTTGTTCTGTATTCTTTCCAGTCGTCGTTCTATCTGACTATGACTGAGAGTCAGGATCGCCAGCGCATACTCAAGCACAGAAAGGACCAGACCCTGGTATAAAAGACAAAGATGGCGCTGTTCACAATCCGCCGCAGCCATTACCCTCATCGCCAGCAAACCTTTCCTCGCCTTCATTATCACATGAGCTATGTGTTCCGTAAAAGCTAGACTACGATCTAGACTGAGATCGCTCCACCACCTCTGAACACAAAACCACAGATGGTGTTGGAGTATACACACATAACATACATGCATACATCAGTTGCAAGTAGCTTCTAGTATGGTAACGAATATTGGTCTGTGAGACCAATTCTATGAGACCGTTTCTGTTGTGTGTTTTTTTCTGAGCATTGTTATCATGTCGCTGTTGCATGCTGCTATTGTTATGTGTTGTTGTTGTCATCTACGGCTGTTGTTGTCATGGTATTTTTTGCGTTTCAAAGCTGTCGTATTTTGTATCTATTAACATCAGTTGTTGCTGTCATGTTGTTTTGTATTTTGTTGTCGAGTTTTGCTAGTGTCATGTGTTGTTGCTGCACCGTTGAAGTCGTACTGTGTTGCTGTTGTGTTCTGTTGTTGTTGTTGAGATAAGCTTTTATTGCCATGTTGTGTTTATTTTGTTGTGTTTTGTTATTATTGTCATGTATTATTGTTTTCATGTTGTCTTATTTCGTTGTCATATGTTATTGTTGCTATAATATGCTGTTGCTGCCAGCTGCTGCTTTCTTTTGTTCTTGTAAACATTTTGATTTCGTATTTTACTGCTTGTGCCTTGTTGGTTTTCAATGTGTTGTTTTTTTTTGCTCTGCTGTTGGTGCGTTTTCTTGTTGCTGTGTTGTCGTGTTACTGTCATGTGTTGTTGTTGTGTTACCGTCATGTGTTATTTTTTGCGGTGCTGTTGGTGCGTTTTGTTGTTGCTGTGTTGTCGTGTTACCGTCATGGGTTGTTTTTTGCTGTGCTGTTGGTGCGTTTTTTGTTGTTGCTGTGTTGTCGTGTTACCCGTCACGTGTTGTTGTTGTGTTATGATGAGTTTCGTTACTGTAGACGCGGTGTTGCTGTCATATGTTATTGTTGTATTTTGTTGTCGTTATTGTCCTGTTTTTATATGTTGTTGTTGTCATGTTTTGTTGCTTTAATCTTTTATAGCACTCAATTATGTAGAATGTGTGGTTTTTTGGTTGTGGTAGGGGCAGAGGCGGCTCCGAACAGTTATTTCTAACGATTTAAACCCCGACCTCTATCTGTTGCAATATTTTTGTTGATAATTATTGCAGTTGCAGGTGCTAGCTATCTCTTAATAACGACGACCATGTCTCTAAATCGTGTACCTGTGATTGTACAAATTTTGAATGAGATAGAATAAGTTTTGCTTTTTCCCACTGTACTTTGTGTGGCGTTGTGATACTTACTTGCTGGTGTTTATTGCTGCCCCAGTTTTCATGGGAATTTCCGTGTGGATCGGCCCATGCAGTTCCAGGAAACATGTCAAAACCAACATAACAGGAAAATCTGTGGATAAAGTCAGTAATAATTCAGTCAGACTTTTATGAAGAAACTATGATACGAATTGGCAAAACACCATCAGTTTTTAAAAGTTTAAATAAAATATGGAACTGCAAGTTATATAGTCTGTCTGTCCTGTGGTCGTCCACCGAGAGTATTCCGCTGGTCGTGCAGATCCTTCTCCTCTTACCGTAATACCGACGTCGCCGCTGCCGCTGTCCGGCAGGACTCGGATTGATCAAATATCGAGCTCGTCGGCAGCCAACTGGTTAGCGAAGGTATATAATTGGGAAAACACGTAATCACAAAGTACTGTAGTTTTACAAATTACAAAAACAATGACAAAATACAGCAACGTTTCAACCAATAAGGCCTTTATCAAGCAAACGAACAACAGGAGTGACAAATTTTAAAAAACAAATGGACGACCAAAAACAAAGTACTGTAATTTGTAAAACTACAGTACTTTGTGATTACGTGTTTTGCCAATCAAATAGTTTTACTGCAGTCTCATTTATTTTGTGTATATAATTGTGAGCAGCACGAATGGTTGGAGGTACCACATGTCATATATGGTGAAAGTGGAGGTTTGGCGTGGGATTAGCTACCCCATCCAGTAAAAAATACTCAGCTATAAAACTGCAACCAGGTTCATGAGAGCTTGCAAGACCTTGGTTGAGGACCTATGCCTTCTTTGGGGCGAAGGGTAGAAGAAGAAAATAAAAGTTATATATTATTAAAACTAAATTACAATTTTCAATTCAAATGTTGTATCAATCCTAACATATGCAGCGAGAGTTGGAAAAGGACTAAAGATATAGAAAGAAAGTTTAATGCATTTGAAAATAGATGTCTGCGAAAAATAATGAATATAAAATGGAACGAATTCAGGAGAGTGATGAAATCAGAGACATGTCTGGTCAACCACTAGTGACAACTGTTATAAAGAGAAGATGGAGATATGTTGGGCATACTTTGGAAGAAATGTTCAACGAATATCAAAACAGGCATTGAAGTGGGATGCAAAGGGTTCAAGACAGAAAGAACGACCTAAGGAGACCCTAAAACAAACTTTGCTGAGAGAGGCAAGAAATAATCGGTTTCAGTTCTATGGAGGAGATTGAGCAAGTTGCCTAGAATAGAGCGGTATGGAGAAATTACTTGCAGGCCCTATGCAACGTGTAACGGTACGAGAGAAATTATTATTATACTGCACGCTAGCCTCACTCTTTGCTTTTTCACTAGAGAAAGTGTCGGCTTCTCATTTCACTAGAGAAAGTGTCGGCATCTCATTTCACTAGAGAAAGTGTCGGCATCTCATTTCACTAGAGAAAGTGTCGGCATCTCATTTCACTAGAAAAGAGTCGGGCATCTCATTTCACTAGAGAAAGTGTCGCTTTCATTTCATGAGAATTGGCATCTCATCACTAGAGAAAGTGTCGGCTTCTCATGTCACTAGAAGTGTCGGACATCTCATTTACTGAGTAGTCTCTTTCATTTCACTAGAGAAAGTGTCGGCTTCTAATTTCACTAGAGAAAGTGTCGGCTTCTCATTTCACTAGAAAGAGTCGTCTTCTCATTTCACTAGAGAAAGTCGGCATCTCATTTCACTAGAGAAAAGTGGACATCTCATTTCACTAGAGAAAGTGTCGGCTTCTCATTTCACTAGAGAAAGGTCGGCATCTCATTTCACTAGAAAGTGTCAGCTCTCATTTCACTAGAGTAAGATCGCTTCTCATTTCACTGAGAAAGTGTCGCTTCTAATTTCACTAGAGAAAGGTCGGCATCTATTTCACTAGAGAAAGTGTCGTCATCTCATTTCACTAGAGAAATGATTTACGAATCTCAATTTCACTGAGAAGTGTCGTCATCTCATTTCACTAGAGAAAGTGTGGGAATCTCAACTATATTAACATTATTTGGGTTGTTATTACTATTAGTAACTGAATTGCAATCATCACATGTCACCCAAGCCTCCACAGCTATCAATTAGATGAGCGCCAATCAGGGGCGGTTAGTCATTAAGGGCCAGTGGGACCCGGCCCCACCAATAATTGAAAGAGGGGAATAACTTCCCGGAATAGTAAATGCTTAAAAAAACCTGATTTTTCCGAAAAATTGTGTCAGCCCCCACCAAGAAAAATGACCACAAGCCGCCACTGGCACCAATATATAAAAACATTGGATATCACTTGTCTAGGCTATCATTTCCTAGAACCTGCATAAACAAACTATCAAAATGTTATCGCCACAGAAAGTCATTAACCAAAATTTGTTGAAAATAATTTATAAAGGCATTTTGCACAAAACACGAACTTTGTAGCTCCAGCAACAATCTCTGGAATTTAGAAGTCTCTGGAAAAACTGTACTCGTGAACAGAACGGCTCACGACCTTCCAAACGGAATGCAAAAACTTAATGACTTAGTCACAAAGACCCCCGACCGCAAGACTGCTCGGCAATAAAATGCTTTATTGATGCTCTGCCAAGGAAAAGAGGGTGTTTGTTTGTTATATGTGTACGTTTTGTTTGCATATTTTGCAGTGGCGGCTCGTGATCATTTTTGTTGGTGGGGCCAGACATTTTCTCCGGATAAATCATGGTTTTTGGTTGCTATATTTTAATTTATAAAATAATAAATTCACGTTATACATTATTTTTTGGAGGGCACGGCCCCACTGGCCCTTAATGACGAGCCGCCACTGATGTTTTGTATATAGATATAAATGTCTGATAACTCTAGCTAAACTGACAACTTACGAGATGTCTTGGTAACAATAGATAGAGCTATCTGTCAGTGGAATTATATCCGATGGGCTTGGGTTATAGTTGATTTGCAGAGGCGTATCGTCTTCTGGGGCTGCTAGCGGGAATATAGCTGTAGGTGGTACTTTGGTGACTACTATCCCTGAGATCAGGTCACATATCACCTATTTCAAACAGAAATGTATTGCATTTTCAATTTGTTAGTACAGTAATGGATATATCCTCATATTGATGCGTTTGGTGTTGTGGTATCCTCTTGTTACAGTGCAAGACTAGAATAACTAATAAAATCTAACACAGGTGAAACAAAACAAAACCAATTAAATTTAACACAGGTGAAACAAAACAAAACCAATTAAATTTAACACAGGTGAAACAAAACAATACCAATTAAATTTAACACAGGTGAAACAAAACAAAACCAATTAAATTTAACACAGGTGAAACAAAACAAAACCAATTAAATTTAACACAGGTGAAACAAAACAATACCAATTAAATCTAACACAGATGCAGCAAAGTAAATCAAATGATAGGACAAATGGTGCCAATTGTAAAATACAAACATATTACCATTAATACAAAAAGAACAATGGAAAAACGCTGCCCAGGAAAAACGCACTAGAAAGATTTAAAAAGATAATTCCTACAAATATTTTCACCATCTTCTACATTACATCATGGACCATCGCCGCTGCTACGGAGTTCGCGCACTGCGGCTTAGATCTTCCCGTGTAAGTAAGAGATCGGAGCACTCATGGTTACCCACCGAAGTGCAATGATGATGATTCTATCAATTAATCAATCAAATCATTCACAGTGTCTGTTTCTGTCAACGTTTCTTCTTCTTCTTCTCTTCCACCATTTACTTCTTTATAGAATTAGGAAAGGGGAGGGGAGGGACACATGCTCTTGTGTGTGCTTGTTTTAAGGCACGTTGTAGCCCGCGTGCCCAGCGTGTTCGTAGCGCGTTGGACTACGGGTGACTAGTCCTCTGTAAGTGCGGGTTCAACTCCGCGGACTGGCAGAAAAGCTACAGGTTCCCCAGATTTACGGTGTTCGTGGCACCGAGTCGAAGGATTACGATGTCCATGACACCGAGCCGAAGAGCTTTCAGCTCAAGTGCTTCTGGATCAGAAGGAAAAAAAAAAGGCACGTTGTAAGCTGATATTCTTTTTCGAAAGGCTGTTCTTGATGCTGTCGCTCCATCTTTGCGTGGTCTTCCTCTTGCTTTGTACTCATACATTTTTTGTGTGACTCTCTGTGGTAGACGATACCAGGGTATTCTTGTCAGGTGTCCAAACTAATTAATCTGTTGTTTTTTTTATGAATTACATGACTGGTTTCGCATCCAGTCTTCTTCTGATTTCTTCATTTCTAATTTTATCTCTTATTGTCACACCTGCAGCTCTTCTAAGATTATTGTCAATGTTGACAATATGATAATGATGTTGACTAGTATAGGAAAACAAACACAGTGATAACTGCTCAAAGGCAACTGCAGGTCAGTAAATCGGGATCAATAGTGTAGTACTTCAGAAAGTTCTTTATCTCATCACATCTGGGCTCTCGTTATAGAATTCATTTAACATTTCTTCTGGTTTAAAAGCTTGAAGATTTTGTCTATTTGTGAAGAACTTAGTATCATTTATTTGTAGAATATTTGTAGAAGAACTTAGTATCATTTATTTGTAGAATATTTGTAGAGAATTTAGTATCATTTATTTTAGAATATTGTGAAGACTTTATCATTTATTAGTAGAATATTTGTAGAAGAACTTAGTATCATTTATTTGTAGAATATTTGTAGAAGAACTTAGTATCATTTATTTGTAGAATATTTGTAGAAGAACTTAGTATCATTTATTTGTAGAATATTTGTAGAAGAACTTAGTATCATTTATTTGTAGAATGTTTGTAGAAGAACTTAGTATCATTTATTTGTAGAATATTTGTAGAAGAACTTAGTATCATTTATTTGTAGAATATTTGTAGAAGAACTTAGTATCATTTATTTGTAGAATATTTGTAGAAGAACTTAGTATCATTTATTTGTAGAATATTTGTAGAAGAACTTAGTATCATTTATTTGTAGAATGTTTGTAGAAGAACTTAGTATCATTTATTTGTAGAATATTTGTAGAAGAACTTAGTATCATTTATTTGTAGAATATTTGTAGAAGAACTTAGTATCATTTATTTGTAGAATATTTGTAGAAGAACTTAGTATCATTTATTTGTAGAATATTTGTAGAAGAACTTAGTATCATTTATTTGTAGAATATTTGTAGAAGAACTTAGTATCATTTATTTGTAGAATATTTGTAGAAGAACTTAGTATCATTTATTTGTAGAATATTTGTAGAAGAACTTAGTATCATTTATTTGTAGAATATTTGTAGAAGAATTTAGTATCATTTATTTGTAGAATATTTGTAGAAGAACTTAGTATCATTTATTTGTAGAATATTTGTAGAAGAACTTAGTATCATTTATTTGTAGAATATTTGTAGAAGAACTTAGTATCATTTATTTGTAGAATATTTGTAGAAGAACTTAGTATCATTTATTTGTAGAATATTTGTAGAAGAACTTAGTATCATTTATTTGTAGAATATTTGTAGAAGAACTTAGTATCATTTATTTGTAGAATATTTGTAGAAGAACTTAGTATCATTTATTTGTAGAATATTTGTAGAAGAACTTAGTATCATTTATTTGTAGAATATTTGTAGAAGAATTTAGTATCATTTATTTGTAGAATATTTGTAGAAGAACTTAGTATCATTTATTTGTAGAATATTTGTAGAAGAACTTAGTATCATTTATTTGTAGAATATTTGTAGAAGAACTTAGTATCATTTATTTGTAGAATATTTGTAGAAGAACTTAGTATCATTTATTTGTAGAATATTTGTAGAAGAACTTAGTATCATTTATTTGTAGAATATTTGTAGAAGAACTTAGTATCATTTATTTGTAGAATGTTTGTAGAAGAACTTAGTATCATTTATTTGTAGAATATTTGTAGAAGAACTTAGTATCATTTATTTGTAGAATATTTGTAGAAGAACTTAGTATCATTTATTTGTAGAATATTTGTAGAAGAACTTAGTATCATTTATTTGTAGAATATTTGTAGAAGAACTTAGTATCATTTATTTGTAGAATATTTGTAGAAGAACTTAGTATCATTTATTTGTAGAATATTTGTAGAAGAACTTAGTATCATTTATTTGTAGAATATTTGTAGAAGAACTTAGTATCATTTATTTGTAGAATATTTGTAGAAGAACTTAGTATCATTTATTTGTAGAATATTTGTAGAAGAATTTAGTATCATTTATTTGTAGAATATTTGTAGAAGAATTTAGTATCATTTATTTGTAGAATATTTGTAGAAGAATTTAGTATCATTTATTTGTATCAAGTTCTTTTATTTGTATAGAACAAATTTTTGTATATTTATCTTTAGAAAATTTAAAGAATCTTAGTTATCTATTGTATTGTGTAGTATATCTTGTGCAAGAAATTAATATACATTTTTATATTCGTATAAAATAAACTATGTGATTATTATCGATATTTGAGCTTACATATTTTAATGAAAATAGTACTTATTGTAAGAGTTTCAATATTGTCAATATAGAAGCAAATATTTATTATATTTTTACATGCTATATGATCAAATATCTGACTCATATATTTTACATGCTATGACAAATACTAGACTCTATATTTTCATGCATATGACAAATACTACTCATATATTTTAATGCATATGACAAATACTACTCATATATTTTACATGCATATGACCAAATACTGACTCCAATATTTTACATGCATTGACCAAATCTGACTCTATAGTTTACATACATATACCAAATATGACTCCATATGTTTACATACATATGACCAAATACTGACTCCATATATTTTACATACATATGACCAAATACTGACTCCATATATTTTACATGCATATGACCAAATACTGACTCCATATAGTTTACATACATATGACCAAATACTGACTCCATATATTTTACATGCATATGACCAAATACTGACTCCATATAGTTTACATACATATGACAAATACTGACTCATATATTTACATACATATGACCAAATACTGACTCCATATATTTTACATGCATATGACCAAATACTGACTCCATATATTTTACATGCATATGACCAAATACTGACTCCATATATTTTACATGCATATGACCAAATACTGACTCCATATATTTTACATGCATATGACCAAATACTGACTCCATATATTTTACATGCATATGACCAAATACTGACTCCATATATTTTACATGCATATGACCAAATACTGACTCCATATATTTACATACAAATGACCAAATACTGACTCCATATAGTTTACATACATATGACCAAATACTGACTCCATATATTTACATACATATGACCAAATACTGACTCCATATATTTACATCATATGACCAAATACTGACTCCATATATTTTACATGCATATGACCAAATACTGACTCCATATAGTTTACATACATATGACCAAATACTGACTCCATATAGTTTACATACATATGACCAAATACTGACTCCATATATTTTACATGCATATGACCAAATACTGACTCCATATATTTTACATGCAAATGACCAAATACTGACTCCATATATTTTACATGCATATGATCAAATACTGACTCCATATATTTTACATGCATATGACCAAATACTGACTCCATATATTTTACATGCAAATGACCAAATACTGACTCCATATATTTTAAACGAAGAGAACCAAATATGGAATCTATATATTTTATATGCAGATGACAAATGCTGACTCTATATATTTTACAGACAGGTAATTATATACTCACTTGTACAGCTGAAGCCGTCACCAGAGAAACCATTTTTGCACTTGCAGCTGTAGTCTCCCAGCTGGTTGACACATTCCGCATCTGAGCTGCAGTTGTTACTTCTTCCTTCGATGCACTCATCAATATCTGAGAATATGAGGAAGACAATGTTGTTATTTCCTGATAATATATCCACATAAACAAACATATCAGCGGTGGTAGTATTAGTGGGTGGATCCTAGAAACTTTCATGTTGAAATACAATCAAAGTGTGGACGTCTGTAGCTTCAGCGGTAGTGTGCTCGATCATAGCCCAAACGTATCTGGTTCAAGCTACGCGCACCGCGTTGAGCAGTTTGGAATCAAATTCGTTCCCGTGGAATTTTACGAACGGTAAAAATAAACTTCACCGTTCAGAAAGCAATGACAAACTACTGAATGTATTATTAGGGACTAGAAAACCGACGACCTGTTTACTGTGTTTCATGGCGACGTTCTGTAAAGGATATGCCATGATTTTCAGTTTCCACAATCAAGACATATAGACTGCATTGCTGAAGATTATATCAGTTTAAGAAAGCTCTTTAACTCATTTCATGCTAACTGCCGCAGTGTGCGTCAAGACTGTCTTTTAAAATAGCTCCAACTGCCGCACACTGCATCTAAACGTTTCTTGTAAAATTTGACCTCAATTTACACCAGGGCATTCTGGTACAATTCCGGGCTTTAATCTATAGTAAAGCTATCTCTATTTCTACAGTTTGGTAACATCTGTTCATTTAAATAGTTTTAACTATTTTTCAAGATGGAAATTGTGTGCACAAATTATTTCGGCCACATTGTGTTTTTAATACGGCTGTGAGTGTGATTGATCCACAGCTTGAATATGATGTGTACCTCAGAGATAAGAAAAGCGACGAAAGACACTGTTTATGAAGCGTACACAAAAGTCCGTTCTAGAAAGCTCTTCTTACCTTGAAGCTGTGTGACAAATCAGGACTGGAGAAAAGAAAGACAGACAAGACGTATAGAGAGGCTCGCTCTATATGTCTACTTTTTTTTACAAAACACATAATCACAAAGTACTTTATTTTGTGAGTACTTTTTTTTTACGACGCTGAAAGGCAAAACATAAGTAGAGAATAGATAGTAAATGTGCTTTAATTTACAAGACAGGTCACTACTTATTGTATTTCTTACCAGTGCAGTTCAGTCCATCTCCTTGATATCCTTTGTTACACTGACAGTTATTGACGTCGTTACATTTAGCTCTGGGTACATCACAGTCATTGTCGTTGTAGCAAAAAACTAAAAATGATGTAAAACAACAGTACATTGTGCTATTATTTTAATAAATAAAATGGTTGTTAAGGAAATAGAAAAAATACAACAGTACATTGTGCTATTATTTTAATAAATAAAATGGTTGTTAAGGAAAAAGAAAAATACAACAGTACATTGTGCTATTATTTTAATAAATAAAATGGTTGTTAAGGAAATAGAAAAATACAACAGTACATTGTGCTATTATTTTAATTAATAAAATGGTTGTTAAGGAAATAGAAAAATACAACAGTACATTGTGCTATTATTTTTAAAATTTAAATAAAAATGATTTTAATGGTTGTTAAGGAAATAGAAAAATACAACAGTACATTGTGCTATTATTTTAATAAATAAAATGGTGGTTGTTAAGGAAATAGAAAAATACAACATTCTTCAATGTAAAAAATGTGGTTTTATTTTATTCATTATCAAATAATCTTTATTTAAATAATAAAATATGCTTTATGTTTGTGTTCTAGTCTTACAAAAAATGTAACAACTAAAAGCGTTAGAAAATGAGATTGTTAGGAAAACAAAGATCAGAATACGAAGAGCATGCATTTTTCTTATGGGTGTGAAGCATAAATATTAACTAATGCAGTGGAGAAACATATATGTGCTTTTGAATATAAGTGTTACAGAAAAGTCCACTGTATATCTTGGACAGAGAAGAGAACAAATAGATCTCTACAGAATGAACTCAAAATCAAAGAAAACTGGCTGATGCTACAAATAATGATGAGAAAATTGATTATTTTGGATATTTTAAAAAAGGGGACGATTGGTTGGAGAAGACCATTATGAAAGGAGGCATTCCTGCAAAGAGGAGAAGAGGAAGATCAAGGAGAAGATGCATTCTTGATGCAACTAATCGTTTAAGCATTATGGCTGAAAGACAGGATATCTGGCTTATGATGATTGAGAAATTTTCAAGGACTGTTAGGGTGGCAAAGTTCTGATTTTTTTTTTCTTCCGATCCAGAAGCTCTTCGGCTCGGTGCCATGGACATCGTAACCCTTCAGTTCGGTGCCACGAACATCGTAAATCTGGAGAACCTGTGACTTTTTTGCCAGCCCGCGTAATTGAACACGGAATCACAGAGGGCTTGTCACCCGTCGTCCAACGCGCTACGAACACGCTGGGCAGGCGGGCGCAAAGTTCTGATAAGGACAAGCTATTCGATGACAATCATGAGTTTTTCGTAAATAGTGCTTGTCTGGTCTACGAGCAAATATCGTAATATGCGCAGTAGCAATTACACTACTAGTCTCCCATAGGTAGCTTTCACCGCGATTCCTACTCAATTAACCAGATTACAGCATAGCTGTCAGTTTTCAGAGAGATCACATGAAGACAGAATATCATATACAAGCTACAACAAGCTTGTAGAAACGATTAATCGATGAGAAACGATTAATATAAAGCAAATGCCATTCATTGCCAGTATGATGTAGTGATCAGAACGCAGACTTCCACGTTATGCCAGCCTGTTTGGCAGAATTTCGTATCTGTCCGTTCCGTAGGTACCTAATATGCATACTGTTTCTTCATGTTCTCAGCGCAAACAACACATATCACAAAAAAAGAGATTAACATGGTTGATAAAACGAACTCAGAACAAACAAACAAATTAATTAATTACGATGTCTATAAAGATAAACATATCTTATAATCATTATCAAGTAGCTTGTCCCTTCCGGAACTTGGTTTCCGTGACAGCAATCCTGAAAAACTTTCTGTTCTGTGCAAGTTGACCGGCGTCAGCAGCAGTCATTCTCAGATCGTCAATGATATCTTGCACCCATCGTCTTCTAGGTTTTCCTCTCATTCTTCTTCCAGGCATCATTCCCTCTAAAGTTATCTTCTCTCTGAGTTCTTGTCGTTTGATGTGTCTGAAATATTTAATTTTCCTTGATTTTATGTTCTTTCTCAGTTATCAGTTATATGAGGACTATCATCCAGACATGTCCATAGGTACTCCGATCTCCACCTCAGCAAATACAGCAGCGTCCAGCGACCCAACACGCCAGTTCGGTGTTGATTAATCAATCTCTTTGCATATTTAGTATGTCGTTCTTTTCGGGCTGCACCAATATTGACACCCATCTCTTTCAATCTGGTCAGCGAGTGGAATTCACAGCCCTGAAACTTCTCTGTTCGGAAAGACTCTCTCAATGCGTGAAGAATGTCACTTCGATCCATTGCAGCTCCTCTGATATTGTAGCTAAACCAGTCAATCTATAAGCTTGTTCATTACCCCTAACTCCTGCGTGCCCAGGGACAAAAATGAAGGTGATTTCTCGGATCATTGTCTGTACCAGTACCTCCACCCAGTTGCGTCTCACCATTCCTGATTCGACTTTACGAATCATGCTCATGGAGTCACTGAATATGAAAACACGAGAGTAATTGTGAGATGCCAACCAGCTCACCGCCTCCGTAACCGTTCTTTAATAGCCAACACTCTTTAATATCAAGCAGTTGCAGAACAGAAGAATCTGCTCTTTACTCTTCTAATAACGACATATAATATAATCTTACAAACACAGTTATGTCCATCCCCGACATAATTGTTGAGAGCGTCACATGTGCATGTATAGTTGCCTGGAGAGTTATGACAGAGAGCATGCTTGTGACACTCGTTGGGAATGAGACACTCGTTGATATCTGGAAACAGAAATAAAACAGAACGGTTACTTTTTGTACATTATTTCGTTATGTTATGTTATGCGATTATCGTCATGACCCATTTGGGATTACCATGCGTGCTCTGTCCTCCGCTGCAGCAGCCAAACTAAAGTCAATTTGCTCACCATACACATGAGAAGTTGATTAGAATACCTTCTCTCTCTACCACGAGGATGACACTGTCTGGCATGTCCAAACTTAACTCCTAATTCTCGCCCTCGTTCCAATGTATGAGACTCGCCCATATCACAAAAATTAGAGCGTACAGCATTGATGACATCGGCTCAGTCCACAAATCTCCCCGCTTGAATCGGGCATTATTTGAAAGAAAGTCAGCCATCGTTACCCTGCACTCTAACTTGTCCAGGTGGGTACAGCCAAGTCTGTGGCTTGAGATGTGACCTCCAAATGCTGTCCACACAATCCACGCGACTTCTAGATTCAATCCTTTGAAGCATATTCATCGAGTCTGATAAGATATTTGTATAGTTATTTATTATATTCATGGTTCCAATTTTCTAGATCATAAATACGAGATATTTGACAGAATGCAACATGCGCCCAAGCATCCATACATGTATTGACAATATTGGACATAACAAATGGCAGCTACGACTTACCTGTACAGTTCTGACCGTCACCTTCAAACCCTGCCTTGCAGGCACATTTGTAGTCCACAGAGTCACAGTAACCAAACTCTGAGCATTCATTGTTACTGCTACACGGCTTGAAAGCTGGAATACAAGTGCAAGATGAGATGTTTATTGTTGAGTTGTAGTAGTAGTAAGGGTGGTGGTAGTGGTAGTAGTAGTAGTTGTAGTAGTAGTAGTAGTAGTTGTAGCAGTAGTAGTGGTACTAGCACTAGTAGTATCAGTAGAAGTAGTAACAGTAATAGTAGTGGTAGTAGTGGTGGTGGTAGTAGTAGTAGCTGTAGTAGCAGTAGTAGTAATAGTAGTGGTATCAGTAGTAGTAGTAGTATCAGTAGTAGTATCAGTAGTAGTATCAGTAGTAGTAGTAGTAGTAGTGGTAGTAAAGGATGTTCAAGATAAAAGTAGCCCGTTTGGCAAGTTTTGATTTGTCAATAGGGCTACTGTTATCTTGAACACCCTGTAGTATAAGTAGTAATGGTAGTGGTAGTAGTAGTGGTAGTAGTAGTAGTAGAAGGAACAGTAGCAATAGTAGAACTGGTACTAGCCTCCTACCTTCTCAGAGCCTCCTCTTTACTATGACCTTCTAGTTCACTGTAACCTCCTATCCCTACCACACATTAATCTTCTCCTTACTATAACCATTTACCTCATCATTAACGTCTACATCAGCAAAACTACAACCTTGCGAAAACATGCTTAAACAAGATCTACATCTCTGCAATACTCTCTCTTTTACGAAAACTTTCAGGTTTAACCAAAGCTTCTTGTTCCAACATTTTCAGACATCGATTTGTATACTTTTAAAGTAGTTAGTGGTCAACTGGAGTCCATGTACATCTCCATATAGCTTGTCTAGGACTGATATGGGGGTTGGCCATGTGTTTTCATTCTGTTCACTGTATGTTGAACATTCTTGCAGTATGTGTGTCTCTGTCACCTTGCTGGTGCCACATGTGCATATTTCAGAAGTGCCTATTTTGTACTTGTTACACAGATGGTACCTCCGCCTATTGTGCCCTGTTCGTAGACGAAAAATGACAACCTGTTCTTCTCTACTTAGTTGGTGGTATGCATCGTCCTTTTCATGACTTGGGTGATCTCTCAACCAACACTTCAATTTAGCAAGAATTTTCTCCTTACTAGAACCGTCTGCTTCATCGAATCTCCGCTTCACCGTAAAATAAACAAAATTTCTTTTTTAAATAAAATAATAAAAATGGTCTTTACTGCCTGTTGATTGATTGATTGATTGATTGATTGATTGATTGATTGATTGATTGATATGACGATCATCATCTCACTTCGGTGAGTAACCATACGTGCTCCGATCTCTTTCTGACACAGGAAGATCTTAGCGGACCGTGCACGAACTCCGTAGCACTTGCGAGGTTCCCCGTTTACTGCCTGTGTTACCGCTTTTTAGGGCGATAAAGATACGAGGGGAGATGAGTCTAAGAAAGTTAATGTCCGCATGGCTAGTACAGTCGTCACGATACTGTTCAGGTTAGGATGTTTTTCCTCTTTATGTCCACGACTCGAAAAAAAACTCATTGGACATACCGAAGATCAAACCCGAATCTAATGGGACCCCGAGTTCTAATTCATACTGCCAGCCGCTTCTCTCTCCTAAACCTAATCTACTACCTAATCAAAACCGCATCCATTAAAGAACATCCTACCTCGTCCATAATCAAAGTATTTTTATTGTTTAAAGTCTAATCCTTCTAAAACGACAACCACATCTAAACTTACAAAGGCGACACCCTGTTCCATTGATTTCAGACTTGAAACCGTCTCCGCTAGCTCCCTCCTGGCACTTGCACGTGAATGACTGAAAGTCATTGGAATCTATGCACTCGGCGTACTTGTCACATGATAAGTAGGAGTTCAAGCTACATGTTCCTGGTCGATAACTATGATCTGCGACACATGATGATGATGGAAATATAAGTTTTAACATAATATGATGGCAATAGAAGTTTTAAGACGATAATAGCAATGGCAACAGAAGTTTTAAGACGATAATAACAATGGCAACAGAAGTTTTAAGACGATAATAACAATGGCAACAGAAGTTTTAAGACAAGGGTAATAATTGCAATAGAAGTTTTAAGACAATAATAATAATGGCAACAGAAGTTTTAAGACAAAGGGTAATAATTGCAATAGAAGTTTTAAGACAATAATAATAATGGCAACAGAAGTCTTAAGACAAAGGGTAATAATTGCAATAGAAGTTTTAAGACGATAATAACAATGGCAACAGAAGTTTTAAGACAAGGGTAATAATTGCAATAGAAGTTTTAAGACGATGTTAACGATGACAATAGTAGTTTTGATACAATAATAATGAAGGCAATAGGAGTTCTGAGACAGTGGTATTAATGGCATTAGAAGCATTGAGATGATGGTAATGATGACATTAGCTGTCTTGAGACAATGGTTATGATCAGTGGCGGCGCGTGATCCTTTTTGTTTGTGGGGCTAGACACACATTTTCGACAAAAACCATGGTTTTGGGTAAGTGTATATTTTAATTTATTAAATAATAAATACGCGTTACAGATTTTTTTGGTGGGACTCGGCCCCACTAGTCTTAATGACGAGCAGCCACTGGTTATGATTATAATGTTGGTAGTAATGATGTAGATATAATGTTGGTAGTAATGATGTAGATATAATGTTCGTAGTAATGGTGCAGATATAATGTTGGTGGTAATGGTGTAGATCAGTGATGTCCAAAGTTTTAGTGTATTGGGACGCATCCGACTGATGGTTGTGGAGGCGTGGGCGCCATGCGATAATGACAAAACTACTACTACTACTACTACTACTACTAATAATACTAATGTTAATATCGTTGAGATAAAGGCGATTTCTACGGTAAAAGAAGTAACGGGTAAGGTTAAGGGACAGTAGAATGGTTACACAAGAAAACAGACTGCATAAGCGGGAAGATCGCATTTATGTTAGGTATACGAAAAACAGAGCAATTATGTTTTCTTGAAGAATCTAATTAACGTTAAAGCCTACAGAGTAAAATTGGGGTGCCATCAGTGGAGGCTCGTCATTAAGGGCCAATGGGACCGGGCCCCACCAAAAATAATTTCTAATGTGTATTTATTTTTTAATAAAATAAAATATAACCTAACCCAACATCATGGTTTCCACGAAAATGTATGTCTGGCCCCACCAACAAAAATGATCACGAGCCGCCACTAGGTGTCATTATACATGCCAATGGCGTCATGGGGCATGCGGGCACCTCGCTGGACACCGTTGGTGTAGATCAGCGTTTCCCAAGTGGGCGGTACCGTCCTTCCACCGCCCCACCCCCGCCCATGGGCGCTGAAGTGTTCTAGAAGGGGGGCGATTGTGAGTTCAGAAGAATGGGGGGCGGGGTGTTCATGCGATTAGGGTTTGGTGGCTCCTTAAAGAAGAAATTAATAATAAATATTTTTAAATAAATTATTTTCGTGATTTTGCTATTGAATAATTATTTAACATTTGAATTCTGCATTTTAATTCATCTTATACCCATCTTACACGATCCATTTTTTCATCAATTTTCTATTTCATGCATATATTCATTTGAAAATTGACCATTGTATGACAGAAAAATATATCAATTTTCTATGTTAAAGTGAAAATAGAGCATATATATATATATATATATGGGGGGGGGAGGGTTGGTACTGTTATAATGGGGAGGGCGGCGTTACAAAATTTATGTTGTGCAAAGTGGTCGGTGGACTTATCAAGTTTGAGAATCTATGGTGTAGATGATATCGTTGATAATGATGATGTTGGTGATAGCAATGATAATCTCCTTCTTCTTCTCGTTCACTCGCTATGAATTCAGGCGTAATCAGGGCGTCTAGTGTGGTGTTTCTGGCTGATTTTTACGTGTAGTCTTGCTTTCCTTATGATCAGTGTTCCTCGCCATTCAGGCGAGCCTTCTCCGACTTCAGAAGTGGCAATTATAATATTGGTGATAACATTGACAATGTGATGATTTGATTTCTGAAGCGTTGATAAAGATGATGTTGGCTACAGTATAAAAGGGTTTAAAAGCCGAAGGATTGACTTCATTGCACCCGGTTTTACCCATATGGCTCGGTCCCTCTCAGCAGAAATGGCACGTAGCTCCGTAGCTCCGGTAACAATCCTAGGTGTCTCTTGAAAAAACTGCACCCGTGAACAAAGGGCTGAACCACTCAGCCCCAGAGACCCCTAAATAGTATGGCTACGGTATGTTTACATAGGTATAAAATCTGACATGGAATCTTCAGTACAATGATATACATTACTATTGTAGATGTTCACATTTCTGACAAATCACTAGTAGCAATACATATCAGGAACACATAAATATTGTTTACCTAAACATAAATACTGACTAGAACCATTATTGCTAGCTTGAATGTTGTGACAATCCTTGTTGCTGTCACAAGGGTTCGAGTCGCAGGGGTTTTCAAAGGTCTCAGTAACTGCTCGAGGAATATAATAAAAAGAAGGTTAAGTGTGAACAAATAATACCAATCTCAAGTTATCAGATTATCATCAAGTAGCTTGTCCTGAACAGAACGTTGCCACCCCAACTGTCCTTCTGAATTTCTAACTCTCGCAGGCCAGATGTGCCGCCTCTGCAGCCGTCATGTTCAATCTTAGCTCAGTCCTATTTACTGTGATGGTGCATTTTGACAAAATCTGCTTTTTTGATATGATCATAACTTCTGTCTTTTTAATATTAAATAGACAGAAGTTATGATCATATTAAAAAAGCAGATTTTGAAAAAATGCACCATCACAGTAAATGGGACTGATCTTAGACACGTGCAGCAATTTAAATACCTCGGAGTCCTGGTAACATTAGATGGCAGAGGCCGATCAGAAATGCAGAGCAGAATAGGGCAAGCGAAAACATCGTTCCTGAAAATGAGAAGCATTATCTGCAACAAGTCCTTGTCAATCCCGATCAGAATGCTAGTTATTCAGTGCTACATAAAACCAATACTGACATACGGATGCAAGTAATGGACAATAAACACACAGAGTGAAAAATCTATGAGGGCCACAGAAATGTGGTTTTACAGAAGAATGATGAAAATCCCATGAACTGTTAAAAGCACTAATGTTGAGCTGTTGAATGAGATCAAGACACAAAGAAAGTTTATCATCAATATAAGAAAGAGGCAGCCATCATTTTTCGGGTATGTGATGAGGAGGGATGTTTAGAACACAATGTGACAACCGGTAAAATCGAGGGTAGACGAGACAGAGGAAGACAGAGAGAGAAAAATTCGGATAGCCTGACTTCATGGCACGGTAGAGCGTCAACATCTGAGTTGATAGCAAACACCAACGACAGAGATTTGTGGAGATCCATGATCGCCTACGCCAGCCAGCACAGCACCTGATGATAACCAGGTACGCACTAGTTAGTCATTCTTTTCGGAATACTTGTATGTACATTCTGGCAACCCGTTTGAATGAATTGATATAATATATATTTCACGTTACCAGGTACACATTAGTAAGTAATTCTTTTAGGAATATTTGTACGTACATTCAGATAACTATGAGCGTGCATATTCTCAGCGCAACGCATGGATGTGAAGCATGGACATTTAACAAGGCAGTAGAAAAACATATAAGTGCTTTTTGAATATAAGTGTTATAGAAGAGTCCTTCGAATATCATGGACAGAGAAAAGAACAAATAGACCCATCCAGAAGTAACTCAAAAAAAGAACTGGCTAATGCTACAAATGAGAATTCGAAAATTGAAGTATTTCGGACATATAAAGAGACATGAAGGTTTGAGGACTACCATTATGGAAGGAGGCATACCGTCAAATCGGAATAGAGAAGGATCACAGATAAGATGGATTCATGATGTAACTAAGGGTTTGAGCATGACTGCTACAGAGGAAGAACATCTGGTCTATCAGAGAGAGAAATTCCTAAGAACTGTGAAAGTGGCAAAGTTCTGTTGAGGAGAAACTTTTTGATGATGAGGTTCTGGCAACCCGTTTGAATAGATTGCTATAATACCAATCTCATGTTACCAAGTACAGACTAGTTAGTTATTTGGTTTGTTACAGAACTGTTGGTAAAATATAAAGAGAGATAAAGAGATGACAAAGATGAACAGTAGAATACTTTGAAGGCTGATAGTTGTACACTAGATGGTTCAATTTTTATATCATTTCAATCTGCAATAAAAAGTCTTTGCGACACTGAGATAAAGCGCGAAGCCTCTCGTTTTATTTGTATATCATTTCAATCTGCAATAAAGAGGTCTATGCGACACTGAGATAAAGCGCGAAGCCTCTCGTTTTATTTTTATATCATTTCAATCTGTCATAAAGAGATCTATGCGACACTGAGATATAGCTCGACGCCTCTCGTTTTATTTTTATATCATTTCAATCTGTCATAAAGAGATCTATGCGACACTAAGATATAACTCGACGCCTCTCGTTTTATTTTTATATCATTTCAATCTGTCATAAAGAGATCTATGCGACACTAAGATATAGCTCGACGCCTCTCGTTTTATTTTTATATCATTTCAATCTACAATAAAGAGATCTATGCGACACTGAGATAAAGCACGAAGCCTCTCGTTTTATTTTTATATCATTTCAATCTACAATAAAGAGGTCTATGCGACACTGAGATAAAGCACGAAGCCTCTCGTTTTATTTTTATATCATTTCAATCCACAATAAAGAGATCTATGCGACACTGAGATATAGCTCGACGCCTGTCGTATTAAAGGTACTCGGTTTGTTTTTCTAGTGCAGTGATCGGAGTATTTTAAAGTAATTCTTGACTTCAGTATCAGATCGTTTTGATAATCCTGTCGGAGATGGATGATAAAACATTGGTCCTATATTCAAGCTGAGCGCTTAAAAGAACTCTTTGCTTTGTAAAATTGATAAAGGTAGATTGAAAAGTCGTTCTCCAATCAAAAATCATGGTAACAATTAAATAAAATTCCTCAAATTTACATCGGATAACCTCGTAGGTGCTTTAGATTTCGAGAACTGCTACTGAGATTTCACGGCGCCAGAAAGAGATCGAGGCGCACTTGGTTATTCGCCAAAGTGCAATGATGATGTTATCATTTAATCAGTCGAGTCACTATATTTACTGCTACTTATATGACAGACTTACAACGTAACACACATTGTAGAGTCGAGTCGCTATATTTACTGTTACTTATATGACAGATTGGCATCGTTAACACACATTGTAGAGTCGAGTAGCTATATTTACTGCTACTTATATGACAGACTGGCAACGTTACACACATTGTAGAGTCGAGTACTATATTTACTGCTACTATATGACAGATGGCAACGTTACACACATTGTAGAGTCGAGTCACTATATTTACTGCTACTTATATGACAGATTGGCAACGTAACACACATTGTAGAGTCGAGTCACTATATTTACTGCTACTTATATGACAGATTGGCAACGTAACACACATTGTAGAATATAATGAGATTTGTCACTCACCATTCTGGGCCCACAGGACATTAGTTAAATAGTAAGCCACAATAAGTGCTACAAGCCTTCTAGAAGTTTCCATGAAGATCTTGATTGACGTTCACTCTAGTACTAGACATCAGCATTTAACCTTTGACATTGGAGATGTACAAAACTTTTACTGCTGTATAATGTTGTATACTTCTTGACTCTAACCAGTTCGATCCCTGTAAATAACAATTATTGTTGCTGTTTTAAAAAAAAAAGTTAAATTCCAATCCTTTACAGGGCTTTGCGAATCAACCCCAGCTTTTAACGCTGTTTGTGATTTTCCTAGGCATTATTACGTTCAGTAGTTTGCCATTGCTTTCTGAACGGGTGGTGTCATCGTCATTTTTTAAAAATCCACACGAAACAATTTGCAACCAAACTGTCCGCTGTCCACAACGTGATTCGAACTCAGAAGGTCGGGGTTAATAGACCGAGTCACTATCCCCTAAGCCACAGAAGCCATGTTGGTGTTTTACCCAAGAGATTTGATACTAGACAATAGGTACAAGTACGTTATTACTTTAAAATGTGTACTTTCAAACACAATGAAGAACATGTGGCAAAGCACCAGCAAAATATTAAAATTAACAAATACTGAGAACATGCATTTTTTCCCGTGGCTACTTATGGTTATGAATCATGGACCATTATACAAACAACAAGAAAATCCAAAATCCAGTCCTTCGAAACGATATGCTACAGAAAGATCCTACGAATACCATGGACAGAAAAAAGGAAGAACACTGATGTCCTGAAAGTACTGAATGTTAAGACAGTTGGCTTAAAAACAACAAACTATACAGAAAAATTAGATACTTTGGTCACATCAATCGTCACGATGTCCTGGAGAGAACAATATTGGAGCGAACAATCCCAGGACGCAGAGGCAGACCAAGAAGAAGATGGCTACAAAATATTAAATAAACCATGACTATGAACATCAACGAAGTGGGTGAACTAGCTAGAGACAGAGCGAATTTCAGATGCGTAGCAAAGAGAGCAACGTCCTATAAAGAATACGCACCTTGATGATGATGATGACTTTCAAACCGCATAACTATACCTGCTTCCAAATTACTCAATTCGCGTATTTCTATTGTCTGCTTTCAAACAACTGAACCATGTATGTGTTTACCATTAAACTACTTGATTCTTAAATGTCTAATTTCAAATTACTTAACTCCTATGTCTACTCTAACTCCTTCGACATTCTGAGCCGCTATACTGGTTCGTTGTATATTTTAAAATGACCCAACGCCAGTATACCGGCTAATACATTGTAAAAGAAGAATTGTCGGGAAGTAAAAACAATTAAGAAGTTAACGAGTTAATCTATTAAATTTAAAAAAAGAAGTAGAAAAATAAGATAATGAAAGCGTAAAGAAGAAGAACAAGAAGACAATAGAGAAGTAGAAGAAGAAGAATTAGTAAGAAAAGAAAAAGAAGGGTAAGATGAAGAAAAGGAAGAAAGAAGGAAAAGCGAAAAGAGAGAAATTGTAAGAAAAGACAGTAGTAGAGAAACAGACAAAGCAGTCATTGGCCGACTCGCTTTGTTGCATCTCGAATAACAACAAAAATATCCCATCGCCTTGCTCGATCAGTGGTCATTCTTCCCAGGATGCCCTAAATCTGATCCAAACTGTTTATCTCGGTCTCCACTGTTTTCTGACATGCTATCTTTGATCTGTCTCTCTTTCGTCTTACCTCCGAAATCATCTGCATGTCAATTCTTGTGATGGTACCTGACCAGTGTCTGATTAAATGTCCTATCCAGCTCCATTCAACTTCTTTGTATTTTCTTCCACTTCTTCACTCCTAGGGAAGGCGTATGTCCGCAAACAAGCCCTCCTATCCAATGCCATTTTGTCCAGATATCTCTACTCTCTCCTCAATTTTCTTGCATACCGTTTCAAACACCTGCCACCAGGTGTTCCTGGGCATTCCTTCTGGGTTGTAAGAAGGTGGGTCGGCAGCCCAATTTCCTTTCTGATTTCATCGGGTCGCTTCATGGGTCCTTCCTTGCGGGATCCTTCTTCTTCCTCGGGTTGCGAGCTATGCATTTTTTTGGTTGTGATTTCTATAACTATCTAGCGGGTTTTTTTACAGGGTAGAGTTGCTAACCCCACTTACAACCTCCTTATTTGTCTCTTTCGACAAGCATGACATTTAACAGTGCCTCTATTCTTTAAACCCGAGTAGCCACTCCGACGCCTTTTTTAAATCACTTTTCGCATTCCTTCAACTGTTGAGCAGGTCATAGCTAATGATTGTGTTCAAGTAAAATATTCACCATTGTTAAGTCACCCAAAAAATCACACTGACCGCTACACAACCGATGATAAACAACATTTTCATATCTACTTTGTGTTACCAGAACCAAACATGGACAATGAACAAAGCACAATCGCAAAAAATAACTACATGCGATGCCTACAAAAAAGTGACCAACAACACCAGAAAAGACCGAGTCACCAACATCAACATAAGAAAGAAAGTTGGGACAGAACATTACTTAATTTATATTAAGAAATAAAGAATGAAGTGATTAAATATGAAGAAAATGGACAATACATCTTAATGTATACAATTTACCTTTTAAAAACTTTCCATTGAACAGGAAACAGTTCAACTTACCTTAAAGTATCGGCTACGCAAGTTTGCTTGCTTGTACATATGATCGGTGGAGTGAACAAATTTGAGCTTTTATCTGACAGAGTTTCATACGTCATATTTCATTGATCATAAAGAAACTGAAAACTCAATAAATCTATATAGTACTAGATTCTCAAATACGATGTTAGTTTAGTGTTATATATATATTAAAGACAGCACACTAAGAAGTATATAAGTGAGCCCACCGAATGTTTTAGATCAGTATGGTTTAAGATACGGAGTGTTGTAAACTTTCAATTATACGCTTGACATGACCATAACATCATAAGTAATCTATATCACAAGTAATCTATGTTTGTTTCGGAACTACAATAGAGGTTTTTTTTATATCGACCACTTTTGTTTGGTATAATCCGTGAATGCTGATATCGAAATGTTTTCAGATAAAGTGCTCGGATTATTTTAAAATACATGATCTTGATTAACGTGGCGTGGTAGGATTTAGATGTCACGTTGAAAAACTCATGTTTTTGTAACCCATTGGCACGTTACGTGAGGGTTGAAGACTACAGTCTGACGATAGTCGTTAAATGCTGATGTAACTTTCAAAAACGTCACATAACACTGTCTTGTCTTCTAGTTCAGTCACAGTGTCTCGTACTAGTAGTTAGAAATGGCTGCACGAAAGCATCACTAAATCAGTTATCAGTTATTTGATAACTATCATCATAGCACTCCGGACATGTCCATAGGTGCTCCGATTCACGCCTCACCAAATCCAGCAGCATCCAATGGCCCAACACTCTAGTTTGATGTTGACTAATTAACCTATTTGCATATTTGGTATGTCGTTATTTTCTGGTTGTACCAATAGCGATACCCAACTCTCTCAATCTGATCAGCATTTAAATAATTATTCTGCCACTATTTGAAATTAATCTTTCGGTGCTTGTCCGTTTTCTACTGTCCTGCACGTTTTCTACTAGTGTTTCACATGATCTACTGTCCTGCACGTTTTCTACTAGTGTTTCACATTGATCTACTGTCCTGCACGTTTTCTACTAGTGTTTCACATGATCTACTGTCCTGGACATGCGGGTGTTCCCAGCAACGACAGAGCAGACATGCTTGCATCGAAAGCATCGATTGTTGGGAAGTTTAGGATGGATAAGATTGATTTTATCGACGATTGGTATACGAGATGGCTCATCAATCAAAATCGAACTGGTACGGTCAGTCGCTGGATGCTGTTGGAGATTTTGCAAAGGAGATCGAAGCACCTATAGACATGTCCGAAGTGCAATGAAGATATTCCAAACTGAAACTGAAAACTGAAGATCGATTTTTTCAGTCTCATTGCGACCTACTGTTGGGTGTATCCCCATTTCAATTATATTAATTACTTTTTCTCAACGTTTCTTCATTGTTTCTGAATCATATCGAGTAAATATAGCACTTGATATTCCTCATCTTTAACTTATTTATTTTCTGTTTAGATGTTAGTAACTTGGTCATTTCATTGAATGTACTTTAGGCTGTTCTTATTCGATTTTTAACCTTCGTTTTACATCTGCCATCATATGTAATCGTGTATCAAGGTTTAAGACATTGTTTGTTTGCTTAAGTAGTTCTCTGTGTATTTTTATATTTATTTGTTACTTTTTACCTTCCACACCATTTCTTCAGTTATTACCTTAATATTTGTTTTCTGAACGTTAATGTCTAATCCATAGTCCTTGCTAGTTTTTACTATTTGATCTATATAAGGGAAGACTGCAGTAAAACTACGTAGCAATGGCGAGACACGTAATAACAAAGTAATGTAGTTTTACAAAATACAAAAACAATAACAATACCCAGAAACATTTCTACCAAAAGGCCTTTATCAAGAAAACGATACAACAGGAGTGATGAATTTCATAGTACACTACGTGAAGACTACGACAGAAACATCCCAACGGTCCCAAAATGAAAATCTATGATTAAAAACGAATAACGAAATCAATGCAGAAAACTAGAAGTGGAAAAAGAAGGGAAACAATAAAAGCATATATATATATATATATATATATATATATATATAAAACATATACATTGAACATATATACACATATAGAATATGGAGAAAGAGAAGAGAAAGTACTAAGAAGCATAGGAATGTAGAGAGTTGAGTCTATGAGGTCGCAAGGTACCATATAACAAAATGAAACGATTCTCTAGAGCAAATCGACTTCGATCATCAGAGGAACATGATCGGATGACTGTGAACTGGACATCGCGAACTCCCAAATGATTAGTTCCATTGAAATACTATTGAATCTACCATTTCTTGTCGTTTTGTGTATTCTCAGCTACCAATAGTATATCATGGGCATAGATTATTTGTTATTTTTCATTGATTTTGAACCCACGCAATTCTTTGAGCTGTTTGAAAATTATTTCTGTGTGGATGTTAAATAATAAACAAAGTGACAGAATACATCCTTGCCTCCCTCCTCTTGTTGTGTCAATGTACTGAGAATAGCTATTTTTAGTTTCTTTTGTTTTTAGCGACATGAGTGCCTAGAGAAGATTATTTTGGAGGGGAAAAATACATGGAATAAGAATGAGAGAAAGACCTAGAAGACGATGGGTGTAAGATGTCATTGACGATCTGAGAATGACTGATACTGACGCCGGTCAACTTGCAAAGAATAGAGTTTTTCAGGACTACTGTCATGAGAGCCAAGTTCCGGAAGGGACAAGCTACTTGATGATGATGGCGATTGTGCTTAGCTCCCAGTACGTATTTAAGATAAATCCGATGTCATTACCATCCATGTCTTATTTTCTTTTAGACGCCTGATTAGCTTTTCACGGCGGACTCAGAATAGGCAGCAAATTGGTTTAGAGCGCTGGGAGTGATGGTCGATGCTGATCTTGAGAAAAGGATGTTGTTATTTATGTATAATGGACTGTTCGCTTCCCTAGCGTGTTCGTTGCGTCTTGGACGATGGGTGACAAGCCCCCTGTGAGTGTAGTTCAATTCTGCAAGCTGACAGACAAGTCACATGTTCTCCAGATTTAAGGTGTTCGGGGCACCGAACCGTAGGGTTATGATGACTATGGCACCGAGCCGAAGAGCTGAAAGCTCAAGTGCTTCTGGATCAAATAAAAAAATGTATAAGGGACTAATGCTTTCAGTGAGTCACTATAGACGGGACCGACAGACAATCAGCAAACGCAAAGATAAGTGGACGGATAGAATGTGAGATGGCGCTATGAGATTAGTCTTTAGGTAGCTGGAGATTCTTCATGCAATGAGTATTTGACTTGCCAGACATTTCTTCTTCTTCTTTGCGTTTGTTCTTTACGACCAATTTTAATCACTCTTTGTGATATGTTTGATCTTTGCCAAGAACGTGTATACGTTGCATATTGGTTTGGTAAGCCCCTAAATAGATATAGACTTTTGCATGTTTAGGAAACTTGCATACGATTTCATGCAAACCTCCTTAGTCACTTCTTATGACATGCGTGGCAGGAAACAGTAGTTCTATTCTTAACACCCCAAATTTGGGCCCCGGTAATCACATGGGCGGCAAGACATATCTAATAGACGTAAGATTGTCCAGGTTGGGGCGTACTTTTGTGTCTCTGCTGATGGACGTCACCTACTTTCATCTATCTGGTCCTAACACATTCAGAAGGAAACCTGCATGTTCAACTACTGATACAGGCAATTTCAAAAGTAAACTTAAATTGTAACCTAACTTTTTGAGGCGCTTTAAAAAGTACACTTACCTTCCTTTTTAACTACCTGATTCTGGAACTTTTCCGATGACACTTTCACAATTAGAAACCGTATCCTTGCACTCTCAGGAAGACACTTTCACTTTTGGCTACCTGATTCAGACACTTTAATGAAACTAACACTTTTAACAATATTAGTTTGGCAAATTCCAAACACTAGCAGATTTAGCAAAGTGACTTTGACACTTCCAGAAAAGCACCACTTTTAGCAATATGATTTTGACACATTCGGAGAACTAACGGTTTTAGAAACGTGATTTTGACACTTCCAGAAAGCTGTCACTTTTTGCAACGTGATTTTGACACTTTTAGAAAACAAACTCTTTTAGCAACATTACTTTGACACTTCCAGAAAACGAACACCTATAGCAACCATACAGAGACTGTACATATATGTTTCCGTTCTAGGTACAGAACATATGTATACTCTACTCAGTCACAACCATTTGTTCATACGTATCAAATAAAACTAGTCTTATGTTCTATAATTGTCGAACAAGCTAAACTTCAAATCTAGTTAAACTAGTCTAATGTTCTATGGTATCAGTGTAATCTAAATGTTATATCAAGAGAAGCTAATATAATGTTCTACAATGGCGTCATAATCAAGTAGATCTGGACTAATACTCTATAATTTCGACTGAAATCTAAGTGTCAAGCAGAGATGGACTAATGTTTTTAAAATACCAACTAAAACTAAACATTACATTACGCCTAAATTGTTTAATATTCTAGTATTGCATCTGAGATCTAAGCATTAAGTTAAGTAAGTAGAATTAGTCTAATGTTCTATAATTTCAGTACAATCTAAATGTTATATCAAAATGAGCTAATATAATGTTCTACAATTGCATTATAATTTAAAAATTATATCAAGTAGATCGTGTCTGCCACTTTTTGAATGCCACGGAAATCTAAACATTATATTAAGTAGACATGGTCTAATGTACTGTAATGTGTAAATTAAGCTCTAAACTTTATATTTAATAGAAATGGTATAATGATCTACAACTGCAACTAAAATCTAAACATTACCAAATGTTCTACAATTGCAACTAAATTCTAAACATTATATTAATTAGTGATGGTCAGATGTACTACAATTGCAACTAAATTCTAAACATTATTTAATTAGCGATGGTCAGATGTACCAAATGCAACTAAATTCTAAACATTATATTAAGGAGATGGTCTGATGTACTCCCAAATTTGGGCAACTACAATTCTAAACATTGTATTAAGTAAAGATGTTCTGATGTATTACATTTGCAACTAAACTCTATACATTATATTTACTAGAGATGGTCTAATGTACTACAATTGCAACTAAACTGTAAACCTTATATTTACTAAAGATGGTATAGTGTACTACAATTGAAACTAAACTCTAAACATTATATTACAGCAGAGATATTCTAATGTTCAAGTACAGCTGAAATCTAAACACAGAATCAACAAGAAGGAACCATTTCGACAAATTTAAGCAAACTCAATTGAACAGGCAAACAGAGACAAAGCAATTTGCGAGCATGTCAACATGAACTTTGTACAAATATTCAATTTCCCCCGTATGTTTTAAAATCCAGAAGATAATCTAGTTTAAGAAATTTGATATTCATAGCCAACCACATGAACACACACATACACAAACACACATGCAAGCCAACAAGCACGCACGACAGTCAGAATAATAGAATTATCGTACCACTACAAGGATTAAGGATACATCTATAACGAGGAGAAAATGTATATGGTGTCCGATGTGTGCTCCACAGGTAGTCCTTATCCAGTTGGTTTAGGTATTTTAGCAACCTCAAAACTCATTATAGAATAAATTTAATTTAGAAAATAATCTTGTATTTCTGTTACTTGAGATTATTGATCGACGCCAGTTTGAGATTTATTTGTTTTATTACGAGAAATTGTTCTTTTTGTCATTTCTTTGTTTTCTTGTATTTATATCTATCTATATGTCTATTGTCTGTTGTCTATTGTCTATTCCCAGGTGGAAGATGGGAGTTGACTGTCCACTCTTGCCGTTAAGCGTAGGGATGGGAGCTTTAATTTGCGTTCTAAGGCCAGAAGAGTCGCCCTTGTTGTGTTGTATCCGTGTTTATGTAGTGTGGTCTTGATATTGTCTATCCATTTTTTTTCTTGGTCTCTTCTTAGCTCTAGTACCCGATCTCTTTTTATTGTATGCTGTTATCGGTGATTGGTTGTATTTCATTCTCATTAAATGTCCAAACCACTGCATTTGTTATCTTTCGATGTATTCGGTGAATGAAGTTATGCTGTCCACTCTGCTTTTGATGTCCTCATTTCGTAGTCTTATCTTTCCTGGTGATCCCCACACCTTCCTCAAGCATTTAATTTCCCACGTGGTGAGCTTTCTATATCTATATGTACCTTCTTTATGTCTCTGTTGGCGTACAGGTTTCCACACAAGATTTCCACTGTTACCGTTCTGTAGGAGAACATTGGAACTGCTTTTTTTACTTCGAGCTATGTCGGGTAATACGATATTAGACTCGCATGTTTCATTGACCGGCGGCACACGATGGCCTCCAATATCAACAAGACAACATGTCGATCAGACAACATGTCAATAAGATAACACATCAATAAGATAACATGTCAATTATATAACATCAATAATATAACGTCAATTAAAACACGTCAATTAGATAACACGTCAATTAGATAACATCAAGATCACATAATTAGATAACATCAATAGATAACATATCAATTAGATAACATGTCAATTAGATAACATGTCAATTAGATAACATGTCAATTAGATAACATGTCAATTAGATAACATGTCAATTAGATAACATGTCAATTAGATAACATGTCAATTAGATAACATGTCAATTAGATAACACGTCAATTAGATAACATGTCAATTAGATAACATGTCAATTAGATAACACGTCAATCAAACTTCTTCTTCTTCGAACGCTCCATAACGACCACTTGTTAAACACACTGTGTGATTTGTATGTGATCTGAGCCTGAGCGACTGTACGTTGTGCCAGTTTTGCTTCTACAAGTAGACCAGCACATCGATTTCTGCTATGCGTTTTATTTACTGGGTAGCTTCCTAGGTTCTACATCAGTCGCCTCTTACGACATGCCTTGTAGGTCGCAGTAGTACTATTCTTTGCTTCCCTTGCGGACCACACAGGCGTCACCCACACCGCATGTCAATCAGATAATTCAAATCGACAAGACATGTCAACCACACAACAAGACATGTCAACCACAAAGACATGTCAACCACACAACAAGATATGTCAACCACACAAAAAGACATGTCAACCACACAACAAGACATGTCAACCACACAACAAGACATGTCAACCACACAACAAGACATGTCAACCACACAACAAGACATGTCAACCACACAACAAGACATGTCAACCACAAAGACATGTCAACCACACAACAAGACATGTCACCACAAGCATATCACACACAAGACATGTCGACCACACAACAAGACATATCAACCACACAAGACATGTCGACCACACAACAAGACATGTCAACCACACAACATGACATGTCAACCACACCACAAGACATGTGAACCACACAACAAGACATGTCAACCACACAACAAAACATGTCAATCAAACAACAAGACATGTCAATCAAACAACAAGACATGTCAATCAAACAACAAGACATGTCAATCAAACAACAAGACATATCAACCACACAAGACATGTCGACCACACAACATGACATGTCAACCACACAACAGACATATCAACACACAACAGACATGTCAACCACACAACAAAACATGTCAATCAAACAACAAGACATGTCAATCAAACAACAAGACATGTCAATCAAACAACAAGACATGTCAATCAAACAACAAGACATATCAACCACACAAGACATGTCGACCACACAACATGACATGTCAACCACACAACAAGACATATCAACCACACAACAAGACATGTCAATCAAACAACAAGACATGTCAATCAAACAACAAGACATGTCAATCAAACAACAAGACATGTCAACACCAAGACATGTCAACCAAACAACAAGACATGTCAACCACACAACAAGACA
Source organism: Arion vulgaris (assembly GCA_020796225.1). NCBI lineage: Eukaryota > Metazoa > Mollusca > Gastropoda > Stylommatophora > Arionidae > Arion > Arion vulgaris. Next base: position 7,320,113 of record CM036772.1, on the reverse strand, counting down.
TGTCGACCACACAACAAGACATGTCAACCACACAACATGGCATGTCAACCACACAACAAGACATGCCAACCAGACAACAAGACATGTCAACCAGGCAACAAGACATATCAACCAGACAACAAATATCATTGAGACAGACAATGTCAACCATGTAATAAATCTGTAAATGATATTGTTACAACTGTTGAACTGTTTCAACTAATGACGCCGTGAGTTATGCAACAACTACCTAGTTGTGTTTGACATCTCGACCTGTCTCTGTCAGTACATCCAATAGAAGAACTAATGACCTGTTGATGTTTGACTCCAGCGCTACAATAACAAACTCTTGACCAACGACATTCCGTCCTGAATGGACAATGATGAAAGTCACTCAGCAATCTCCCTCCCCGGACTACAGATATCCCCTTCGTTAACTCCCTGGTTTGTGTTACAGTCAACTTGTATTGACGTATTATCAAATATGAGTCAAGGACAGAGGAAGCTCACACGTCGACATGGCATCGTTAAACATGACACAGTGTTGTTCTGACCGAGCCACGATAGAACAAACTCAGTGCCAGTTTGATTTGGCAAGAGAAATCTGTTGTCTTTAAATCTGCGGTATTTGATTTTCTCAACAAGTCGGAATGTACAAACATAAAGGATCCTTAAAAAAATCCCATCGTCTTATAAACATTTCCGGGTTTAATTTGACCTGTCACTTTGCAATGAGACGTTTAGAAACAGTTACTTGCTCTGGAATGACTCTCAGTGCATCGCTCTCTAGGCTCTTTAAATAGCAAGAACCAATGCAGGCGTAGACTATAACCTTCCAACCAATAATCTGAGACAGTTATATTTCTTACGAATGTTATTCACATGTGATTATTAAATCCTGTTCTACGTCTTATTGTGACACATGCTTATAAGTTTTACAGTTAAAAAAAACTTGTTCTCAAATTGTGGTCTGATGAAGGGTATAGCCAGAAATACGGGAAACATAAAAATTTGTCACATCAGACAGAAAAATGTACATGTCATTATTACTAATTCTTGTGGCTGCTCATTACAAAGGTAAGTGTCTAAATTTGAGGGGGAAATTGTGGATAGTTTTGTCAAACTAGTTGGCGTCTGTAGCTTGTGAATGTACGCTTATAGCAGTGACAGTAGCAATGTATAACGTGTTAACACATCTTTAGCCCACAGAGGAGAGATACAAACAAACGTGTTAATGCGTCTTTAGAAGTGAATGGGAAAAACGTATATATACGTCTTTAGCAGCTAAAGGGTTAAGCGGTAGTGAGCTCGATCACAACGAAATTGTACCTGGTTCAAATACCTGGTACCTGGTAAAAGGTTAACCGCAGCGAGAAGTTAAGAATCAAATTTGTTCCTGTGGTAACGAACGATAAAAATAGACCACACTGTTCAGAAAGCAATAACAAACTACTTAACGTATAAGTGGTGCCAAGAAAATCGACGACTAGTTTACTGTGGCTGATGGTGACGTCCTGTCAAGGATATGCAACAATTTTCGATCGATTTTTATTGTCAAACTATGGGAGGAGGGGTAAAGGTTTAAAGCTGAAGGATTGGCTTCCTTGCGCCGGATTTTATCCTATATGGGTCGGTCACCTGTCAAGAGTATTGCACAAAGCACGAACTCCGTAGCTCCGGAAACAATCTTATAGGCCTCTAGAAATAAAATGCACTCATGAACGGAATGGCGCGGTCTGGATTCGATCCCTCAACTTTTATTCGCTAGAGTGAAAGTCCTGCAATACCACCATAAAAATCAATTAAAATATGATAAAGACATTAATGCCTGGAGAGTATTATTGCAGAAAATGAAATCAAATGAATGAAATCAAACATAAATGCAATAAAGCATATCAAGTCATATGGCAAATGCAGTCAGTTTTGAAAAGGAAACATGTCTTCATGAACACTAAAAGAGCATTGTTCAACACAATATTTCTCTCGAAATTTGCCGTCAGTGTCAAATCTGGAAGCGACACTACACGATAAAAGAAAACTTTTCACGACATAGATGTGTACAAGGAGTTTCTTCTAAGAACCCCAGGGGAAGCAACGGAAGCAATTAATATGATTAATAAACAGACAGTGTAGAAAAGTGTCCACGCAGAATGTTGGTTGTATCAAATAGAGACCCGTTTAGAAATTAAGACATCTGGAAAAATGTGGGTACAACATTAGTACTGAACTTTATTAAGAAACAACAAATTAAATGATTTCTAGGTGATTCATTGAGTATGATCCGCAAGGCTGGTTCGGTGCGCAGGCAATGGACTGAATCATTACAAGCGTCAACAATTTGCAGAATCACACGTATCTTCGTTCCGGGGCACATGGGTGTCGTTGGCAATGAGAAAGCAGACAGGCTGGCTGGCTCTGTCATCATATCAGAGGGCCAGGCCAATGGATAGAGCTGATATTTTGAACGCCCTCATAGAGTGTGGCCGCAATGAAGATTTTGATTTAAACCAATCCACGTCAACTACTAGATTTCAGGAACTGGGTTCGAAGATTGGAGTAGCAAGAAAAGAACAACATAACAAGTATATGAGTAGGCTCATCAATCAAAATCGAACTGGTACAGTCAGTCGCTGGACACTGTTGGAGATATTGCAAAGGAGATCGGAGCATCTATGGACATGCCCGGGAGTGCAATGAAGATATTCCAGATTGAAACTGAAATCAAATAGTTCTGTAACATAAGCAAATTACCAATAGTCAGTAAGCATCGATGGGCAATGCTACTCCGATACAGTGGATACAAAGCAAAATGTCGCCCACGCAAACGATGAAGCACAGAAATAACAAAGGCAGTCAAAGACATCATGTACAAGTTCACGCAAAAGCTCGTTCAAGAAATATTTTAATATGATGACGTTATGATCAAAACAAGATTAATAATAAAATAATAATATAATTCCTCTCGTACCGTTATACGTTACATAGGGCCTGCAAGTAATTTCTCCATACCGCTCTATCCTGGGCAACTCGCTCAATCTCCTCCATGGAACTGAGACCGATATTTCCTGCCTCTCTCAGCAAAGTTCGCTTCAGGGTCTCCTTAGGTCGACCTCTCTTTCTTGAACCCTTTGCATCCCACTTCAATGTCTGCTTTGATATTCTTTGATCATTTTCCTCAAGGTGTGCCCAACATATCTCCATCTTCTCTTTCTTATAACAGTTGTCACTAAGGATTAAAACAAGATTAAAGAAAAGAAAAAAAAAGAAAGTGTAGAACATATACTGATATACGGATGCGAATCATGGACAATAAACAAACATATACTGATATACGGATGCGAATCATGGACAATAAACAAACAGATTGAACAACCTCTGGAGGCCACAGAGATGTGGTTTTACAGAAGAATGATGAGAATTCCATGGACTGCTAAAATGACTAATGTTGAGGTGTTGAATGAGGTCAAGACAGAGAAAACTTATTATCAGTATAAGAATGAGGTAGTCATCATTTTTCGGGCATGTGATGAGGAGGAAAGATTTAGAACACATTGTAACAACTGGTAAAATCGAGGGTAGACGAGACAGAGGAAGACAGAGATTGCAAATTTTGGATAGCCTGACTACATGGCACAGTCGATCGTCAACATCTGAATTGATAGCAAACACCAAAGATAGAGATTTGTGGAGATCCATAATTGCCACGCCAGCCGGCACGACACCTGATGATGATGATCTCAGTTTGAAATGTGCACAAGAATCAAATAAATGCAACTATAATGTTTACAAATTTAGTTTCAGTGAACTTGTCAGAAGGACATACATACATAAAACATGGCAGACATGTCATACATATAGATCCACCACTTGTTACAGACCTAGCTTCGAAGTGTCAAGAAACGGCGGGTGTTGGTATACAACTAGCTTCGAAGTGTCAAGAAACGGCGGGTGTTGGTATACAACTAGCTTCGAAGTGTCAAAGAAACAGTGAGGTAGTTGGTATACAACTAGCTTCGAAGTGTTAAGAAACGGCGGGTGTTGGTATAAGAGGATGACTATTGATGTATTCAATCCCCATGGGTTTACATTGATCTACTACAGTAGACCTACCGGCGTTCGTAGTAATGAGAAACATGACAGTTACATATATAACCTGTAATTGGATATACTGTCATGTCAATATGACAATACTACAGTGTTATGCACCAACAAACGAGGCTGACGATGATAAGAAAGACACATTTTATGAGCAACTACAAGATCAAAATGAGGATGATAAATGATATATATATCCTATATTAATGTATGGCTCGAAACATGGACAATGAACAAGCAGTTAGAAGACAGAATTGATGCATTTGAGATGTGGATATATAGAAGAATAGGCAGAGTTTCCTGGAAAGAAAAACAGACAAATAAAAAGTTTTAGGAAAACTAGGCATGAAGAAACAATTATTAAGAGAAATAAATTCAGACAAGTAAAGTATTTTGGGCACATAAAAGACATGACACCATGATAAAACATTTACTAGAGGGGAAAGTTGAGGGGAAGAGCAAGAGGAAGACCGAGAGATAAGTGGGAGGAAACTTTAAGAAATGGACAGGTTACAGTCTGGCAGTGTGCAACGCCAAGGCGAAAGGCAGAGGATGCTGGAGATTCATTGCAGCCAACCTTCGATGTGGAGACGGCACCTGATGATGATGACAAGATCAAATTAACAAGACCCAAAAACATGACGTGTTAGTAGTAATGGGGGACTTTAATGCCAACGTTGGAAGTGATAATGTAGGGTGAGAGAGCTATATGAAAACAAGGAATAAACACAATGAATGAGAATGGAGAAAGACTGGCGGAGTTATGTATGCTGTCAAACTTAGTAATTGGAAGTACCATCTTTGCACATAAGGAAATTCATAAACTTACTTGGCACTCACCAGATGGAGTGACCAGGAATCAGATTGATCATATGTGCATAAATACACAATTTAGAAAATCATTGCTGGATGTCCGTGCATACAGAGGGACAGATGTAGGAAGTCATCATAATTTATGCATAGGTAAATTGAAACTGAAATTGAAAATTCACCATACTAAAAAAGAATTCAAATACCTTGGAAGTATCTTCACATCTGATAGTAGACTGGACAGAGAGATCGAAACTAGAATCCAGCAAGCCAACAACATTACATACCAGCTTACCCAATTTTGAAACACCCAGCTATTCCAGTAGTGACTAAAAGACAGATTATAAATTCAATCTGTCTACAACATAAATTCAGACAAAACATAGGGCACTAAAAGAGACAAGAAAGAAAATTTACTAAGGAAATGAGATACGAGGAAAGAGAAATAAAACTTAAGAAGGACATATAAGAAATGAGGAATAGAAGACAGATCGGAACAACACCTCTATTAGATTTGATTGAAAACAGAGATCAAATGGTTAAAGCCACTTGAGTCAGAATGAACCCTGAAGTACACATGTTGCAAGAGGTAAACCTGAAAAATGGAATCATCAAGAAGGAAGGGAGACTGCAGAAAAGATGAGTTGATGGAGTTACAGACATCTTAAACTCCACATACCAGACACCATATCAAGCGACCGATGTGCATAAATCTTGAAACCGATCATCGATTAACCTGCTACGGCAGAGGGCAAAATTAGCAAGAAGACGAAAGAAAGAAAAACAAAAAAAGAACAACTGCGAATAGACAGTCAAAGGCTACAAAATAATGAGGTAAAGAGGAATATCAGCTCGAACTTAAGAATAGGTTCGAGTTACTCAATGGTGAAAAGGAACAGAACATTGAAGACAAATGGACTAAGATAAAGGACACACTATTGGGAGCAGCAAATAGTAGCGTAGGATTAAAGTCGAAAGACAGAAAACCCTGGAAAAACGATGACACCTGGAAATGTATTCAAGAAAGAAGAAAGATGAAACTAGCGATTTTTAATACTAAGGATGCAACAGATGAAATCCAAGCTAAGAGGAATATAGACTAAAAGACAAGGAAGTGAAAAGAGCAGCTAGAAGAGATAAAAGAGCATATGTCAATCGACTGGCTGAAGAAGGGAAAAGGCAGCTAAGACTGGAAACAGTAAAATGCTATACAACACACTAAAACAACTTACTGGAACTTTTGTTTCAAAGGGTGACCCAATCAAGATGGTAAAGTTCTAACATCAGATACCGAGCAGAAGAAAAGATGGGCAGAACATTTTGAAGAAATATTAAATATACCTGATCCACCAGTACTACTCAAGTTTGACGAAGAGGCAAGAAACAGCTCCTACCAATTAACGAAGAAATGATAAGTGTAGCTGAGGTCAAGGAGGCAATCAATTCCTTGATAAACAATAAGGCAGCGGGTGATGACAACATTACTGCAGAAATGCTCAAAGCGGCTGATGATACAACTATTAGCCAGGTGCAAGAACTATTTAATAAAGTATGGGAAGAAGAAACTGTCCAGATCAATGGAAAAGGAATAATTGTTAAGATCCTCAAAAAGGTGAACTCAAAGATTGCAACAACTGGAGAGGGATCACCCTATTATCAATAATGACCAAGACTTTCTGCAAAATCATTCTAATAGAATCAAAGGAGCAGTGGACACAACCCTGAGCGAAGAACAGCTGGTTTTAGACCTGGGAGAAGCTGCTTAGACCAAATAATTACCCTACGACTAATTTTGGAGGAACATATTGAGAAGCAACAATCACTCATACTAAATTTCATCGATTTTAAAAAGCCTTTGATAGTCTACACAAAATCTCTCTGTGGAATATTCTGAGATGATATGGAATACCAGACAAAATAATAAACATTATTAAGAGCCTTTATGATGGTTCACAGTGTGCAGTTCGCATTGATGGTGGACACAGCGACTGGTTTATGGTTAAAACCGAAGTAAAGCAAGGCTGTATTCTATCTCCGCTATTGTTTGGAGTGGCTATTGACTGGGTGATGCGAAAATGTTGCAAGGGCGAAACTGGCATCAATTGGGTAGAAAATAGTCAACTAGAAGATTTGGATTTTGCAGATGATATTGCCTTGTTAAGTAGAAACAACCAAGATATGCAAGAAAAACAGACAACTTGTCATCTATAACATCACAAGTTGACTGCATGTAATATGAAAAACAAATATAATGAAGACACCTATCAAGTAATGCAGATATCACACTGGAATCTAAATGATCAAAATAACAGAGCAGTTCACTTATTGGTAGCAATTTTTTTGATTGCACAGAAAATGTTTAAAAGAAATTATGATACGAATTGGCAAAGCAACATCAGCTTTTAAAAGTCTAAATAAAATATGGAACTGCAAGTTATATAGTATTAAACTAAATTACGAATTTCAATTCAAATATTGTATCAATCCTAACATATGCCAGCGAGAGTTGGAAAATGACTAAAGATATAGAAAGCAAGTTGAATGCATTTGAAAATAGATGTCTGCGAAAATAATGAATATAAAATGGAACGAATTCAGGAGAAGTGAGAATCAGAGACATGTCTGGTCAACCACTAGTGACAACTGTTATAAGAAAGAGAAGATGGAGATATGTTGGCACACCTTGAGGAGAAATGATCAACGAATATCAAAGCAGGCATTGAAGTGGGATGCAAAGGGTTCAAGAAAGAGAGGTCGACCTAAGGAGACCCTGAAAGGAACTTTGCTGAGGGAGGCAGGAAATATGGGTCTCAGTTCCATGGAGGAGATTGAGTGAGTTGCCCAGGATAGAGCGGTATGGAGAAATTACTTGCAGGCCCTATGTAACGTATAACGGTTGAGAGGAATTATTATATTATTATGTGGATATACTATGGTTCAGTGGCAGCTCGTGATCGTTTTGTTTTGTGGACCGGAAAATCATGGCTTTGGGTTATGATATATTTAAATTTATTAAATAATAAATACACAGTTACATATTATTTGTGGTGGGTCCTCTGGCTTAATGACGAGCCGCCACTGCTGTAGGTGATGGCTACGTCCTTTATGATCTGCCACAATTTTCATTTAAACTGGATATAGATAACGAAGATATACTGCAGTTGCTGAGCAACCGCCTTATGAATTAGAACACACACAGGCACGTGCGGTATATTTTCTCAGTATGATGTAGCCCTTTAAATGTTTTTTATTTAAAATAACCTTCAATTGTGATGTTGATTTCACCCTTATGCTGTCCTCCCCTGCCCACCTTCACGGTACCGCCTGATGTGGCCGCCTCTCTGTATAAAACCACGGCATGGTCCTGAATACACAAATTGATGACGCAATGATACTAAAATGTAATGAATCCTGGCTGAAATGTTGCATTAGCAGTACTAGACGTGTGAAAAGTGAAATAAGATAGTTTTACAAAGTACAAAAACAAAATACAACAACGTTGTGATACTCCTCTACCTGTGGGAATGTAGAAACCACGTCAAGAATAGAATACACACTGGTCACTGGTCAGGTACAGGCTGGAAAGCCGTCGCCCGAGTAAAATTCATTGGGAAAAAAAATTAAAATAAAATTCCTTCAAAAATATCTTCCCCATCTTCAAAGTTACATCGGGGACTCTCGATGATGCTACGGAGTTCATGCAGTGCAGCTGACATCTTCCTGTGTAAGAAAGCGATCGGAGCACACATGGTTACTCGCCGAAGTGCAATGACGATGGTCCTATCAGACAATCAGGTACATGCTATAGCCCCACCTTGTGGAATGTATATATCGTTTCAAACTTACACACTAGAAAAGAGCTTGTTTTATCATCTTACAAATACCACGTCAGAGTTACAAAACAGACTGGTAAGGAACTTGCTTACCATCTTGTAGGGAGATGCCAAGACCACGTCAGAGTTACAAAACAGACTTGTAAGGAACTCGCTTCACCATCTTGTAGGGAGATGCCAAGACCACGTCAGAGTTACAGAACAGACTGATAAGGAACTCGCTTCACCATCTTGCAGGGAGATGCAAATACCACGTCGCTGTTACAAAACAGACTGGTAAGGAACTGCTTCCCATCTTGTAGGAGATTCCAAGACCACGTCAGAGTTACAAAACAGACTGGTAAGGAACTCGCTTCACCATCTTGTAGGGAGATGCCAAGACCACGTCGTGGTTAATAGAAACACTTACCGAAACATTGCTTGATCTTCAAAAGTGAATCTTTTTCTTTTTCGTCTTCTTTTCTCAAATCATGTTTTTCCTCACTACTTCACACTGTCAGGAAACGAAGAGATTTATAGAACGGACTTTGGGGTGTGCTTCACAGTATTTGTCACCGCCTCTGTTATTTCTGAGGTCCACCTTTTGTGTGGACAACCTCTTGCTTTGCATCCACTGTATCGGAGTACATTGCTGTTTTAGACGCACTGTCTGTTGGTAATTTGATTATTACGGACCCGCCTGATGCAGCCTTTTCGCTGTATAATAGCACAGCGTGGCCTGATACCAGATCGTTAAGGCAATCAAACATTTTTTAAATTAACTCTTGCGAGAATCCGTTTTTTAATAACTATTATAGGAGAATTAACAAACTGTTTCTATTATCATCTAGCTCCGCATCAAGCATTTGTTATATTACACTTATTCCCATGTTATCATTACAAATATGTTATCAGCATCTTGCAAGCTGTGTATGTGATAACATTCTACTGAAACTTCTTGCATATATGTCTCAGAGTACACATCCTTGTCTAACTTCCTGTTTAGACTGGCTTAAATATCTTGATTGTTTTAAACATATAATAACAACAGCTGCTTGTTGTCAATATATTTGTTATTGTTATGTACGACAGAAAAGAAAGAGAGGGAAAATACTAATAAGCAAGTTCTTCAACAACTAAAAGTGGAAAGAGAGCTGCTCAATGAGATAGAAATGAGACAATTGAGACATCTTGGTTACACTAAGAGACATGACACAGATAAGTGATGAAATCACAGAAATGTCTGATTAACCACTAGTAATATCTGTTATAAGAAGGAGAAGATGGGGATATGTTGGGCTGACTTGAGAAGAAATGATCAAAAAATATCAAAACAGGCATTAAAGTGGGATACAAAGGGTTCAAGAAAGATAGGACGTCTTAAGGAGACCCTGAAACGATCTTTGCTGAGAGATGCAAGAAATATCGGTCTCAGTTCCATGGAGGAGATTGAGCGGTTGCCCAGGATAGAGCGGGATAGAGAAACAGCTTGCAGGCCCTATGAACGTATAACGGTAGAGGAATTGTATTATTATTTTTTAAGAGAGATGACCGCTGTTGTGATATCAGGGCTATCTCATAGAACGTGTCTCACCACTCAGTCGCCTGCAACCGTGGATCACGAAAACATCCTCAAGACTGCTCAGTTTGAAAAGTGAGAGAATGAAAATCTAGCAAACAGGAACAACCCTTCAGAACAAACTATGAGAGACCACTAAAGATCTCAAGCGTACTGCTCAGTTGATTACCCATTCTGTAGTTGTCGTATAGCAGAAGTTGATCACAGAAGAAGAGAATAGCTTGAACGTCTAAAGTCTGCTTTCTAAACAACCGTAAATCTTGATATTAATAGAGATCTCCAACAAAGGACGCCTTTCGATGCATAGATTGATTTACTATAGTTTGTTCTAAAATTCGTGAACATCTTTGCCAACCGATATAAAATCATCCTCTTGACAGAAATTATTCATTTTTCCATTTGTATATAGATAACAGTGGTGACCTTCGTAAAGTATTTTTGCTCACCCAAACCTTTAGTGCTGTAAGATTTTACTTATTTGTTATTAGTAAAATAACAGCGATGTTGATTTGGTATAAATGCAGAATTTTATCAGTACGATAGTTAAGTATTCATAAAATGGCGCATTTGCGTATTCCACATGCAATTCAGTGCAAGTGAAAATCGAAATACCGTGAATTAATCATTTCACATTGTACCTGAACTATTATCGTTGGCGTATGCACACACCATTTATTTTCATTGACAGAAGTGAAAGGTATCATTTGTTCACTATATCACATTGCTTTTTATAATATGTAACATTGATACGCCTTTGCAAACATTCACCTCCATTTGTGTATTACTGTAAATTCTAAACTTTGATTATCATTTTGTTGCGCTTATGCAACATTATTTTTAAATCATTTGCATCAACCAAGATACCTACCAGCTAGTTACACGTGAATTTGCAAGATCGTGAGGCATATAAGACTGCCTGAAAAAACTTACCGTTATGCACCAGGCAGATTTCGGACAAATTAAACTTTAATGTGCTCACGAATTTTGGAACGAACTATATTGTTTCATGGCTGCAACGTCTGAAGTCTGTTTTCTTAACAACCGCAGATCTTGATAAAAGTATAAACCTCCATACAAAGAATATCTTCAGTGCATAGATTCTATATTGAATTCAACCACACAAGCAACCCACAAACTAACGAGCAATCTTGCACACTTGCAGAACAGGTTGGTCTCCAGATTAATTCTGCCAAGACCAAATTATGGACCTCACAAACTCGACAGACAACATCGTAATAAATGGCCAAACACTGGAGAAAGTTGACATTTTACATATTTGGGTAGTAAAGTTTCAAACAACGGAGACACGATGAAAGAAATAAACTCTCGTAGTGCTATAGCAGCTAGTGCCTTCACTAAATTAACGAATATCTGGCAATCTCAAGACCTTAGTATATGCACAAAAGTTAAATTATTTAGGTCATGTGTGATTCCTGTACTGACCTACGGTTGTGAAGGTTGGAAATCAACAAAGAAAATTGATTAGAAACTGGACAGCTTTGAGAATAAATGTCTACGAAAATTATTAAAAGTAAAACGGAGTGATTTCGTTTCTACAACACAGTGAGAGATAGAACACACCAACAACCCGTATCAAATATTATAAGGAAACGAAGGTGGAAATATTTGGTCATGTTCTTAGATCAGACGAAAAGAGACTAAATCGACAAGTCCTTATGTGGTCACCAGTTGGGAAAGAAAACGTGGAAGACCAAAGACCACTCTTCGAAGAACCATCCAACAAGAAAGTAAACTATTGGGATGTAAACCATACAAGATCTCCAACTGCTAGCAAAGAACTGTATCACATGGAGATCTAATGATACACGTTGGTTAACAAGTGGTCGTTATGTAGCATTCGAAGAAGAAAAAGTCCCAGCTAAGCCTAAGTGTACTTAAGAGATGGTTTAAAATGAAGATGAAACGAAAATCATGACATATGCTTTACAAGACGTCGCTGCCCGCCTGCCCAGCGTGTTCGTAACGCGTTGGACTGCGGGTGACTAGCTCTCTGTGTGTGCGGGTTCAATTCCACGGGCTGGAAGAAAAACCACAGGTTTCCCAGATTCACGGTGTTCGTGGCACCGAACCGAAGAGTTACGATGTCCATGACACCGAGCCGAAGGGTTACGATGTCCATGACACCGAGCCGAAGAGCTGAAAGCTCAAGTGCTTCTGGATCGGAAAACAAAATAAAAACAAAACGTCGCTACCAGCCCCAAGTCGTTGATTTTCTAGGCACTGCTTATACGTTCTGTAGTTTATCATTGCGGCACTGCTTATACGTTCTGTAGTTTATCATTGCTTTCTGGACTGTGAGGTTTATTTTTACCGTTCGTTACCACGGAAACGAACTTATCAATAATGACCAAGACTTTCTGCAAAATCATTCTTAATAGAATCAAAGGAGCAGTGGACACAACCCTGAGAGAAGAACAAGCTGGTTTTAGACCTGGGAGAAGCTGCTTAGACCAAATAATTACCCTACGACTAATTTTGGAGGAACATATTGAGAAGCAACAATCACTCATACTAAATTTCATCGATTTTAAAAAGCCTTTGATAGTCTACACATAATCTCTGTGGAATATTCTGAGATGATATGGAATACCAGACAAAATAATAAACATTATTAAGAGCCTTTATGATGGTTCACAGTGTGCAGTTCGCATTGATGGTGGACACAGCGACTGGTTTATGGTTAAAACCGAAGTAAAGCAAGGCTGTATTCTATCTCCGCTATTGTTTGGAGTGGCCATTGACTGGGTGATGCGAAAATGTTGCAAGGGCGAAACTGGCATCAATTGGGTAGAAAATAGTCAACTAGAAGATTTGGATTTTGCAGATGATATTGCCTTGTTAAGTAGAAACAACCAAGATATGCAAAGAAAAACAGACAACTTGTCATCTATAACATCACAAGTTGGACTGCAGATAAGCTATGAAAAACAAATATAATGAAGACACCTATGGCAAGTAATGCAGATATCACACTGGAATCTAAAATGATCAAAATAACAGAGCAGTTCACTTATTTAGGTAGCAATTTTGATTGCACAGAAAATGTTTAAAAGAAATTATGATACGAATTGGCAAAGCAACATCAGCTTTTAAAAGTCTAAATAAAATATGGAACTGCAAGTTATATAGTATTAAAATTAAATTACGAATTTTCAATTCAAATATTGTATCAATCCTAACATATGCCAGCGAGAGTTGGAAAATGACTAAAGATATAGAAAGCAAGTTGAATGCATTTGAAAATAGATGTCTGCGAAAAATAATGAATATAAAATGGAACGAATTCAGGAGAAGTGATGAAATCAGAGACATGTCTGGTCAACCACTAGTGACAACTGTTATAAGAAAGAGAAGATGGAGATATGTTGGGCACACCTTGAGGAGAAATGATCAACGAATATCAAAGCAGGCATTGAAGTGGGATGCAAAGGGTTCAAGAAAGAGAGGTCGACCTAAGGAGACCCTGAAAGGAACTTTGCTGAGGGAGGCAGGAAATATGGGTCTCAGTTCCATGGAGGAGATTGAGTGAGTTGCCCAGGATAGAGCGGTATGGAGAAATTACTTGCAGGCCCTATGTAACGTATAACGGTACGAGAGGAATTATTATTATTATTATTATTGGATATACTATGGTTCAGTGGCGGCTCGTGATCGTTTTTGTTTGTGGACCGGGAAAATCATGGCTTTGGGTTATGATATATTTAAATTTATTAAATAATAAATACACGTTACATATTATTTGTGGTGGGGTCCCTCTGGCCCTTAATGACGAGCCGCCACTGCTGTAGGTGATGGCTACGTCCTTTATGATCTGCCACAATTTTCATTTAAACTGGATATAGATAACGAAGATATACTGCAGTTGCTGAGCAACCGCCTTATGAATTAGAACACACACAGGCACGTGCGGTATATTTTCTCAGTATGATGTAGCCCTTTAAATGTTTTTTATTTAAAATAACCTTCAATTGTGATGTTGATTTCACTGCTTATGCCGTCCTCCCCCCGCCCACCTTCACGGTACCGCCTGATGTGGCCGCCTCTCTGTATAAAACCACGGCATGGTCCTGAATACACAAATTGATGACGCAATGATACTAAAATGTAATGAATCCTGGCTGAAATGTTGCATTAGCAGTACTAGACGTGTGAAAAGTGAAATAAGATAGTTTTACAAAGTACAAAAACAAAATACAACAACGTTGTGATACTCCTCTACCTGTGGGAATGTAGAAACCACGTCAAGAATAGAATACACACTGGTCACTGGTCAGGTACAGGCTGGAAAGCCGTCGCCCGAGTAAAATTCATTGGGAAAAAAAATTAAAATAAAATTCCTTCAAAAATATCTTCCCATCTTCAAAGTTACATCGGGACTCTGATGATGCTACGGAGTTCATGCAGTGCAGCTGACATCTTCCTGTGTAAGAAAGCGATCGGAGCACACATGGTTACTCGCCGAAGTGCAATGACGATGGTCCTATCAGACAATCAGGTACATGCTATAGCCCCACCTTGTGGAATGTATATATCGTTTCAAACTTACACACTAGAAAAGAGCTTGTTTTATCATCTTACAAATACCACGTCAGAGTTACAAAACAGACTGGTAAGGAACTTGCTTACCATCTTGTAGGGAGATGCCAAGACCACGTCAGAGTTACAAAACAGACTTGTAAGGAACTCGCTTCACCATCTTGTAGGGAGATGCCAAGACCACGTCAGAGTTACAGAACAGACTGATAAGGAACTCGCTTCACCATCTTGCAGGGAGATGCAAATACCACGTCGCTGTTATAAAACAGACTGGTAAGGAACTTGCTTCCCCATCTTGTAGGGAGATTCCAAGACCACGTCAGAGTTACAAAACAGACTGGTAAGGAACTCGCTTCACCATCTTGTAGGGAGATGCCAAGACCACGTCGTGGTTAATAGAAACACTTACCGAAACATTGCTTGATCTTCAAAAGTGAATCTTTTTCTTTTTCGTCTTCTTTTCTCAAATCATGTTTTTCCTCACTACTTCACACTGTCAGGAAACGAAGAGATTTATAGAACGGACTTTGGGGTGTGCTTCACAGTATTTGTCACCGCCTCTGTTATTTCTGAGGTCCACCTTTTGTGTGGACAACCTTTGCTTTGCATCCACTGTATCGGAGTACATTGCTGTTTTAAGCGCACTGTCTGTTGGTAATTTGATTATTACGGACCCGCCTGATGCAGCCTTTTCGCTGTATAATAGCACAGCGTGGCCCTGATACCAGATCGTTAAGGCAATCAAACATTTTTTTTTAAATTAACTCTTTGCGGAGAATCCGTTTTTTTTAATAACTATTATAGGAGAATTAACAAACTGTTTTCATATTATCATCTAGCTCCGCATCAAGCATTTGTTATATTACACTTATTCCCATGTTATCATTACAAATATGTTATCAGCATCTTGCAAGCTGTGTATGTGATAACATTCTACTGAAACTTCTTGCATATATGTCTCAGAGTACACATCCTTGTCTAACTTCCTGTTTAGACTGGCTTAAATATCTTGATTGTTTTAAACATATAATAACAACAGCTGCTTGTTGTCAATATATTTGTTATTGTTTTGTACGACAGAAAAGAAAGAGAGGGAAAATACTAATAAGCAAGTTCTTCAACAACTAAAAGTGGAAAGAGAGCTGCTCAATGAGATAGAAATGAGACAATTGAGACATCTTGGTTACACTAAGAGACATGACACAGATAAGTGATGAAATCACAGAAATGTCTGATTAACCACTAGTAATATCTGTTATAAGAAGGAGAAGATGGGGATATGTTGGGCATGACTTGAGAAGAAATGATCAAAAATATCAAAACAGGCATTACAGTGGGATGGGCATAGTGGCAAAGGTTCAAGAAAGATAGGACGTCTTAAGGAAACCCTGAAACGATCTTTGCTGAGAGATGCAAGAAATATCGGTCTCAGTTCCATGGAGGAGATTGAGCGAGTTGCCCAGGATAGAGCGGAGAAAACAGCTTGCAGGCCCTATGTAACGTATATAACGGTACGAGAGGAATTATTATTATTTTTTTTTAAGAGAGATGACCGCTGTTGTGGTATCAGGGCTATCTCGTAGAACGTGTCTCACCACTCAGACGCCTTCAACCAGTGGATCACGAAAGTAGTATCACGAAAACATCCTACAAGACTGCTCCAGTTTGAAAAGTGAGAGAATGAAAATCTAGCAAACAGGAACAACCCTTCAGAACAAACTATGAGAGACCACTAAAGATCTCAAGCGTACTGCTCAGTTGATTACCCATTCTGTAGTTGTCGTATAGCAGAAGTTGATCACAGAAGAAGAGAATAGCTTGAACGTCTAAAGTCTGCTTTCTAAACAACCGTAAATCTTGATATTAATAGAGATTCCTACAAAGGACGCCTTTTGATGCATAGATTGGTTTACTATAATTTGTTCTAAAATTCGTGAACATCTTTGCCAACCGATATAAAATCATCCCTTGACAGAAATTATTCATTTTCCATTTTATATAGATAACAGTGGTGACCTTCGTAAAGTATTTTTGCTCACCCAAACCTTTAGTGCTGTAAGATTTTACTTATTTGTTATTAGTAAAATAACAGCGATGTTGATTTGGTATAAATGCAGAATTTTATCAGTACGATAGTTAAGTATTCATAAAATGGCGCATTTGCGTATTCCACATGCAATTCAGTGCAAGTGAAAATCGGAAATACCGTGGAATTAATCATTTCACATTGTACCTGAACTATTATCGTTGGCGTATGCACACACCATTTATTTTCATTGACAGAAGTGAAAGGTATCATTTGTTCACTATATCACATTGCTTTTTATAATATGTAACATTGATACGCCTTTGCAAACATTCACCTCCATTTTGTGTATTACTGTAAATTCTAAACTTTGATTATCATTTTGTTGCGCTTATGCAACATTATTTTTTTTTTAAATCATTTGCATCAACCAAGATACCTACCAGCTAGTTACACGTGAATTTGCAAGATCGTGAGGCATATAAGACTGCCTGAAAAAACTTACCGTTATGCACCAGGCAGATTTCGGACAAATTAAACTTTAATGTGCTCACGAATTTTGGAACGAACTATATTGTTTCATGGCTGCAACGTCTGAAGTCTGTTTTCTTAACAACCGCAGATCTTGATAAAAGTATAAACCTCCATACAAAGAATATCTTCAGTGCATAGATTCGTATATTGAATTCAACCACACAAGCAACCCACAAACTAACTAGCAATCTTTGCACACTTGCAGAACAGGTTGGTTTCCAGATTAATTCTGCCAAGATCAAAATTATGGACCTCACAAACTCGACAGACAACATCGTAATAAATGGCCAAACACTGGAGAAAGTTGAACATTTTACATATTTGGGTAGTAAAGTTTCAAACAACGGAGACACGATGAAAGAAATAAACTCTCGTAGTGCTATAGCAGCTAGTGCCTTCACTAAATTAACGAATATCTGGCAATCTCAAGACCTTAGTATATGCACAAAAGTTAAATTATTTAGGTCATGTGTGATTCCTGTACTGACCTACGGTTGTGAAAGTTGGAAATCAACAAAGAAAATTGATTAGAAACTGGACAGCTTTGAGAATAAATGTCTACGAAAATTATTAAAAGTAAAACGGAGTGATTTCGTTTCTAACAACACAGTGAGAGATAGAACACACCAACAACCCGTATCAAATATTATAAGGAAACGAAGGTGGAAATATTTAGGTCATGTTCTTAGATCAGACGAAAAGAGACTAAATCGACAAGTCCTTATGTGGTCACCAGTTGGGAAAAGAAAACGTGGAAGACCAAAGACCACTCTTCGAAGAACCATCCAACAAGAAAGTAAACTATTGGGATGTAAAACCATACAAGATCTCCAACTGCTAGCAAAGAACTGTATCACATGGAGATCTAAAACCTCTGCCCTATGTGCCGCCTTTGTCACGAAAGGAACAAACTAACTAACTATAGATTGGTATACTAATGTTTTATGTATACAATGTCTGAAGTTTGCAATCTAAACGAATTCGATTCTTAAAGTTAGCAACGTTGAAGTCTACTATTAAAGCGACTGCAAATCTTGAAGTTAGTAGAAACATCTCTAAAAAGGGCACATTCGTTGCATAGATTGGTATACTAATGTTTTATGACTGCAACGACCGAAGTTCACAATCTAAAACGTTTGCAAATCTTAAAGTTAGCAACCTTTAAGTCTGCTATTGATCAATCAAGTGTCATGCCGGCCGGCGTAGGCGATCATGGCTCTCCACAACTCTCTCTACCTAGTGCATTTAATCAGCTCTGATGTCCATCTGGTGTCAAACAACGATGTCAAGCCATACAACATCTTCTCCCTGTGCTTCCGATCTCTCCCTGAATGTTACCTGTTGTCACCAAATTGTTTAGGTATCAGTATCAGCAGAGAATAGATTTGCCATTAGTAAATAAATCATAAAATTCAATTTTAAAGATATAGATCCATTTGCAGTGACTAAACAATGATAAAGCAATCTAAAATACGATTTTAAAGCAATCTAAAATTCAATTTTAAAGATATAGATCCCACATTTGCACACGTAAAAACCTTCTCTTCGCTTTATACGCCCGAAGAACCTTGATTGCCGAATTCTTATTCTTTTGATAAGGTTTCTTTGTATGCAGGCTTGACTTGAAACCTCATCATTTGTTTTCTTCGCTGTCCATGGAACTTTTAGCAGTCTTATGTCAAACCACATCTCTGTGGCTTCCAATTATCGTATTGTTTGTTCACTGTCCATGATTCTCTACCATACAGAAATATTGAATCAAAATAGCACTGAAGTATGTCTTATTGCAGTGTCATTGTTAGTGAATTCACATATAGTGTGTTTTTCATTTTTATAAATGCTGCTTTTGCTTGAGCTATTCTTCTCCTAATCTCTGTTTTACACCTGCCGTCTGATGTTAGGGATGTTCCCAGGTACTTGAATCGATGACTTGTTTCAGTGTTGTAACACTGCGACGGTCTTGAAGCTATAGAAATCACCCTACAAAAGGTACCTTTAGTGCATAGATTGGTATACTAATATTTTATGACTGCAATGTCTGAAGTTGGCAGTGGCGGCTCGTGATCATATTTGTTGGTGGGGCCAGACAGAAATTTTCGGAAAAATCATGGTTTCAGTTAGGTTATATTTTAATGTACCTTATTTTTGGTGGGGCCCGGCCCCACTGGCCCTTAATGACGAGACGTCACTGGAAGTTGGCAATCTAAGCAACTGCAAATCTTTAAGTTAGTATAAATCTTTCTAACAGATGGCATCCTTGATGTAAGCAAAACGACTGTAGCAATGTTTACATTCTCCAATAAACAAATTTATGTAGCACTTCAAAAATGTACTTAATCTTTAATATAAACTTTAGATTAAACTAAACGATGTTAGTTTACAACTACACAAGAAATCAAATTTGATTACGGCCAGGACAAACTGCTTATCAAACATGGATACATGTACAATTCGATACATTAATCTGTAGATAAAACAAATTGAAACATTTATCAAGACATAAAAAACAGTCTTTAACAAATGACAATAACTTGCAAACTGTTACATCAAGTATGGAAACTGAACATATTACGGTATGGTCACCCTGTTCAGTAATTCTTGTCAGCAGGTTGTTGTCTTGGCTTTTTTAGTTCACTATAACACTGTTTTGTCTCTATTTTTCCAGAGATTCCTGATCTCAGTGTAGGTGATATCGAGTTCCTAGTGTAATAGGGCCACGGCCCCAATAATGTAATAGTTCAACTGCAACAATCATCAATAATTAGGGTGTAGAGAAACAAGAGCGATTCATGGACACTGCACCAATAATGTAATAGGGCGTATTGCTCCCTACACTGCTATTCTTCTCTCTATGCTATTAATATTCTTCTATTATTCTCTGTCACTTTTGTATATCCTATCATTCGTATCCACATGCTCTCTCTCTGTCTTACTCAAGTCGATATTTAAATTCATAGGTTTATTTACTTATTTCTCAACAAACAAATACATGTTTTTATCACATGTAGAAATTGTCCGTCTGCCCAGCGTGTTCGTAGCGCGTTGGACTACGGGTGACTATCCCTCTGTGTGTGCGGGTTCAATTCCGCGGGATGGCAGAAAAAGCCACAGATTCCCCAGATTTACGGTGTTCGTGGCACCGAACCGAAGGGTTACGATGTCCATGGCACCGAGCCGAAGAGCTAATAAGCTCAAGTGCTTCTGGATCTGAAAAAAAAAAAAAATCACATGTAGAATACATTATTTCAAATGACATAAACCCAACAACAAAATTAATATATGTAAACATTTTTTTCTAACTCCTAAAAGAATATCTCTAACTTAAGTATATATCTCTAATAAAATGTACCTAACGTTCCACTCTGGCTTATATCCATAGGAAGTATAAACACAACTTGATCTATTCCTACTTAAGTCTATGTGTTCAGTACTGGGCGGTCTCTGAAGATGCTGGTAATGGAGTCTTCAAAGTCATTAAGAGACAGTATGTCTCAGCGGATGTTCTCACAAAAGTCTCAGCAATGTTCTCACAAAGGTCTCAGCGATGTTCTCATTCTCATGAAAGTCTAGTCTTCTAAAACTGCTGATGGTGATGACGTCGAAGTCATTAAGAGACAGTAGGTCTCAGGTCTGGACCGTATCTAACGTATACCTCCTGGAGTTCTCTACTGGTTTTCTTATTCTGCGCTAGTGTCTGTGCCAGAGTTCTCTGCTTCTGTCTATGCCAGAGTTCTCTTGACTGCTCTCTGTCCGTCTTCTGTATGACCAGACCGTATCTTGTGGTGACTTCTAATTTAATGACTACTGGCTCTCAGCCAGACTCTACCTCTGTGTGGTTACTGACCTCCTCTCTAACTCTCTGTTCCTCTGTCTCTATCCGAATGCGTCTGTGCGAAGTCTACAATATGTATTCTATTTATCCCCTGGCAATTTTCTTTGTTTCCAAATCAGTCATTGTCCTGTTAGTATATTTCTCACGGTCAAATCTATTTTGTTGGCCTGGAAAACCCAGCTAATTTGACAATCGTGACCGGACAATCACCCAGACGTTCAACAAAAGAAGAATACAATTAACCTCTCCGGCTCCAGGAAAGAAAAAAACAGGGGATAAATTTACTTCTAGTTAAAGAAAAGTCTCCTTGCTAACATATCTGGTCTGTAATTATACATTCACAGATCAGGTATATGGTTACCCCTTTGTTTAATTGAAAAATACGTGCCTAGATGAAACTTGGTACTAAGAATAAAGCAAGGGAAAAACCTGGTATCATATTCCCTGCTACACTAGTCCTATCGGAGACGGACGATAAAACGTCGGTCCCGTGTTCAAGTCGGGCACGTAAAGAAACACGTAGCATTTTAAAATCGAGAAAATCAGGCTGAAATGCTGCTGCCCGAGCAAATATTAGAAAAATTTAAAAATTTAATTCCTACAAAATATTTTTGCCATCTTCTAAATTACACCTGGGTCCTCGCCGAGTGCTACGCAGTTCGTGCACTGCCTCTGATAACTGCATATGTAAGAAAGAGATGGGGGCACACATGGTTACTAACTGAAGTGCAATGATGAAAGTCGAATCAATCAATCTGTTTTGTCTCACATCATCAGGATAAAAAGAAAGTTCTAAAATATACTTTTGTATACGCATCCTAAATAGTGTTTTTCATCGCCTCTGTTATCTCTGAGGTCAGCCTTTTGCGTGGACAGCCTTTTTTTTACCCACTGTATCGGAGTATCATTTCTCTTTGAGGTGCACTATCTGCTTTTAATCTGCTTATGTTGCCGAACTATTTAATTTGTTATTTCTTGATAAAGTTCAGTACTCCTGTTGTACCCACTTTAACTGCTTTGTCTTTCGTTTGTGACTGTCCTGAAATATATTATTTGGGAAGGTAACTCTTAACCACTTATCTACTCTATCGGTTCTCTTCTCTTGTTTTGGGTTTAATTACAAATATTTGTATAAAAATAAAACAAATATTACAAACCAGGAAAAAATATTTTCAATAATTGTGAAAGTTCAGAAAAAACGGTAACATATTTGTTTACATTTCTGTTCAGATTTGTTCAATTTTTTAATCATCATACGCTTTTAAAAACGTATGTCTCACTGTTTATACGTTTCAAAATACGGCAAAGTACGTCACTCAACTTGTTAATCAATTAATCAAGCAATCATTCAATCAATCAATCGCACCGTATCAGATAACAATCGGTCGTAGCGTATCAGATAACATCCGTGTCAATCGGTTCGATGTTTTACACATCATGTGTGTACCATGTCCCGGTTTATATTTTTTAGGTAAAAATTACCAATGGCGAAACACGTAATAACAAAGTACAGTACTTTTACAAAATACAAAAACAATGACAATGCAGATCAACGTTTCGACCAAAAGGCCTTTATCAATTAAAGAATACAACAGAAGTGAAGAATTTCACTTCTTTCACAGCACATGGATAGGATTTTATTGTGGTATTCTTAGGGGTTCTCTTTGGCTGAGTGGTTAAGCCATTTGCCTTGTGAGTCGAAGGTCATGGGTTCGAATCCGGAACTCGCGACGTTCTGTTCACGAGTGCAGTTTTTTTCCAGAGATCCCTAGGATTGTTGCTGGAGCTACGAAGTTCGTGCTTTGTGCAATACTCTCGGCAGGTGGCGTGCCATTTCTGCGAGAGGGACCGAGCCAGATGCGATCAAATCCGGTGCAATAAAGTCAATCCTTCTGCTTTTAAACCCAACCCTTTAAACCCTGTGGTATTATATATGTAGTGTGCTGTGAAAGAAGTGAAATTCTTCACATCTGTTGTATCCTTTGATTGATAAAGGCCTTTTGGTCGAAACGTTGACGCATATTGTCATTGATTTTGTAATTTATAAAACTACAGTAGGTCTACTTTGTTTTTATGTGTTTCGCCATTGCTACATAGTTTTACTGCAATCTTCCCTTACATTGCTACATAGTTTTACTGCAGTCTTCCCTTACATTGCTACATAGTTTTACTGCAGTCTTCCTTACATTGCTACATAGTTTTACTGCAGTCTTCCCTTACATTGCTACATAGTTTTACTGCAGTCTTCCTTACATTGCTACATAGTTTTACTGCAGTCTTTCCTTACATTGCTACATAGTTTTACTGCAGTCTTCCCTTACATTGCTACATAGTTTTACTGCAATCTTCCCTTACATTGTTACATAGTTTTACTGCAGTCTTCCCTTACATTGTTACATAGTTTTACTGCAATCTTCCCTTATATCGATAAATATTACCAGCATACATATGACAAATATACCAAAGTACTTGAGGACTTCATTATTCATATAGCTACTTGAACTGACGTGCACAGACTATAGAACAATCAACATGATGAGCCGCATAACTTAGATACTATTCAAGATTATACATGATAGAATTAATTAAGAATAACAAAGACATCAAGCTAGGAGAAGAACAGTTTGGTTTTAGAAAGAACAAAGGAAGAAAAGAAATTATGCTTGGTCTCAGAATGACATGAAAATCGTGGTATATCCTAAAGGACGTAGCCATCAACCACAATAAACGAGTCGTTGGTTTTCTAGGCACCACTTATACGTTCAGTAGTTTGCCATTGCTTTCTGAACGGGAATCATCATCATTAATCCTCTCCGCTCCTCGTGGAGCATAGGGCCTCAACAGTTGTTCGTCACTCTTCTCGGTCTCTGGCTGTTCTTTTTATGGTCTCCCAGGTCAATTGAGCATTCTTCAGCTCCTTAATAAGACCTCGTCTCCAAGTCTGCTTAGGGCGTCCTCTTTTTCGTTTTCACTGCGGGTTCCACTCGAGAACCTGTCTAGTGACACTCGACTGTGTCTTCCTCAAGATATGGCCTATCCATCGCCATCTTCTCCTCTGGATTTGTGTCATCATAGGTTCCTGCCCTGTTCTTATCCACAGATCCGTGTTTGTAACTCTATCATACCATTTCAATCTGAGAATCCGCCGCAAACATCCGTTGACAAAGGTCTGGATCTTATTTGTATTTGCCCTAGTGACTCGCCAAGTTTCCGAGCCATACAGCAACACCGACTTCACATTTGAGCTGAAAATCCTGAGCTTTGTTTTCATGGAGATGGCAGCGGACTTCCACACCATGTGCAAGAACGCAAAGGCCTTTCGGGCCTTCCTAATCCTAGCATTAATGTCCTCATCTGTACCTCCTGATCTTCTGATCTTACTACCAAGGTAGACAAATTCATCCACATCTTCTATGTCCTTTCCCTCAATCAGTATTGGATCTTGCTGTATGTTGTTGCTACGCATTACTTTAGTCTTCTCTTGACTGATTTTAAGACCGACTCGTTGTGCCGTTTGTGTCAGAGCATCCACTTTTTCCTGCATGTCTTGTAGTCTATGCGAAAGCAAGGCGAGATCGTCCGCAAAGTCCAGGTCTTCTAACTTTGACATAAGTGTCCACTGTATGCCTTTTCCAGACCTGGCGTAGGCTGTGCGTGTGACCCAATCAAGTAGCACCAAGAAGAGGAGGGGGGACAACGGGAATACTGAACGGGAATACTAAACGATAAAAAATTATCTAAAACCAAAAGATTGGCTTAATTGCAACGGGTTTTACCCCATAAGGCCCGGTCCCTCTCCGCATAAATGGCACGCCACTTAAGAGTACTGCACAAAGTAGGCACTCCGTAGCTTCTGCAACAATCCTAGGGATATCTGAATAAAATAAGCAATCGTGAAGAGAACGGTGCGGTCCGGATTCGAACCTACGAAGAAGAAAAAGATCAATGGAAAAAACAATCAAAAATAACTTAAGATATGCAAATAAGATATGCAAATAAGATATGCAAATAAGATATGCAAATAAGATATGCAAATAAGATATGCAAATAAGATATGCAAATAAGATATGCAAATAAGATATGCAAATAAGATATGCAAATAAGATATGCAAATGACGCAGTATTAGTAGCCGGGAATGAGCTAGAACTAGTAGATCAAATAAACAAGAACAACAAGAACTAGGAGATCAACTAAACAAGAACTACAAGAACTAGTAGACCAACTAAACAAGAACAACAAGAACTAGTAGACCAACTAAACAAAACTATCAATGAGCAAGAACTACAAGAACTAGTAGACCAACTAAACAAAACTATCAAGGAGTATGGATTAGACATTAAGATCAAGTAAAATAATACTATGGTTATCAGCAAAGAATGGGAGAATCTAAAAATAAATAAAAACAAATACAAGGGGAACAATTGAAGCAAGTAAATAATATCGTATATCTAGAACATATGATTACAGATGGTGACAGATGGGACAAAGCGATTAAGAAGAGAATATTAATGATCGAAAGTACATTCAAATTGATTAGGAAGAGAATATTAATGATCGAAAGTACATTCAAATTGATTAGGAAGAGAATATTAATGATCGAAAGTACATTCAAATTGTTTAGGAAGAGAATATTAATGATCGAAAGTACATTCAATGACATGAGCAAGTTACTAACTTCTTCTTGAAGTTTATACATGAGACAACATTGAATATATAGACAATATTTCAAGCGAACGAAAGGAAGGAAGGATACAAGAGACACAATTGAATATATAGACAATATTTCAAGCGAACGAAAGGAAGGAAAGATACAAGAGACAATATTGAATATATAGACAATATTTCAAGCGAACGAAAGGAAGGAAGGATACAAGAGACAACATTGAATATATAGACAATAGTTTAAGCGAACGAAAGGAAGGAAGGATACAAGAGACAAAATTGAATATATAGACAATATTTCAAACGAACGAAAGGAAGGAAAGACTTATTCTTCTCTGCTTCTTGTGGAGAATTGGGTTTCAAGAGTTGTTCCCCACTTCTTTCGGTCTCTGGCTGTTTTCTTTATAGTCTCCACGATAGATAAGCACCCTTTACTTCTTCAAGAAGACAACGTCTCCAGGTCTGTTTAGGACGTCCCTCCGTCTTCCCTGCGGGTTCCACTCGAGTGCTTGTCTAGGGACACTTGACTATGTATTCCATAGAGCATGCCCAACCCACCGTCATTGTCTCCTCTTAACCTGGGTCATGATCAGTGGCGTATATTCCGTGCAGGCTATGTATGCAGTCAAACGTATGCCAGATCAGACGGAAAAGAAAAAATAAAGAATATATTATGTTATGTATTCAAAGCAATATTTACTATAATATATTTATAGGGGAGCTATAAGTAGCTGTCTATTGTCAAATTGCAGCGGCCGCAAAGCCTCTAAGTCTCTAGGGAAACATTATTATCAACACACTCATTGTGTGTCTTTGTGGTATGTTAGGTACTTAGGTTAGGAGTTACGACTCTTGTCGGCGCATGTCTCCGAAGTTTGCTCGGTGGTTTCCGTCTTAACGCGAGCTGGTCTACGTAGACTAACACCAACTAGTAAGTTTTGTGAAGCGGGTGAGTGAAGCGGGTGAGTGAAGAGATTAGTGAACAGGTTGTGGTTTTACATAGAGAATGCATGTGGGTAACAATCAGCACTAACAATTGAAGGGCTTTTGTGGAAGAAGGGCTATTACATCTTTGATGCAAAGAAGGCGCAGAATTGATTGGACTTCTTAAATTCCACAAGAAATGTTAGCTCAAGATTTTCAGCTCAAATGTGAAGTCGGTGTTGCTGTATGGCTCGGAAACTTGACGAGTCACTAGGGCAAATACAAATAAGATCCAGACCTTTGTCAACGGATGTTTGCGGCGGATTCTCAGACTGAGATGGTATGATAGAGTTACAAACACGGATCTGTGGATAAGAACAGGGCAGGAACCTATGATGACACAGGTCAAGAGGAGAAGATGGCGATGGATAGGCCATACCTTGCGGAAGACACAGTCGAGTGTCACTAGACAGGTGCTCGAGTGGAACCCGCAGGGAAAACGAAAAGAGGACGCCCTAAGCAGACTTGGAGACGAGGTCTTACTGAGGAGCTGAAGAGTGCTCAATTCACCTGGGAGACCATAAAGAGAACAGCCAGAGAGCGAGAAGAGTGGCGAACAACTGTTGAGGCCCTATGCTCCACGAGGAGCGGAGAGGATTAATGATGATGATGACAAGAAATGTTAGTATTAGTTAAAAGAGGAATATCATCATAGCACTCTGGATATGCCTATAGGTGCTCCGATCTCTGCCTCAATAAATCCAGCAGAGTCTGGCGGCGCAACACGCTAGTTCGATGTTGATTAATTAATCTCTTTGCATATTTGAAGTGGGATGCAAAGGGTTCAAGAAAGAGAGGTCGACCTAAGGAGACCCTGAAACGAACTTTGCTGAGAGAGGCAGGAAATATTGGTCTCAGTTCCATAGAGGAGATTGAGCGAGTTGCCCAGGATAGAGCGGTATGGAGAAAGTACTTGCAGGCCCTATGTAACGTATAACGGTACGAGAGGAATTATTTATTTTTATTTATGTTTGATATGCCATTCTTTTCAGGCTGTACAAATATTGATACCCATCTCTCTCAATCTGGTCAGCGACTGGGATTCATACCCTGAAACTCCTCCGTTCGGAAAGACTCTCAATGCGCTAAGAATGTCATCTCTCTCCATAGTAGCTCCCTCTGATATTGTACCCACGCCAGCTTGTTAGTATTTTATTAACTACTAAGATTGTCGTTAGATTGTGACAGCCTTTTTTACCTGGATGGAAGTGCCGAAGTCAGAATATACACAACAGTTTCAGCGTGGGTTTCACGATCATCAACAGTCTCATGTAAAGAGCACTGTCTCCTGAATGACGAATCTTGTTCATCGTCACTTGATTTCGTCGACTGCTAAATTTATTTTGTCCAGTATTCATAAAAACAAAAATGAAAAACGTGGCATATCCTGTACAGGACCTAGCTACCAACGACAAGTAAGCCAATCGTTGATTTTGTTGTACTCACCATTTATACGTTCAGTAGTTTCCCATTACTATATGGACGGTGATGTTTGTGTTTACCATTCGTAAAAATCCATGTGGACAAATTTACTTCAAAATTACCTGTCGAGGTGCTTGAATCAAATATTCTTTGGTTGTGATCGAGGTCACTATCGCTAAGCCACAAACGCCCACTTTGTATTCATATGTAAAATAAATACAACGCTTTCCACCATATTAGATTACAACCACTTTCTGGCTAAATCAATGAGACTGAAACAGCAACAGATGGAGGAAAATCTGTCACAGAGGACAATAAATGTAGTTATAGTGTGGCCAAACAAGAAGTTGCCAGGTAGCAAATGCTAAAATGAAATCGAAATATGACAACAGGTTGCAGTCGGTAACTGGTTGATCATATACTTATATTGTCAGAATGTATGTTTCTCGGGAGAGGGCTTGTGATTCTGTTTGTTTACTTGTCTCAAGTCTCAACAAACTCTCTCTCTCTCTCTTTATCTCTCGCTCTCTCTCTCTCTCATTCTCTCATCATTTCAACTAGGTTAGTGGGTTAGTCAGTGCTGCATTGGTATTGGTTATTGGTTATTGGTTACTAAGCTTACGTCATTGCACTCAGGGAAGACCCATAGGTGCTCACTCTCCCCCAACAGATATCGAAAATAATACATACTGATGGTTCCCGTGGCTCGCTGATTAAACACACTCCTCTGCCCCTAAGGCACCCAGTTCTACATGTACAACGGGTAACTCCAAACAGCCTAAATCGCTGGATCGACTCAACATCTATTTTAGTGTCCTCATCTACCAGACAGTCGCGAAGAGACCGAAGAGTATCCCCCCTATCCATCTTCAACTCCCTAATAATCGATGCTGTTGATGCAAGCCTGTTCGCTCTTTCATTACCGTAAACACCCGCATGTCCAGAAAAGTATATCCACGTAAGTCTCTGGAGGTTAGAAACTTCTATAGACGACATCCACTCATTTAATAAATAGACATCTAAAAGTTTATAAACAAGTACATCATTTTACATGCTATGATGAAAATTGACAGTGCCTAACCTGGACGCTGACATCAAAAGATAGAAGAAAACTAGTCACAACAGAGATGAAAGTGTCTACGCAGAAATCTGGGGGTAACAGGAAGAGACCGGTTCAGAAATGAAGACATTAGGAAAAAGTGGTTACAACATCAGTACTAGACTTCATCAAGAAACAACAAATTAAATGGTTGGGAGACATAAGCAGATTACCAACAGCCTCAAACAGCAATGCCTCTCCGATACAATTAATACAAAGCAAATCGCCGGCCACGCAAAAGGTGGACCTCAGAGATAACAGAGGCGACGAGAGATACTATTTATGAAGTGCACACAAGGTCTTGTTCTAGACATCTCTTCTTATACTGACGAAGTGATGAGAAACAGGAATGGAGAAAAGAAAAACGAGAGAAAGAACAAACATCACATATAACAAACATTACATATAACAAACATTACATATAACAAACATCACATATAATAAACATTACATATAACAAACTTCACATATAACAAACATCACATATAACAAACATTACATATAACAAACATCACATATAACAAACATCACATATAACAAACACCACATATAACAAACATTACATATAACAAACATCACATATAATAAACATCACATATAACAAACTTCACATATAACAACATCACATATAACAAACATTACATATAACAAACATTACATATAACAAACATTACATATAACAAACATTACATATAACAAACATCACATATAACAAACACCACATATAACAAACATTACATATAACAAACATCACATATAATAAACATCACATATAACAAACTTCACATATAACAACATCACATATAACAAACGTCACACATAACAAAGATCACATATAACAAACACCACATATAACATCACCATATATAACAAACATCACATATAACATCACCATATATAACAAACAAATGGTGTAACACAATACGGCTTGTTTCAGTTGTGGCTAGTGTGATCTGTTACTGGTGTAGCGGAGTGGACAGTGACCGGATGTGTGAGACCAGACCACGTGATGTCAGCTCTTACCCAGCATTCATCAATTGCACAACTAAATATTGTGTGTCCAGCAAGGTCATGGACTCAGGTCAGGCTCGTTTACATGTGTATCTGAGTGTGTCTGTTAGTGTGTTTGGTGGTATTCCGTGATTAAAGTCAGCAATTTGAGGGAAGAAAGTGGTGCTTCAAGATGTGACTAATAATTATTACATATTATGTCACCCATGTGGTACCGAGACCCGTAAGGGAAGCAAGGAATAGTACCACTGCGTCCTACAAGGCATGTCGTAAGAGGCGACTGAGGTAGAGGTCTAGGAAAGCTACCCTAGTAAATAAAAAGCGTCGCAGAAATCGGATGTTCTGGCCTACTTGTAGGCGCATAACTGGCACAACGTAGAATCGCTCTTAGGCTCAGATCACATACGAATCACACAGAGTGGTTAACAAGTGGTGGATATAGAACATTCGAAGTAGAAGACAGGTTGTGTGACCAGGATTGTACAACACAATCTTTCTCCCAACATTATACTCTCTGTGCCAAACGTGGACGTTGACAACAAATGATAGAAGAAAACTAGTCACGACAGAGATGAAGTGTCTACGCAGAAAGCTAGGTGTAACAAGAAGAGACCAGTTGAGAAATGAAAATATCAGGAAAAAAGTGGGTACAATCTCAATTCTGAACTTCATCAAGAAACAAGAAAGTAAATAGTTCGTCCACATAAGCAGATTACCCATATGCAGAATGGAACCACATTTACTACCATCACGTGCCTTTAATAATCGACACTCAGGGCACAGAGCAAGAGGCAGGCCAAGAACACGATGGATAGATAACATCTCAGAGTCCCTGCTAAAGCATGGACTGACAACGTCAAGCGCAACACACCTGGCACAAGATAGAAAACTAACTCTCCCCACGTCGCTTCGAGGCAAATGTGGTTACGATAAGAATAAGATAAGACTATAGATGATTCTAGTGAGAATAGCGAAACACGTACAAACAAAGTACTATAGTTTTACAAAATACAGAAACAGTGACGATAAACAGCAACGTTTCGACCAAAGGCCTTTATCAAGCAAACGACACAACAGGAGTGACGAATTATAGAGAACACTTACAAATGGACGAGAACGGGAACATGCAAATGTATCTAATGAACTGGGAATAAAAACGAATAACGAAATGAGTGCAACACAAAACTAGAAGTGGAAAAGAAGAGAAACAATATTCAATCAAGTGAAAATATAAATTATATATATGAAGCAAATACACATATAGATTACAAGGCATGAGATGAGAAAGTACTAAGAAGCATAGGAATGTAATGCGTTGAGTCCAAGAGGTCGCAAGGTACCATAAAACGAAATAAAACGGTTCTCCAGAGCAAATCGACTACGATCATCAGAGGAACATGATCGGATGGCTGTGACCTGGACATCGCAAGCTCCTGAATGGCCAGTATCATTGAAATGGGTAGCTACAGGGGTCACAGAGAATATGTAGTTACGAGATAAGGTGTGTGTTAAGCAAGTTTTTTTTAAAAGTTTGTGACCAAAAATGTATACTTTTTTTTATTTCAGTAACTGGCCTGGTCAGATCATTCGCACGAAGCTGTGACCACATCTCACGTGGCAATATCTGTGTCAGGGACACTCATCTACTCACATGCTTCGAGACTTGCACAAGTGACCTGTGCAACGATGGTAATCCTGATCCATCTTATCTACCAACGAATGCTTACTCCGCAGCATTTCTTGGACTTCCGGATGGTGTTAGTGCAAGTGCGTTTAAAAACCAGGATCAATCTGGAAAATTACACGAACATAATCTTACCAAGTCTGGAAGAAAGAAATATAATCCCGCCATCAAAAAATCGTCAAGCTTCGTCAGCAAGTTAGCGTTGCCAAGGAAATATATTCCAGAAAGGGAGACGGGGCAGTGGTGGCATCCAGGGAGTGTGAACAGGAAACCTACAGTTAAGCTTGGACGCCTCCCTTCGCTCAACTTGTCCTCATCTCACAATAAATATGAAATATATCAAATGAATATAAGTAATGGTGAAGAACACAACGATATTCCTTTGTCTGCTTATATCATCACTACAGGTTCTAGTACTTCGAGAAATGTAACAAGAGACAATGGCAAGATCAGATCTGAACGAGTTTCTAATGTCTCTTTATCTCGTGAACCCATAGACAGAAGATTACGGTGGAGAAATAGAAACTCAAATAATGCATCATCAAACGACAAGACTGAAAGATTAATACAGAAGAATGCAAGAATTAATAATTATGATAAAGATTTTGGTGGTAAAGTTTTGATATCGCACGAAGAGAATGCATATGATAAAGTTACTGTTGGGTTACAACAGTTGTATAAGGGAGATAACAGTGATAAATCACACTTATGTTTCTTTTATTCGAATTCCCTCTCTTCTACGTGTAACGATTCTAGAGTTCGTCTACAAGCAAGATCAAAGTTCACACCAAACGTTACATTAGAAAATAAACAAAAGCGAACCAGCGGGTACGGATTAGATACAAATAATATAAGTTATAGCATGGATATGTGGTGGAATAAATTCACTCCACAACACAGCAATGACATGACAAACTCGACTCAACATCGGGTCTTAAATGTGTCACAATCTGACAACCGCTTGAGAATATACAAACCAGAAAGGGCCAACAAAGAAAGACAGTTTAAGAACCGCTTAACTTATCAACAGAAAAATAACTGGAAATTTAAAAACCCTAAAGGAGACATTATTGCTGTGTCTGACAGTGATACGTTCATTGACAATACAATTCATCCACCCTCCCATTCAGACAGTTCTGATAATAATTTTTATAATAATAGTAATGAAGGAGACTCTATCTCTTCTAACAGATTCAGGAACTATATGACCCAAAGATTTCAATTCTCTCAAGATGGGTTATTTACACAGAATGACTATGAGAGAAGTAGGGACACGGGGAACACTAACATAACTAGAAGTAGCTTACGGCCAACAACAGATTTCAAATTGAAACCTCCCAGAGAACTTGGCATGCCAGATTATTCAAAACCTTTTCAAGTCAATCTCAGTGAGACTGATAAACATAACATGAATTACAGCATTAAGTTACATGAAAGAAATTCTGCAAATATTAGTAAACAAACTGGTACTGGGTATAGGAGAAGTTGGTCAGACATCAACCCAAACATAAACAGTATTCTAGAAGATGCGAAGTACACGTCAGGTACAAACACTTTTGACAAACAAACTAAGAAATATTCAGGATATTCTTTTAAAAAGTTGACAAGATCAGAGAAGGACTTAGATGTTTCTCAACACATAAAGACTGTTAAACCAAACAATGAGAGTGACAGCAGAAAAAACAATTCTTTACTAACAGAATTCTTACCAAACTCATTTCCTGGACAAGCTGCTAAGTCAGAAGGCATATCTGAGGAGGAGACATTGTCCGAAACATCATTAGACAGAGCAGTAAAACATTCTTGGATAAAAGATAACATAAGAAACGAAAATATATCATTATCGTCTCCTATTTTAGATTCAAGTGTCACTGAAAGTATCCAGAAAGGATACAATAGAAAAGCTGCTGATGTCTCTTATGGTAGTCACTCACCTGCAGATTACCACCTTTCACACTCAATCACACGTCACCAAGATACAGCACTCGTACACGCCTCGTCAAACTCCACTACTACTTCACGAGCTAATAGCAACGTTTTACGCAATGAAGTATTACCTTCTGAAAATTTACAAGAATACGATTTCCCTGGCACTCACAGTTTACAAATTGACGAGTACGATACATTTAGCACTCAAAGTTTTCAGTTAGGCAGCTACGATACCACGACAGCACAAAGTGTACAGCTGGGTGAACACAATACCACGAGCACTAAAACTATACAGCCTGTTGGATACGATACAAAGAGGGATCAAATTCTACTACCAAGTGAAAACTATACTACAATTACTCAATCTTCAATAATGCATCAAATAAAATCCCATTTACCAGAAGCTGATTACAAATCTGTAAACACAGACACCAAAATATCTCATCCTTTACAATTTGGAGAATTTATTCAGAAATCTGAAACGATAAACGAGACGTTGACACAAACAGAGACGCGAGAATATCAGATACGATTGTCCAGGTCACGAGACAGCAGGTACCATAAGTCGCGTTTTAGTGAATCTGATTCTCATGTCTCTGAGAGAGACAAAACAGGTAATCCTATGAAGCAGGCACAAATAGAATTATTCATGCACAGAAATAGAGAACATCTGGACAAAGAGATTACTGAAGACACAGAAAGACAGAATAGATTCCAAACAGACAAACTACACAAAACGTATACAGACACAGACATACAACACAGATCTTACACAGACAAACTAGACAAATCGTACACAGACACAGATAAACTATACAAATCTTACACAGACACAGACAAACTAGACAAATCTTACACAGACACAGACAAACTAGACAAATCTTACACAGACAAACTAGACAAATCTTACACAGACAAACTAGACAAATCTTACACAGACAAACTAGACAAATCTTACACAGACGGAGACAAACTAGACAAATCTTACACAGACAAACTAGACAAATCTTACACAGACAGAGACAAACTAGACAAATCTTACACAGACAGAGATAAACTAGACAAATCTTACACAGACAGAGACAAACTAGACAAATCTTACACAGACAGAGACAAATTAGACAAATCTTACACAGACAAACTACACACATCTGACACAGAAACAGACAAACAAGACAAATCTTACACAGACACAGACAAACTAGACAAATCTTACACAGACACAGACAAACTGCATAGATCTTACACAGACACAGACAAACTGCACAGATCTTACACAGACAAACTAGACAAATCGTACACAGACACAGACAAACTAGTCAAATCTTACATAGACACAGACAAACTGGACAAATCTTACACAGACACAGACAAACTGGACAAATCTTACACAGACACAGACAAACTAGTCAAATCTTACACAGACACAGACAAACTAGACAAATCTTACATAGACAGAGACAAATTAGACAAATCTTACACAAACACAGACAAACTAGACAAATCTTACACAGACACAGACAAACTAGATAAATCTTACACAGACACAGACAAACTAGACAAATCTTACACAGACAATGTGCACAAATCTTACACAGACAAACTACACACATCTGACACAGACAGACTAGACAAATCTAATACAGACAAACTGGACAAATCTTACACAGACACAGACAAACTAGACAAATCTTACACAGACACAGTCAAACTAGACAAATCTTACACAGACAAACTGGACAAATCTTACACAGACAAACTAGACAAATCTTACACAGACAAACTAGACAAATCTTACACAGACAAAGAACACAAATCTTACAAAGACAGACTACACACATCTGATACAGACAGAATAGACAAATCTAACACAGACAAAATAGACAAATCTTATACAGACACAGATAAACTACACAAATCTGACACAGACAAACTATACAAATCTCATGCAGACACAGACAAACTAGACAAATCTAACACAGACACAAACAAACTAGCCAAATCTTACACAGATATTGACACGGACAAACTCTACAAATCTGACACAGACACAGACAAACTAGACAACTCTTACACAGTCACAGATAAAGTACACAAATCTTACATAGACACAGACAAACTACACAGATCTGACACAGACAAACATGTAATATTCGGCAAAGAAAATGTGAACAAACTTCGGTCAGATGAAGACAAACCAAACAAATCCAAAATAGACTTGGAAAAACCGACCAAATACAATACAGGCACAGATAATCTGAACAGACTCCACAAAGAAAAAGTGGATAAAAACCACACAGACAAGTTGCACAAACTTGATACAGACAAAAATGAGACATACAACACAGAAAATATGAAAGACACACAGAAAGCAGACATATCCAGTATTATGTCAGGCAACCCGAAAACAGACATACCAAGTTCTATGACAGATAATCAGAAAACAGATATATCCAGTAGTATGATGGATAATCATAAAACAGACATTTCCAGCACTATGACAGATAATCAGAAAACAGGTAAATTTAGTAGTATGATGAATAAACATAAAACAGACATATCCAGTAGTATGACAGACACACAAAAAGCAGACTCTTTGAGCACGGACGCAATCATAACAAACACGACTAGAGAAAATGCAGATAATCCTCAAAGGGCTGTAACTGAAGGGAGCAGAAGACCGAATGAATCAAAGTCTACAAGCGTTATTCCCCATGATGTCAAAATTAACGCGTTGACAGGACTTAAGAAAGAACATAACATTATGATAACAACTAAAACAAATGATAACAACTTCGAACTTCCAACAGATATTCCACGTCTTGAACCCATCTCTTCTGAGACTGAAAGCAAATGGACAATGTCTACTTTGACAGTCTATGACATGTTTCCCAAGACCTGGTCAACCCCATCGACCGACAGAGACTTTACGTCAAACAAAACTAATCAAATTAAGACAAGATTAACAGACTTCACTGGGGGAGGTCAGGAAACAAACTTTAATCAAGTTAATCAGGAAACAATGAAGAAAAGAAAGTTTTCGGATGAAAGATCAACTACCAGCAACAACATTCACGTGATCGATGCAATTCACGGAGAGAACAAAAGTGGAATTCATCAGTTCAGACAAAGTTCTAATTTAGTTACGAAAGGAACGGTTGATAACATTACTACAAATTCAGCTACAAATACTGGAGTCCCAAACAATTCAGGCACAGTTGCAATTGATTTACATTTGAACAATAGTGATATCACACCAAACAGAGTTTTGAAGAAAAGCGATATCACACCTGACGTAGCTATGAAAAACGACGATATCACAACTGACGTAGCTATGAAAAACGGCGATATCACACCTGACGTAGCTATGAAAAACGGCGATATCACAACTGACATAGCTATGAAAAACGGCGATATCACAACTGACGTAGCTATGAAAAACGGCGATATCACACCTGACGTAGCTATGAAAAACGGCGATATCACAACTGACATAGCTATGAAAAGCGGCGATATCACACCTGACGTAGCTATGAAAAACGGCGATATCACACCTGACGTAGCTATGAAAAACGGCGATATCACACCTGACGTAGCTATGAAAAACGGCAATATCACACCTGACATAGCTATGAATAACGGCGATATCACACCTGACGTAGCTATGAAAGACGGCGATATCACACCTGACGTAGCTATGAAAAACAGCGATATCACACCTGACGTAGCTATGAAAAACGGCGATATCACACATGACGTAGCTATGAAAGACGGCAATATCACACCTGACATAGCTATGAAAAACGGTGATATCACACATGACGTAGCTATGAAAAACAGCGATATCACACCTGACGTAGCTATGAAAAACGGTGATATCACACATGACGTAGCTATGAAAGACGGCAATATCACAACTGACATAGCTATGAAAAACGGCGATATCACACATGACGTAGCTATGAAAAACAGCGATATCACACCTGACGTAGCTATGAAAAACGGTGATATCACACCTGACATAGTTATGAAAAACGGCGATATCACACCTGACATAGCTATGAAAAACGGCGATATCACACCTGACATAGCTATGAGAAACAGTGATATCACACCAAACAGAGTCTTGAAAAACAGCGATACCACATCAAACAGAGCTTTGAACAACGACGATATCAAACCAAACAGAGTTTTGAACAATGGTGATACCACATCAAACAGAGCTTTGAATAATGGTGATATCACACCAAACAGAGCTTCGAACAACGACGATATCACATCAAACAGAGCTTTGAACAACGGAGATATCACATCAAACAGAGCTTTGAACAACGGTGATATCACATCAAACAGAGCTTTGAATAACGGCGATGTCACACGAAACAGAGCTTTGAAAAACAGCGATATAACATCAAACAAACCTATGAAAAATAGCGATATCACATCAAACAAACCTTTGAAAAACAGCGATATCACACCTGACGTGGCTATGAAAAATAGCGATATCAAATCAAACAAACCTTTGAAAAATAGCGATATCACACCTGACGTGGCTATGAAAAATAGCGATATCAAATCAAACAAACCTTTGAAAAATAGCGATATCACACCTGACGTGGCTATGAAAAATAGCGATATCAAATCAAACAAACCTTTGAAAAATAGCGATATAAAATCAAACATTTCTGTTAAAGATAACGATAGCACATCAAATAAAATTTTGAGAGGTAATAGTAGTAGTAGTAGTGATAACACAACAAATAAAATGGCTTCCGGTACATATAGTTCTCGTCGATCCAGGATACCATCACAAAGAATTTATCTAGCTCCAAAATTACACAAGTCTGGAACTAACCAAAAGTTTCAAAGCGATATCAGAACATTCACTTCAAAAACGAATCTCGCGCTAAATCAGCTTCCATGCGTCTATTGTGTGTTGATGCTTGTGTTTACCTATTTTATATTTGTCTAAAATTATCATCCTCGTGATATCACTTACAGAAATAACTGCAGGTTGTTGATTGTTTGTTATATAGGGGATTACAAGCCGATACACGTCCTTTCAACCTAAGGCGAACATTTTACTGGTTATATCAGAGTGTGTAGGCCAACAAACATGAAAAATAAGACTTAACTCCTTTTAGAGAATCCAAATAAAATCCAAAACTGCCGTCAAATGCACTGGATATTTTTAAATTTTTCCGATCCAGAAGCTCTTGAGCTTTCAGCTCTTCGACTCGGTGCCAAGGACATCGTAACCCTTCGGTTCGGTGCAACGAACACCGTAAATTTGGAGAACCTGTGGTTTTTCTGACAGCCCGCTGAATTGAACCGCTCTCACAGGGGGCTTGTCACCCGTCGTCCAACGTGCTACGAACACGCTGGGCAGGTGGGCATCACTGGATATTTTAAAACTTTCTCTAAACTTGAAATGGGCTTGTAGTAGCACATTCCGCTCTAGTACTATTGTTTAGTGGTAACTTGCAATAATGGTAGATAATATAAAGAAATCACCACAAAAACATTCAACTTCGTTTTATTTTCTTATCGTCATCGATCAGGAACTTATTAGTGTTATACAGGGTGTTCAAGATTAAAGCAGCCCCATTGACAAATCGAAAGTTGCCAGATAATCTATCGCGTTATGTTTATGTACTATTTAAACCGGTTCTGACTAGCTCGTTTTACGTCACATTTGTTCATCGCCCCTTCCCGCACTACAATTACATACCGTCAGGTAACCTTGACCTATACTACGTCATAACTGAACCTTCTCATTTTCATACATATATGCCAGATTGACTCCATTCACAGGCTGCTATTATCTTGAACACCCTGTATTACATTATCTAGAATAGTAGTAGTAAGATATATGCATTCCATATCAAACCACCATCTACGAAAGCGGGCTGAAAAGTATTGCCTCCAGTGTTATATTTTTAGTAACATCAGCCATATTCAGTTAAATTCGAATTTTCTACAGTCATGACATCTTCACTCCACCATTAATGACAGTGTACACAAAGAAGCTAACATTTTCCCGATTCGTGCACATCGAAATGGAGAATTGTTCGTATGTGCGGTTCAAGCAATGATATTGTTATTGAATTATGTTCCTACAACTGAATTTTACAGACACTTGAAAGCTGTTTATTGTGAGTAGTGTGTTCATGTGAGTATAGTATAAAGCTGGACAAAGCGTTTCAAAGATGGAGAATACCGGAATACCGCAATAACCAACAATATCAGCAAAAGAATTCAAAAACTTAAATCTTGGCTGGAGTGACATGTTTACTGGGGTTTTTTTGTTTTTTATTTGCTTTTTTATTTCTTTATTCTTGTCGTGATGTTCTTGAAGACATTGTTGAAAAAGAAACTGAAAGTTACATTGAAATTCTTACTGCATTGAAAAGAAGAATCAGAAGGATTTGAATAGGAAATCAAACATTTCTTCAGCACAAAAACGTCAGGCCTCTAACAAATACATCAACAAAGTATCTAATTCAACACCTGGACTTTTCAGCGATGTCAAATCCAACTTCTATATCCCAGACAGGGCCGTGCGGTACTATAATGCAGAGAGGCGGCCGCATCAGGCAGGACCGTAAAGGGGGCAGACGCAGCCGCGAGCGTTTGTAGCTCAAGCGGTAGTGAGCTCGATCGCAAACCCAAGCGTACCTGGTTCAAACACCACAGTGGGCAAGTTTGGAAGCAAATTTGTTTCCGTGGGATTTTTTACAAAAAGGTAAAATATACCTCACCGTTCAGAAAGCAATGGCAAACTACTGAACGTATAAGTGGTGCCTAGAAAATCAACGACTCGTTTACTGGGGTCCTTTAGGATATGCCACGATTTTCATTTTAAAAACATTTCAGGGGCGGCATTTCGCAGACTTGCATCATAATGAGAAAATATGCCGCACGGCCCTGATTCCAGACCTGGCTCCTGGTGATATTCATCTGTTCCAAAAACTACAGGAACACTTAAAGAGCCAGCACTTCAGCTGTGATATAGAAGATTTTCTGAATTTAGGAAATAATTTCAAAAACAAAACAACGATTTCTTTATGGAAGAGTATTTTAAAAAGTTATGAGACGTTAACAAAAATATATTGACTTGTTTGGTAATTTTGTACAAAATAATTTTGCTTCTTTGATACTAAATGATGTATGTGTATTTCTTTTTTTTTTTTATTTCAATAAAATATCTTGTCTTGTTTAATAATTTTTTTTTTTTTTTATTTCAATAAAATATCTTGTCTTGTTTAATAATTTTTTTTTTTTTTTATTTCAATAAAATATCTTGTCTTGTTTAATAATTTTTTTTTTTTATTTCAATAAAATATCTTGTCTTGTTTAATAATTTTTTTTTTTTTTTATTTCAATAAAATATCTTGTCTTGTTTAATAACTTTTTTTTTTTTATTTCAATAAAATATCTTGTCTTGTTTAATAATTTTTTTTTTTTTTTATTTCAATAAAATATCTTGTCTTGTTTAATAATTTTTTTTTTTTTTTATTTCAATAAAATATCTTGTCTTGTTTAATAATTTTTTTTTTTTATTTCAATAAAATATCTTGTCTTGTTTAATAATTTTTTTTTTTTATTTCAATAAAATATCTTGTCTCGTTAATAATTTTTTTTTTTTCATCTATTCTCTAAGCTTGTTTTGCCTTTCAGGGTCAAGTCGACAAAGGAGACACCTGGAGCAATCCTCTCTATTCCCTCGTCTTTCTTTCTCTTCTCCAGTCCTAATTTGACTTTGTTAATGGAGGCAAAAGTGTTTATCCCGCTTTCTGACGTTTTTTCGTGACGTAGTAGCAAACGATAATAAGTTGGTTCTGTGTTCAAGTTGAGCATGGGAAATCATTCTGGACATTGATTGATTGATTGATTGATTGATTGATTGAACCATCATCATTTCACTTCGGTGAGTAACAATGTATGCTTCGATATCTTTCTTTCTCAGGAAGATTTCAGCAGTAGTGTACGAGCTCCGTATCAACGGCGAGAGTCCGCAGTAGTAGGAGTGGTTGTGGTAGAAGTAACAGTAGTGT
Organism: Arion vulgaris; assembly: GCA_020796225.1. Classification (NCBI taxonomy): domain Eukaryota; kingdom Metazoa; phylum Mollusca; class Gastropoda; order Stylommatophora; family Arionidae; genus Arion; species Arion vulgaris. Next base: position 7,278,040 of record CM036772.1, on the reverse strand, counting down.
TAGTAGCAGTGGTAGTAGTAGTAGTAGCAGTGGTGGTGATATTGGTAGTAGTAGTGGTGGTGGCAGTAGTGGCAGTAGTAGTAGTTTACTCATTTATGTGGTTACCTATGATTGGGGTCTCAATGGTGAAGTCGTTTCATTGTCGTACTGAAGGTTGAGGGTTCGAATCCGAATCGAGACAAATGGGCAATTTTTTTCTCAATTAAGTTGTCTTTTATCTGCATTTATGCTGTCCTTCTGGTTTCTGGTGTCCATCAATTTTCGTATGTATGTCGCTACTTTTAGTTAAGTTATTAATCGTGTCTTGTCCTCCTCATCAGCTGCAGATACCGTTGGTTAATTGTTCACAAAAATAACAAATGGATCTTTTTTAAAGAAAAAGAATATTATAAAGATAAGAAGAATAACAAAATTATAAGAAAATAACAACATTATCAATATAAGAAAAATAACACAATTATACATTTTGTGTAAATAACAAAATTATAAGAATAGAAAACAAAGTTACAGGGAAAAAAACAAAATTATAAAGAACAATATCAAATTATAACAAAAATAACAAAGTTATAAGAAACAAAAAAGTATAAGAAAAATAACAAAAATACGAGGGAAAAATTGTAGCGACCAGAAAAGTAACATACTATAAAGATGAGAAAAGTACCAAAATTGTCAAGAAAATAAAAATAACAACATGATGATAACAACCAAAAATAAACGAACACATTTACTAATTAATGGCAATCAAATTAACTAATTGACAAATAACAATAACAAGTTGATGACAGCAAAAGTAACAAAAAATCACTGTTTTATACGGTAATAGAAACATGAACACAAATTGTAATCTTCAGAACGTTAGTAACAATATTATTTTGTCTCGTTATTTTACCAAATTTTGTCAAGACAAAATTTCAACAATTATTTACAATTTTATTCACAATATCAATGACTGTAATATTATTTATACGATAGTCAGTTGTGGTTAAATTAAATTAAATCGTACCAGGTCTCTACACAAACTGTTTCACAATGATATCAAATTGGTTATTGGTTACTAAACTGACGTCATTGCACCCCGGGCAGACCCATAGGTGCTCAGTCTCCCCAACAGATATCGAAGAGTATGCATACTGATGGTTCCTGTGGCTCGCTGATTAAACACACCTCTCACTCTGCCTCTCAGGCATCCAGTTCGACTTGAACAACGGGTAACTCCAAACTGTTTAAATCGCTTGATCGATTCAACATCGATTTTAGTGTCCTCATCCAGCAGACAGTCGCGAAGAGACCGAAGAATATCCCCTTATCCATCTTCAAATCCCCAACGATCGATGCTGTTGATGCAAGCATGTCCGCTCTCTCATTACCGTAAACACCCGCATGCCCAGGACAGTATATCCACGTAAGCTCTGGAGGTTAGAAACTTCTATAGACGACATCCACTCATATCGAAACCTGCCCTTCTGGATCTTGTGAAGCATGATATCAAATACTAGTAATTAACATGTTCAAGGAACCTATTTTAATGTCTCGAGGTGTATTGGGAAATACTGTGTTAGGTCCGTATTTTTCATTGAACTTCGGTACACGATGGGTGATGTAGTCAGCATAACGCCGATCGACATTTACTTCTCAGTGCTTTTCCTGGCACCCATTTGAGGGTGGGTTGACATGAGAGCCGTTACAGTTGGAAAAATATTCCACGCTCAATGTGGAATTGAACACGGATGACTAGCCTGAGAAGCGAATTCACTAACAACTACGCTACTGCAGCTCTCAATAAATGTGTTACATCACTCAATATGGTGTTGTAGTTGTTTACGTGTTGTGCTGTATTATCGTTGTTTGTTTTTGTTGTGGTTGGTATTTGTATTGTTGCTGGTGCTGCTGGTGTTGTTGCTACCGTAGTTGTTTTTGATGTTGCCGTTGTCTCTTCCGCTCTTGATGTTGATGTTGCCGTTGTCGTCGCACCACTGCTGATGTTGTTGTCGTTGTTGGGATGTTGATGGTGTTGCGCCTGTCGCCTTGATGTTGTTGTTGCTGTTGTCATCGTCGCCACCACTGCTGATGTTGTTGTTGTCAGTGTGTGATGTTGATGGTGTTGCCGTTGCCATTGTCGCTCTTGATGTTGTTGTTGCCGTTGTCATCGTCGCCACCACTGCTGTTGTTGTCGATATTGTTGTTGTTGATGATGGTGTTGCCGCTTTCACTGCCGCTCCTGGTGTTGTTGTTTCCGTCGTCGTCGCCAATACTGCTGTTGTTGTTGGTGTTGTTGTTAAGGGTGTTGCCGTTACTGTTGATGTTGTTCTTCTTCTTCTTTGCGTTCGTTCTTTACGATCAATTTTAATCACTCTTTGTGATATGTTTGATCTTTGCCAAGAACGTGTATACGTTGCACATTGGTTTGGTAGGCCCCTAAACGCATAGACTTCTACACGCTTAGGACACATGCATCCGATTTCAGCCAAGTTGATGTTGTTGTTGGGGTAGTTTTTGCTTTATGTGTTGTTGTTGTTGTTGCTGCTGTTACCTTCATCACTGGCGCTCTTGATGATGTTGTTGTAGTCGTCGCTACCACCACTGCTGCTGCTATTGTTGCTGCTAGCACTACTATTATCATCATTATTTCTTGTATTATATAACCAGCTCATTTGAAGTTTCCTACAGTCTGAGAACATTTTTTACTATTGTAACACACAGATAATTCACTCCTGTCCATGTTTTGTTTTCTACAGGGTGTTCAAGATAATTGCAGCCCCATTGACAATTCGAAAGTTGCCAGGTACAGCATTGAGTTATGTTTATTTACTATTTAAACCGCTTCTGACTAGCTCGTCCTACCTCACATTTATTCATCGCCCCTTCCCGCACTACAATTACACAATTACAACCTTGACCTATACTACGTCATAACTGAACCTTCCCATTTCCATACATATATGCCAGATTAGCTCCATTCACGGGCTGTTTTTAAGTTGAACACCCTGTATTTGTTAAAGATATTAATAACATGCGCGCACATACAAACACACACACACATACATACATAGATACATAGATACATAGATACATACATACATACATACATACATACATACTACATCATACATACACACATATAGATACATACATACTCAGGAGCCAGGACACTTTGCATAGTATAATTTGAAATCTAACATTGTCACATTTTGCTTGGACATTTTAACGTGTGAACCCTAGCTCGCTGAAGAACCCTTGACTTGCAGTACTCAAGAACCACTGACGTGGTACTCAGACTTGCTGACTTGGAACTCAGAACCATTGACTAGTGGAACTCAAGAACCGCTTGACTTGCGGTACTCAAGAACTGCTTGACTTGCTGTACTCAAGAACCTCTTGACTTGTGGAACTCAGGAACCGCTTGACTTGTAGAACTTAAGAACCTTGACTTGCATTCAGAACCTTGACTGGCTCAATTCTTCAGAAACCGCTTGACTTGAGGTACTCAACCGCTTGACTTGCGGTACTCAACCGCTTGACTTGCGGTACTCAAGACTTACGGTCTAGAACCCTTGACCTGAAATTTCTCTGTTCTGTGTAAGTTGACCGGTGTCAACAGTAGTCATTCTCAGATCGTCAATAACATCTTGCACACATCGTCTTCTAGGTCTTCCTCTTGTTCTTCCTCCATGCACTATTCCTTCCATAATTACACTCATTTCGTTAGATGTGTACGAAATATTTCATTTTCCTTTATGTTATGCTCTTTAATAGCCAACTCTCTTTAATATCAAGCTGTTTTAGAACAGAAGCTTTTGATCTTTTCTCTGTCCATGATATTCTAAGTAACTCTTCTGTAGCATTTGCATTCATATTCTCGCCGCTTTATCAATGTTCCATGTCTCACAACCATATGTTGCCAAGGAAAATCGCAGGCTCTTAACTATTTGATTAAGCGTGTCCAGCGTGTTCGTATCTCGTTGGACGACTAGTGACAAGCCCCCTGTGAGTGCGGTTTAATTCCGCGGGCTGGCAGAAAAGCCACAGGTTCTCCAGATTTACGGTGTTCGTGGCATCGAACAGAATGTTTACGATGTCCATGACACCGAGTGGAAGACCTGAAAGCTTAAGTGCTTCTGGATCGACAAAAAAATAAATAAATAAATAAACATTTTATTTTTGTTCTTATGTCAATTCCTTCCATAAGTTAGTTAGTTCTTTTAGTTTTTGCAAAGCAATGCTCAGCTTTCTTTTTAATTTCTTTTATAGCATCTCCGTCATTTGTCAGAAGTGTCCCAAGGTATTCAAAGTTGTCGACTCTTTCTATTTTGTGACAGTTGACACTATTGGTGGCGTCTATGGCTTATGGGATATTGATTCGGTCTATTAACCACGACGTTCTGAGTTCGAATCACGCTGCGGACAGGTTGGTTGCAAATTGTTTCACATGTATTTTTACAAAGGACGATGGCACCACCCGTTCAGAAAGCAATGACAAACTACTGAACGTAATAATGCCTTGAAAAATCACAAACAGCGTTAAAAAGCTTGCGTTGATTCGCAAAGTCCTGTAAAGGATATGCAATTAACTTGTTGACACTATTGACACTAGGGATGTTAATATAGTTGAGAGCCCGTCTGCCCAGCGTGTTCGTAGCGCGTTGGACTACGGGTGACTATCCCTCTGTGTGTGCGGGTTCAATTCCGCGGGATGGCAGAAAAAGCCACAGATTCTCCAGATTTGCGGTGTTCGTGGCACCGAACCGAAGGGTTACGATGTCCATGGCACCGAGCCGAAGAGCTGAAAAGCTCAAGTGCTTCTGGATCGAAAAAAAAAAAAAATATATATATAGTTGAGATTGTCACGCTTTCTTCAGTGAAAGGTCAAAGGGTATGGTTAGATGGAAGAATAGAATGGTTATAAAATAAATTAAGATTGCAAAAGCGGGAAGATCATGTTCATGTGAGTACTACTCAAAATCTGAAAAATAGTGTCTTTTTTTAAACAAATATGATTGTGAAACATAAAGCTGACAGAGTAGGCTACGTTATGGCGCCATGAATGTTTGTCAAGGGCGCCACGTTGTACTGCGCTGCCCTACAGTATTCTACACTGGCGCATATACCCACTGCCACCAAGGGAACTTGATGATGATGATGGCTTATTTTTAGTTTCCAGAAACAATGGTGGTTTTTATTTATGTTTTCTCCTATCACGTTTTATGTCTGACAGTTTCCTGGGTCTGGCTTCATTTCTCAGATCCGTTTTTAAATCCTTTCTCCTGCGCTGGACGTGTCCCAGACAAGGTCCTCCTATTCTCGTGTGTTAATATCCGGGAGGAAGCCACATATCAACCACTCTGAAGTTATCAGCCAAATTATTAACTTTGAAAATATTTAGTTTCACGGAATCAATAATCCTTATTAATTTTTTTTTTAAACTTTGAAAAGAAAGACAAGATGTATTCCAATCCGGTATTGTAAATTGAGGTAACCTGTTGTGACTATTGGTTGTGTCGTCGTCACCTTTATTGTGTCACGTTCTCTTTCCGGGTCACGAAGTTGAACTGTGGATTTCTCATTCCCAGATTGGACTGTCGTACTGCAGAAAGATAAAGACATGTAAATGAAAGGTTAGTCAAATGGACAGTGACAATACAAAGTCGATTGTATAAATTTCAACACAGTGTGTACTAAAACTGTTTCCATTTAACTGTAGCATAGAAGTTAGGAGCTCGTCTCTCGTACTAAAGGTACCAGACTCGCTCCTTCGTTGAGCCATCTAGATATTTTTCTAGTGATCTCTGATCTCAGTGTAAGTGAGATCGAGTTTCTAGTCTTATCGGAGAAAACGATAAAAATAGGTCCCTTGTTCAATTTGAGAACTTAAAAGAACCTTTATCAATTCAAAATCGAGAAGAACAGGCTGGAAAGAAACTACCCGAGCAAATTTCATTAGAAAAGATTAAAAATAAAATTCCTACAAAAATATCTTCACTATCTTAAAAATTACATCGCGGACCCTCGCCGGTGCTGCTGAGTTCGTGCACTACTGCTGAGATCTTCCTGTATAATATAGAGATCAGAGCACACATGGTTACTCAACAAAGTGCAATAATGATGGTCCTATCAATCAATCAATCAACAATTTCAATGTTCTTGTCCAACATAGAAACATGTTAGATCGGTAAATCATAGTGTGTGTGAGAGAGAGAGAGAGAGAGAGAGAGAGAGAGGAAAGGATAACTTGATAACAAATATATTGTCATGTCGGGCGAAAATAATATGTGTCATAGTAGCCGATTATATGTCAGAGAAATATAATGTCATGTCAGAGAAATGTGATGTCATATCAGAGAAATATAATGTCATGTCAGAGAAATGTAATGTAATGTCAGAGAAATGTAATGTAATGTCAGAGAAATGTAATGTAATGTCAGAGAAATGTAATGTAATGTCAGAGAAATGTAATGTCATATCAGAGAAATGTAATCTTTCTATTATAACACATTTCTCCTTTTTGTCCCATTATAATACTGGAGAAATATAATAGAGGGTCTTTATGGCGAAATGGTGAAGAAATTTGTCTGTCGTTATGAAGGTTATAGGTTTGAATCCAGACTGAGACATATGTGCAATCTTTACACGAGATTTCTATAATTAATTCTGGAGCTACGGAGTTCATACTTTTTTCAACACTCTCGACCGATATCGTACCATTTCTTCCGACAGGCACGGATATATTTGGGGTAAAACTAGTTCAATAAAGTTAATCATTCGACCTTTATAACCTTTATAGAGAAGTATAATGTCCTTTCATGTCAGAGGACATGCCATAATATTTTCTAACCGATAGAGATCAGGATTCAGAAGAAAAAAATTCAGTAATAAGACAGACAACTCTTAGATTCCTGCCGCCTCTGTTTATGGTTTTCAAGCATGTTTGCTCTGTAAGAGATGAAAGCTGCACCAAGTCACCGCTGATAAACTAGAGACTGACCTGGAAATCAATATATGAATGTTTATTATAAACAAGAAATCCGTGTTTCAGAAACATTTTCAAAGACTCAATTCTCAACCAAAGAACTATTAGACTTGTTTATCTCCACTTGCTAGGCAAGGGGAAACAAATCTCTGACATTGAAATCTTTAGACGTGGATCAAGGAAGGGGAGTTAATATGTATACTTGCTTGAGTTCAGAATACTTTGTTAGTTTTTACACCTGTCTTATGTAAGTTCACAGTACTTTTACCTGACACAAATCTCAGGTGATTTGATAATACTTTATTTATCTTACACCTGTCTAATGTGATTTCAGTGCTTTGTCTGTCTTACACCTGTACCATGTGACTTTAGAGTGATGTTTGTCTTTCACCTGTTTCATTTGACTTCAGAGTACTGTCTGTCTTAAACCTGTCTCGTGTGACTTGAGAAGGCTTTGTCTGTCTAATACCTGTTTTACCCAATGTTTCTGGAGGCAGAAGTTCAGGCATTAATTTCTGAGAACTTGAGAATGATGTAATCATTTGAACAGATTGTTCAGTGTGTCGACATGGGCTTTCACTGCGCAAGTCAGAGGGTATGTTATAAAGAAAGACAGTGGTGGTTTTGTCATGACTACGAGCAGTCTCACTATGGAAATCATGGCAGTAACTAAAGCAATGGTATGGCTGGAATCACAGACTTTTATCCATGCATGTTTTCTCAGTGATTCAATGAGTATGCTCAGGAAGATTGAAACAGGATGGGCTCGGAAACAATGGATGGAGTCGCTGAAGAGGTCTAGGCTGACACGGCGTGCAGGTATACGGGGAAATGAACGCGCAGACATGCTTGCAGGTATGGCTGCTGTATTAAGCAGGCGAGCAATGGACCAGGCTGACATTAAAATTCCCTACGGAAAAGAGTGCGTGTAAATGATTCAAGTAATAGTGGTGAATCTACAACACTAACCAGACTGCAAGAATACCCAAGTCAAATGCGGTGTAGCTAGACAAGAACACTATGCTGGTAGTCAAAGAATAGTAAACCAACAAAGAACCGGTGCCGTTAGTTGCCACACACTGAGAGGCCTACTGAGGAGGAGATCGGAGAACTTGTAAACTAATTGGTTCCAAGTGCAGTGGTGATGATGATCCGACGACTAAATTAAACTAAAACTAAACACCTGTCTGATGTGATTTCAGAATGCCGTATCTGTCTTACATCTGTTTAACCCTTTAGCTGCTAAGGACGTCGTATATATACGTTTTTCCCATTCACTGCTAAAGACGCATTAACATGTCTGTTATTATCTCTCCTCTGTGTGCTAAAGACTTATTAACACGTTATACATTGCTACTGTTACTGCTATAGGCGTACATTCACGTTTGTGACCTAGAAACAAAGAGTAGCTATTTTTAGCTCAGGCTTCAGAAAGTATGTAGCAGCGAAAGGGTTAAGAGTTGACAATCATTTTTCTACGATAACTCTGTTAGTTAGACTTCAAAAATCATATTTCTAGACTTGGCGAAAAACAAAGTACTGTAGTTTTACAAAATACAAAAACGATAACAATACACATCAACAATACACAATCAAAATGTCTTTATCATGAAAAGAATACAACAGAAGTCAAGAAATTCATTTCTTACACAGAACACAACATATTGAAGCAGAGAATACATTCATAACGGACCTATGATTACAATCTGTGACTAATGAAGACCGTTAGGAATTTATTGTCTGTTTCTGTATGTTGTATGCCGTGTAAGAAATGAATGTCTTCACTTCTATTGTATTCTTTGTTTGCTTGATAAACGCCTTTTGGTCAAAACCAGTGGCGGCTCGTGATCATTTTTATTGGTGGGGCCAGGCAAAAATGTTTGTAAAAATCAAGGTTTGTGTTAGGGTATATTTTAATTTCTAAAATAATAAATACACATTAGACATTATTTTGGTGGGGCCCGGCCCCATAGGCCCTTAATGACGAGCCGCTACTGGTCAAAACGTATTGTTAGATGAGAACAAGGAGTTTTTGCAAGAACCCCAGAGGAAGCAACGAATATGATCAACAAATAAACAATGTACAGGTATTAAGAGCTCGAAAAACAAATAGACAAACACCGGATTCTAACCACTTATCCTCATTTCTTACGACACACATCGCCTAGCCTAGCAATACGAGCGTCCTTACAAACACAACCAGCGAGCCATTCTAAAAAAATGGCTCAATGAGGAGTGTCTTTCTCAAACGCTTCGTTACAACTAAACACAGGATAATCAGGTAAGGTTCGATCGAGCAGTGTTTGCACAAACACATGCTATAAGCCCACTGTGCTTGTATACACCTGAGACGAGACAACATCATAAATACACACATGTATACATGTTATTGATTTTTGTATTTTGTCAAACTACATTTCTTTGTTTTTACGTGTTTCGCCATTGCAACTTAGTTTTCCTGCAGTTTTTCCTACTGTTTGCCAAATATCTCCAAGTACCTGCATGTTTGTCTTTTCTACAGCAGGTTCACATTCCTGAAATCAAAACATATTTCATAATACCACATAATACCCCATGTGGAAAATTCGAAAATCCAGTTTTCTATTTTTTGTTCTCTTAAAATATCGTTTGCCACAAATGTGGTTGTGTAAGAAACATCACAACAACATCACTTTGTAAACTACAAGTTACTTGTGTAAAATACATACTTGATATTCTTCACTCAACACTGATGACAGGGAGAAAATATGGTTTACGGATTTGGAGCTATTTCCGAATATGAGGGGTTATATTTATTATGTAAAGTGAATCATTTAATAAAGCAGTTGAAAAACATATATGTGCTTTTGAATATAAGTGTTACAGAAGAGTCCTTCGTATATCTTGGACAGAGAAGAGAACAAATAGATATATCCAGAAAGAACTCAAAATCAAAGAAAACTGGTTGATGCTACAAATAAGAAAGAAAACTGAGATATTTTGGACATATAAAAGTCATGAAGGGCTGGAGAAGACCATCATGGAAGGAGGCCTACCGGCAAAGAGAAGAGGAATACCACGGAGAAGATGGATGCAGGATTTAACTGATGGTTTGAACATGACGGCTGCAGAAGCAGGACATCTGGCCCATGAGAGAGAGAAATTCGGGAGGACTGTTGGGGTGGAAAAGTTCTGCTCAGGACAAGCTATTTGATGATGATGATGAAAGTGAATCATACAGTTCACTAAAGCTGTTGGGATGTGATCTGAGGACTGACAGGAGAATGAAGAAATATAAGTGAATCATACAGTTCACTAAAGCTGTTGGGATGTGATTTGAGGACTGACAGGAGAATGAAGAAATAGAAGTGAATCATATAGTTCACTAAAGCTGTTGGGATGTAATTTGAGGACTGACAGGAGAATGAAGAAATATAAGTGAATTAGAGTTTACTAAAGCTGTTGGGGCTGGGATTTGAGGACTGACAGGAGAATGAATAAATAGAAGTGAATCATACAGTTCACTAAAGCTGTTTGGATGTGATCTGAGGACTGACATGAGAATGAAGAAATAGAAGTGAATCATACAGTTTACTAAAGCTGTTGAGATGTGATTTGAGGACTGACAGGAGAATGAATAAATAGAAGTGAATCATACAGTTCACTAAAGCTGTTTGGATGTGATTTGAGGACTGACAGGAGAATGAAGAAATAGAAGTGAATCATACAGTTCACTAAAGCTGTTTGGATGTGATCTGAGGACTGACAGGAGAATGAAGAAATAGAAGTGAATCATACAGTTCACTAAAGCTGTTTGGATGTGATCTGAGGACTGACAGGAGAATGAAGAAATAGAAGTGAATCATACAGTTCACTAAAGCTGTTTGGATGTGATCTGAGGACTGACAGGAGAATGAAGAAATAGAAGTGAATCATACAGTTCACTAAAGCTGTTTGGATGTGATCTGAGGACTGACAGGAGAATGAAGAAATAGAAGTGAATCATACAGTTCACTAAAGCTGTTTGGATGTGATCTGAGGACTGACAGGAGAATGAAGAAATAGAAGTGAATCATACAGTTCACTAAAGCTGTTTGGATGTGATCTGAGGACTGACAGGAGAATGAAGAAATAGAAGTGAATCATACAGTTCACTAAAGCTGTTTGGATGTGATCTGAGAACTGACAGGAGAATGAAGAAATAGAAGTGAATCATACAGTTCACTAAAGCTGTTTGGATGTGATCTGAGAACTGACAGGAGAATGAAGAAATAGAAGTGAATCATACAGTTCACTAAAGCTGTTTGGATGTGATCTGAGGACTGACAGGAGAATGAAGAAATAGAAGTGAATCATACAGTTCACTAAATCTGTTTGGATGTGATCTGAGGACTGACAGGAGAATGAAGAAATAGAAGTGAATCATACAGTTCACTAAAGCTGTTTGGATGTGATCTGAGAACTGACAGGAGAATGAAGAAATAGAAGTGAATCATACAGTTCACTAAATCTGTTTGGATGTGATCTGAGGACTGACAGGAGAATGAAGAAATAGAAGTGAATCATACAGTTCACTAAAGCTGTTTGGATGTGATCTGAGGACTGACAGGAGAATGAAGAAATAGAAGTGAATCATACAGTTCACTAAAGCTGTTTGGATGTGATCTGAGGACTGACAGGAGAATGAATAAATAGAAGTGAATCATACAGTTCACTAAAGCTGTTTGGATGTGATCTGAGGACTGACAGGAGAATGAAGAAATAGAAGTGAATCATAGAGTTTGTTGAAGCTGTTAGTTTTTGATGACTTACTGACGTGTATACATCAACAAAAAAACATGCATACATCACCACACAATATACATCCCCACACAACATACATCCCCACACAACATACATCTCCACACAACATACATACCCACACAACATACATCTCCACACAACATACATACCCACACAACATACATCCCACACAACATACATTCACACACAACATACATACCACACAACATACATACCCACACAACATACATCTCCACACAGCATACATCCCCACACAGCATACATCCCCACACAACATACATGCCCACACAACATACATCTCCACACAGCATACACCCCCACACAACATACACTCACACACATTTTTTAATTAATAGCCGTCCATCGCAAGCGATGATGACAACAATCTCAGACGTGTACTGTTGCACCGTTCTGGTGTGTGCGGAGGTGACTGTAGAGTCAATCCTAGAACAGAATCCCCGACCACAGGTGGGGCATACATGATCAAGGTTAGACATGTGCGTGTTGTGTGCTCTGTCTTTCGCGCTGCTCGTTTTCTCTGTGACTCAACAATACGATGATTCTCAGCTATTCGGTTCCTCTTTTGTTGTTACAGCGCCACATTTGGCGATCTTTCGCAAGGGATTCCCAGCACGTATTGTCTATATCGAAGCATTTCAGAGACACTTTAAGAGTGTCTTTAAAGCGTTTTTCTGTCCACCTGCTAAACGTCTGCCCCCTTCAAGCTCGCCATACATCAACTGTTTTGGGATGCGTTTATCAGGCATTCGAGCAACGTGACCGACCCATCTCAGTTGGGCCTTCTGCAACAGGGTGTTGACGCTTGGGATCTTTGCTCTCACACATATACATATCCACAACATACATACATACCCACACAACATACATCCCCACACAACATACATCTCCACACAGCATACATTCCCACACACAATACATTCTCAAACAACATAATACCCACACAACATACATTCACACCTCAACTTATATCATCATCATTAAATAGCTTGCACTGAGCAGAACTTTGCCACCCCAACAATCCTCCTGAATTTCTCTCTCTCATATGCCAGATGTCCTGCCTCTGCAGCCGTCATGTTCAAACCACCAGTTACATCCTGAATTCATCTTCTCCGTAGTCTTTCTCTTCTTCTCTTTGCCTGTCTTCAACTTACATACGTGCATAAATTCACATACAACAACACATACATATATTCACACACATATTCACTCTAGGTGTTAAGTTTGGACATGCCAGACAGTGTCGTCTTCGTGGTAGAGAGAGAGATATAGTAATCAACTTCTCATGGGTCCTATTAGCAAATGGACTTTGGGATGCCTGCTGCTACGGAGGACAGAGCACGAATGGGAATGCCCAATGTGCCATGACGTCGATTGCATAACATAACATAGCATAACATAACATATTCACTCACACATCAATACATACGTACTGAGATACACCCAAATCGTGCACTGAGACATATATACACTGAGACTCACACCCCACATACACCTAGTTACACAACTGCACTGTATATCGAGGCAAGCGCCCACACACACACGCTAAAGCACAAACTCACACACACACAAACTGATGCACATGCTCACAGATATACCGATACACATACCCACACACACTGAGGTACAGACCACCAACACATTCTGAGGTACAGACTACCAACACACACTAAGACACCAATACTTCCATTGAGGCACACACCCACACACACACACACGCTAAAGCACAAACCCACACACACGCACACTGAGGCACAGACTCACACATATACCAAGACACATGCCACACACACTGAGGTACAGACCACCAACACATACTGAGGCTTAAACCAAAACACACGCTGAGAGAGACACCCATACTTCCATTGAGGCACACACCCACACATTCACTAAGTCGCACACCCACACATACTGATCAGAAGAATCTCCATTCTTAAATTCTCTACTCTCATGAACTTTTGTATCTACTTATGCCATAAATCGCCGTAAGAAGCTTAAGTTCACGTTGTTGGATAAAGCGTATGTCAGAGGTTGTTAGTTGCCAATACTGTCATAAAATCATCTTTGATCTCGTTCTCTCCTGATCTTCTCAAGAGTACAATCTGATAACACACACTTAACTCTACACGTCTCACATTTAATACTTTAGATTTGTTAGTCAGACCCAGTTTCCGATATGCACGCGCAGACACCAGGTCTATCTCGTACCTGGAGACAACTACTGATATACCTCTCTGTCATGTGTGACATGTGTGACATGTTGACAGGTCATATTGAAGAGAACACATATTTATAAGGTATGGGGCCCGCCTGCCCAGCGTGTTCGTAGCGCGTTGAACGACGGGTGACACGCCCCCTGTGAGTGCGGTTCAATTCCGCGGGCTGGCAGAAAAGCCACAGGTTCTCCAGATTTACAGTGTTCGTGGCACCGAACCGAAGGTTACGATGTCCATAGCACCGAGCCGAAGAGCTGAAAGCTCAAGTGTTTCTATATCGAAAATTTTTAACAAATAAGATAGGAGAGGGCGTATTGAAAGGAAGATAGAGAAACAATAAGGGGGGTCCTCAATGGGAAAGTGGTTACGCCGTTTGCCTGTCGTACTGATGTTTGTGAGATCGAGTCCGGACCGAGACACATGTGCAATTTTTTTCATGTGATCACTAGGATTGTTGCCGGAGCTACGGAGTTTGTGCTTTATGCAATACTCTAGGCAGATGGCATGCTATCTCTGCTGATAGGGACGGAGCCATAAGGGAAAACAAAGTGCAATGAAGTCAGTTGCTCGACTTTGGACATTTTTTTTTAACAAGATGAGTCTATGTCAAGATCAGTAGACAGTGAGAATGAGAATGTTGCTAAGTGGGTGTGTAGAAGTGGGTGTGTAGAAGTGGGTGTGTAAAAGGGGTGTGTAGAAGTGGTGTGTAGAGTGGGTGTGTAGGAGTGGGTGTGTAGGAGTGGGTGTGTGAAGTGGTGTGTAGAAGTGGGTGTGTAGGAGTGGGTGTGTAGGAGTGGGTGTGCAGAAGTGGGTGTATAGAAGTGGGTGTTCTGATGTGGATGTTAGATTTTGGGGATGCGACTAGTAGTGGAGAGTCTGGCTGAAGTGGGGCATCTGGTCGTATGGATTAAATCGCGGCTCTTATGCGAGAGACCCGGGTCCAATCTCTGGTAAAGCCAATGTGTTTTTTATGTCGGGGCATAAAGAAAAATCTTAACCTGAACAGGTTCGCAGCGGTCCATCTTCTTCGTTGAGCGCTCCATATCGACCCTGGCAAAAGTCATTAGAAAAGATTAACAATAAATCTCCTACAAAATATTTTCACCCTCTGCAAAATTACACAGGGTACCCTCGCCGGTGCTACGGTATTCGTGCACTGTAGCTGAGATCTTCCTGTGTAAGAAAGAGATCGAAGCACACATGGTTACTCATCGAAGTGCAATGATAATGTTCCTATCAATCAATCATATCCCGTTTCTCACGATCAAATAGCCTCCTGCTGCGAAGCTCCCTATAACTGTTTAACTATTACATGACTAAATCATCTACATCCTTTCATATTCTACGCTAATTCGCGTCGTCTAGTACGTAACACTCAGACTTGAGCGCACTTAAGAGTGACCCTGTAACATAATACGGTTTATTTGCACGCGCCTACTCAACTGGAAACCTGTTAGAGCCACTGTTTCAGCCCTGTACTCGCCCTTGTACCAAATCCTAGACAACATTTCCCAGGTAGAAAGTTGAGAGAAATCTGGAAATTTCACAGAAACATGTTCACAGTTTGATCTGTCAACCTTTTAAACCTAGCTAGATTATTGGTGATGTTTTCTCCAGCTATGCATCAACCTCTTATCTATTTCTGGTTTTTCTGTAACAAGTTCTCCAAATATGTTCTCCAGATTTTCTACAAATGTTCTCCTGAAAGTCTAAATAATAAAAAAATATCTATAAAACATCGTCATAATCAAATAGCTTGTCCTGAGCAGAACTTTGCCACTCCAACAGTTCTTTGAATCTCTCTCTCTCTCTCTCTCCTCATAGCTAGATGTCCCACCTCTGCAGCCGTCATGTGCAAACCATCAATTACATCCTGAATCCATCTTCTCCGTGGTCTTCCTCTTATCCTCTTGGATACGTCCTTCCATGATGGTCTTCTCCAGTCCTTTGTGTCTTTTTATATGTACAAAATACCTCAATTTTATTTTTCTTAATTGTAGCATTAGCCTCTATGAAACACAGTACATCTTTCTTCCTCTGCGTTCTCACTAGATTGGGATTTCGATATACCTCGATATACGAAATATGTGAACACTAAGTTTCAGTACTTTATCTCGATATACGAAATATGTGAGCAATAAATTTCAGTACTTTATCTCGATATACGAAATATGTGAGCAATAAGTTGCAGTACTTTATCTCGATATACGAAATAGTGACACTAAGTTGCAGTACTTTATCTCGATAAACTATATTTTGCGTGAACAAAATATATATTTGTTCTGACGTTTCTTTCAGAAAATGACTTGACAAATTTATTTTGTATAAATAATGTCTCCTATAGCTGACTAATATTTTTTTTATTAAACTGTGAGACAAGTTTATTTAGTTGACTAGTATCTTCACCATAACTCAGAGCCAAGATTCATATAGATGACTACTTTCTTTAATAAATACTGTGAGCCAAGGTTCATATAGATGACTACTTTCTTTAATAAATACTATGAGCCAAGGTTCATATAGATGACTATTTTCTTTAATAAATACTGTGAGCCAAGATTCATATAGATGGCTACTTTCTTTAATAAATACTGTGAGCCAAGGTTCATATAGATGGCTACTTTCTTTAATAAATACTGTGAGCCAAGATTCATATAGATGGCTACTTTCTTTAATAAATACTGTGAGCCAAGGTTCATATAGATGGCTACTTTCTTTAATAAATACTGTGAGCCAAGATTCATATAGATGGCTACTTTCTTTAATAAATACTGTGAGCCAAGATTCATATAGATGGCTACTTTCTTTAATAAATACTGTGAGCCAAGATTCATATAGATGGCTACTTTCTTTAATAAATAATATGAGCCAAGATTCATATAGATGGCTACTTTCTTTAATAAATAATATGAGCCAAGATTCATATAGATGGCTACTTTCTTTAATAAATACTGTGAGCCAAGATTCATATAGATGGCTACTTTCTTTAATAAATACTGTGAGCCAAGATTCATATAG
The DNA here is from genome assembly GCA_020796225.1 of Arion vulgaris. Lineage (NCBI taxonomy): Eukaryota > Metazoa > Mollusca > Gastropoda > Stylommatophora > Arionidae > Arion > Arion vulgaris. The sequence continues at coordinate 7,261,042 of CM036772.1, read as the reverse complement.
ATGACTACTTTCTTTAATAAATAATATGAGCCAAGCTTAGCTAACTTTATAGTTGCTCTTCAGACCTGATACATGCAAAATTATTTACAAAAAGTCGTCAGAAACGTCCTCGAGATTCATAATCAAGGAAACCAAATAATCTACCATACCAGAATACAGACTTGTCCATTTGTACAAAACTTTGTTGATCTATATATTTCGTATAGGGTGTTAATTACCCACTGTCTTTAACAATCTCACACCTAGGAAAACGTGGCCAAAATTCAAGTAACTTAAGACACGTCCGACTACGTTTCAAGTTAAACATACTGTGAGACTAACGGATTTAAGATTTTCTAAACTACTAAATTTAAATTGTGCGATATTATAAAAATTTGACGGTGATATATAAATAAATTTGAACGAGTCCATCGATGGTATGTAATTTTTTCCTTTTCGATCCAAAGTACTTGAGCTTTAACCTTCGGCTCGGTGCCATAGACATCGTAACCCTTCAGTTCGGTGCCACGAACACCATAAATCTGGAGAACCAGTGGCTTTTCTGCCAGCCCGTAAATTGAACCGCACTCACATGGGCGTGTCACCCGTCGTCTAACGCGCTACGAACACGCTGGGCAGGATAGCTGCGATTTTCTGACCAGAACATGAGAGCAACAGAGACAAGACATCCATACATACTACAACTGCAAACCTTAGGGTTATACAGTAGTTGAAACTGTATTCCATTCCTCTGTAGTTTGAAACACTTTGTGAGCATTAAATACGAGACATGACTAAATTCAGTGGCGGCTTGTGATCGTTTTTGTCCGTGGTGCCAGACACAAATTGTCGCGAAAATCACGGCTTTGCGTTTGATTATATTTTATCTTATTAAACAATTAATACACGTTGCACATTATTTTTGGTGGTGCCCGGCCCCACTGGCCCTTAATGACGAGCCGCCACTGACTAAATTAGTTGCTTCTGTTTTCAAAATAACGTAAACAACTGGATTTTTTTTTTTATCGTTTCTTTTCACTATTACTCAATGCGCGTGTGAAATTCCACACCAAAAAAATGACATTCCAATTATGATGAAAATGGAAGTTATATATTGCTGTGATTTGTTACATGGTTTTGTAGTGGATGGTTAGTTTTGTCTACGTTTAGTGTTCTAGTGAGATATTAGTTCTGTCTGTGTTAGTGGTGTAGTGGCAGACTAGTTTTTTTGTGTCTTCTTTTCTGTAATCCTGTTTTGCCTCACAGCGTCAGGATAAGAAGAGATTTCTAGAACGGGCTTTTGTGTGCTCTTCATTAACGATGTTTTTCGCTTCTCTGTTATCTATGAGGTTCACCTTTTGCGTTGACCGTCTTTTGCTTTGTATCCGCTGTATCGGAGTAACATTGCTCTTTGAGGTGCACTGTATGCTGGTAATCTGCTTATGTGACCGAATCATTTAATTTGTTGTTTCTTGATGAAGCTTAGTACTGATGCTGTATCCACTTTTTCCTGATGTCTTCATTTCTCAGCCGGTCTCTTCTTATACACCCACCATTCTGCGTACACACTTCATCGCTTTCGTGACTAGTTTTCTTCTATCATTTGTTGTCAGCGTCCAGTTTGGCTCTGGTAGCATAATTGTGGGGAGATAGATTGTGTTGAGAATTGCTCTTTTTGTGTTCATGGTGACGTGTTTGCATTTTAAAGTTGGCGCTGTTTGTCCTATCGTTTGATTTGCTTTGTTGCATCTGTTTTAATTTCATTAGTTATTCTTCCATTTACAGAAAAATGCTCCTATGTATGTAAAGTCTTTGACTTGTCTTAATGGGCGATTGTCGATGGAGATATCGTTAGCGTTTTCAGTCTAGCGAATTTCATTACTTCGGTTTTGTCGATGTTTATTCTCATAGTGTATTCATTGTATAATTGGAGTATGTTAATGTGTTGATGTAGCTGTACTTCTATTGTTGATATGAATGCCTGATCGTCTGCAAAAATAAATTCGTTTAAGAGTTCCCTAAAGTTGTTTCCTTCGCTGGTGTTAGCTGTTTTGAATATTTTAGTATGCTATATTTAGTATAGTACATATCTGTTAGTAATCTGCTTATTTTCCGAACCATTTAATTTGTAGTTCCTTTGATGAAGTTCAATACTAGTGTTGTGCCCACTTTTTTCCTGATGTCTTCACTTCTAAGCTGGTCTCTTCTTGATACTCACTAGTTTTGTCTGTTCTAATATTCAAGTGTTGACTATTATACTCTACCGATTTTATGTGTTGATGTTGATGTGAAAGATGTTACGGCAACGGTTAGTCATTTTGTTGGCTCTCTTTTGCAGATGTACCTCTTTGCAGATTCAAGTATAACAATGTCTGTTTTATTGTACTAGTCTTATTATGTTTTCCGATCCAGAGGCACTTGGGCTTCATCTCGTCGGCTCGGTGCCATGGACATCAAAACCCTTCGGTTCGGTGCCATGAACACCGTAAATCTGGAGAACCTGTGACTTTTATGCCAACCCGCGGAATTAAACCTGCACTCACATAGGTCTTGTCACCCGTCGTCCAACGCACTACGAACACACTGGGCAGGCGGGCTTACTAGTCTTATAAATACCAATAACCACAAACAATAAAAAGAGATCATGTACTAGAGCCAAGGAAAGATCCAGAAATAGATGGATCATCAATATCAAGACCACACTAATTAAGCACTGATATAACGCAACAAGGGCGACTCCTCTGGCGCTGGAACGTAAATTAAAGCTCCCACCCTTACGCTTAACGGCAAGAGTGGACAACCAATTCCATCATCCACCTGGGGAAAGACGATAGTCTTGTAACTTCCACATGAATCATTCTGTTATCATTTAGTAGTCCCAGCTGATGTAGGCAACCATACAGAACATGATGGTAGGACATAGACAGACACACAGAACATGATGGTAGGACATGAACAGACACACAGAACATGATGGTAGGACATAGACAGACACACAGAACATGATGGTAGGACATAGACAGACACACAGAACATGATAGTTGGACATAGACAGACACACAGAACATGATAGTTGGACATAGATATATAAAACATAAAACATACCCAACTCATCTATATCTTTGCTCATATTGAGTGAAATCCCGATTAGGAGTATACTGAAGAAAAGTAGCAGAAATGTCACCGCTCCAACAGCTCTAACAACTCGTTTTCTGTGGATGTTGGTCGGATCATCACTCAATGTCTCGCCATTGACAACTGTAAAAATACACCATGAAATAGCAGTCAGTCCAAATATTCACATATTTGTATAATGAAACGTCACAGACAAGGCATTTACACTTTAATTATTACTACAGAAACTGCTAAACCATGTTCTCCCAAAATCATAATGTGGATTCAGAGCTCGACGTTCAAATACTGACATGATATTCACTCTTCGACAACTTCGAGAGAAATGTCTAAAGTAGAAAAGGCGATTATTTAATTCATTCATGGATCTTTCAAAGTATGACACGGACAACAGATCAAGACTCTATATAATGTGTTCCCAAAGTTGGCGTAGCTCCCCCCAGTGGCCTTGAAGCTATCCAGCGGGCGATAGTGGTTCAAAAGCATGGGGGAAGTTTTTCGTTAATTAGCGAGTGAATAATCATTTAAAATTTTAATTCATTTTGAATTCATCTTATGTTCATATTACACGATCCATTTTTCATCAATTTTCTATTTCATATATATAACATTTGAAAATTGACCATGTATGACAGAAATATATATCAATTTTCTATGTAAAAGTGAAAATAGATCATGTATTAAAATCTGGGGGCGTTGGCATACTGTCAAAATGGGGAGGGGAGGCGTTACAAAGTTTATGTCGTGTAAAGTGGGCGGTGGGCCGAAAAAGTTTGGGAATCTATGCTCTATTCAATATTGACGTATATTTGCTGTCCTCCAAAATTACTCAAGCTGATCAGTTTCCGTACATGAGGGCAGAAAGGCCAGCATACATTTCGATCGCAGTCCATCTGACATCTTCGAGATTAACAGTGAAGTCAAACATTATTATGTCCTCATCCAACTCTCTTTGACAACACCTAAAGTCCTTTTATATCACCTTTTCGGAGATACTAATGGCGATGTTTTCATACATATTAGATGTCATGATTCACTCTTCGACCAGGTTCGCTTATTACCCAAGATAAAGTTGATATAAATTCTTCTCCGTGAACTTCTTTTCGCTGACCATGCTACGATAGTTGCACACAGTGAGTTTATCTACAATTCTAATCAACAATATAGCATGGGAAAATATATATTCTCTCTGACTATAAGTGTCATCGAAACAGTAGTTTTCAAGACATAGGGGGTCAAAGGCAAGTCAAGGGACAACGTCGCGCCAGTTTTACTGAGCTGGCACTAATCAAGATCATACCCCACCTCCACATGGTGACCCTGGAAACATATAGAGAATCATGTCTGGCTAAGCGGGTAGGGATGGAGGGAGAGCTACATGTATGGAAATATTGCAAGCACAGAAACGTAATACAGGTCCAAAATACTGAATAAAATGCACGAATCTCTTGGCCGAGGTCCGATGAAAAATTGCACAAATGCAAACGTAAGAAACAGTAGTGTACGAGTCGTCTGGAAACGAAAACCAGCTCCTCGGAGTCAATGGCCGCACTGTAATTGCCAGCTGTGGGGCAAGAATCAATGAGAACGATGTGTAACGTATCGTGTGGACACAATGGAAGATTGCAGTAAACGGTAGACATACTCTTCTTATGCGCAGATCATAAAGCCCAAATATACAGCAAATAAAGGATCATTGGAGAGCAATGAATACCCAAAAAAAATGACAATTCCAAAGACTAGTCCTAGAAGGGTTGAGAATGCCCCTAAACCGGAACTACTTCACCCAGTCAGCACAAAGTAGATAAATGCTCTTTTGGCGTAGATCCAAGTCCAGATATACGGCATTAAAAGATCATTAAAGATTGTTTCTACAATGTGCAAGGAACGACCTCACCAAAGACAGGAAATCCGATAGAGAACTTCATTAATCAACACTGGCCGTAAAGTACTGATGGAACGAGGACTCAAGGCAAGTGTTTCGTGGACAACAGGTTTCCTGTAACGATCATACTTGAAGGATCTAATCTTCAAGTACCTCTGAAGGCGGCAAAGGCTGACCGCATGGTGAGGGTCACTGATAAAACGGTAAGTAGGCCTCACCCAAACTCAGACAGAAGCGCATACCAGGCGTCATGACTTCCACCTGAACTGATAGTGGACGTTCTCAGCAGAAGAAGAAGAAGAACGAGACAGCGAGGATAAATAAGAAGAAAACTATAATCTTAGAGTTGAAGGCGACTAAGCATTCGGGTGATGAGACAAGGATTGGACAGAAACCTTGCCAAACAATAAGGCGGCTTACATAATCGTATAGAGTTCTCTATGAATTGTCCTACGGTATCTTTTTCCTCTTCTTCAAACGCCCTATATCGACCACTAGTTAAACCACTTTTTGTGATTTGTATGTGATCTGGGTCTAAGAGCGATTTTGCGTTGTGCTAGTTATGCGCCTACAAGTAGGCCAGCACATTCGATTTTGCTACTTTTTATTCCCTAGGTAGCTTCCTAGGCCCCTACCTTAGACGTCTCTTACAACATACCTTATAGGTTGCAGTGTTACTATTCTTTGCTCTTATTGCGGGCCCCAATAACACACTGGTGATCACAGGATATAAGTGAAACCATTCAGGATTTCATATAACCAGAATTATATTATATATGTATATATAGATACAGTGGCGGCTCGTCATTAAGGGCCAGTGGGGCCGGCCCACCAAAAATAAGGTGTAACGTGTATTTATTATTTTATACATTAAAATATATCCTAACCGAAACCATGATTTTTCCGAAAATTACTGTCTGGCCCCACCAACAAAAATAATCACGAGCCGCCACTGTATAGATATATATTTGTTTATAGTTGTAATTTATTTTAAAATATCAAAACAAAATACTTACGTTTTATTGGGATGATGGCATGTTTATCAGGGATGTCATCTTCTTCATCTTGTTCCACGTGACATGACAATATTTCTATGGCGTCATCTTGCATTGTTGTCATAGCAACTGCATTAAGATCATGACGAATCGACTCCAACTCTGTTCCTCTCAACCGTTGACATGGATTTAACGGCTGTATCTTATTGGATAACACATTTTTCTTATTCAGCGAATCAGAAAGCAAAATATAGTCACATGATAATTGTGGGCAGCTTTTATTGGTTGAGAATTCCAAAAACGACTGCATGGAAGGTCATTCGTTGAAACATCCAGCAGTGAGTTGTTAATGAATAACCACAATTGGAAACTGCTTATCTATTACACTAGAAGAAATAAATAGTATGGTAAACTTTGAGTGACGGAGTCTGTGCATCGATATTATACATATATGCAGTGGCGGCTCGTGATCATTTTTGTTGAGTGGAAGCAGACATTTTTTCCGGATAATCATGGTTTTTGGTTGCTATATTTTAATTTATAAAATAATAAACACACGTTATACATTATTTTAGTGGGCACGACCACTTGCCCTTAATGACGAGCCGCCATTGCATATGTATATAAATGTCTGAGAAAAATAATGAACATAAAATGGTAAGAATTCAGAAATGATGAGTTCAGAGAAATGTCTGGTCAACCACTAGTAACAAAGAGAAGGATGAGATATGTTGAGTATACTATGAGTAGACATGATCAAATAATCGTAAAGCAGGCATTAAGGGATGGTAAAAGATTCCAGAAAGAAGGAACGCCTATGGAAACCCGAAACAAACTTTACTGAATATGTGGAATGGGACGTAGATCTTGGAACACAATCTCTTACTACAGGTGGGATATACATAATCAGGGGCGGACATGTAGATATTGTGTGTTCTGTCTTTGGACATGTAGATATTGTGTGTTCTGTCTTTTCGTGCTGCTCGTTTTCTCTGCATCTCAGCAGCATGGCGATTATCAACTATGAAAATTCTTGTGCAACGCCACATTTTGGCTATCTTGCGCAAGTTTCCCAGGAAGTGGTGATGTCTATATCGAAGCATTTTAGAAACACTAAGTGTCTTTGACGCGTTTTTTCTGTCCACCAACAGATCGTCTCCCTCTATCGAGCTTGTCATTCCTCGTTTTGGTATGTGTTTATCAGACATCTTGTGGCGTCTGTAGCTCAAGCGGTAGTGAGCTCGATCACGAACTCAAGCGTACCTGGTTCAAACCCCACGGTCGGCGCAAATTTAGAAGCAAATTCGTTTCCGTGGGATTTTTACAAAAGGTAAAAATAGACTTCACCGTTCAGAAAACAATGGCAAACTACTGAACGTATAAGTGGTGCCTAGAAAAATCAACGACTAGTTTACTGTGGTTGATAGCGACGTCCTTTCGCTCGAGTGGTTACCGGGGCCCAAATTTGGGGTGTAAAGAATAGAACCACTGTTACCTGCCATGCATGTCGTAAGAGACGACTAAGGAGGTTTGGCTGAAATCGGATGCATGTGTCCTAAACGTGTAGAAGTCTATACGTTTAGTGGCCTACCAAACCAATGTGCAACGTATACACGTTCTTGGCAAAGATCAAACATAACACGAAAAGTGATTAAAATTGGTCGTAAAGAACGAACGCAAAGAAGAAGAAGAAGCGACGTTCTTTAGGATAAGCCACGATTTTCATTTTCATTATCAGACATCCGCGCAACATAGCCAACACACAGAAATAACAGTCATTGAAAGACATAATTAATTTTTTAATTACATAATTCTTGGATTCTCGAAAGGAGTTAATTATTTTCATGTTTTGGCCTACACGCTCTGATATAACCATATAAAGGTTCGCCTTAGGTTGAAAGGGCTGCCTCGGCTTAAGAGGCTTAATCCTACTAAACAAACAAACATTGAAAGACACAGTTAACGAATCGCATAGAAAAGCCCCCTGTTCTATAAATCTGTTCTTATCCTCTCGCTGGGAGAGAAAACATGATTATAGAAAGGAAGAAAGAAAGAAAACGATTGTAGTTTGTAAGCTTGCCACAAACAGGTAGCTTGTGTTAAAACTCCAATTCTTTGTTCATTTAACTTACTACTTGTGTTATAGAAAGAAAATGTGCTTGTTAAATGTCTTGTTTGATCAGTCGTCTTCTCGACCGTTCCATATCGACCACTTGTTAACCACTCTTTGGGGATTGTATGTGATCTAAGCCTAAGAGTGTTTGTACGTTGTGCCAGTTATGCGCTTACAAGTAAGCCAGCACATCCGATTTCTGCGATGTTTTTATTTACTAGAGTAGCTGTCCTAGACTCCTACCTCATTCATCTCTTACGACATACCTTGTAGGTCGCAGTGGGACTATTCTTTGCTTCCCTTGCGTGTCCGGCACTTCATGGGTGGAACAGTCAATTGTCGAGAAGTTTACTTTTCGATTTCGTGAAGACAATGTTGATGTTGTTAGGTTTATGTGTTTCAGTTTTTGTCGTTACCTTGCTGGTGTTTTTTATGAGGAAAGGGGAGAGGATGTGAGAGTTTGTTGATGTCGTTGTGTTGATATTGTTATGTTGATATTGTTATGTTGATAATGCTATGTTGATATTGTTATGTTGATATTGTTATGTTGATATTATTATGTTGATGTCGTTATGTTGATATTGTTATGTTGATATTGTTATGTTGATATTGTTATATTTATATTGTTATATTGATATTATATGTGTGAAATGAAATGCTTGAGGAAGACTGTGAGGGTCACTAGGAAAGATAGACTACCAAATGAGGACGTCAGAAGCAAACTTCATGAACCGAATACATCGGAAGACAACAGGTGCAGTGGTTTGGACATTTAATGAGAATGGAATACAACCAATCACCAATAACAGCATGCATTAAAAATAGATCAGGTACTTGAGACAAGGAAAGACCAAGGAAAATATGGATAGACAATATCAAGATCACACTAAATAAACACGGATATAACACAAGGACGACTCATCTAGCCCTGTAACGCAAATTAAAGCTCCCACCTCTACGCTTAACGGCAAAAGTGGACAACCAATTCCATCATCCACTGGTGAAAGACGATAGACAATGATGTTATTATAACAATTTAGTTCAGTATTTGTTACATATTTACATTATTATCCCAAATTCTGGTAACCATCGCAACCCACAATCACGTTATCGAGGTCACAACCTTGACATTGAGACAGTCTTTGTATTCCATTTCTCGTCTTGTTTACGTATGTCTCCAGCACGTGACGTTACTATTGAACATTTCAAGGACGATCAGGCAAAGTCGCTACTTTTATCTGTCCTAATCAATAAAAATAATTTCAGTAACTGCTATGTTCATGTTAACTGGTAACAACTACACCACAAGTGAGCTATCAGTTCTCTTGAAAAATATGATGTTTAACACAGTTGTGCTCTCAGACTCTAAGTAATAGTATGCTTAAAATAACAGTCACACATTATTGAAATTTTAGTAAATGTTGCGAGATGGCGCCAGTTTGCTTATATTGATAGTATTGTGATTGTGCTAGTAATACTATATACGGAATCTCTATGAAGTAGAGGCTAGGTGCTCGTCTCCCGTGCCAAAGGTACCAGGTTCGCTTACGTGTGGAACCATCTGGTATTTTTCCAGAGATCCCTGATCTAGGTATAGGTGAGATCGAGTTACTGGTCCTATCGGAAACTGACGATAAAACGTAGGTCCCGTGTTCAATTTGGGCAGTTCAAAATCGAGAAGAAGCAGGCTGGAAAGCTGCTGCCCGGGCCAAATTTATTAGAAAAGATAAAAAATAAAACTCATACAATAATGTCTTCACCATTTTTTTAATTAATTCTGGGACCCTCGTCGGTGCTACGGAGTTCATGCACTGCAGCTGAGATCTTCCTGTATAAGAAAGAAATCGGAGCACACATGGTTACTCACAGAAGTGCAATAATAATGATCCTATCATATCAATCAATCAATCTACTATATGCGATAGTAGCATTTCCATATGAGCATGGGAGTTACAGCTTCTAGTTCTCGCATGTTTTTGTACTAAATTTAGTTGTTTTTTCAGTTCTTCTGTTGACTAACAAATGTTAGAAATGTTAGTCTTGTCTCTTCCACTAGTGCTGAGCAATGTGTTGAGTTTCAGTTTCATATCCTGTCCCAGGTGTGTTGCATCTATCGTTGTTAGTCTTTGATGTAGCAGGATATATGTGATATTATCTATCCATCGGGATTTTGGTTTTCCTAGAGCCCTGCGTTCGGGTAGCCGTTTGTTATAGGCGCGGGACGGTAGTAGATCTGGTTTCATTCTCATTAGGTGACCAAAACATTCTACTTGTTTCATTGTAATATGTTAGATGCATGGTATAGTTCATTTGTAATATGTTAGATGCATGGTATAGTTTCATTGTAATATGTTAGATGCATGGTATAGTTCATTTGTAATATGTTAGATGCATGGTATAATTTCATTGTAATATGTTGATGCAGTATAGTTTCATTGTAATATGTTAGAGCATGTGTATAGTTTCATTGTAATATGTTAGATGCATGGTATAGTTTCATTGTAATATGTTAGATTCATGGTATAGTTTCATTGTAATATGTTAGATGCATGGTATAGTTTCATTGTAATATGTTAGATGCATGGTATAGTTTCATTGTAATATGTTAGATGCATGGTATAGTTCCAATAGTAAATGTTAGTAAGTAATCGTTTTATTAAAGAAATAGATCGGATGAAAATTAATGGATGTTGGTATAACAGTAACAGTTGTTTAACTCTTTTCTGTGTAACTTTTAAAGTGGTCTGACATAGCGTGTTAGTAAGATTCTTATAATGTGTACTGTTATGAGGCTCGTGTAGTGAAGTTAGTGGGAGTCTGTGTTAGTGGAAGTTAGTGGGGGTCTGTGTTAGTGGAAGTTAGTGGGCGTCTGTGTTAGTGGAAGTTAGTGGGCGTCTGTGTTAGTGGAAGTTAGTGGGCGTCTGTGTTAGTGGAAGAGCTTAGTGGGAGTCTCGTGTTAGTGGAAGTGGCGTAGTAGTGAAGTGGGGCGTCTGTGTTAGTGGAAGTTAGTGGGCGTCTGTGTGTAGTGGAAGTTGTGTGGAGTCTGTGTTAGTGGAAGTTAGTGGGCGTCTGTGTTAGTGGAAGTTAGTGGGCGTCTGTGTTAGTAGAAGTTAGTGGGCGTCTGTGTTAGTGGAAGTTAGTGGGCGTCTGTGTTAGTGGAGTTAGTGGGCGTCTGTGTTAGTGGAAGTTAGTGGGCGTCTGTGTTAGTGGAGTTAAGTTTGCAGTGCTGTGTTAGTGGAAGTTAGTGGGCGTCTGTGTTAGTAGATAGTTAGTGGGCGTCTGTGTTAGTGGAAGTTAGTGGGCGTCTGTGTTAGTGGAAGTTAGTGGGCGTCTGTGTTAGTAGGGCGTCTGTGTTAGTGGAAGTTAGTGGGCGTCTGTAGTGGTTAGGTCTGGAGAGTTAGTGGGCGTCTGTGGCTTAGCGATAGTGAGCGCGATCACAACCCAAGAGTACCTAGTTCAAACTCCCTCGGTGAGCGGTTTGGAACCTTCGTCTTCTTCGAACGCTCCTCCTTATCGACCACTTGTTAACCACTCTGTGTGATTTGTATGTGATTTGAGCCTAAGAGCGATTGTACGTTGTGCCAGTTATGCGCTTACAAGTAGGCCAGCACATCCGATTTCTGCGATGCTTTTATTTACTAGGGTAGCTTACCTAAGCCCCCTACCTCAATCATCTCTTACGACATGCCTTATAGGTTGCAGTATTACTATTCGTTTCTCCCCGTGTGAGCCCCAATACCAAATGGGCGGATTTGTAGACAAATGTATTCCCTTGAACGTTAAACATAGACCTTACCGTTCAGAAAGCAATAGCAAACTACTGAAAGTATAAGTAGTGTTTAGAAAATCGACAACTCATTTACTGTAGTTGATGGCGATGTTCTGTATAGGATATGCCACGATTTTCATTTTTTATACTAAATTAGCTAATTCATAGTTCATAGCTCATAAGTACGGTTCCAACTTCACTTCAACGGGTCACCCCATAATTGCTCCGTTCCTGTGCCAATGAAAATCACATGAAATGCTAACAACTGTGAAATGTCTCATGTCTGAACTAATTCCAGAATGAAACAGCCGCGTACCGCCACAAAAAGCAACCTGCACCGCATAAATAAATTAATAAAATTAGCTAATATACTGGCTTTACATTTATTTTCAAATTATAGCGAGTCACTAAATCGGCACAGAAAACCGAATTAAAATTATAGCGAGTCATAAATCGGCACAGAAACCGAATTAAAATTATGCGAGTCACTATCGGCACAGAAAACCGAATTAAAATTATAGCGAGTCACTAAATCGGCACAGAAAACCGAATTAAAATTATAGCGAGTCACTAAATCGGTACAGAAAACCGAATTAAAATTATAGCGAGTCACTAAATCGGTACAGGAAACCGAATTAAAATTATAGCGAGTCACTAAATCGGTACAGGAAACCGAATTAAAATTATAGCGAGTCACTAAATCGGTACAGAAAACCGAATTAAAATTACAGAGAGTCACTAAATCGGCACAGAAAACCGAATTAAAATTACAGAGAGTCACTATATCGGTACAGAAAACCGAATAAGTTAACAAATTTTGAATGTAACAGTTTATTTTATTTTTAGTGTCAATAGTGTCAGAAACAGTTTTTCTTAAACTACATTTGCCTTCCCTTGCAATGCCTTCTTTGTAAGTCTTTCATCATTTTTTAGAGTATGCTCAACATATCTCTATCTTCTAGAAATAATGTCAGCTTGGTATATAATATGAACGCATTAACATTATCATCAGCATCGATTGGTTTGGAGTTAACGATTGATAAGCGTGACTTTCTTCTGTTTCTTGTGAACTGCCTGTTGAATAAAGACTCTAAAATTGATCTTGAATCTATCCAGCCATGTAACACTTTCACTCCGTAATTGTTTTGACTTCCGGACACATTTATTGTGTGATGTATACTGGATTAGCCAGGATTATAGTTTTGTGTCAGCATTAAAAATACCGCTAGCCGATATATCGGTATGGAAGGGCGAAGGGGTTAAGGTGGTTTGCAATTACACTTTTTTACAAACAGGATTCGATGCCTGAAGGAAAGAGTGAGTAGTATGTTTTCACTGCGAGCCACAGGAACCATTAGTATACATTCACTTCGATGTGTGCTGGGGATATTAAGCCCCTATTGCTCTACTCGAAGTGCCGTGACGTTGTACAATAACCAATAATATGAACATACTTTTTGCAATGTCATTTTCTTAAGAAGTAAACATCGTACTATATTTCTGGGTCAAAACTACAGTTAACGCGCGTTCTGATCTGGTTAAGAGATTCTCGATTCTCAAAACTCAATCGAGCTCAGCAAAATTTCTGCCAACAGGAGAGTTACACTCCAGTAGGTACTATCACACTGTTGAGTGTTAGGTAAAGCGAAGACAGACAAACATGCAAAAATGGAGCAGAATGTGAACAAGTAGAAAATTAAATCACATACTTTTGTTTAAAAAAGAGCTATCGTGGACATAAGAAAAGAATCTAAACTATCCAACGATGACTACCACACACTCGACAGACAAGGACAGACAATCATCTTCCGACTCAGGATAGGACATAACAGACTGAACAAACACCAACAAAGGCTACGATTGTCCCCGTCCCCTCTGTGCCCATGTGGCACCGCTTATAAAACCACAGAACATGTCCTGCAAGACTGTCCCCTGTATGTCCTCCCTATAAAGAAATGATAGCACTACAACACAACACTACATTCAAAACTACATGGCACTAGAGATGAGCTCCAGACAACAGTCGACTTCATTAGAACGTCTCTAACGGTATAATCATTAAAATAGCTATTGCAAAGAAGGAGAAGAACAACACTGTAGTCCTCTCTAAAATCCCTCTCTCATTCTGTCTTAATCTCATCTTTTTTTATACACATTTTCGTCTTTCCCAAACCAGTTGAGGCTGGTGGTCATTATTCTTGGTGGTATTTGTGTGTGATATTTTAGCGTTATATATCAACTTTCAAAGTTAATCAGTATCCAGTTGAAAATAATAATCATAAACAAATAATGTCTAAAAAAATTAGTACGCGTTACTCAATATTTTTGGTGGGACCGGGCCCCACTGGCCCTTAATGACGAGCCGCCCTCGCCCAAAACATAACTTTCACATCCTTCCATTTTCTCATCTCCATTTTATCCCTCCGTCATCATCCCTGACCTAGAACTCTTGTTATTCCTTACACGACTCTCACATCTTCTTAAACATCACTTTGTAATCCTTCCTTAAAACGTATCGCTTCATATCTCCCAACACAAACATCAGATATACATTACAATATGCATCTACAGATGAACAGGCTGTTAGTGAATCGTCACTTTAGACAGGTTTCAGACATTCCATAGAGCATCTATTACAGTTATCAATTACAAAGTATAATGTATTGTTACTTACTCAGCAAATAGAAACAGTATGTTTCAGAATGTATCACATCCTTCCATTTATTTATGTATCTGTTTACTTGAATACCTTTCATTTTTTTATATATCTTTAGATAATATAATAATAATAATAATTCCTCTCGTACCGTTATACGTTACATAGGGCCTGCAAGTAATTTCTCCATACCGCTCTATCCTAGGCAACTCGCTCAATCTCCTGCATGGAACTGAGACCGATATTTCCTGCCTCTCTCAGCAAAGTTCGTTTCAGGGTATCTTTAGGTCGACCTCTCTTCTTGAACCCTGTGCTTCCACTTCAGTGCCTGCTTTGATATTCGTTGATCATTTCTCCTCAAGGTGTGTCCAACATATCTCCATCTTCTTTTCTTATAACAGTTGTCACTAGTGGTTGACCAGACATGTCTCTGATTTCATCACTTCTTCTGAATTCGTCCCATTTTATATTCATTATTTAGATAATATGATGGACAGAGAAAAGAACAAATGCTCCTGTTCTGCAACAGCTTGGTATTAGAGAGATGGTTATTAAAGAGCATAGCCTCAAGGAAAATTAAATATTTCCGATACATCAAACGACTTGAGTGCCTAGAGAAGATAATTTTGAGGAAATGATGCCTGGAAGAAGAATGAGAGGAAGACCTACAAGACGACGGTTGCAAGATGTCATTGGCGATCTGAGAATGACTACTGCTGACGCCGGTCAAATTGCCAGAACAGAGGATATTTCAGGAATGCTGTCATGAGAGCCAAGTTCCGGAAGGAACAACCTACTTGATTAAAGGGTTTTAAAGCCAAAGATTGACTTCATTGCACCGGGTTTTACCCCATATGGCTCGGTCCTCTCCGCAGAAATGGCACGCCACCTGCCGAGAGTATTGCACAAAGCACGAACTCCGTAGCTCCGGCAACAATCCTAGGGTCTCTGGAAAACTGCACGTGAACAGAAGGTCGCGGTCCGGATTCGAACCCACGACCTTCGACTCGCAAGCAAAGGGCTTAACCACTCAGCCACAGAGACCCCAACCTACTTGATGATAATGTTGATGATCTATGGTGGGACAGATTAGAGTAAAGCATAAGTTTTCATCTATTGGACACAAGATCGATGCGGGTTCAATCCTTCACTCCACGTATCTTTTTCTTCTTTGCGATCGTTATTTTAATGATTATACCGTTAAACACATTCTTGTAATGAAGTCGACTGTTGTCTAGAGCTCATCTCTGGTGCCATGTAGTTTTGAGTTAGTGCTTGAGCACCGCTGTGAGCTATGAATGTTACATGGAATGCTTTTTGCTGTGTCCACCGTGCGTTTGTTGTGTGTTAGTGTGTATTCAGAACATGGCGGACAGCGGTTATGACGAACATGCTCAATCTGCCGTATGCAGTTATATTGCGAGTGCAGAAAGCTGGATTTTGTCATGATTGATGTTTCCTTTGACAAGAATTGCAATTCAAGTGATGAACAGTTTTGTGTTGCTACATTAGCGACGGCCATATGCATTTTATGCGGAGCAGGTTGTTTTTTTGTGGTGGTACGCGGCTGTTTCATTCTGGAATTAGTTCACACAGGAAACATTTCATAGTTGTTAGCATTTCGTGTGATTTTCATTGGCACAGGAACGGAGCAATTATGGGGTGAGCCGTTGCAATGAAGTTGGAACCGTACTTATGAACTATGAACTATGAACTATAGTCTGTCCATTAATTCGTGAGCACGTTTGAAATTGATTTTCTCGAAAACTACCTGTTGGATCTCAGTGATTTTTGCATGCAGCCTTAGAATATCCATGACGCTAAAATAAAGCTAACCAGTAGTCCATAGATGCTACGGATTTTGCACATCGGCAAATTCCTTTGATCTTTTATGACAATTGCAAATACGGGGCTCAAATTTTAGATTTTACAGTATCCCTAGAATTTGTCCATGTCAATTCTATTCATAGGTGTATCTCCATATTAACTTGATAGGTCAAGTAATTAAGTGTGTTGCCCCTTATGTGCAATCGTGAACTTGGATACAATATGCAACAGTTAGTCCTCTCCTTCGGTCACCATTAGACCCCAGGGTGTCTTAACTTCACCACAAATTGTATGATGGTAGACGCATTTGGATATGGAAATGTATACGTTGCTATTTCTCAGTCTGTAATCAAAATATGATTTGTATCATCCCGAATCTGACGATTCCATGAGGTTGATAATTGTTACTGGCTGAACAAATTGTAATCCATCTCGGTGCCAGTACTCGTCTTCCTCTCGGAGCACATGTTCAACACACTTCTTCCAGAACTGCATGTCTATCATTGAGAAGGACTCACGGGTCAGAACTTCAACATCACACATTTTAAACGTCCTGTTCTGTTCGGCAACTTGCCCTTTACTTTAGCCCAGACAAGCTCTATCGGATTGAAGTGAGCATGATATGGAGGTAGTCGCAAAGACGTGTGGCCGTATTCGCAATGATTTTGTCAATATGAAACACCTTTGTCTTATTTGTCATCCTCACCAGGTGCAACAACTCGGTTTCAAATATGATCATCGAAGCTGACATTTTCCTTAGCAAGCCAAGTCCTAATTTGATCTTTTGTATTTGATGCAGTTGGTACTTTGTCTTCCGCTGATACTGCGTTGGGATAGGATGCATTATCCATTACCAAGCATCATGGTCTGTTTAGAATTTGAAGTAGATCTTTCTCCATCCAGTGCCTGAAAATATGTCCATTCATTTCTGTGTGGTAGTCCCTACCGTCGGTACTTTTGATTGGAAAATAAGTCCAGCGTCATGGACAAGACCTTCTTCACTGCTTCCTGCATGTGTTAGTATAATACGCTGGCCTTTGCTGCTTGGTATTTTTCTTTCTGTTCACCGTCTACTGATTGCCATTCTTTAGCATTGGTGTGGTGAGCATTGACCCAGGATTCGTCCAAATATACAATATCATAGCCTTGCCTCCGCCGCTCACGGATCTGCCTCAGGTATTTACTTCGGGCAGCAATTAAATGGGGCTTTTCAAAATAATATTCCTGCCGCCTATAGTTTTTCTGAAGGTGAAGCCGGCGGCTCTTACAATTTTTCATAGAGTACTTTTAGAAATGTCTATGCTGCAATCTGATTGCAGTTTTAATTTCAGTTTTCTGAGAGTAACAAGTTGATTTGTCGCAAACATTTTCAAGAGCTCCTGTCTTATGACATCTATGTCAAAGTCGTCAATTGTTCTTTTCCGTCCTTGCTTGACATTAGTGCACTTTGTGTCCTGTTTAATCCATCGGGAAAAGGATTCTCTATTCAGACCAAGCGCCAGTTGCGTTCGTTTCTCAGGTTAGAATATCGCAATATAGATGACCTCTCTTAGATTCCCTACGGAAGTGTTGGTATAGTAAAACTGTAACCTTCTGCATTGTTATAAATGTGCACTTCAGACTCATTATGAATGTGATATCAATGTCAGTTTTGATAAGCCAACAAATATGATACAATAGCTTCATACAAATAGCGAGATACGCCTATAACTATAAAACGGTATCCCAATTATAACGTCATATGCTTTCCGCTTTCAAAGTCGACTTGGTTAGGTGCACGGGAATTCGTGAAACTCACGATATTTCAAAGTTACCATAATGTATTTTTAGAACAACGCGTCTGTGTACCGTAAATCTGTTACTATTGTGTACAATCCGGTGAGGTTGATTTTAATATAACCTGAAGAAGAAATATTTCAAACTACATCAAATTTTCTTGGAAAAAATATTTCTCTAGCGTCATGGATATTCTAAGGCTGCTTGCAAAAATCACTGAGATCCAACAGGTAGTTTTCGAGAAAATCAATTTCAAACGTGCTCACGAATTAATGGACAGACTATAGTTTTGAATATAGTGTTGTGTTGTAGGGCCAGCATTCCTTTCTAGGGTGGACATACAGGGGACAGGCTTGCATGACATGTTCTGTGGTTTGATCAGCGGTGCAACATGGACACAGAGGAGATCGGGACAATTGTAACCTGTGTAGGTGTTTGTTTAGTCTGTTAAGTCCTATCCGGAGTGAGAAGACGATAGTCTGTCCTTGTCTAACTCGATGTTTCATAAAATGAGGAAAGAAATTAGCCCTCCTACTTCTTGCACACTGAATGAATGAAATTAGTGGGCATATCCTTTACAGGGCGTGGTCATCAATCACAGTAAACAAGTTGTTTATTGTTATGTGCACCACTTATACGTTTAGTAGTTTGCCGTTGCTTTATAAACAGCGAAGTCTATTTTTACCTTTTGTAAACATCCTGCACAAACCATTTTATCGATCTTACTGTTTTCGTTCAAAAGAAAGACAAAGTCATCTGTTTGGAATTGAGTAGGGTTTCCCAGAATATTTAATGAAATATACCCAACTATCAACTGGATTACGATCCCTCCCTTCGGATTTATGGTCAACATTTACTGCTCTAGAAATCTACATTACCACGCTGACCTACAAGATAGTATGGATTTATTTTCTTTCAGGATTTACTCCCTAATCTTCAGCTCGTCTTAACCTCCGATCCCAACCCCAGCATATATTTATAGCCAGTGGCGGCTCGTCAGTGAGGCCGGGCCCCACCAAAAATAAGGTGTAACGTGTATTTATTATTTTATACATTAAAATATATCCTAATCGAAACCATGATTCTTCTGAAAATTTCTGTCTGGCACCACCAACAAAAATGATCACGAGCCGCCACTGTTTATAGCCATAGGAGCAACGAATTTACGGTGTCAGTTCAGCGCTGGAACTGGTGAACTTGGACTCATACCCTACTTCACATTCCCGGCGATCCTGGAACAAGACTGAAACGGCGTAAAGTCTGGAAGCAGGAAAGATAATGCTTATGGGGATACATGTCGAAACGGTCTATGTGGCTAAGTGGTTAAGCCCTTTGCCTTGTGAGTTGAAGGTCGTGTGTTCGGGTCCAGACCGCGCCATTCTGTTCACGAATGCAGTTTTTTCCAGAGACGCCTATGATTGTTGCTGGACCTATGGAGTTCGTGCTTTGTGCAATACTCTCGGCAGGTGACATGCCATTTCTGCGGAGAGGGACCGAGCCGTATTGGGTAAAACCCGGTGCAAGAAGAAGAGGAGAGATAAATGATTAGATGACACTCTCTCCGGTTACACGACAACAGCACTGAACCTAACACTAGCCCGTACGGTTATCCACTTGACTACGAGCACCACAATACTAGTGACTTGACTACGAGCACCACAATACTAGTGACTTTACTACGAGCACCACAATACTAGTGACTTTACTACGAGTACCACAATACTAGTGACTTTACTACGAGCACCACAATACTAGTGACTTTACTACGAGCACCACAATACTAGTTACTTTACTACGAGTACCACAATACTAGTGACTTTACTACGAGTACCACAATACTAGTGACTTTACTACGAGCACCACAATACTAGTGACTTTACTACGAGTACCACAATACTAGTGACTTTACTACGAGCACCACAATACTAGTGACTTTACTACGAGCACCACAATACTAGTGACTTTACTACGAGCACCACAATACAATTCTCTGATAACAGATCTTTTTCTTCTTCTTTTGTCGCCACACTGCTACCGGGTTGTTGCCTAGTGTCGTCACACTGCTACCGGTTGTTGCCCAGTGTCGTCACACTGCTACCGGGTTGTTGCCAGTGTCGTGGTTTTCTGTTTTTGTCTTGCGCTGTACTGGTGGTTTGGGTGATTGTTATTTTTGCTCTTTGACATAATTCTGCTATGACTTCTAACCATATATTTCTTGGTCTTCCTCTTGCCTTCTTTCCTAATATTCTGTTGTAGAAGACTCATACTGTGGAGTTTGGATGCATTTTTATTAAGTGGCCAAACCACTGAGAACAGATGCACTTCTTAAAAAAACGAGTGCTCACCAGTCGTCGTGTTTTTCTAACTTATCCAACTTGTATCTCAGTAATATTAAACAATGTTCTATCACAAAATTTCGCAGTGATGTTTCAACAAATGATAATCTTTTAGCGATCAGTATATTGTAGTAATGTTTCAAATTGCGACGATTTTATAGCACTCAATATTTTATAGCACTCAATATTTTATAGCACTCAATATTTTATAGCACTCAATATTTTATAGCGCTCAATATTTTATAGCACTCAATATTTTATAGCGCTCAATATTTTATAGAGCTCAATATTTTATAGCGCTCAATATTTTATAGCGCTCAATATTTTATAGCACTCAATATTTTATAGCGCTCAATATTTTATAGCACTCAATATTTTATAGAGCTCAATATTTTATAGCGCTCAATATTTTATAGCACTCAATATTTTATAGAGCTCAATATTTTATAGCACTCAATATTTTATAGCGCTCAATATTTTGTAGCAGTCAATATTTTATAGAGCTCAATATTTTGTAGCACTCAATATTTTATAGAGCTCAATATTTTGTGCACTCAATATTTTATAGAGCTCAATATGTTGTAGCACTCAATATTTTATAGCGCTCAATATTTTGTAGCACTCAATATTTTATAGAGCTCAATATTTTGTAGCACTCAATATTTTATAGCGCTCAATATTTTGTAGCACTATATTTATAGCGCTCAATATTTTGTAGCACTCAATATTTTATAGCGATGTTTCAATCATCGGTAATTTGACTCTCATATCATTCCATCTGGTTTTTAACGAATCCATTTCCAGCCACATAAAAAAAAAATTTGGAAGCGACTTCATCAGGTTATATCATAAATTCCCAAGCTTTTTCGACCCACCACCCACTTTGCTCAACATAAACTTTGTAACGCCCCTCCACATTATAACAATTTGTCAACGCCCCCCCCCCTCCTACATATACAATATTCTATTTTCTCTTTGACATAGAAAATTGATATATATTTCTGTAATAAGTGGTCAATTTTCAAATGATTATATGCATGAAATAGAAAATGGATGAAAAATGGATCGTGTAAGACGGGCATATGATAAATTAAATGCAGAATTAAAATTTTTATGTTATTTAATCGCAAAATCACAAAAATAATTTATTTTAAAATATGTATTATTAATTTATTCTTTAAGGAACCACCGACCCCTAATCGTCTAAACACCCCCAAATTATTCTGACCCCACTATCGATCCCCCACCCCTAGAACACTTCAGCGCCCACTGGGGGCGGTACCGCCGACTTTGGGAAACGCTGGGTTAGATAATAAAGAGTACATGACCGAGATATTTCAACAGGTGTTAGAGATAGATCAAATAGCAGGTACAAACGTAGAAAAATGACAGTCTGAAATGCGCAAGACTTCTAAACGATCTGTTAAGATATATCTTCCGCAAATAAAACAAATCATTCGGACCGATATTTGTCACGTGCAGCAGGTGAGTTCAACACCTTTCTAATAGCTGCAGGTGTCAGATCTTGATAAGGAACAGGTATTGTCCTGCTCGTGAGATAATGCATCACCTTCATTTCTTTCCTCTCTCTCTCTCTCTAGTCAATAAGGCGATGTACTGAAATCGACAATTCTTAGGTGTTCAGACCAGACCACATCTGGAGACAACCGTAGGTAGGATGCGGTGATACTAAGTATATTGACGTTTAAGGAGAAAGACTCGCGTGTATTGTTCTACTTCTTCACCCTTCGCCTCTAGGGAAGCATAAGTCCGCAACCAAAGCCACCGATGCCCTCCTATCCAAGGCCATCATTTCCAGATCTCCTCACTCTCCATTTTCTTGCATGTCGTCTCCAACTCCCGTCTCCAGGTGATTCTGGATCTTCCTCTACTTCTATTGCCCTGGGGTTCCATCAGAGAGTCTGTCTTGTGATGCTGTTAGGGGGTTTCCTCAGTGTGTGTCCTATCCATCGCCTTCTTCTGCTCATTATCTCTTGTTCCACCTGTCGTTGTCCTGTTCTATCCCAGAGTTCTCTGTTTGTAGCCCTGTCATACCATCACAGATGGAGTATACTGCGTAGGCATCTATTGATGAATGTCTGCAACTTTTGGTGTTCCCCTTAGTTGTTCTCAATGTATCCGCTCCATATAAAAGGACAGCCTTGACATTTGAGTTAAATATTATTATCTCACTTTTATTCCTGATCATTCTTGAACTCCATATGTTCTTCAGAATGGCAAAGGCTGATCTTCCCTTTTGTATTCTAACCCTAATATCTTCATCTGAGCCACCTTGAATTTTGATAACACTTCCCAGATATGTAAATGTGTCCCCTTCCTTTAAGGGTGATCCTCTCAGTACGATCGGGTCTCTGGAATTAGCATTTAATCTCATGATCTTTGTTTTTTCCCCATGAATAGTCAGACCCAGTTGTTGTAAGACTGTTTCCAGTTTAGTTGTTTTCTCTTGCATCTGTTGTTAGCTGTGAGAGAGGAGTGCTATATCATCTGCAAAATCTAAATCATCCAACTGACTCATCATGGTCCACTGAATTAACATTTCTCCCCCTGTTGTTGATCTCATTATTCAGTCAATAGCCAGCAGGAAGAGGAAGGGTGATAAAAGGCAGCCCTGTCTCACACCTGTCTTTATTTCAAAAGGACTCTGTCAGTTTTCCTTCATGCAGTAATCTGCCCATTGTCTCCTCATACATTTTCTTTATTAGGTTGGTTAGCGCACGTGTGTATAGCATCACAAAAAGTCTGCATTGTTGTTAGCCATCTTGGAAAATGACTTCAGTCAAATTGTTTTATGAGTACTTACAGTAATTGTTTCTATGGCAACCTGTTTGATATGATACGTTTGTTAGAGCTGAAAGCAAAAACCCTTAGACACATCCTGCAGTGGTAGTTTCTATAGCAACTTGTTTAATATGATAAGTTTGTTAGAGCTATAAGCTAAACCCCTTAGTCACATCGTGCAGTGGTAGTTTATGTAGTCTTTAATGCAATAACCTACCAACTAGCGCCACTACTTAGACATCCAAACATCTCACTGACAGTTAAACAATAGTTGATTAATATCATCTTCATACCCACTCTATGTTACCAAAGCCAAACATGGACAATGAATAAGGAAGACACATGCACAGAAAATAGCAACATGCGAAATGAGATGTCCCGCAAAGTCACCAACAACACAAGAATCGACAGAGTTACGAATACCAGCATCTGAGAAAAGGTTGGAACAAGACCGTGCTTGAATTATATAACGAAACAGAGAATGAAGTGGTTTGGCCACTTAGTAAGAATGCGAACAGACCAAACTGCCTATGAAGCTTTCCACAACAAAATATCAGGAAGGACGGCGAGAGGAAGACCGAGGAAAAGATGGATAAAAACGTAGTTTAATCCTGCCAGGGACTAAAAAACCATCACACAAGTCACCAGAGAAGCGCAAGACAAATACATAAAACCACGACACTTGACTAACAACCCGGTAACAGTGTGCTGACAAAAGTTGAATTCTGCCAGGGGACTAAGTAAACCATCACACAAGTCACCAGAGAAGCGCAAGACAAATACATAAAACCACGACACTTGGCTAACAACCCGGTAACAGTGTGCTAACAAAAGAATACTGCCTGTGTAGAACCGCTTTTAGGGCGGTAAAATAGGTGTAGAAAAGGGGGGAACATGAGTATGAGGAATGTAACGACCGCATTGCTAGTGCAGTCATCACGAATGTGTTCATGTTAGCATTTTTTTCCTTTACTCTCCAAAAGAAAAAACTTCTTGGCCTTACCGGGGATTGTACCGAGATCTTCCAAATGGGAGCCCGGACTCTACTCCATTCGATCAGACGTTCGTCAGTTTAGTGAAATGAAAATCGTGGCATATCCTAAAGGACGTAGCCATCAACCACAGGAAAATGAGTCGTTTATTTTTCTAGGCACCACTTATACGTTCAGTAGTTTGCCATTGCTTTCTGAACGATGAGGCCTATTTTTACCTTTTGGAAAAATCCCACGGAAACACATTTGCTTCCAAACTTGCGCGTGGGGTTTGAACCAGGTACACTTGAGTTCATGATCAAGCTCACTACCGCTTGAGTTGCAGACGCTCACAGTCAGTTTAGTAACTTGTCTAATATGATATGTTTGTTAGAGTTATAAGCAGCAACCCTTAATCACATCCTGCAGGGGTAGTTAGTCACATCCTGCAGGGGTAGTTAGTCACATCCTGGAGGTGTAGTTAGTCACATCCTGCAGGGGTAGTTAGTCACATCCTGCAGGGGTAGTTAGTCACATCGTGCAATGGTAGTTTCCATAGCAACTTGTCTAATACGATCAGATTGTTAGATTTATAAGCAGCATCTCTTAATCACCTTTCACCACGTGTTTCAACTTGCAGCAACATCATATTCTACACCCACCCACCTACGCCAATCACCGACCACTGTACCCAATCAGTTTCACGTCTGGATATATCTATTTGATATCGATTCCAGAGAGTAAAGTGCATCCCGCGCACATAATACAGGACTTGAGCGTTGGCAGACACACAAACAGACAGTCATTTAGTGTTTCTTTATTTGTTTGTTTGTGTGATTGATTGATTAATTGATTGATAGGACCATTATCATTGTACTTCGATGAGTAACCATGTCTGCACCGATCTCCTTCTTACATAGGAAGATCTCAGCTACAGTGCACGAACTCCGTAGCAACGACGAGGATCTCCGATGTAATTTTGAAGATGGTGAAGATATTTTTGTAAGACTTTTATTTGTAATAATTTGTTTGTTTGTTTGTGTTTGTTTGTATCAATAAAATAATTATTTCTAATTTGTGGAATTTAAGCCGAGTAAGTGAGTACGTTGCTCTACACTACACACCTACGATATGTAGGACATGCACATCCAAAGAGGTGTATGCAAATTACCCAACAGGACACAAATTTGTACAGACTGGTAACTAAGATTTTTTTACAGAAAACCACACTTGAAAGTATCACATTTGTAGTTATACTGTAGTATGGTATCACATCTGGAGTTATACTGTAGTATGGTATCAGATCTGTAGTTATACTGTAGTATGGTATCACATATGGAGTTATACTGTAGTATGGTATCACATCTGTAGTTATACTGTAGCATGGTATCACATCTGAAGTTATACTGTAGTATGGTATCACATCTGGAGTTATACTGTAGTATGGTATCACATCTGTAGTTATACTGTAGCATGGTATCAGATCTGGAGTTATACTGTAGCATGTTATCAGATCTGATTGGTTATAGGAGGCTGTCAGAGCTGACTCATTCCAATTATCTATGATAAATAGAGGGATAGAGTTGGATGGACACAGGCAGACAACGGATGGAGAGACAGGCAGATGGATAGACAGACATATATATAGATTTTATTATGTTATTTTTTTTATATTTGTGATATTTTTCTTATGTTCTTGGAAATTGATTATTTTTTACTGAACTGACGTCACACATCACTCCGGGCAGACCCATAGATGCTCATTACCCCCTCCCTCGCATCCTTTCTGTCCCCCACAGATGTCGAAAAATGTCATACTGGCGATTCATGTGACTCGCTAATTAAACACAATTATGTCTCTCTCTCTCTATCTCTCTCTCCATCTCTCTATCTCTTTCTCTCTGCCCCTCAAGCATCCAGCTCTACTTGTACACCAAGTAATTCCTAACTTCTTGAATCGCTAGATTGATTCAGCGTCAAGTTTAGTGTCCTCATCCAGCAGTAAGTCGCAAAGAGACCGAAGAACATCCTCCTATCCACCCTAAACTCCCCAAAAAATCGATGCTTTCGAGACAAGCATGTCCGTTCTCTCGTTGCTGTGAACACCTGCATGACCAGGACAGTAGATCATCGTGATTCTCTGGAGGTTGGAAATCGCTATAGACGACATCCACTCATACCGCAACCTATCAACTCACAAACTCACTGATGCATTAATTTCACACATCAGGCACTCACTAAACCAGACGGATGAACTATCCACTCACACTAGGTCATATTCTAGCTCACTCAATCATACACTCATTCTGGACCTTATCCACTCACTCACTAACTAATGTACTCAATGGGAGAAGTTTAGAGGAAGACCTAGAAGACGATGGGTGCTAGATGGCATTGACGATCTAAGAATGAATGATGCTGACACTGATCATCTTGCACAGAATAGAATGTTTTTCAAGGCTACTGTCATGAGAACCAAGTTCTGGAAGGGACAAGCAACTCGATGATATTGATGAACGCAAGAAGAAGAAGATTAAACCCACTAAATCATTTTCTCTCCCACTTTCTCATTCAAACACTCTCATAATACTCACTCACCAACTGACTCTCATATTAATTCCCTCACTCACCAACTGATTCTCATATATTAATTACACACTCACCCCCCAACCCAATAACAACCATGTATTCACACACACACCTATCCACTCACTCACTAAGCAATCTATTCCCTCAACCATCAATCCACTCACTAATTGACGCAGGAACTCACATACCCACTCACCCATCAACCACTCACTCACTCACCACCTCCCTAACTCATATATTCACCCACCCAGACATAGAACTCACAAGTAAATGAGTCTTGCACGCTCCAGGTAAAGTTGTTTGTAACATACAACAAGGTTACACTAAAGTTACATATTCGTAACAAAATCATGTCTGCAAACATGTCTTCCTTCTCCTTCGTCTGCTTAAGTCGTTACACTCTACGTGTCTCATTATACCGTTTTGCTGGCACGTGTTGGCGCCTGATTCTCACAAACATCTGACGTGTACATCCAAAGATACTAACTCTTCCTTGTTTGTGTTGCTAAATGGGGCTGGGGTACAGAATTGGAGGAGGGATGCACTGAAGAAGATTGATAAGGAAAGAAGTAGTAGAATGGCTTGAACAGATCTGACAGATACAGGTTAAGGAGTAGAAAAAAGAGTGTAAAAGTTGGGACTATGAGTGGATAGGAAGTTAGTAAGAGAATAGTGGAGATGGATAAGAGAGAGGTGTTTAGTGAGAGACAGTAATGAGATGATAGGAAGGTTTATAGCAATGGAGGATTAGAAGGTTGTTAGTGAGAGAGCAGTAATGAATGATAGAAGTTATGAGATAAGAGATAAGAGGTTGTTTGAAGCAGTAAGGGAGAAGAGTCTAAAACATAAGGGTCGAGATATGGAGATGGATAGAGAGGTGTTAGTGAAGAGCAGTAATGGAGATGATTAAGAAGGTGTTTAGGAGAGCAGTAATGGAGATGGATAAGAGAAGAGGTGTTTAGTGAGAGAGCAGTAATGGAGATGGATTACAGAAGGTTGTCTAGTGAGAGAAGCAGTAATGGAGATGGATAAGAGAAAGGTGTTAGTGAGAGAGCAGTAATGGAGGATTGGATAAGAGAAGAGTGATAGGTGTTAGTGAGAGAGCATAATGGAGATGGATAAGAGAAGAGGTGTTTAGGAGAGAGCAGTAAGAGAATGGAGATGATTAACAAGTTGTTTAGTGAGAGAGCAGTAATGGAGATGGATAAGAGAAGAGGTGTTTAGTGAGAGAGCATAATGGAGATGGATAAGAGAAGAGTTGTTTAGTGAGAGAGCAGTAATGGAGATGGATAAGAGAAGAGTGTTTAGTGAGAGAGCAGTAATGAGATGGATAAGAGAAGAGTGTTTAGTGAGAGAGCAGTAATGGAGATGGACAAGAGAAGAGGTGTTTAGTGAGAGAGCAATAACGGAGATGGACAAGAGAAGAGTTGTTTAGTGAGAGAGCAGTAATGGAAAGAGTGTTTAAAGCAGATGGGTGTAGAGAGGTGTTTAGTGAAGCAATAATGGAGATGGATAGAGAGTGTTGTTTAGTGAGAGGCAAAAGAAGATGGAAAGAGAAGGTGTTTAGTGAGAGAGCAATAAGGAGATGGACAGAGAAGAGTGTTTAGGAGAGAGTTTAATGGGATGGATAGAGAAGGTTGTTTAGTGAGAGAGTAAGGAGATGAAAGAGAAGAGTTGTTTAGTGAGAGAGCAGTAATGGCATATTAAGAGGGGTTGTTTATGAACAATAATGATATTGACTAAATAACTTTGACAAAGAGAAATAAAATGGTTAAAGTTAGAGTCGTACAAACAAAAATATTTTTAATATTTCGTTGAAAACATGCTTTGAACCAACATATTAAAGATATGTTCTGTTTGTTCTGTTTGTTTGTTCTGTTTGTTTGTTTATTCTGTTTGTTTGTTTTGTTTTGTTTGATAGATGAGAAATTAATACTCTTTAAACTGGCACGGCTCTTTCAATCTCTTCATCGACGATCTTCGGCGATCTTCGGCGATCTTCGGCGATCTTCGGCGATCTTCGCGATCTTCTGGGTATGAGCTTAACTTACTTCTCTTCTTATGTTTCTTTCCAACATTGACTTCTTTATAGAAGTGTTTGGGGAGGGAGGGGGCGTAGTGATCTTGTTTGTGCTTGTTTTAAAGCACATTGCAAGCTGATATTCATTTTCGTAAGACTGTTCTTGATGCCGTCGCTCCATCTTTGCGTGGTCTTCCTCTTGCTTTGTACTTATTATACTTTTTCTGTGTGGCTCTCTGTGGAAGGCGATACCAGGGCATTCTTGTCAGGTGTTCAAATCATTTAATCTGGTGTTCTTTTATGAATTGCATGACTGGTTTCACATCCAGACTTCATCTGATTTTTTCATTTCTAATTTTGTCTCTTATTGTCACACATGCAGCTCTTCTAATGCACCTCATCTCTGTCGTTATGATTTTCCGCTCACGACTGGGGACCACAAATTACTGAGCAGTCGGCTTCAGGTCTGTCTGGTTTTCCCATCACGTAGTTTTCAGGTCGACTTGGTGTAGCTTTTCAGCTCATCCAGGAGAGGAGAGTCTTGTAAACATGCTCCAGTGTCTGTTCCGCATGTGGACACTGGGAGAGAAATGTTTGACTTATTCCTAACATAGTCTATGTGAGAACCAGTCGTGCCATGCTTTAACTAGACTAGCATGTGATGTCTTAACTTAGAGTCAGTTCTACAATGTCTTTAGTAAGCGTAACAATTTCTGTCTTCACGTGTGTCTTGCAGGACATGCTCCCGTGTCTACTCCGCCTGTTGACACTGTCAGTGACCTGGTTGACATATTCCTAGTATGTGTAAGTGTCTGTTGAATCTGCAGTGTCAGGTTTGTATGCAAAATATAATGACCTGGCCTATTCTGCTTATGTTTTTGTGGAGTCTACTCCATAATCATATCCAGTGTTTGTCTTCCAGTCTACTTCAGATTTTCTCTGAATGTGGATTTTAACGTCTTGAAAAGATAGTAGTTGGTAAATGTGTTTTTTGGCACTAAGTTCTTTAGCAAATAGTCGAGAAAGTACATTCTCTGTTCTGACTAGAATAACAATTGATGGCTAAATATGAAAACTCAAACAGAAAACAAAATAGAAACATCATACTAAGATCATGTATACAAATAGAGACCACCAAGGCTAAGATTAAAACAAGATGACATAGATGACTTGAGCCTGACAGCAACAACGTCAATATATTCTTAACTATATTATGTTATTAGAAGTCCAAACCTGGATGCTGACATCAAATGATAGAAGAAAACTGGTCACGACAGAGATGACGTGTACACGCAGAATGTTGGGTGTAACAAGAAGAGACTGGTTTAGAAATGAAGACATCAGGAAAAAGGTGGGTACAACATCATTACTAGACTTCATCAAGAAGTAACAAATTAAATCGTTCGGCCACGTAAGCAGATTACAAACAGACAGTCCGCCTTAACCCTTTAGCTGCTAAGGACGTATATATACATTTTTCCCATTTACTTCTAAAGACGCATTAACATGTCTGTTATTATCTCTCCTCTTTGGGCTAAAGACGTGTTAACACGTTATACATTGCTACTGTCACTGCTATATGCGTACATTCACGTTTGTAACCTAGAAACAAAGAGTAGCTATTTTTAGCTCAGCCTTCAGAAAGTATGTAGCAGCGAAAGAGATAAATGCTACTCCGATACGGTGAAAACAAAATAAAATGCCGTCTACGCAAAAGGGTGGATCTCAGAGATAACAGAGGTGACAAACAACACTGTTTATAAAGCGCACACAAAGGACCGTTCTAGAAATCTCTTCTTATCCTGACAATGTGAGGGAAAACAGGATACGAGAAAAGACAAAATGATGAAGACAGATTCTTATCTGATATTAACTATACACATTTGGGTAGAAGCTAACACTTTATTATAACTTCGTTCTTTCCAATCATCACTGGTACGCTCTCATTTCTTCAATCAGTGAGCGTATAGTCGACAAAGTGCATTCTCATTGCTTCGAATAAAGAGAAAATGGTCGATAATGTATATTCTCATTAACTCGAAGAGCAAACAGTTGACAAACTATATTCTCGTCACCTTGAATATAGAACACAAAGGCAAGGTACACTCAATGACTTGAATGTCGAGCAAATAGTCGACAAAGTACATTCTCATTGACTCGAATATCTAGCAAATAGTCGACAAAGTACATTCTCATTGACTCGAATATCTAGCAAATAGTCGACAAAGTACATTCTCATTGACTCGAATATCTAGCAAATAGTCGACAAAGTACATTCTCATTGACTCGAATATCTAGCAAATAGTCGATAAAGTACATTCTCATTGACTCGAATATCTAGCAAATAGTCGACAAAGTACATTCTCATTGACTCGAATATCTAGCAAATAGTCGACAAAGTACATTCTCATTGACTCGAATATCTAGCAAATAGTCGACAAAGTACATTCTCATTGACTCGAATATCTAGCAATTAGTCGACAAAGTACATTCTCATTGACTCTAATATCTAGCAATTAGTCGACAAAGTACATTCTCATTGACTCGAATAGCTAGCAAATAGTCGACAAAGTACATTCTCGTTGACTCGAATATCTAGCAAATAGTCGACAAAGTACATTCTCATTGACTCGAATATCTAGCAAATAGTCGATAAAGTACATTCTCATTGACTCGAATAGCTAGCAAATAGTCGACAAAGTACATTCTCATTGACTCGAATATTGAGACAAATAGTCAAGAAAGTACTAATGCCAGTAACTTGTACTTAAATAGACTTCCTTAACGGAAACATAAAGACAGTCTGGGAATACATAGATCTTCTCTACTATACTCAGCTGTCTCTGCGCATTTGAGGTAATGTGCTCGCCTCTAGCTCTAAAAGTACTCGGTTCATTCCGTGTAGCATTATTGTGAAGTGAATATGTTAACGAATGTAAGAAAAATATTTTAATACATTTTAAGACCCGTTGTAGAGGGAAAAGGGGGTGTTCCTTGCCTTGTGGATAAACCGCTTGCCTTGCTTTCGGAAAGTTAAAGGTCGAAATCAGGACCGCGTCGTTCTGCATTTTTTTCGGAGATCCCTGTGAGCTTTGCTGAAGATACGGAGTTAGTGCTTTAAGCAATAATCTCTGAAGGTAGCATGATTGTTCTATTAAGATTAACCAAGTCATAAGGGAGAAACCAGGTACAATAAGATTAATTCTTCGCTTTTAAACTTTTTAATCCCCGTGATTTCTCCTTGATTAGTGCGATTGCTTCGTAGACGCGCGTTCCCATGTTAGGATATCCGGTTGAAGTCAACATTTTTCCGATCCTACCAACTCTCAGCTCGACCCAGCCTCAGTTGGGTACCAGATAAACATTGAGAAGTACAAGCGGCCGACGAGATGGTGATCACGTCCTGCTTTTGTAGTGCTGTTGGTAAGAGAAAAATACCATCCTAACACCGTTCAGAAAGCAATGGTTAACTATTGAGCGTATAAATGGTACCTAGAAAATCTACGACTCGTTTAGTGTTGTTGATGGCTACGTCCTGTACAAAGGATATGCCACCATTTTCATGTTTTCAACACCGTGTTCCCCTATATACCATATAGTGTAAAAATTAAACCGTTAGTGGTCTACTTTTTCAATTTACTTCATGCAGTTTTATTAGTGATCACACATAATAACGTTGACGTTTTGAACAAACGATCTTTATCAAGGGTAGAAGAAAACAAATAATTGATAACATAATGAGGAAAAAATATAAGTGTAATTGTTACAAATATATTTCTGCCCCCTTTTCCCTCTTTCCAGAGGTGTCGCCCTTATAACCAGGTGCATGCATCTGTAGAGCTTCAAATCAGTTTGTCTCTCGGTCTGTTCGATAATTAAATGAGTTATTCAAGTGCGAACGATCTAGTTGCGCAATATCGATCACCCTATTGATTGGTGATTTATTCACCTGCCATGTCGTGTTGTCTCAACGAAATGGGCTAAACACAACACTCGTTTACCACAATCTTATTACACAGCCGAATCTGAGGGGGTGGCGAGAGAAACCAGTAATATGAATCTGAGGGGGTGGCGAGAGAAACCAGTAATATGAATCTGAGGGGGTGGTGAGAGAAGCCAGTAATGTGAATCTGAGGGGGTGGTGAGAGAAGCCAGTAATGTGAATCTGAGGGGGTGGTGAGAGAAGCCAGTAATGTGAATCTGAGGGGGTGGTGAGAGAAGCCAGTAATGTGAATCTGAGGGGGTGGTGAGAGAAACCAGTAATGTGAATCTGAGGGGGTGGTGAGAGAAACCAGTAATGTGAATATGAGGGGGTGGTGAGAGAAACCAGTAATGTGAATATGAGGGGGTGGTGAGAGAAACCAGTAATGTGAATATGAGGGGGTGGTGAGAGAAACCAGTAATGTGAATATGAGGGGGTGGTGAGAGAAACCAGTAATGTGAATATGAGGGGGTGGTGAGAGAAACCAGTAATGTGAATATGAGGGGGTGGTGAGAGAATCCAGTAATGTGAATATGAGGGGGTGGTGAGAGAAACCAGTAATGTGAATAAAAATTGTGTTCAACATCATTCTAATTCATGATCTGGTTTTTTTTCAATTATCTTCGAATTAATCAATTTCTCGCTTAGCGACACAGAGAAGAAGGAAACAAAATTGAATAGAATTAATTCTACAGAAAAGAAGGAAATATGTATAAAGCTTTTAAACAGAATTAACTACACGCAATAATTCTATAACATCAGTATCTTTTGCAACAACATCTTCTACACATCAGTTTTGTGCAATATTCTCGGCAGCTGGCGTGCAAATTTCTGCGGAGAAGGACCGAGTCATATAGGGTAAAACCCGGTGCAATGAAGTTAATCCTTCGTCTTAAGACATTTAGGCCACAATATCTCCTACAACAATATCTACAACAACATCAACATCTTCTACAACAATATCTTCAACAATATCTTCTACAACAATATCTTCAACAACATCTTCTACAACAATATCTACAACAATATCTTCTACAACAATATCTTCAACAATATCTTCTACAGCAATATCTACATCAACATCTTCTACAACAATATCTACATCAATATCTTCTACAACAATATCTACAACAACATCAACATCTTCTACAACAATATCTACATCAACATCAACATCTTCTACAACAATATCTACAACAACATCAGCATCTTCTACAACAATATCTACAACAACATCAACATCTTCTACAACATTATCTACAACAACATCCACAACATCTACAACAATATCTACAACAACATCAACATCATCTACAACAATATCTACAACAACATCCACATCTTCTACAACAATATCTACAACAACATCAACATCTTCTACAACAATATCTACAACAACATCCACATCATCTACAACATTATCTACAAGAACATCAACATCTTCTACAACAATATCTACCACAACATCAACATCTTCGACAACAATAGCTACAACAACATCAACATCTTCTACAACAATATCTACAACAACATCCACATCTTCTACAACAATATCTACAACAACATCCACATCATCTACAACAATATATACAAGAACATCAACATCTTCTACAACAATATCTACCACAACATCAACATCTTCGACAACAATAGCTACAACAACATCAACATCTACAACAATATCTACAACAACATCCACATCATCTACAACAATATCTACAACCTCTTCAACATCTTCTACAACAATATCTACAACAACATCAACATATGCTACAATAACAACAGATTCTGAATTAGCAAATCCGCTTACAGCAGTACACACAACGTACCGAGGCCCCATGGCAGCTGTGATTATCACTGTAACCTATCTTATTCTCCTTAATCAGAATTCATTTTTATTAAATGTGTTCCAAAATATTATGATTCAGTTTTCCCCAAGCATAATATTTTTATATTTACTTGTCAGGATTGATTCTTTTCATTTCTATTATTGATCAATATAGCAAAATGCCGTCAACGAAAAATATGAACCTCAGAAATAACAGCAAGTGTTAAAACACTATTTATAAAGCGTAAACAAAGCCGTTCTATCAATATATTCTTATAATGATGATGTGAGCAAAACGATTAGAAAAGAAAGGAAAAAATAAGACAACATTCCTTCCTACACACACTCATTCTTTCCTTCTCTCACACAACACTCAATCTTTCCTTCTTCACAAAACATCACTCATCTTTCCTTCTCTCACACCAACACTCAATCTTTCCTTCTCTCACAACAGCATCACTCATTCTTTCCTTCTCTCACAACAGCATCACTCATTCTTTCCTTCTCTCACAACATCACTCATTCTTTCCTTCTCTCACAACATCACTCATTCTTTCCTTCTCTCACACCATCACTCATTCTTTCCTTCTCTCACACCATCACTCATTCTTTCCTTCTCTCACAACATCACTCATTCTTTCCTTCTCTCACAACATCACTCATTCTTTCCTTCTCTCACAACATCACTCATTCTTTCCTTCTCTCACAACATCACTCATTCTTTCCTTCTCTCACACCATCACTCATTCTTTCCTTCTCTCACACCATCACTCATTCTTTCCTTCTCTCACAACATCACTCATTCTTTCCTTCTCTCACAACATCACTCATTCTTTCCTTCTCTCACAACATCACTCATTCTTTCCTTCTCTCACAACATCACTCATTCTTTCCTTCTCTCACAACATCACTCATTCTTTCCTTCTCTCACAACAACACTCATTCTTTCCTTCTCTCACAACAACATCACTCATTCTTTCCTTCTCTCACACCATCACTCATTCTTTCCTTCTCTCACAACATCACTCATTCTTTCCTTCTCTCACAACAACATCACTCATTCTTTCCTTCTCTCACACAACATCACTCATTCTTTCCTTCTCTCACAACATCACTCATTCTTTCCTTCTCTCACACCAACATCACTCATTCTTTCCTTCTCTCACAACATCACTCATTCTTTCCTTCTCTCACAACATCCTCATTCTTTCCTTCTCTCACATCATCACTTCATTCTTTCCATTCTCTCACAACAGCATCACTCATTCTTTCCTTCTCTCACAACATCACTCATTCTTTCCTTCTCTCACAACATCACTCATTCTTTCCTTCTCTCACAACACAATTCATTCTTTCCTTCTCTCACAACATCACTCATTCTTTCCTTCTCTCACAACAGCATCACTCATTCTTTCCTTCTCTCACAACAGCATCACTCATTCTTTCCTTCTCTCACAACATCACTCATTCTTTCCTTCTCTCACAACATCACTCATTCTTTCCTTCTCTCACACCATCACTCATTCTTTCCTTCTCTCACACCATCACTCATTCTTTCCTTCTCTCACAACATCACTCATTCTTTCCTTCTCTCACAACATCACTCATTCTTTCCTTCTCTCACAACATCACTCATTCTTTCCTTCTCTCACAACATCACTCATTCTTTCCTTCTCTCACAACATCACTCATTCTTTCCTTCTCTCACAACAACACTCATTCTTTCCTTCTCTCACAACAACATCACTCATTCTTTCCTTCTCTCACACCATCACTCATTCTTTCCTTCTCTCACAACATCACTCATTCTTTCCTTCTCTCACAACAACATCACTCATTCTTTCCTTCTCTCACACCAACATCACTCATTCTTTCCTTCTCTCACACCAACATCACTCATTCTTTCCTTCTCTCACACCAACATCACTCATTCTTTCCTTCTCTCACAACATCACTCATTCTTTCCTTCTCTCACAACATCACTCATTCTTTCCTTCTCTCACATCATCACTCATTCTTTCCTTCTCTCACAACATCACTCATTCTTTCCTTCTCTCACAACAGCATCACTCATTCTTTCCTTCTCTCACAACATCACTCATTCTTTCCTTCTCTCACAACATCACTCATTCTTTCCTTCTCTCACAACATCACTCATTCTTTCCTTCTCTCACAACACAATTCATTCTTTCCTTCTCTCACAACATCACTCATTCTTTCCTTCTCTCACAACAGCATCACTCATTCTTTCCTTCTCTCACAACATCACTCATTCTTTCCTTCTCTCACAACATCACTCATTCTTTCCTTCTCTCACAACATCACTCATTCTTTCCTTCTCTCACAACACAATTCATTCTTTCCTTCTCTCACAACATCACTCATTCTTTCCTTCTCTCACAACACAATTCATTCTTTCCTTCTCTCACAACACAATTCATTCTTTCCTTCTCTCACAACACAATTCATTCTTTCCTTCTCTCACAACATCACTCATTCTTTCCTTCTCTCACAACATCACTCATTCTTTCCTTCTCTCACAACAGCATCACTCATTCTTTCCTTCTCTCACAACATCACTCATTCTTTCCTTCTCTCACAACATCACTCATTCTTTCCTTCTCTCACAACATCACTCATTCTTTCCTTCTCTCACAACACAATTCATTCTTTCCTTCTCTCACAACAGCACTCATTCTTTCCTTCTCTCACAACACAATTCATTCTTTCCTTCTCTCACAACACAATTCATTCTTTCCTTCTCTCACAACACAATTCATTCTTTCCTTCTCTCACAACATCACTCATTCTTTCCTTCTCTCACAACACAATTCATTCTTTCCTTCTCTCACAACACAATTCATTCTTTCCTTCTCTCACAACACAATTCATTCTTTCCTTCTCT
Organism: Arion vulgaris; assembly: GCA_020796225.1. Classification (NCBI taxonomy): domain Eukaryota; kingdom Metazoa; phylum Mollusca; class Gastropoda; order Stylommatophora; family Arionidae; genus Arion; species Arion vulgaris. The sequence continues at coordinate 7,223,477 of CM036772.1, read as the reverse complement.
CACAACATCACTCATTCTTTCCTTCTCTCACAACATCACTCATTCTTTCCTTCTCTCACAACACAATTCATTCTTTCCTTCTCTCACAACATCACTCATTCTTTCCTTCTCTCACAACATCACTCATTCTTTCCTTCTCTCACAACATCACTCATTCTTTCCTTCTCTCACAACATCACTCATTCTTTCCTTCTCTCACAACATCACTCATTCTTTCCTTCTCTCACAACATCACTCATTCTTTCCTTCTCTCACAACATCACTCATTCTTTCCTTCTCTCACAACAACATCACTCATTCTTTCCTTCTCTCATCTAATGTCAATGGCGCTGTGTTGAAGATTATACTATTTGTGTCTACATGCTGTTACTAAGTGCAGTTCTAGAATTAAACATTCTTCTCTCGGATGGTATTAAACAGAGGAAAAATCACAACATGGGACAGTAGGAGAAAGTGATAAATATAATAGAGAAACTGCAACGTGGGAGAGACAGTAGGAGAAAGTGATAAATAAGGAGAGAAATGACAACGTGAGAGAGAGAGACAGAAGGAGAAAGTGATAAATAGAATAGAGAAATGACAACGTGAGAGAGAGACAGAAGGAGAAAGTGATAAATAGAATAGAGAAATGACAACGTGAGAGAGAGACAGAAGGAGAAAGTGATAAATAGAATAGAGAAATGACAACGTGAGAGAGAGAGACAGAAGGAGAAAGTGATAAATAGAATACAGAAATGACAACGTGAGAGAGAGACAGTAGGAGAAAGTGATAAATAAGGAGAGAAATGACAACGTGAGAGAGAGACAGAAGGAGAAAGTGATAAATAGAATAGAGAAATGACAACGTGAGAGAGAGACAGAAGGAGAAAGTGATAAATAGAATAGAGAAATGACAACGTGAGAGAGAGAAGTAGAAAGTGATAAATAGAATAGAGAAATGACAACGTGAGAGAGAGAGACAGAAGGAGAGAGTGATAAATAGAATAGAGAAATGACAACGTGAGAGAGAGAGACAGAAGGAGAGAGTGATAAATAGAATAGAGAAATGACAACGTGAGAGAGAGACAGTAGGAGAAAGTGATAAATAGAATAGAGAAATGACAACGTGAGAGAGAGACAGAAGGAGAAAGTTATAAATAGAATAGAGAAATGACAACGTGAGAGAGAGAGACAGAAGGAGAGAGTGATAAATAGAATAGAGAAATGACAATGTGAGAGAGAGACAGAAGGAGAAAGTGATAAATAGAATAGAGAAATGACAACGTGAGAGAGAGAGACAGAAGGAGAAAGTGATAAATAGAATAGAGAAATGACAACGTGAGAGAGAGACAGAATGAGAAAGTATAAATAGAATAGAGAAATGACAACGTGAGAGAGAGAGACAGAAGGAGAAAGTGATAAATAGAATAGAGAAATTACAACGTGAGAGAGAGACAGAAGGAGAAAGTGATAAATAGAATAGAGAAATGACAACGTGAGAGAGAGACAGAAGGAGAAAGTGATAAATAGAATAGAGAAATGACAACGTGAGAGAGAGACAGAAGGAGAAAGTGATAAATAGAATAGAGAAATGACAACGTGAGAGAGAGACAGAAGGAGAAAGTGATAAATAGAATAGAGAAATGACAACGTGAGAGAGATGTTATAGAAAAGTCATAGCAGTCTGCAGACTCATAGAGGCGCAGTTTACATAAGCAGATGTCGAAAGGAATGACCAGTTTCCGCTGTACCGCTGACAAAACACAGCCCTCAGTCTGAACTTCTGGGTCCTAAATCTAGTTCAGATGCATTTAACTGTAGTAAATATACACTACAAATGTATGTAGGACTACGTATGTGTTCTCACCAAACGGGAGGTTTCTGTGTCCTAAATTAATGTATCACTATCCAACAGGAGGTTTCTGTGTCCTAAATTAATGTATCACTATCCAACAGCAGGTTTCTGTGTCCTAAATTAATGTATCACTATCCAACAGGAGGTTTCTGTGTCCTAAATTAATGTATCACTATCCAACAGGTGGTTTATGTGTCCTAAATTAATGTATCACTATCCAACAGGAGGTTTCTTGTCCTAAATTAATGTATCACTATCCAACAGGAGGTTTCTGTGTCCTAAATTAATGTATCACTATCCAACAGGAGGTTTCTTGTCCTAAATTAATGTATCACTATCTAACAGCAGGTTTCTGTGTCCTAAATTAATGTATCACTATCCAACAGGAGGTTTATGTGTCCTAAATTAATGTATCACTATCCAACAGGAGGTTTCTGTGTCCTAAATTAATGTATCACTATCCAACAGGTGGTTTATGTGTCCTAAATTAATGTATCACTATCCAACAGGAGGTTTCTGTGTCCTAAATTAATGTATCACTATCCAACAGGAGGTTTATGTGTCCTAAATTAATGTATCACTATCCAAAAGGAGGTTTCTGTGTCCTAAATTAATGTGTCACTATCTAACAGCAGGTTTCTGTGTCCTAAATTAATGTGTCACTATCCAACAGCAGGTTTCTTGTCCTAAATTAATGTGTCACTATCCAACAGGAGGTTTATGTGTCCTAAATTAATGTATCACTATCCAACAGGAGGTTTCTTGTCCTAAATTAATGTGTCACTATCCAACAGGAGGTTTATGTGTCCTAAATTAATGTGTCATTATCCAACAGGAGGTTTATGTGTCCTAAATTAATGTGTCATTATCCAACAGGAGGTTTCTTGTCCTAAATTAATGTATCACTATCCAACAGGAGGTTTCTGTGTCCTAAATTAATGTGTCACTATCCAAAAGGAGGTTTATGTGTCCTAAATTAATGTGTCATTATCCAACAGGAGGTTTATGTGTCCTAAATTAATGTGTCATTATCCAACAGGAGGTTTCTTGTCCTAAATTAATGTATCACTATCCAACAGGAGGTTTATGTGTCCTAAATTAATGTATCACTATCCAACAGGAGGTTCTTGTCCTAAATTAATGTATCACTATCCAACAGGAGGTTTCTTGTCCTAAATTAATGTGTCACTATCCAACAGGAGGTTTATGTGTCCTAAATTAATGTATCACTATCCAACAGGAGGTTTCTTGTCCTAAATTAATGTGTCACTATCCAACAGGAGGTTTATGTGTCCTAAATTAATGTATCACTATCCAACAGGAGGTTTATGTGTCCTAAATTAATGTATCACTATCCAACAGGAGGTTTATGTGTCCTAAATTAATGTATCACTATCCAACTGGAGGTCTCTTTGGCCTAAATTGCACTGCCCCTGTCAGCAAGAGATCTCTACATTATAAATTGCACTGCCCCTCCATCAGGAGATCTCTACATTATAAATTGCACTGCCCTTCCATCAGGAGATCTCTACATTATAAATTGCACTGCCCTTCCATCAGGAGATCTCTACATTATAAATTGACGTGACCCGTCCAACAGGAGATCTCTTCGTCATAGATGTTCGAGTTTCACCCACTAGGAGCTCTATAAATTTCTTTGCTCAGCGCTGATCATCTGCAAAAAAACAGCTCAATGATTTATTCTTGACTCCTAGGTAATTCTTTAAATATATATTATGAAGGACATCGGTGAGAAAACAGATCTGTTACCTGACACCAGATGTAATAGGAAACCAAAATGTCATCCATTCTATTGCTCTTACTGTACTCAGATTCAATACAAATTTGTAATTCACTTTTAAACAAACAAAAAAATGTGCCGATTTGATAGTACTAACCTTCTATATGGATTGCACCTCGTGGATGTCTCTGTGGCTAAGTGGTTAAGCCCTTTGTCTTGTGAGTCGAAGATCGTGGGTTCGAATCCGGACCGCGCCGTTCTGTTTACGCGTTAAATTTTTTCCAGAGACCCCTAGGATTGTTGCTGGAGCTAAGGAGTTCGTGCTTTGTGCAATACTCTCGGCAGGGGGCGTGCCAATTCTGCGGAGAGGGACTGAGTCATATGAGGTAAAACCCGGTGCAATAAAGTCAATCCTTCGGCTTTAAAACCCTTTATTGTTCCTCGTAGGTTGCTTCTTGTGTGAAATGTTTTCGGTCACAGTTTTCATATTACTAACATCCTACTTTTTGTGTAGTCTAACAATAGTAGTACCGGGTTGTTTTACAAACTAAATAACAATGACTAAAATACAAGTAATAAATAAGTTAAACTGCACAATATGATATCTTAGTTATTAACATGATCAATAATATCAGCTAATGAACCGAAAATCATAACGATAGAGACGAGGTGCCTTAGAAGAGCTGCAGGTGGAACAATAAGAGACAAAATTAGAAATGAAGAAATCAAATTATATTAGTATTAACGTATAGCACAGCCTAACTATTATCTATATATCGGTATAAACGTATAGCACTGCCTAACTATTATCTATATATCGGTATAAACGTAACCTAACATTCTATTCGGTAACTAACGCTAATATATTATATCGGTATAACTATAGCCTCCTAACTAAATTTTTTATATATGGTTAAAACTATATAACTGCTACTATTATTATATATGGTCATAAACAATAAGCACGTTGCTCAGTTATTTTCGTTTAAGTATAGCACTAACAAATTACGTATAAACTATAGCAAATTTACAAACGGAAATATGCACTGTCATTTCTGACATAATCTGGTATTAAAATGTACTGTGCGCGCCACTAACTAAATCTTACACGCTAGCCTCCTAACAAAATATCGGTATAAACGTTGACTGCTCTAAGCTTTATCGCTATCGGTATACACATAGCACCTAACTATTATTATTAATCGGTATAACTTTGTAGCGACGCTAATTATCTAAATGGTATAAACTCATGCACTGCAATCGATTTTCGGTAAAAAATAATCAACCTAACACAGAAGGTAAAATTAGTTCTAATTCAGCGCTATCGGTATAAGTTACCCGCGCTAACATATGAAATCCTAAACATAGCAGTTGCTGACTATGTCTATTTGGTATAAGTATAATGTTTATTTATTGGTTCTTCACTGCTTAATCATATATTTACTTACACCCTAACTATATTTAATCGTATACGTATACGTTAGATCAAATCGGTAGATTAAAGAGATTACTTCTTCTTTTTATCGTACACTGCTAACTTTTTATCTATGTCATGGTTTACGTTTTGTCTGTCAACTTTCTATATGGTTAAAGTGATGTATATTATCTATTTACAGGATACTGCTATACATCTAACAATCTTTATCGTATCTTCCTCTAACATTTTTTAATGTTCTGTATAACAAGACTGCTAACTGTATTTATATTCTATAAGTATAGAGCCTAACTCACTTATATTCTATTATTCTCAATATAATATATCGGTATAAAGTTCTGTCCAACTTCTTCTTATATCGGATAAAGTATGCTGCTAACTATTGTCTATATCGGTATAAAGTATAGATGCCTAACTTTTATCGGATAACGATTCACTGTAACTTATTATATATCGGTATAAACGTATAGCACTGCCTAACTATTATCTATATATTGGTGTTAAACACTATATAATACTGCTTAATTATTATATTGTTGTCATAAACAAATAAGCCGTTGTGCTGCGTTAGGTTTTGTTTAGATAGACACATAACAAATTACTGTTAAATATAGCAAATTTAGAAACGAAATATTCACTGTCATTTCGTGAGACATCAAGTCCTGGTTATGTAAAAATGTACTGTGGCGGCGCCCTAACACAACTACACAGCTGCCTCCTAAAAATATCGTTTTCGTTGACTGCTTCTTGTGTGGAAAGCTTTAGATCGCTGTCGGGTACACAATACACAAAATATTATGTTGTAATCGGTGTCACTTTGTGGACGATTAAGTTAGCAAAATTATCCTCATGCGCGTGCAGACGATTTTGGTGCAAACAAATAACCTGGACACAGAAGGTAACTTGTTCGATTCAGCGCTTCCTGGCAGTTACCGCGCGCTAAATCAGAAATCCTACCAACAGCAGTTGTCTGACGTATGTCATTGTGTGTGTGTATATGTTTCATTTATTGCTTTCCTTCACCTTAAACAATTTACTACACCCATCATATTTAATCATGCGTATACGTTAGATCAAATGGTAGATGTAGAAGAGATTCTTCTTCTTCTTTTATCGTCACACTGCTACCGGGTTTTTACTCGAGTGTCATGGTTTTCTGTTTTTGTCTTGCGCTGTTCTGGTGGCTTGGGTGATTGTTATTTTTGCTATTTGACAGGATTCTGCTATATCATCTAACAATCTTTTTCATGCTCTTCCTCTCACATTCTTTCCTAATGTTCTGTTTTACAAGACTGTATACTGTGGAGTTTGGATGCATTCTTATTAAGTGGCCGAACCACTTCATTCTTTATTTCTCAATATAATTACAGCAAGGTTCTGTTCCAACTTTCTTTCTTATGCTGATGTTGTTGACTCTTGTCTTTCCTGGTTTGTTGGTAACTTTTCGCAGGCAGCGCATTTCACGTGTAGTTATTTTTTGCGACTTTGCTTTGCTCATTGTCCATGTTTGGCGCTGGTAATAGACAGTAGATACTAAAATGCTGTTGATCATCTGTTGCTAAGCTGTCAGTGAAATTTGTGGGTGACATAACAGTGGGGCTAGCAAATAAGACATGTTTTTCTCTGTAGGATAGGACTATACAGTCACTTCTACACACACCAGAAAGATGCAGAAGCACATGTATCACGTCGGAGGGATACGTGAGATATTATTATTTGACAGTTCTCTGAATTTAAATGGGACAATATGTACGAAGGCAGTGAATGCAATTAATACAAAACTCGACAATCCAGACACTTACCTTCATCTTCGTCCCGGGTTATGCTGGGGGGAAGGGCAATGAAAGATCAGAAGTACTGGCGGGCAATGCTACGATTGAGAATAGGTCTTCTACGGACAAAAGCGAGATCATCAACGTACTAAGAGAAAACATACGCTCTGAAGATTTCAACGACGAAGATAAAGGGTATTCTCTATCTCGGTTGCGCAAGTTGTACATACCGATAAGTTCGGCATGACTGGAAAACCACGAGAGAAAACCCAGTAGATACATCAATCAACACAGAACGGGAGTTGTTAGCCTGCACACACTGAGATACATGCCTGGGAGGAGATCGAAGCAATTATGGACATGTGCGATGAAGATGATCTTCAAATGAACAATAAATGGGACAAAGTTAAGATATCGTTTATTTCAGATATTTCACTGAGACATCATTTTCAGCATGTTCATCATCATCAGGTGCCGTCCCGCCTGGCGTAGGCGATCATGGATCTCCAGAAATCTCTATCTTTGTTGTTTGCTATCAACTCAGATGTTGACGCTCTACCGTGCCATGAAGTCAGACTATACAAAATTTTCTCTCTGTCTCGTCTACCCTCGATTTTACCGGTTGTCACAACGTGTTCTAAACCTCCCCATCTTATCACATGCCTTAAAAATGATGACTGCCTCTTTCTTATATTGATGATAAGCTTTCTCTGTGACTTGATCTCGTTCACCACCTCATTAGTCATTTTTGCAGTCCATGGGATTCTCATCATTCTTCTGTAAAACCACATTTCTGTGGCCCACAGAGATTTTTCTATCTGTGTGTTCATTGTCCACGACATCGCATCCGTATGTCAGTATTGGTTCTATGTAGCACTGAATAACTCGCATCCGTATGTCAGTATTGGTTCTATGTAGCACTGAATAACTCGCATCTGTATGTCAGTATTGTTCTATGTAGCACTGAATAACTGCATTCTGACCGCAATTGACAAGGACTGTTGCAGATAATCTTCATTTTCAGGAACCAGGGAATGCTAACCCGAAACAAATGCTTTGCAGAAAACGGATGCACCAGGCCGTAAGGCACATAACATGGTGCAACGACCATTCACAATGAGATAACGGATTCTTCGGTCGTCAATCTGCCTCGGAGATATAGAACGCAGTAAGAATGTCAGACCTACCATCATGAGGGTGGCCAAAACTTACTGCGGGAAGAGGTCGGCACAAACGGGGAAGCAGAAATCATAGGAATTATATCCTACAGAACTGTTCCCAGTATGCAGACTTAAAGAGGTGGCCCAGTTACACCAGCGTCCAACACAAACTGTATGGTGTGGCTGATAATCTGAGGAAGACGGCTGTCTTTATTAGAGAATCCGAAATCCCAATCTAGTGAGAACGCAGAAGATGAAGATTTTCAGGAACGATGTTTTCGCTTGCGCTATTCATCATGTTAAGAAATCTTAAAGACATAGTTAAGTTTTAATTTAATATAATATGAAGAAGAACAGACCCTACTTAACCCGTTCAGCCTTCTGAATCGTTATACTGGCTCGCAGAAATTTTGACGATGACGCTAGGCCAGTATACTGGCTTATTCAGTATACCCTGCAATTTAAATGCGTTTAGTTTCGGTTTTTTTATTGCAGAAAGAAAGGGTTAAAAGTGTACAATTATTAAAGAGATATAAAAGTATACAGACAACAATTATTAAAGAGATATAAAAGTGTACAGACAACAATTATTAAAGAGATATAAAAGTGTACAGACAACAATTATTAAAGAGATATAAAAGTGTACAGACAACAATTATTAAAGAGATATAAAAGTGTACAGACAACAATTATTAAAGAGATATAAAAGTGTACAGACAACAATTATTAAAGAGATATAAAAGTGTACAGACAACAATTATTAAAGAGATATAAAAGTGTACAGACAACAATTATTAAAGAGATATAAAAGTATGAAAATGAAAATCGTGCATATCCCAAAGGACGTAGCCATCAACCACAGTAAACAAGTCGTTGATTTTCTAGGCACCACTTATACGTTCAGTAGTTTGCCATTGCTTTCTGAACGGGTGGCGCCATCGTCCTTTGTTAAAATCAACGGAAACAATTTGCAAGCAAACTGTCGCAGCGTGATTCGAACTCAGAACGTCGGGGTTAATAGACAGAGTCACTAACCCCTAGGCCACAGACGCCACTATAAAAGTATACAGACAACAATTATTAAAGAGATATAAATGTGTACAGACAACAATTATTAAAGAGATATAAAAGTATACAGACAACAATTATTAAAGAGATATAAAAGTGTACAGACAACAATTATTAAATAGATATAAAAGTGTACAGACAACAATTATTAAAGAGATATAAAAGTATACAGACAACAATTATTAAAGAGATATAAAAGTGTACAGACAACAATTATTAAAGAGATATAAAAGTGTACAGACAACAATTATTAAAGAGATATAAAAGTATACAGACAACAATTATTAAAGAGATATAAAAGTGTACAGACAACAATTATTAAAGAGATATAAAAGTGTACAGACAACAATTATTAAAGAGATATAAAAGTGTACAGACAACAATTATTAAAGAGATATAAAAGTGTACAGACAACAATTATTAAAGAGATATAAAAGTATACAGACAACAATTATTAAAGAGATATAAAAGTATACAGACAACAATTATTAAGAGATATAAAAGTGTACAGACAACAATTATTAAGAGATATAAATGTGTCAGACAACAATTATTAAGAGATATAAAAGTGTATAGACAACAATTATTAAAGAAAATATAAATGTTCAGACGAGTTCCGCAATTATATTAAGAGATTAAAAGTATAAGACAATAATTATTAAAAGAGATATAAACGTTCAGACAATCATTATTGTAAATAGATATAAAGTGTACAGATCAATCAATTATTTAAGAGATATAAAAGTATACAGAAACAATTATTAAAGAGATATAAAAGTGTACAGACAACAATTATTAAAGAGATATAAAAGTGTACAGACAACAATTATTAAAGAGATATAAAAGTATACAGACAACAATTATTAAAGAGATATAAAAGTGTACAGACAACAATTATTAAAGAGATATAAAAGTGTACAGACAACAATTATTAAAGAGATATAAAAGTGTACAGACAACAATTATTAAAGAGATATAAAAGTGTACAGACAACAATTATTAAAGAGATATAAAAGTATACAGACAACAATTATTAAAGAGATATAAAAGTATACAGACAACAATTATTAAAGAGATATAAAAGTGTACAGACAACAATTATTAAAGAGATATAAATGTGTACAGACAACAATTATTAAAGAGATATAAAAGTGTACAGACAACAATTATTAAAGAGATATAAAAGTGTACAGACAACAATTATTAAAGAGATATAAAAGTGTACAGACAACAATTATTAAAGAGATATAAAAGTGTACAGACAACAATTATTAAAGAGATATAAAAGTGTACAGACAACAATTATTAAAGAGATATAAAAGTGTACAGACAACAATTATTAAAGAGATATAAAAGTGTACAGACAACAATTATTAAAGAGATATAAAAGTATACAGACAACAATTATTAAAGAGATATAAAAGTGTACAGACAACAATTATTAAAGAGATATAAAATATTAGAAGATAAGTAATTAAGGAGAAGAAATTTCAAACTTCCAAGACACATATTTTCTGTCATTCTGATACACAATGATATAATCTGAACACATAGAAAAGCACATCTATATTTTATTGAATGTCGACAGTTCACATATGTATTTTAGTAAATGTCATCAGTTAACAATTGTCTTTTAGTAACTGTCATCAGTTAACAATTAATAATAATAATAATTCCTCTCGTTCCGTTATACGTTACATAGGGCCTGCAAGTAATTTCTCCATACCGCTCTATCCTGGGCAACTCGCTCAATCTCCTCCATGGAACCGAGACCGATATTTCCTGCCTCTCTCAGCAAAGTTAGTTAACAATTGTCGCTTAGTAAATGTTATCAGTTAACAATTGTCTTTTAGTAAATGTCATCAGTTAACAATTGTCTCTTAGTAAATGTCATCTGTTAACAAATTTTATGTGTCTCAAACTATAAATTAAAAAAAATTAACAGATTCAAATAATGGTTTTTGACAAACAAGTAGCTAGACTTATTTTATCATGATGAAAATGAAAATCGTGACATATCCTTTATAGGATGTGGCCATCAACAGCAGAAAATAAGTCATTACTTTTCTAGGCACCACTTATACGTTCAGTAGTATGCTATTGTTTTCTGAACAGTATGCAGCTAGAAAATCCTACTATGAGGTCAGAACCTTCTTGGATAGCAAAGCCTACTCAAAGGTCAGAACCTTCTTGGACAGCAAAGCCTACTAAGAGATCAAAACCATCTTGGACAGCAAAGCCTACTAAGAGTCAAACCATCTTGGACAGCAAAGCCTACTAAGAGATCAGAACCTTCTTGGACAGCAAAGCCTACTAGAGTCAAACCATCTTGGACAGCAAAGCCTACTCAAAGGACAGAACCTTCTTGGACAGCAAAGCCTACTCAGAGATCAGAACCATCTTGGACAGCAAAGCCTACTCAGAGATCAGAACCATCTTGGACAGCAAAGCCTATACAAAGGTCAGAACCTTCTTGGACAACAAAGCCTACTAAGTAGTCAGAACCACCTTGGACACCAAAGCCCTCTACTACAACACCTTTAAAACTGACTGACAACTCACCGTGGCCAGATTTTTAAAACAGACGTGTCAGTTAGAGCTATCATACTGTCATAGCCCCCTCCTCTCTTCTTCCCCCAACACCTTCCTTTTTTTGTAAATCTAGTTGTAGATTTGCATTTTTGTTTAAACAGGGACGAATAAGATCTCAGTGTCAATGACTTTTATCAGAGAAATCACCTTCATTTTTGTCCCTGGGCACGCAGGAGTTAGGGGTAATGAATGAGCTGATAGACTGGCTGGCTTGGCTACAATATCAGAGGAGCTGCCATGGATCGAAATGACATTCTTCACGCATTGAGAGAGTCTTTCCGAACAGAGGAGTTTCAGGGCTGTGAATCCCACTCACTGACCAGATTGAAGAGATGGGTGTCAATATTGGTGCAGCCCGAAAAGAACGACATACTAAATATGCAAAGAGAATGATTAATCAACATCGAACTGGCGTGTTGGGTCGCTGGACGCTGCTGGATTTGCTGAGGCGGAGATCGGAGCACCTATTTACATGTCCGGAGTGCTATGATCATAGTCCTCATATAACTGATAACTGACTTTGATATTACACTGACCAAAACTCTACTTCACCTCCACATGGTAATCCTGAAAGCATGCTTCATTAATGAAGTCTGACAAAGTGAGTAGGCATGAACAAGAGGTATAAATGAATTGTGGACAGTCTTTTGTTCATCTCAAAAGCTTTACCACCTCCACCTTCCCCTGTTTACTTCATATCTGTTTGTCAACAGCTTTTCCAATCAGGATGATTTTCAGAAAAGTGTCATGTCTATTTATAGGTCCCGAAAATAATTTATTTGTCTATAAATAAGTTATGTAGATATATGATAAGGTTTGTGTGTGAAGCATGGACATTTAACAAGGCAGTGGAAAAACATATATGTGCTTTGGAATATAATTGTTACAGAAGAATCCTTCATATATCATGGACAGAGAATAGAACAAATAGATCTATCCAGAACGAACTCAAAATCAAAGAAAACTGGCTGAGACTTCAAATAAGAATGAAAAAAGTGTACTATTTTGGACATATTAAAAACATGAAGGGTTGGAGTAAACCAATATGGAAGTAGGCATCACAGAACAGAGAAGAAGAGGGCGACCATGGGGAGAAGATGGATCCAGGATGTAACTGATAATTTGAGCATGACTGCTGCATCTGGCCTATGAGAGAGAAATTTTGAAGGACTGTTAGGGTGGCAAAGTTCTCTGTCTCTGCCTTTTTAACCCAGATTGGGGCATAGGCCCTCAACTAACTCATGCCAAAAGGAAATCTCTATCTCCTGCAGCTTCCTCCAGCTCTTCTTTAAATTATTGATTTCTGCCTAAAAATCTCATCTCCATGTATTTCTCGGCCTCCCTTCTTTCGCTGTCCCTGCGGGTTCCAGGAAAGGACCCTTCTTGTTACATTCCCCTCAGGTTTTCGCAAAGTGTTCCTATCCAGCGCCAGCATCTTTTCTAAACCTCTTAGTTCACTGGAATCTGCCCCATTCTCTCCACAAGTTCCTCATTTCAGCAAAGTTCTGCTAAGGGCAAAAGTATTTGATGATGAGATCTTGACTAGCAAAACACACAAAAGGACATTTTCACTCATTTCATATGCTCTTAACAAATAAATACAACAAGTAAATAAGCAAAAAAGGATGAATAACTATTATAAAGGATGAAGATCCTGTAGTAAAGAAATGTTGACTAGAAAGAGGAAAAATGAAAATACAGCCAACATGAAAATCAAAGAAATTTGTGAAGATGTGTGTTGGAAAATGCTAAAATCTAAGTTAACCCATCGGGACTGCAGAGCCGATATATCGGTTCAGAGTAATGTTCATGATGTCGCAGAACCGATATATCGGCTTTTTGGATGTCTGTTCACGGAAACAAATGTATCTTCAGAACCTCTTTACTGAAGTTAAAAAATCTTCAGAAACGGAAAGTACATATATGTAGGTACATTACTATCTCCATTTAACAAAGATTTGAAAGAGGGAAAGCAGTGTATTATTGTGTTCAAGTCGATACTTTTTTTTTAAACGTTAATGATTCCGACGATGTTTACAGTGTAATCTTGAGTACTGTTAGATCAACTTATAACTTGTGATAGTAATGAAGAAGATTTAATTGATGGTAATAATGACATTTGATTGTTTATGACATGTAGTAACGATAGTTGTAAGTCTAATGTAATAATTGCATCTAAAGAATGGGCGTTCCACATTCCATTTATTGATGTGTCCACACTAAAAAGTGAATATTATAAAACTACTGCACCTAGTTAGATGAAACTTATAGAATATGTTCGCACATAGATTATCTTCATTTAACTGCTACTTCTGGAAACATCTATGAATATTAAGATGTAATACAAACCAGAGAGTAAAAATATTTTTTATGATTTTTTTTTTTTTCAAAATAGTCATACTGCAATAATCTAATTTTCTCAAACGTATATCACCTGATGTAAAATATTATTATATTAATGTATTCTACATTCAATTATCAACAATTTAATATATAATATGTCATACTTTAGAGAAACAGTACTAGAGTTATAAAGGTTTAAACTAATTGACATTGAATGTTAAATTTGAATCGCAAAATAAATGCGTCCAGAGGTCAAAATAATACAGGGCGAAAGGGTTAACAAATGACAGCAGTAAACCCCAGATTAGATAAAAGTCAGTTGTAAGATCAAATGAATAAAAATCGGAGAAAATTCATATGATATAATTCATATCCCATCCATGGACAGACTACAATATAATTATTTGTAAATGTGGCATGAAAATATCAAGAAAGTAATTGTACATATGACATGGACATATCAAGATAGTAATTGTACACATGACATTTTTTTTTTCCCCCCGATCCAGAAGCACTTGAGCTGAAAGCTTATCGGCTCGGTGTCATGGACATCGTAATCCTTCGGTTTGGTGCCACGAACACCATAAATCTGGGGAATCTGTAGCTTTTCTGCCAGTCCGCGGAATTGAACCCGCACTAACAGAGGAGTAGTCGAACGCACTACAAACACGCTGGACAGACGAGCAGTACACATGACATAGACATATCAAGATAGCAATTGTACACATGACATAGACAATCTTGTACATATGACAAACCATGTTGTCTGGGCTTTCAAAGGGGAGAAAAGAATAGTAATACTGCGACATACAAGGCATGTTGTAAGAGGCAACAGAGGTAGGGGCCTAGAGAAGCTACCCTAGTAAATAAAAGCGCCACAGAAATCAGATGAGCTAGCCTACTTGTAGATGCATAACTAGCGCAACGTATAGTAGCTCTTAAGCTCAGATCACAAAGAGTGGTTTAACAAGTGATCGATATAGAGCATTTGAAGAGGAAGAAAAAGTACACATGGCATGGAAAAAAGTAATTGTACACATAACTTCAATATATCCAGACATCTTGTACACATGACATGGACATATCAAGATATCTTGAACATATGACATGGACATATAAAAATATATTGTACATATCGCATGAATATATCGAGACAGAAATTGTATATATTGCATATATAAATATACCTCACTAAAGAGTCAACCATCTTTCTAAAAACTGCATTAACATTCAACTTTGACAAACTGTACACATCAGAAAGCTATCGATATAATACACCAAACAGTTATAAGCTGTACATGCTGAAATATTGTTAGCTGCTGGCAGGGGATGGTTGGTACATGCTAGACGATTGTCATGCATCGCTGAAGTTCACTTTCGCACCATCATTACTATTGTAACTAGCATTATCAATCCCTGGTTCTGGTGTGGTCAACTTCTGTTTACCAAATGATCCAATATTTATAACACGATAGTAGCGGACTGTCAGGAAGCCGATGACTGCAATGAGAGCGACAAGGATTAAGGTGCCCACAACTACTCCAGCAACTGCTCCACCAGACAAACCTGAGTCTGGAAGGGAAAATGAAATAGTGTTCTGTTAGGTTGAAGAGAGTAAATCATGTAGAACTCAGATCTATGTTACTACTGTAAGATTAGGTTAGCTAGTTTATAGTAACTCTTGAGAAAATGTGGACTGATTCAACCGTGCCAAGCAGGGTACAGGGTTCTGCTCTCGACAAGTTACACTTACAAGTGACACTCAATAATAAAATATCACTACTGAATCATTTTGTGTGAAGATTTGCGTTTAATCAAGCCTTACTCCTAGTTCAGAGGTACTTGAGGTCTCTGTGGTGTAGAGTGCTTGCCCCTTGTTCCAAAGGTACTCTGTTCGCTCCCTCGTGGAGCCGTCTGGATCTTTTCCAGAGATCCCTGATCTCAGTGTAGGTGAGATCGAGTTCCTATTCTTATCAGAGACAGACGATAAAACGTAGGTCCCATGTTCTAGTTGAGCTCATAAAGGAATGCTTTGCAGTTAAAAATCGAGAAGAGCAGGCTTGAAAGCCACTGGATGGGCAAAATTCATGACAAAGAATAATAAATAAAATTCCTACAAAAATATCTTCACCATGTTCAAAATTACATCAGGAACCCTCATCTGTGCTACAGAGTTCATTCACTGCAACTGAGATCTTCCTGCGTAAGAAAGAGATCGGAGCACACATGGTTACTCACCGAAGTGCAATGATGATGGTCCCATCCATTAATCCATAAGATATATTTGACATGTAATTTAGATCCCGTAATAATGGACACTGACATTAAAAGACAGAAGATAATAGGTACGTGAGTAGGTTCATCAATCAAAATAGAACTGGTACGATCAGTCGCTGTTGGAGATATTGCGAAGGAGATCGGAGCACCTATAGACATGTCCGGAATGCAATGAAGATATTCCAAACTGAAACTGAAACAGGAAACTAGTCACGATAGAGATGAAATGTCTACGAAGAATGCTGGGAGTAACAAGAAGAGTTGGCTTAGAAATGAAGACATCAGGAAAAAGTGGGTACAACATCAGTACTGAACTTTATCAAGAAGCAACAAATTAAATGGTTCTGCCACATAAGCAGATTACCAACAGACAGTGCACCACAGAGAGCAATGTTGTTCTGATACAATGGATACAAAGCAAAAGGCCAGCCACACAAAAGGCGGACCTCAGAGATCACAGAGGCGAGAAAGACACTATTTATGAAGCACACACAAAAGCCTGTGCTAGAAAACTCTTCTTACCCTGAAGCTGTGAGGCAAACCAGGATTGGAGAAGAGAAAAAAAGACAATGTGCATAGAGAGACTCGCTCCAGGTGTCTCCTTTTTTGACCTGACACTGAAACAGGATTAGAGAATAGATAGATAGAGAATATTGAGAGCATAACATCAAGGACATTTAAATATTTTGGACATATCAAACAACATGATTGCCTAGAGAAGATAATTTTGGAGGGTATGGTGTCTGGAAGAAGAATGAGAGCAAGACCTAGAAGATGATGGGTGCAAGATGTCATTGACAATCTGAGAATGACTGCTGCTGATGCCGATCAACTTGCACAAAATAGAGAGTTTTTCAGTACTGCTGTCATGAGAGTCAAGTTCCGGAAGGGACAAGCTATTTGATGATGATGATGATGAATAAAGGTTCAGGGAGCATGTATCCAACCGTGTACTGTGTGTACACCAAAAATATTTTTGGCCCAAGTTGGCCTCAAACAGTTGAGTCTCCACAGCAAGTGATTACTAATCAAGCTTGTTATAGACTTCACTATTGGCGCCCGATAGGATATGCTAAAAATTAAGTAACAAATTCATGAACAGTGTTAGCTGATGATGATACTTGACTTTTTATATAACTGACATACTATTCTTCTTCTTGCTTTCACCAGCAATCAATTCAGGCATAGTCAGAGCACCTGGTATGACGCCTCTGACTGATTTTTGTGTGAAAGGCCTGCTTTCCTTATTATCAATCCAAAGGGTCCAAAGGCAAAAGGTTGACTTCATTGCGCCGGGTTTTCCGATATGGCTCCGTCCCTGTCGGCAGAGATGGCATGCCATCTGCCAAGAGCATTGTACAAAGCACAAACTCCATAGCTCCTGCATCAATCCTAGGGATCTCATGAAAATTTGCACATGTATCTCAGTCCGGATTCGAATCAACAACCTTCAGTGTGAAAGGCAAATGACTTAACCGTTTCACCATTAAGACCCCAAATAATATCAGTGTCTCCCGTCACACATTCAGGCCTTCTCCGACTTCAGAAGTTACTGACATATTAAAAAGTGAGCTAGTTTTTTGTAATGTTAATAACTCTGGCTTCAACTTCTTAACAAGACTTACCCTTATCTGTGCCTGCCCGAGACTGAGCAGTAACATTACCTGGACTTGTTGTAGGATAAACTGGTAAGAAAAGATGATACATTTTTTTAAATGACATAACTTTTTCTTTTTCATTGGCTATGAATAAAGGCAGAGAGTTAGACAAGGCTGCATTTCGTCACCTTGTCTGATTAACATGTATGCAGAAAACATCATGAGGAATATTACAGAAGATAGTGGGAAAGAACAATATGTTCCTTTTATAATCGGAGGAAGAGAAATACCTGAACTATGATACGCTGACGATACAGTGTTAAGAGAGAAATTCCAGAAGATTGTTGGGGTGGCAAAGTTCTGCTCAGGACACACTATTTGATGAGGATGATGAATTCAGGTGAAATCATGGTTACTAATATGGTGCCTCTGACTGATAAAATTAGTTAACATTTTTAGCATTTTTTTTTTAATCCATGAATCAGAAAATCAACAAAAATAAGACAAACAAAGACAGAAAATTTACTACAGCAAGATTCGGTAATGAATTTTTAGTGTGGGACGTACTTATACTCTCCCCTTCTCTGAGGTCCACGGGCATTTGACTTAGATTTAGCTGTAGCTGTAATGGTGTAACTTGTTCAGTCTTGTTGGCTTGCCACCAGCTTCTGTATTTGCTCGCAGTTCATCAGTGACTGTTTTTAAATATATAATATGGTGCCTCTGACTGATTTTTGCATGAAGGCTTGTTATCCTTATCATTAGTTTCCCTTGTATTGTGATAATGTTGTTGACAAATTTATCGTGATATTTTCATGTTATAATGATGTTGTATCATGATAAGATAATTTCATGTAGCTTTTGTGTTCTGTTATATTGATATTATATTGATATTATATTGATATTATATTGATATCTTCTTTTTCTTTGCATTCGTTCTTTACGAGCAATTTTAATCACTCTTTGTGATATGTTTGATCTTTGCCAAGAACGTGTATATGTTGCACATTGGTTTGGCAGGCCCCTAAATGCACAGCCTTCTACATGTTTAGGACATGTGCATCCGATTTCATCCAAACCTCCTTACTCGCCTCTTACAACATGCGTGGCAGGTAACAGTGGTTCTATTCTTTACACCCCAAATTTGGGCCCGGTAACCACTCGGACGTATATTGATATTATATTGATATTAAATTATATTGATTTTATATTGATGTTATATTGATATTATATTGATGTTGTATTGATGTTATATTGATGTTATATTGATGTTATATTGATATTATATTGATATTATATTGATATTATATTGATATTATATTATTGATATTCTTCTTCTTTTGTCGTCACACTGCTACCGGGTTGTTGCCCAGTGTCGTGGTTTTCTGTTTTGTCTTGCGCTGTTCTGGTGACTTGTGTGATTGTTATCTTTGCTCTTTCACAGGATTCTGCTATGCCATCTATCCATCTTTTCCGTGGTCTTCCTCTTGCCTTCTTTCCCGATGTTCTGTTGTAGAAGACTCTGTATACTGTGGAGTTTGGATGCATTCTTATTAAGTGGCCAAACCACTTCATTCTTTGTTTCTCTATGTAATTCAAGCACGGTTTTGTGCCAACTTTCTTTCTTATGCTGATGTTAGTGATTCTGTCCTTTCTTGTGTTGTTGGTAACTTTTCGCAGGCAACGCATTTCACATGTAGTTATTTTTTGTGACCGCGCTTTGCTCAATGTCCATATTTGGCTCTGGTAACACAAAGTAGGTATAAAAATGCTGTTGATCATCTGTTGCTTAGCTGCCTGTGAAATTTTTGGGTGCCTTAACAATGGGGCTAGCTGGTAGGTTAAAGCATTTGCTTTTTGTACTCTAGCCTCTATCTCTCTATCTAGTCTTCCGTCTTCTGTGAATATGCTTCCTAAGTATTTGAATTCTTTCACTTGGTTTATTTTAGTGCATTGACATGGATGTCTAGATTATTATGTTTTCTTCCCATATTCATTATTTCTGTTTTAGTGTTGTTGATTTTCATGTCATGATTTATACAATTTTTGTTCAAGGTGTCAATATGATGTAGATCTTGTTCATTTTGATGTATTGATATATTGATATATTGATATTACATTGATATTATATTGATATTAAATTATACTATATTGATATTATATTGATATATTGATATTAAATTATATTGATATTACATTGATATTATATTGATATTACATTGATATTATATTGATATTATATTGATCTATTGATGCTATGTTGATGTTCTGTTAATGTTATGATAATGGGGTGATGATATTGTGTTGATGTTGGGATCTTAATATTATTTTGCGATGGTTTTGTGATGTTCTATAGAAAGTAAATTGAATGCATTTGAAAATGGATGTCTGTGGAAAATAATGAGCATAAAATGGGACGAATTCAGGAGAAGTGATGAAATCTTAGAAATGTCTGGTCAACCACTAGTAACAACTGTTATAAGAAAGAGAAGATAGAGATATATTGGGCATATCTTCTGAAGAAAGGATCAAAGAATACCAAAGCAGACACTGAAGTGGGAGGAAAATGGTTGAAGAAAGAGAGGATGCCCTAGAGAAACCCTGAAACGAGGTTTGCTGAGAGAGGCAAGAAATATTCTTCTTCTTCTTCTCGTTCGCTGATGTTCAATGTCTACACAAGAAGTCCGATTCTCTGGATGTATGTTGTTGTGTTTGTTAGTTCATCAAGGCTTCCAAAAATGGCAAGAAATATTGTAATAAATTCCATGGAAGAGATTGAGTGAGTTGAAAAGGACAGAGCGGCATGGAGATGTTACTTGCAGGCCCTATGTATTGTATAAGGATACGAAAGGAATATATATATATACGCCCGAGTGGTTACCGGGCCCAAATTTGGGGTGTAAAGAATGGAACCACTGTTACCTGCCACGCATGTCGTAAGAGGCGACTAAGGAGGTTTTGGCTGAAATCGGATGCATGTGTCCTAAACGTGTAGAAGTCTATGCGTTTAGAGGCCTACCAAACCAATGTGCAACGTATCACGTTCTGGTAAAGATCAAACATATCACAAAGAGTGATTAAAATTGATAGTAAAGAATGAACGCAAAGAAGAAGGAGATATATATACGTATTATGTTCTGGTGATGTTGCAATAAAGTTGTGTACAATGCAGTGAATATGATATAACACACAATACATTTCAATAACTAATGAAACATAACAACTGACACTCACAACTGACACTCACAGCTGACACTCAGCTTACATAAAGTTAACAGAGAATCACTTACCAACTGCTGCCATGCAGATGTAGGCATTGACATCAGTGCAGTCTGTGTCTTCCCATGCTCCATCCTGACCCCTCATCTAAAGAGACAATTAGAAATAAAAGATTATATATTCCAGATGTAAACAATGTACAGGATTGGGCTGTAAACAGTTAGAAGATCTATGTACCATCAAATTACAGGCAGAAGGAGATTGATTAATTGATTAATAGGAGCATTATCATTGCACTTCGGAGAGTAACCATGTGTGCTCTTATCTCTTTCTTACACAGGAAGATCTCAGTTGCAGAGCACAAGCTCTGTAGCACCGACGAGGGTCCCTGATGTAATTATGAAGATGGTGAAGATATTTTTGTAGGAATTTTATTTTTAATCTTTTCTAATGAATTTTGCACGGGCAGCAGCTTTCCAGCCTGCTCTTTTTGACATTGAACTGTCAAGGGTTCTTTTACGTGCTCAACTTGAACAAGGGACCTATGTTTTATTGTCTGTCTCTGATAGGACTAGGAACACGATCTCAACTACACTGAGATCAGGGATATCTGGAAAAATATCAACGTTTCGACCAAAAGATTAAAAATTTTCGTTTTTGACAACGTTCCACATGTAATCGTCCATTTGTAGTGTTCCTCGAAATTCATCATTCTTGTTGTATTGTTTGCTTGATAAAGGCCTTTTGGTCAAAACATTGCTGTTTATCGTCACTGTTTCTGTTTTTGTAAAACTGTAGTACTTTGTTTTTACGTGTTTACCTATTTTTCCAAGTTTTACTGCAGTCTCCACCCTTTTTGGAAAAATATCCAGATGGCTCCATGAGGGAGTGAATCTTTGGCACAAGAAACGAGAATTCACATATCAGTTCTCAAGTCCAGGTAATCAAGCAATAGTGGCCATCATTTGACTCTTGTAATCCAGCAGACATACTTTGTCTCTTACAGTCCATCAGACATACTTTGTCTCTTACAGTCCATCAGACATACTTTGTCTCTTACAGTTCAGCAAACATACTTTGGCTCTTACAGTCCAGCGAACATACTTTGTCTCTTACAATCCAGCAGACATACTTTGTCTCTTACAGTCCATCAGACATACTTTGTCTCTTACAGTCCATCAGACATACTTTCTAGTCTCTTTGACAGTCCATCAGACATACTTTGTCTCTTACAGTCCATCAGACATACTTTGTCTCTTACAGTCCACAGACATACTTGGGTCTCTTACAGTCCATCAGACATACTTTGTCTCTTACAGTCCATCAGACATACTTTGTCTCTTACAGTCCATCAGACATACTTTGTCTCTTACAGTCCATCAGACATACTTTGTCTTACAGTCCAGCAGACATACGTTGAGTCTTACAGTCCAGCAGACATACTTTCAGACCAGCCATGTATCAGGTTACAATCCTGATGTGTAGGTCTCATGTGCTCTCACATGAAGTGAACTGTGATACATTTTAGTTTGTAACTCACCTTAACAAATCCTGATGTAACTCACTACACTCTTAACACAACTCCTGATGTAACTCACCTAACATAATCCTGATGTAACTCACCTACAACTATGAACACTCAATCTGATGTAACTTCACCTTAACACAATCCTGATGTAGCTCACCTTGACATAATCCTGATGTAACTGTCATAGTTCCCAGGTGGCAGCGGAGGAATGGACAGTTAGCCAGATAGTTAGAGTAGTATAATTAGATTATTTAATAGTTGAGACTATGTGTTGTACTCTCTATGCAGAAGTGCAACACATAACTACGAGACATGACGCTTTTGTGTAGTAAAATAGTGACGATTTAGTAACGGTTGCTAAAAAACAGAGAGACAGATGAACGAACGTGTGTCTACTCATGATGAACATCACAAAAATAAATATATATGAAGTCTGAAAGACAGTGTTTGTCTATATTATCGTCCAAGTATACCATCATTAAATACCACAATCATCACTACAAAATGGGCCCCTACTTCAATATGGCCAAGAAAAAAGGGCACCTACTTCAATGGTGTCAGAAAATACAAACTAGATCTGCCCTAGATACTAACTAGTATCCTTCAGTAACATTCGTGGACCAGAACTATGTGAGTATTCATATTTTGATATATATTTACGTACTCACGTAGACAAGTATTCACGTCCATTACTTCTTCGATCAACTACCTGGGGGCTCGACGCTAGTCTCTTCTCTACATTACTTACTATCGCTCTACTGTGGAACTAATGTCCCATCCTGCTCTTCGACTACGTGAACAATTTTATTATTGTATTCTACATAACTTTTATACTGCTTGGATTACATGCTGTGTGCATGCCTTCGCTTGCTGATGCCATGCTAATATAATAGGGCCAGGGAATCTACATATGGATATTGACTTTAGCAGTGTGAATGGTTTCTATTGGACTTTACATATTTCCTACGATACTTGGGTAATACAGATGGACATTGCTCTTTTGAAATGATTTATTATTGATTACCTTTACATTTATCCTGCTACTACTGTCTTTTCGATGGGAATATTACTATTTAAAGTGAGGAACTTTTTTCTAATGGACTATACACACACGCTACTGCAACTAATGATGACATTGGATGTTTCACCTTGGCGGATTATCAATATTTACTAAGTATCAAATTTGATATGCCTGGCTGTAGGAGCGTTTGAACATTGAACAATGAACATTGAACTTTGAACATTGCACATTGAACGTTGATAATTAAGCATTGATTTCTATGTGTGCATTCTAAATTTCGAGTAAGTATGATTTTCTAGCCCTTTCCATACTTTTAATTTGCTATATATGCTAATGTGGAATTTTTGATTCCTCTTACAGTTGATACCTCCAGTTGCAGCATTTTTGTATATTGTTCTTTTCATAATAATTACTTATACAAATTGTGCTCGTTCATACGTGTGCTTATATATTTCTCTAGCTTTATCGCGATTGGTGTATTTTTAACTGATGTCTCACAGAGGCACTAGAGGAAATAGGGTCGGTGAGGATGCGACGTTGGAGGTATTGCCTCCTGTACTGGCACCTCCCGCAGCCTTGGTGGAATCTCCGGTTTTGGATGGATATGGCTGTTCATCTGTTCCAGTGCTGTCTTATCCTACTGCATGGAACGTCCCTCGTCCTCCCTGTCGGCCCCCACGGACATTTTGGGTTCGTGATAGTCCCTCTGGGGATGAGTTTGAGCGGGACATCCGACATTACTGGACGTACTACGGGCTGGAAGGCCAGGATAGGGTCAATGCGCTTTTCGAACACGTCTCCGACTCAGTCCGTAGGGAACTTGCCATCCAAATGATGACGGTGAAGGACCCAGAGTCCCTGTTAACAGGCCTCCTGGGTGTGTTTGGTGATAACAGATCGGCTCATGCGCTACTGTCTGCTTTCTTTCGCTCTTCTCAGAATAGTGAGGAGACGTGCCTTGACTATTCCCATCGTATAGCGGAGCTATTCATGAAAGTCACCACGGCTCAGTCTAGGGAGGGTCGATCCCCTGGATCCCAACAATCTTCGGGATCACTTTGTGGCATCCCTTAGTAATAGGTTGTGTTCTAGTATGTTGATGTCCAAGGTTGCAGGAGTACCCTCCACTACCTTCCTGCAATGCAGAGATGAGGCGTTGCGATGGGAGTCCAATCCCATCCCTGGGATGGATTCAAGGAATTTGGATAGATTGGGGCGGCGTGTGGACAACCTAGAGTCCAGGATGGTCAGGAATGTGAATGAGCGCCGGGGCCACCGTCCTGATTACTCCGTGCGTCCTGGTATTCGTACCTATACTCCCCGCTTCCAGGGTGGAGATGAGGGACATCCTCCACGCTCCCGCTGCTCGCGATGTGGTTTGGATGGCCATGGGGTACAGGCTTGTAGGGTTAATATTTTTAACGGGCGCCACTCAGGGAGAGGGGCACGACCCTGGGTGCCAGGGAACAGGGCCCAGAACAAAAGATGGTAGGGGATCAACTCCTGCATGATATGTGGATAGGGGGAAATGTGTTTCGGTGTCTAATTGACACGGGGTCTCAGGTTTCGGCTCTTACCGAAAGTGCATTTCGCACGTATTTTCCAGAGTCTAGTCTAAATGGGGATAATTGGGTGCAGCTAAAAGCTGCAAATGGACTTCATATACCTTACTTAGGCCATGTTATTGTCAATATTGAGCTTTTTAATACTTATCTTAAGGATTGCGGATTCTATGTCTTTAAAGATACTCCATCTCATAATAGTTGTGATTATAATGCTATCATTGGGACAAATATTCTTAGCCGTCTGCGGTTGTTTCGACCAATTCTAGGTTCTTCTATCCGGTCTATGTCCAAGAAAGTGGTACCGTCCTCTCTTCGAGCCTTTATTTGGTCTGCTAAGGGAAAGAAATCACATATTCGAGCTAGTTCCTTGGGCGTTGTTTGGGTTAGAGTTAAAGGTGGGACTACTTTAGGGCGGCAAGTAATTTTTGAATCTAATCGGTCGTTGCTAAGGAAGGGTATTGTGTGTTGCAATACGGTGACTGATTTAAGTAAAGGGGTTGGTGCCATTCAGGTTGTGAATATTACAAATGAAGATGTTTTCCTTTCAAATGGAACAGTGGTAGGCAATATTTGTGAAATTGATTCTTCTAGTGGTGTGAATTTTAATGTCATCTCTACGAACTCCGTGGAATGTACAGTATCTGTTGGTGAAAAGTTTGGGGTTTCTGGGCCATCGAACATAAACATTGGATCAAGCCGATTTGACCTGAATAGAATGCATGGGTCTGCTAATCAAAAAGTTGCGATGTTGTCTCTTTTATGTAAATACGACGATGTTTTCTCTTTTCATGAGTCTGATGTTGGTTATGCTGATAAGGTTCAACACCAAATCCGGTTACAGGATACCAACCCTATTAAGTTGCCATACAGGCGAATCCCACCTGCGTTTTATACAGAGGTGCAGAACCATATTGCGGATCTCCTACAGAAACAGGTCATTCAGGAGAGCGTCAGCCCCTGGGCTGCGCCAGTAGTATTAGTAAAGAAGAAGAACGGAACTTTGCGCCTCTGTGTAGATTATCGTAAGTTAAACAAAAAGACTATTAAGGATGCATACCCCTTACCTCGCATTGATGACTACTTGGACTCCCTGAATGGTGCAAAGTTGTTTACCACTCTGGATTTAACCAGTGGGTACTACCAAGTGGCAATGAAACAGGAGGATATAGATAAAACGGCACCTACTCCATAACTCACCTTGACACAATCCTGATCTAACTCACCTTGACACAGTCCTGATGTAACTCACCTTGACACAATCCTGATGCAGGGTACTGTCAGGGTCATTAGGTTCTCCAGCTGCCCAGTAAAAGTACTCCACTTCAGAACCATCATACCAGGAAAAGCCACCTGATTGTGAAAGATATGAAATGGGTGAGTGAGAAATATGAGCCAAGTGAGTGAGAGATATGAAATCAGTGAGGTTATGTTATTATGTTATGCTATGTTATGTTATGCAATCGACGTCATGGCACAATGGGTGTTCCCATTTGTGCTCCGTCCTCCGCTGCAGCAGCTATCCCAAAGTCCATTTGCTCAGCGTACCAATGAAAAGCTGATTAGTATATCTTCTCTCTCTACCATGAAGACGACACTGTCTGGCATGTCCAAACTTAATGCCTAATTCTTGAACTCTTTCCAGTATATGAGACTCGCTCGTGTCACATAAAGGATGCACAAATAAGTGAGGTGGAGATATGAACTGAGGGAGAGATATGAACTGAGTGAGTAAGAGATATGAACTGAATGAGTGAGAGATATGAACTGAGTGAGTGAGAGATATGAACTGAATGAGTGAGAAATTAACTGAGTTAAAGATATGAACTGAATGAGTGAGAGATATGAACTGAATGAGTGAGAAATTAACTGAGTTAGAGATATGAACTGAGCGAGTGAGAGATATGAACTGTGTGAGTGAGAGATTAAATTTATAACAACTATTGCTCATTTATATCCAAATTAAATTTCTTCTTCTTCTTCTTTGCGATCGCTATTTTGATGATTATGTTGTTAGACGCGTTCTTATGATGAAGTTGACTGTTGTCTAGAGCTCATCTCTGGTGCCATGTAGTTTTGAATGTAGTGTTGTGGGGCCAGCATCCTTTTCTAGTGAGGATATACAGGGGAAAGTCTTGCAAGACATGTTCTGTGGTTTGGTCTGCTGTGCCACAGGAACACAGAGGGGATAGGGACAATTGTAGCCTGTGTATGTGTTTGTTCAGTCTGTTCTATCCTATTCTAAGTCGGAAAATGATAGTCTGTCTTTGTCTGTCGAGTGTGTGGTAGCCATAGTTGGATAGTTTAGGTTATTTTCTAATGTCCACGAAAGCTATCTCTCACAGCTATTGTTAATTTATATCAACATTAAGTCTATCACAACTCTATCTCACTTCTCTCTCTCTTTGCTTTTTTAACCTGGATTGGGGCATAGGCTCTCAGCTAACTCATGCAAAGTCTTCCTATCTCTAGCTATCTCCTGCAGCTCCCTCCAGCTCTTCTTTATATTGTTGATCTCTGCCTCCAAATCTCATCTCCATGTATTTCTCTGCCTCCCCTTCTTTTGCTGTCCCTGCAGGTTCCATTAAAGGATCCTTCTTGTTATATTCCCTTTAGGTTTTCGCAAAGTGTGTCCTATCCAGCACCAGCATCTTTTTTTTAACCTCATCGTTCACTGGAATCTGTCTCATTCTCTCCATAAGTTCCTCATTTGTGACACTATCATACCATCTTAGTCCCTCTATTCTGAGCAGACACTAGTTGATGAATGTTTGCAATATATGTGTTAATGTTTTAGTAGTTCTCCATGTTTCTGACCCATACAGCAGAACTGCTTGAACATAGAGTTAATTATCCTAATTTTGGTTCTAGATTTGATTTATTTAGACTTCATATGTTTCCCAGTGCAATGAAAGCTTCTCATGCCTTCTGTATTCTTATTCTCTCTATATCCTCTTCGTGTAACGATTGACATATAAGCTTCCACATGAGACTCCCATTTTGCCGTTCTGCTGCCTTTCTACTAACCGTCTCCCACTTCAGGCCACACTCCTTCAACTCTGTCTCCACAGTTCTTCTCTATGTTTCCTTTGGACGTTCAGTCCTTCTCTTCCCATGTGCTTTCCATCTGAGAGCTGTCCTAGCCAATGCCCCACTGGCATACGATATACATGTCCAAACCACATCCAGCTTCGTCTCTTAATGATGGTCTCCAAGGATGCACAGTCTGTTCATTATAAAAGCTCCTATTTGTTATGGAATTTGGCCAGAAAATTTGCTAAATTCTTCTTAAACATTTATTCTGAAATGTATCCAACTTGTGTATTATGTGCTGGGTCATTTTCCAGCATTCACTACTGTATAATAGCACTCCCAGTAGAGCACGGCAAAAGTTTGTCTTGCCTTCTTGATTTTTCAATGATATCCTTTTCTGAGTGTCCATCTTGTGATACTGTACTTCTCAGGTATATAAAATCCTGGACTTTCTCTATGATTTCATTTTGTAATACAATTGGGTTCTCAAATTTATGATTATTTCTCTTTACCTTCGTTTTCGTTATATTTATTTTAAGTCCTATTGTTTGAGCTGTTCTGGAAAGTATATCTAATTTCCTTTGAGCATCCTTGTATCTGCCGGACAAAAGACCAATGTCATCAGCATAATCCAAATCATTCACAACTGATGTAAGTGTCCATCGAATGCCTATGTTTTTTATCCTTTATGGTTTCTCTCATCAACCAGTCCATGGCATGGTTAAACAGGAATGGTGAAAGAATTCATCCCTGTCTCACTCCTGTATTGAACTCAAAACACTCTGTCAGGTGGCTATTGCATACTACTTGACACTGAAAGTCTGTATATAATGTTTTAGTCAAACTCCTGTATTGACATCAAAACATTCTGTCAGCTGGATATTGCATACTGCTTGACACTGAAAGTCTGTACATAATGCTTTAGTCTAACTCCTGTATTGACTTCAAAACACTCTGTCAGCTGGCATGGCGCCCAGGGGCAGGGGGCAGACTTGCCCTGGATTGCTTGAAAATAGTCAAATAATGTTACTTTCATTACTACTCCTTGTACAAAGTACAAAGATTTTAATGAATGTGCCAGAAACCATACCAGCTCAGCATGGCATCGTGGGTCTCAACAAGAGTTGTTCAAGTTGATCTTCCAGAAGTCCAACTGCAAGTTCAAAACCTGCTCAGTGTAGTAAAACTTCACCGAGGTGATTCCGATAACTATTTCAGGGATATTTTTGAGAAAACAGTACAACTCGCACAGAAAGTGGATATTGAACTGATTATCCCAAGACATTGTGGAAGACAAAAGCATCGAAGTAATCCGGGAACCATAAGTTTAGTTTAGTTTAGTTTAGTCGTCGGATCACCATCACTGCACGTCGAACAAATTAGTCCATAAGTGCTCCGATCTCTCCTCAGTATGTCCATCAGCGTGTGGCGACTAACGACACCGGTTCTTTGTTGGTTTACAATTCTTCTTTGTCTGCCAGCATAGCGTTCTTGTCGAGCTACACCACACTTAACTTTGAGTTCTAGCAGTCTGGTTAGTGTTGTGGATTCACCGCTATCACCTGAATCATGTACACGCCCTCTCTCCTTAAGGAATTTATAATATCAGCCTGGTCCATTGCTCGTCCGCTTTGGACAGCAGCCATACCTGCAAGCCTATCCGCACGCTCATTTCCCCTTACACCTGCATGCCCTGGCACAAAATAAAACTGATCCTTGTCAGCTTAGACCTCCCCAGCGATTCTATCCAATGTCTCCTAGCCCATCCTGTTTCAATCTTCCTGAGCATACTCATTGAGTCACTGAGAAAACATGCATGGATAAAAGTCTGTGATTCTAGCCAAATCATCGCTTTGGTAACCGCCATGATTTCCATAGTGAGACTGCTTGTAGTCACGGCAAAACCACCACTGTCTTCCTTCACAACATCACCTCCGACCTGAGCAGTGAAAGCCCACGAGCTCCGCACATGTCGAATCACCGAACCATCCGTATAAATGATTACATCATGCTCAGATGCGTTCTCAGAAATTAATGCCTGAACCTCTGCCTCCACAACAAGTGGGTTGCGTTGCCTGCATTCTTTATCAAGGTCGATGCATACAGAAAAGGATGTAGCGATTGCTCTTGGCACTGGTATCCATTCTTCACCGGGAACCATAAGTGTTGAAGAGTACTTCAGACAAACAATTTACATTCCATACTTAGATTCTCTAATTAACTCAATGGAGAGTCGATTTTGTGAAGCCAACAGTGCACAATTTAACTTAGCGTTGCTACATCCTTCGAAATTGTGCAAACTGAATCGTCAACAGTTTAAGGATATAATGTCTACTATTAATCAGGTATACCACATTGGTAATTTTGAAACTGAAGCCTTTGTTGGTTTGATTTTTGGAAAACGCTAGAATACAAAAGTAGCCAAGATTTCATCGACTTGTTACCTTTTACAAAGTTGTATCCGAGTGTCAGGTATGCCTTACTAGTTTTGCTAACATTACCAGCAACAACATGTACGGTGGAGCGATCGTTCAGCACATTACGTCGTGTAAAAACATGGCTTAGATCTACAATGTCAGATGAACGTCTGTCTGGATTGTGCATGTTAAGCGTACACAGAGACAAAGTGAACTGCAACAAAAAGACTTTATGGACAAAATTGTAGATATGTTTGGTAGCGATAACAGACGACTCCAGTTCTTGTTTAAAGAATAAATTTTATTTTAAATTTATGTTGTAATATTTTTTTGTTATATACATATATTGTGTTAATAAAAATTTTGTTGCTACAGTATACCCTTCATTACTACAGTGTCCTGTCCGTTCGTTCACCATACAAATACGCTACAGTAAATTAAAACTACATTAAAACATTACTAAAAATATTTTCCCCCCCCCTAGAAAATTTTCTGCGGGCGCCTCTGTCAGCTGGCTATTGCATATTATTTGACACTGAAAGTATAATGCTTTAATTACACTGACCATCTTTATTGGTATTCCATAATGACTGTAGAGGTAGCTCAAGGAGGCTCCAGGGGTAGCCAGTAGACCAGACAAGTAGTTAAGTTTATAGGATATATATATAATTTAGTAGACTATGTGTTGCACTCTCTAAGCAGAAGCGCAACACATAACAACGAGACATCTACGTAGAGAAACCAAAAATGACGTAAAATAGTGACCGCTTAGGAAACGTAGGAAAAGAAGGACGGTCTGACAATAACATTGTATGGAGGTTGACGTACCTTTGTACCTTCGTGTGTTAACACCAATAAAGAAACCATAAAATCTACAGAAAGCCTTCGTATTTATTAACTGTGCTGTTAATAACACTAAAGCAATAATGTCATCATCACGACTCAGATAACTAACATTGCCATCAAATATTGAAGTTACTCAGTTTCCTCAAATCATCTTGTTGTATGAACTAACCACCATCATCTAATAATATGAAGCAACCGTACAGAGCATAATAACAGATACCACCAACCAACAACCCGAGATTAAAACAAGGAGGAGACTGTAACATGACGAAGTATCTTCCATAGCGATTCCCTGTGTAGGCTATCAAATGCTTTTTCAAAGTCAACAAAAACCATGTAGATGGAACTATTCCATTCAGTGCTTTGTTCAACTATCTGTCGCAGTGTAAAAATGTGGTCTTTGCATGATCTTCCTTTTCTGAAACCTGCTTGTTCTATCCTAATTTTGTTGTCCAGTGCTACTTTCATTCTTTGAAGAATCACTCTACTAAATATTTTACTTGTTAATGATAACAGGGTTATTCCTCTCCAGTTGTTGCAATTTCCAAAATCCCTTTCTTTGGTAACTTGATAATAAAGCCTATTCTCCATTCTTCTGGAATTATTTCTTTATCCCATATCTCATTTATAATTTTACACAGGAGTCTTGGTTTTTCTGCTTCTTCCACCATAAGTATTTCTGCGCATACTCCATCTTTGCCAGGTGTTTTATTCTTCTTCTGTGCTCTAGTGGCCTCTTTTACCTCTGCTTCCGAGATAGGTTGGGCATCTATGTCCAAATCTCTATCACAACTACTGCTGATAATTACAAATTTATACAAAGCATATATATTCTGAATCTATTACACATTAAAGGTTTTTAAAGTCGAAGGATTGACTTCATTGCACCGGTTTTACCCCATATGGCTCGGTTCCTCTCCGCAGAAATGGCATGCCACCTGCCGAAAGTATTGCACACAGTACATGTAACTCCAGCAACAATCCTAGGGTCTCTGGAAAAAACTGCACTCGTGAACAGAACGGTGCGGTCCGGATTCGAACCCATGAACTTCGACTCACAAATCAAAGGGCTTAACCACTTAGCCACAAAGACCCCCACTTATTATTATACCCTTAAACATCTCTCACATGTTTGCAAGCATCAAAGTTATTTGATTGTTATTGCTAAATTAAACCAGACTTACTTCCCTGTCCTTTATACAAGCCGATCCAGAAATCCATTTTAAACGGCAATATGGTGGTAGTTAGAAAGTGGGCCTCTTGATCATTGTGAATGGTGACTAGACTAGCACCATAATTTTGGCATGCTTCATTAGCTGCTGCCGATGACTTGAGGGAGTATGTTTCAAGCATATAGCAGTTTCCAAGGTACCTACTCCAGCCTCTGTTAGGGCATCTACCACCATTGTATGATCTTGTTGGTGGAGGACTTCCTGTGGAATTATTCATGGCAACCATAAAGTTAATAGTTCAGAAAAGACTCCCACATATGTATCTTCTTCTAATCTAACCAGACTCTGAGACATTTCAGTTTCAATTTGGAACATCTTCATTGCACTCCGGACATGTCTATAGGTGCCTCAATCTTCTTTGCAATATCTCCAACAGCGTTCATCAACTCACCACACCAGTTTGACTTTGATTGATCAGCCTTCTCATATACCGATTGTGCTGTTCTTTTCTGGCCACTCCAATCTTCATCTTCTTCTTCGAATGCTCCAAATTGACTGCTTGTTAGCTACTCTGTATGATTTGTATGTGATCTGAGTGTAAGAGCAGTTGTACGTTGTGCCAATTATGTGCATACAAGTAAATCAGCACATTCAATATCTTGTGATGCTTTTTAGTTACTAGGGTAGCTTTCCTAGACCCCTAGTCATCTCATATGAAGTCAATGCGTTTAGGGGCCTACCAAACCAATGTGCAACGTATACATGTTCTTGGCAAAGATCAAACATATCACATAGAGTGATTAAAATTGGTCAAAGAACAACGCAAAAAGAAGAAGACCTCTTATGATTTGCCTTGTAGGTCAGAGTGTTACTAGTCTATGCTCTCCTTGTGGGCTCCGGCAACACAAGGGCGCTCCAATCTCAGCTCTTGCAATCTAACTGTTGACAGCTAGCAAATGATTCCATTAATGTCAACTGTATCACACTGGTATATGTAAACTGAATTTTAAGCCATTTACAACATCAGGGTTTCATCAGTTATATGAGGACTATCATCATAGCACTTTGGACATCAGTTATCAGTTATATGAGGACTATCATCATAGCACTCTGGACATATCCATAGGTGGTCCGGTCTCTGCCTCAACAAATCCAGCAGCGTCCAACGGCCCAGTACGCCAGTTCACTGTGGATTCAATAATCTTTTGTACATTTGGTATGTCGTTCTTTTCAGGTTGTACCAATATCGACACCCATCTCTCTCAATCTGGTCATCGACTGGAATTTACAACTGTGAAATTCCTCTGCTCGCAGAGATTCTTTAAATGTGTTAAGAATGTCATTTTGATCATTTGCCTCTCCCTCTGATATCATAGCCATGTCAGCCAATCTATTAGCTCGTTCATTACCTCTCCTGCGTTCACAGAAACAAAAATGAAGGTGATTTCTCTTATTCCTGTCTTCTTCTTCTTCTTTGCGTTCTTTCTTTACAACCAAATTTAATCACTCTTTGTGATATGTTTGATCTTTGCCAAGAACGTGTATACGTTGCACATTGGTTTGGTAGGCCCCTAAACGCATAGACTTCTACAGGCTTAGAACATATGCATCCAAATTCAGCCAAACCTCCTTAGTCACTTCTTACGACATGTGTGGCAGGTAGCAGTGGTTCTATTCTTTACTTCCCAAATTTGTGCCCCGGTAACCACTTGGGCGTTATTATCCATGTCTGTATCAGTACCTCCACCCTGTTTCGATTTTATGAATCATACCTGCGGAGAGTTTCACATTATACCAGACAGAACAGAGATCACATTACATTTGGTTAAGTTATACAGATCCAATAGTTCAGTCCTTACACTACCTAAGACTTCAGTTCATATTCAACTTTTTTATTCATTAACTTACCGCAGGACTTCACTTTATACCCAATATAGTTATCATTTCACTGTTATAGAATTTCACTTCACATCTCTCTCTCATGATCACCGCCCAGACCGATGTACCAGATTTCCCATACATTCTATTCATGTGGAAATCTGATTCATGCAGCCTTAGCATTGGTGTGTTTACGTCACATCTTCAGCACCATTTGAAGCTCTGGTGCTTATCCTGCAGCGATGTGTCCGGTTTCAGCCAGTGTTTACTCGGTTCGTTCTCCGTTCTGTAGCCATCTAGTGTTTGTTACAGTGTGGGGTAGCTAGCCCCATGTCCAACCTCCTTAGTCGCCTCTTACGACATGCGTGGCAGGTAACAGTGGTTCTATTCTTTACACCCCAATTTGGGCCCTGGTAACCACTCGGTGACTTCACATCCAAACTAATTCAGTCATTTCAATATTCTGAGAGCCACAGTAACTTAGTTGTTAGTGAACACGCTTCTTAGGCACTTGGTCTGAGTTTAATTCCACAGTGGGCATGGAATATTTTTCCAACCATAATGGCTCTCAGGTCGACCCAGTCTCAATTAGGTACCAGAAAAAGTACTTGGAAGTAAAGATCAATGTTGTGATGTTGACCACATCATTCATAGTGTGCTGATAGTAAAAGTACTGGGAAGTAAAGATCAATGTTGTGTCATTCATAGTGTGCTGATAGTAAAAGTACTGGAAAGTAAAGATCAATGGCGTCATGTTGACCACATCATTCATAGTGTGCTGATAGTAAAAGTACTGGGAAGTAAAGATCAATGGCGTCATGTTGATCACATCATTCATAGTGTGCTGATAGTAAAAACAGTACAGGACTAACACCTTATTCCACAATATACCTCGAATTATGAAAAATGGTTCCTTTTTTATTATTTTATTATTCTAGAACTTCAATTCAGACTCCATATTTTGTATAAGGTGATACACACAATGATAGCAACAGTCATAATAGGTATACTTAAGAGAATAAGTGCAGGAATCTATGCACTGAATCTGCAACCAGCATTCAGCAGTCCTGCTTCAAGAACCTGTTTTGGCTTTACTTACACATCTGGAAACTTAGAGTTGATGGGATATGAAGAAAATATATGCACTAGTACAGAAAGAGATCAGAAAAATCACAATTTTTGTTCCTGCACATGCAAAATTCAGGGGTAATGAACACGTTGATAAATTGGCTGGCATGGCTGTGATATCAGAGGGAAATGCAATGGACCAAAATGGCATTCTTAGCGCACTGATACAGTCTTTCCGAACAGTGGAGTTTCAGGGTTATGAATCCTAGTCTCTGACCAGATTGATGGAGATGGAAGTCGATATTGGTACAGCCCGAAAAAAACGACATACCAAGTATGCAACAAGATTGATTAATCAACATCGAATTTCCATGTTGGGCCGCTGGAAGCTGTTGGATTTGTTGAGGCAGAGAGCATAGCACCTATGGACATATCCAAAGTGATGTGATGATAGTCCTCATATAACTGATGGCTAAAAAGAACAGATAAACTAACTGGAGCAATAACTGTTGCAAGTGGAAGATGTATGCACAGAGTGAACATAATAAATGCTCTCTGCTCCTCAGAAGGGAAAACACTCAAAGACATTAAACTGCTTAATTGAAAAGGGAGTTAAGTGTAGGCAAACACGCGATGCTGACTACAGGATAAAATGGAAAGTTGTCACAACCAAACCAACATCACATGTGCACAGTGGGTGCTGAAACATTGAGATGGTTGCTACATTGGAGGACATAACAAGTATGGACTTGTCCAATGTGTGATGATGTCGATTAGGAGAATTTAAAAGAGAAGATAGTTTTTAAAAAAGACCTAGATAGATATGAGATGATTAAGAGATCAAGTAGTGAAAGAATTGCTAGATAGATAACAAATAGTTAAGAGATCAAGTAGTGATAGAATTGCTAGATAAAATAATTAGTTACAGAGGTGTAGAGCTAGAAAACTGTGCTAGACGTCTTATTATATTGCTTAATTTTCAAACAGGTAGTACAGAGAGAAGATTATAGGAACAGACCTAGAATAAGTAATAATAATCAGAGAAAGCTGTGAGAACAGAAATAGATAAGAAAATAAACAGGAGAGGATACAGTGAGAACAGAAATAGATAAGAAAATAAACAGGAGAGGAAACAGTGAGAACAGAAATAGATAAGAAAATAAACAGGAGAGGATACAGTGAGAACAGAAATAGATAAGAAAATAAACAGGAGAGGAAACAGTAAGAACAGAAATAGATAAGAAAATAAACAGGAGAGGAAACAGTGAGAACAGAAATAGTTAAGATAGCAAACAGGAGAGGAGACAGTGTGAACAGAAATAGATAAAATAATAAACAAGAGAGGAGACAGGGTGAACAGAAATAGATAAGATAACAAACAGGAGAGGAGACAGTGTGAACAGAAATAGATAAATAGAAACAGAGGGGAGACAGGGAAAAAGAAAATTCGAGGGAAACTAGATAAGATAACAAACAGGAGAGGAGACAGTGTGAACAGAAATAGATAAGATAGGAAACAGGAGAGGAGACAGTGTGAACAGAAATAGATAAAATAATAAACAAGAGAGGAGACAGGGAGAACAGAAATAGATAAGATAACAAACAGGAGAGGAGACAGTGTGAACAGAAATAGATAAGATAATAAAGATCAGAAACAGCATAGTTCATTTTTTTAAAAGAATTGCAGACTTGATAAAAGAAAATTAACTCATTAATTACTGTGTTCCGCAGTTTGCGCCTACTTGTCTATCCTGTTTGGCCATGTGCCGCAGACTGCGTCATGATTTGTTTCTTATAGCGATCTTCTTGGTCTGCCTCTGTGTCCTGGGATCCTGCCCTCCAATATTGTTCTTTTCAGGCCATCGTGACGCTTGATGTGGCTCAAGTATCTCATTTTTCTGTATAGTATATTGTTTATCAGCCAATTGTCTTTAACATTCAGTTCTTTCAGGACATCAGTGTTCTTTCTTTTTTCTGTCCGTGGTATTCGTATGATCTTTATGTAGCATTTCATTTCAAAGGACTGGATTTTCGAGACATAGATCAACTTACCTAAATTGATTTCACAAATAGAACTGTGTCTAGCACTGCAGTTGCCAACATGCCACTGTCCATCCACTGTATGAGTGACACAGTTCTCACCTCCACTCATGTTAGGTTCATTGTGTCCCCAGTTGGTAAACCTAACCGGCCAACCATCTACCCAGATATAGGCAGAACTGGGCTAGATACACACAGAGCAGGAGAACGTTATCACAAAATTGTAACAGACGTTAACATATAAATATAAAGTCAGAAAACATGCAAACATAAAATAGACATTTATTTCAGACGACTTTATCAAATATAAAGTCATACAACATAAAATAACTTGCAGACATTTAATCATTTCACTCTGTCAGTTGTTGTTTACCTTCAGACGCACTGTATTTCTATGTATACTGAATTAACCTAACATCAAGGAAAACTAAATACTTCGGACACATCAAATGACATGGGTGCCTAGAGAAGGTAATTTTGGAGGAAGTGATGCCTGGAAGAAGAATGAGAGGAAGACCTAGAAGATGATAGGTGCAAGATGTCAATGATGATCTGAGAATGACTGCTGTTGATGCCGGGCAACTTGCACAGAACAGAGAGTTTTTCAGGACTGCTGTCATAGGAGCGACGTTCCGGAGGAGACAAGCTACTTGATGATGATGACTGAATT
The DNA here is from genome assembly GCA_020796225.1 of Arion vulgaris. Taxonomy (NCBI): domain Eukaryota; kingdom Metazoa; phylum Mollusca; class Gastropoda; order Stylommatophora; family Arionidae; genus Arion; species Arion vulgaris. The sequence continues at coordinate 7,185,203 of CM036772.1, read as the reverse complement.
AGCTGGTATAACTGGCTTTGCATCATTTTTTTAAAAACTAGTGAGTTAGTATATCTGCACAGAAGAGCTGCCACTACTGCCTGTAGCACCACTTTTACTGTGGTGTAGGTCAGTAGGGAACATGAGGACATGAGCATAAGGAATTTATTAACTGCATGGCTGGTGCGGTCACCACAAAACTATTCTTCTATATGCACAGAAGAGCTGCCACTACTTCCTGTAGCACCACTTTTACTGTGGTGTAGGTCAGTGGGGAACATGAGGACATGAGCCTGAGGAATTTATTAGCTGCATGGCTGGTGCGGTCATCGCAAAACTATTCTTCTTCATCTTCACCTTTCAACTCCCAATGGAGCACAGGTCTTTAACAAACTTCTTCCAGCTCATCCTCTCTCCTGCCATCCCTTCCAATTCTTTCCCTGTTTTACCTATTCTTTAAATATCAGTCTCCATCTCTCTTCTCCTGGTATGTCTAGGCCTTCCTCTACTCCTCTTTCCCTGTGGGTTCCAAAACAATGATTGTATTGCTATACTTTCAGTTGGTCTTCTCAATGTATGTCCTATCCATCGCCAGCGTCTCTTCCTTAGCTCTTTCTCCACTGGTATCTGCTTAGTTCTTTCTCTGAGTTCCTCGTCGTAATCTTATCATACCATCTCAGTCTCTCTATTCTACATAAACATCCATTATGCAGGTCTGTAGTTTTCTGGTGGATTATTTTATTGTCCTCCATGTTTCGAGCTGTAACAAAACTGTTCAGATTAAGATTTTTTCTTTATGCCGGATAGAAAAAACTCCTTGACCTTACCGGAGATGAAACCTGCTGGGAGCCAGTGCTCCAATCCATTTGGTCAGATGCTCTGAAGAGCAACGGGGTTAATATAAGATCAGACAACAAAGAAAATACTAACTTATTTTAGCTTATAACAAGAACTATATAGTGAGATAAAAGTCAAAGACCTGATAGTTTCCAGATAAGAATAATGAATGGAGAATAAAGGTTACTATAGGTTTCATTTAACAAATTAGAAATGTTTGCAATCAAACCAACCCTAACTTTTCAAGTGGTTCAATTCTTTTTTTTTTTCTTCAGTACTGGTTTGCCTCACAGCGTCAGGATAAGAAGAGATTCCTAGAACGATCCCTTATGTGCGTTTCATAAATAGTATCTTTCGTCACCTCTGTTATCTCTGAGGTTCACCTTTTGTGTGGCCTGCCTTTTGCTTTGTATCCTTTCTATTAGAGCAGCATTGCTCTTTGAGATGAACTGTCTGTTGGTAATCTGTTTATGAGGCAAAACCATTTAATTTATTGTTTCTTGATGAAGTTCAGTACTGATGTTGTACCCACTTTTTTCTGATGTCTTCATTTCTCAAACGGTCTCTTCTTGTTACTCCCAGCAATCTGCGCAAACACTTCATATCTGTCGTGACTAGTTTTCATCTATAATTTTATGCCAGTGTTCAGGTTGGCACTGATAGCATAATGCAGGAGAAAGATTGTGTTCCACAATGCTCTTTTTGCATTCATGGTGACATGTTTGCATTTTAAAATTGACACATAGAGAACTTACCTCATCATAGTGAAATCCTATCCAAAATGGGAACGTAAAATTGTAAAAACCGGTTAGCATTTCTGCATACGCCTGCTCAATTCTGAGGAATTGTAAAATTAACACTCTGTTCTTTACATTTACCCAATACTATACAGTTACCAACACTGACACAAGACTATACAGTTACCAACACTGACACAATATTATACAGTCAACATCACTGACACAAGACTATACAATTATCTAAAAATGTAATCGTTTTTTATACCAGACCAGGACATGTGGGAGTACAAGGCAATGAGCATGCACATTGCCAGGCTTATACAGTAGTGGTCAAGGAAGGACAGTCAATGGATAGTGCAGATATCTTCAATGCCCTAAGAGAAACAAGTTGTTCAAATAACTTTCGCCCGAATGGTTACTTGGGCTCCAATTTAGGTGTAAAGAATAGAACCACTGTTACCTGCCACGCATGTTGTAAGAGGCGATTAAGGAGGTGGGGCTAGCTATCCCACACCGTAAAAATACTAGATGGCTACAGAACGGAGAGCAAACCGAGTAAACGCTGGCTGAAACCGGACACATCGCCAAAGAATAAATACCAAAGCTCCAAATGATGCTGAAGTTGTGACGTAAAACAGACCAAAGCTAAGGCTGCATGAATCAGATTTCCACATGAATAGAATTTATGGGGAGATCTGGTACATCGGTCTGGGCGGTGATCGCGAGAGAGAAATAACTTTGAAAATATTTATAACTCTGCTACACTATCCAGAGTGAAGAAGGGGGGATAAAAATGGGAACTGACAGACACGAACATGTCGTTAGAGGCACAAGACATTTGATTAATCAATACAGAATGAGTGTGATTAGTCATTATATACTGGTCAAGATACTGGGAATGAGATCTGAAGCAGCACCTATGGAGTTGTCCAGAGGGATGTGATGATGATACTCAGTAATCACTATTCACTTATAAAGAACAGCAACAATTTATCTTTGTATTATGTTATGTTATGTTATGTGATCGATGTTATGGCACATTGGGCATTCCCATTTGTGCTCTGTCCTCGGCTGCAGCAGCCATCCCAAAGTCCATTTGCTCACCATACCCATGAGAAGCTGATTACTATATCTTCTCTACCACGAAGATGACACTGTCTGGCATGTCCAAACTTAATGCATAATTCTCTAACATGTTTCAGTTTATCAGACTCGCTCATGTCACATAAATGAGAGCGTACCGCATTGATGATATCAGCTCTGTCCATGCTTCTTCCCGCTTGAATTGGGGCATTGTTTGCAAGAAAGTCAGCAGGCTCGTTACCCTGAACTCCAGCATGTCCAGGTGAGTACAACCAAGTCATTTTCTTGAGATGTGATCTCCAAATGATGTCCACCCATTCCACACGCAGACTTCCTTTTCAATTTATCTTTGCCACGCCCTAGGTACTTGATACTCATATCTAATCAAATAAAGTTCTAGTCATACTATAATCTCAATATTTTAGTTATACTGTACTGCAGAAAGATCCTACTAATACCAAGGACAGAAAAAAGGAAGAACACTGATGTCCTGAAAGAACTGAATGTTAAAGACAATTGGCTGATAAACAATATATTATAAAGAAAGATTAGATACTTTGACCACATCGAACATCACGATGGCCTGGAGAGAACAATATTGGAGAGCAGGATCCCAAGACGCAGAGGCAGACCAAGAAGAAGATGGCTACAAGATATTAAAGAAGCCATGAATATGACCATCACTGAAGTGGGTGAACTGGCTAGAGGCAGAGTGAATTTCAGATACGCTGCAAAGAGAGCGTCCTATATGATGTTAGTTAGTTAGTTAGTTTATTCCTTTCGAGCCAAAGGCGCACATAGGAGCAGAGGTTTTAGATCTCCATGTGATACGGTTCTTTGCTAGCAGTTGGAGATCTTGTATGGTTTACATCCCAATAGTTTACTTTCTTGTTGGATGGTTCTTCGAAGAGTGGTCTTTGGTCTTCCATGTTTTCTTTTCCCAACTGGTGACCACATAAGGACTTGTCGATTTAGTCTCTTTTGTCTGATCTAAGAACATGACCTAAATATTTCCACCTTCGTTTCCTTATAATATTTGATACGGGTTGTTGGTGTGTTCTATCTCTCACTGTGTTGTTAGAAATGAAATCACTCCATTTTACTTTTAATAATTTTCGTAGACATTTATTCTCAAAGCTGTCCAGTTTCTTATCAATTTTCTTTGTTGATTTCCAACTTTCACAACCGTAGGTCAGTACAGGAATCACACATGACCTAAATAATTTAACTTTTGTGCATATACTAAGGTCTTGAGATTGCCAGATATTCGTTAATTTAGTGAAGGCACTAGCTGCTATAGCAATACGAGAGTTTATTTCTTTCATCGTGTCTCCGTTGTTTGACACTTTACTACCCAAATATGTAAAATGTTCAACTTTCTCCAGTGTTTGGCCATTTATTACGATGTTGTCTGTCGAGTTCGTGAGGTCCATAATTTTGGTCTTGGCAGAATTAATCTGGAGACCAACCTGTTCTGCAAGTGTGCAAAGGTTGCTCGTTAGTTTGTGGGTTGCTTGTGTGGTTGAATTCAATATGGCCACAAATGTTGAACGTTATTGTACAGTAGATCTTCCTTCATATTCTTACAAGCAATAGATGAGTCCGGTTTTTTTTTGGTGGGAGGGAGAGGGCACAGTTTCATTCGTCTGCTATAAATTCAGGCATAGCCTAATATGGCGCATCCGGCTGATTTTGCGTGAAGGTTGGTCTCCTTATCACGAGTGTCCTCGCCATTCAGACAAGTCTTACTCGAATTTAAAAGTAATTTTTCGAGGGGGAAATCAAAAAGTAAGTCACAAATGGCTGTAGAAAAATAACTAAATATGATAACAACTTGAAACCAGTTTATTTGTATACATACATTGTCCCTTTATTTCTCAAAATAATTTCCACCAACATTGATGCACTTATCCCATCATTTGATCAGTCATCCCAAACCGGTTACATAGAACTGCGGGCTCTGTTTTCTAAACCACATTTTCACCTCACATTCAACTTCAGCGTCATTTGCGAAATGTTTCCCGTCAAGGTGGGTTTTCAGTGGATCAAAAAGGTGGAAATCGCTAGGGGATAAGTCGGGACTGTAAGGTGGATGTTCCAGAACTTCCCACCTTAGTTGGTTAATTTTCTCCCGAGTTAATCGAGCCGTATGTGGTCTGGCATTGTCATGAAGAAGCAACACTTCTCTAGTCAGCAGTCCTGGATGTTTTTTTAGAATTGCATCATGAAGCATCGATAGAACTTCACAGTATGATTCAGAATTCACATTGTCACCTTTCTTCTTGAAATTGGTTAAAAGCACTCCTTGACAATCCTAGAACACCATCAGCATAACCTTCCCTGTTGATGGCGTAACCTTGAATTTTTGGACACAAGGTGAAGGATGTTTCCACTGCATTGAAGCACGCTTTGATTCAGGCTGGTAATGATTAATCCATGATTCATACCCAGTAACAATCCTGTTCAGCACGTCTTCTCCTTCATCTTCGTATCGACAGAGATGATGCAAGGACAGGCCAAATCGGTTCATTTTGTGTTCCTCCTTCAATTGTCTGGGTACCCACCTTGAGCACACTTTCTTAAATTTCAATCGATCATGCATTATGATGTATGTTGAACCACGTGAGCACCCTATTGCAGATGCTAAAGAGTCTATCGCTATTTGCCTGTCACCTCTAATCTTCTCCTCCACCCGCTGCATGGATGCTTCTGCTGAAATCTCATCAGGACAACCAGATCGGATTTCATCAAAATTTTAGAGTGTCCCTGAGAAAATTGTTCTACCCATCTATGCACCGCTTTACGAGATAAACATTTGTCCGCATAAACAGGAAGCATTTCTTATGAATGTCTTGCAGGCAGTCATTTGCCCACAAAAAACAACCAACAGCATGTTGCTCTTTGGTTGTACACTCTGTAAGTACATTAGCCATTTTGTTTATGCACTGCGCATGCGCATGAGACACATAGTGCCACCTGGTGAACGAGAATGTAAAGTTCGATGTTGCTGTCACCTAATGACACCTTTATAAAACACCAACTACATTTACCTACCATCCCACAGAACTTTGTGACTTACTTATTGACTCGCCCTCGTATCTTAGATCCGCATGTAAAGAATCAGTTTTTCCTGGAGTCCACTTGTGTACTGTGTGCACACAGAAAATGTTTGGCCCAAGTTGGCTTTGAACCCCCGGAAATTTGTACAGCTTGTGGTCCCTAACACTGCCACGACCAACTCCTCTCCCAGAACCAACTCCCAAAGTGGAGTTGGTTGTGGCACAACATGTTATCAACTTCACTACCAGTAACCCCTAAGTTGTTTTTGTTTTATAACACATTCAGTTCAAGCTGGCAGATGTGACAACTAAGTCAGCATTCATCTGATTATGAAATGTAGGCTACTGTATGTCACAACTTACCCACTACTGATTGTTACTAGGTTTGCTCCATCGGCTTGACAAGATTTCTCAGCTTGTGTCCAGTTAAAATAATCAATGGTGAACTTGTAACAGCTATTACGGAATCTCTGGTATCCTGAATGACATCCTGTGGTATTTGGGGCCACAGTTGGAATCGTTGAATCTGGAGAGAGGACATATTTCATTTGCAGTACTAAAAATAGACATCCCAATAACAAGTATTAGCACTTTGTCTGCGGATGATACATCCACAGATGCGGTAACATAGGGCAGAATAGCTTAGCCAACCTGTTAGATGGAGGCTGGTTTTTTAATATGTTTTTATAGGGGGGATCGCGAGAGAGAGAGTATATGTTTGATAGAACACCATAAGCTTTTTGGAATTTTACTCAATTCTATGCTTCATGGTTATTTATTGTGAAAAATGTTAATAATATTGATATTCCTTAGCTTTAAACTGAACTTGTAAAATAATATAACCTTGATTTAGATTCCTTAGCTTTAAACTGAACTTGTAAGATAATATAACCTTGATTTAGCTTCCTTAGCTTTAAACTGAACTTGTAAAATAATATAACCTTGATTTAGCTTCCTTAGCTTTAAACTGAACTTGTAAAATAATATAACCTTGATTTAGATTCCTTAGCTTTAAACTGAACTTGTAAAATAATATAACCTTGATTTAGCTTCCTTAGCTTTAAACTGAACTTGTAAGATAATATAACCTTGATTTAGCTTCCTTAGCTTTAAACTGAACTTGTAAGATAATATAACCTTGATTTAGATTCCTTAGCTTTAAACTGAACTTGTAAAATAATATAACCTTGATTTAGCTTCCTTAGCTTTAAACTGAACTTGTAAAATAATATAACCTTGATTTAGCTTCCTTAGCTTTAAACTGAACTTGTAAAATAATATAACCTTGATTTAGATTCCTTAGCTTTAAACTGAACTTGTAAGATAATATAACCTTGATTTAGCTTCCTTAGCTTTAAACTGAACTTGTAAAATAATATAACCTTGATTTAGCTTCCTTAGCTTTAAACTGAACTTGTAAAATAATATAACCTTGATTTAGCTTCCTTAGCTTTAAACTGAACTTGTAAAATAATATAACCTTGATTTAGATTCCTTAGCTTTAAACTGAACTTGTAAGATAATATAACCGTGATTTAGCTTCCTTAGCTTTAAACTGAACTTGTAAAATAATATAACCTTGATTTAGCTTCCTTAGCTTTAAACTGAACTTGTAAAATAATATAACCTTGATTTAGATTCCTTAGCTTTAAACTGAACTTGTAAAATAATATAACCTTGATTTAGCTTCCTTAGCTTTAAACTGAACTTGTAAAATAATATAACCTTGATTTAGATTCCTTAGCTTTAAACTGAACTTGTAAAATAATATAACCTTGATTTAGCTTCCTTAGCTTTAAACTGAACTTGTAAAATAATATAACCTTGATTTAGCTTCCTTAGCTTTAAACTGAACTTGTAAAATAATATAACCTTGATTTAGCTTCCTTAGCTTTAAACTGAACTTGTAAAATAATATAACCTTGATTTAGCTTCCTTAGCTTTAAACTGAACTTGTAAGATAATATAACCTTGATTTAGCTTCCTTAGCTTTAAACTGAACTTGTAAGATAATATAACCGTGATTTAGCTTCCTTAGCTTTAAACTGAACTTGTAAAATAATATAACCTTGATTTAGCTTCCTTAGCTTTAAACTGAACTTGTAAAATAATATAACCTTGATTTAGATTCCTTAGCTTTAAACTGAACTTGTAAAATAATATAACCTTGATTTAGCTTCCTTAGCTTTAAACTGAACTTGTAAAATAATATAACCTTGATTTAGCTTCCTTAGCTTTAAACTGAACTTGTAAGATAATATAACCTTGATTTAGCTTCCTTAGCTTTAAACTGAACTTGTAAGATAATATAACCTTGATTTAGCTTCCTTAGCTTTAAACTGAACTTGTAAAATAATATAACCTTGATTTAGCTTCCTTAGCTTTAAACTGAACTTGTAAAATAATATAACCTTGATTTAGCATGATGTGTTGTTTTTAAAATAATTAGTCTATAGCCCTATACAACAAAACTGGAATGCGAGGATCAAGAGACAATTATTTATTTCCTATAATTTTTTACCTGAGCCCACATCTATACAGCCGGTGGGGCTGTATGTTTATCGGAGACCACAATACATCTTCATCATTAATCCTCTCCGCTCCTCGTGGAGCATAGGGCCTCAACAGTTGTTCGCCACTCTTCTCGGTCTCTGGCTGTTCTTTTATGTTCTCCCAGGTCAATTGAGCACTCTTCAGCTCCTCACAATACATCTTACTAGCAGGTAAAACCTTAGTTTGACTTAAGTAATTATTAAATACACTTTTGGGGAGCTGATGTGGTACAATTGCAGTGCATTGGATTATACCACAGACTTACAAGGTTTGATTCTCTGTAAGATTGATTACCTACCTAATCTATCCAGCTAAAACAGGAGCAAATAGAATTTCTGAATTGAAGAAGACTTAGGAATCGTCACTGTAGCAAATGTATTTTGTATCTACTACTTTTAGTTAGCTGACATAGAGTGCCTCTCTCTCTCTTGCGATCACCGCCCAGACCGATGTACCAGACCTCCCCATAAATTCTATTCATGTGGAAATCTGATTCATGCAGCCTTAGCATTGGTGTGTTTTACGTCACATCTTCAGCACCATTTGGAGCTCTGGTGCTTATCCTTTGGCAATGTGTCCGGATTCAGCCAGCGTTTTCTCGGTTCACTCTCCGTTCTGTAGCCATTTAGTGTTTTTACGGTGTGGGGTAGCTAGCCCCACGCGCAACCTCCTTACTCACCTCTTGCGACGTGCATGGCAGGTAACAGTGGTTCTATTCTTTACACCCCAATTTGGGCCCTGGTAACCACTCGGGTGCTTTAGACTGAGTATCTCTGACTGAGTATATTTAGAAGAGGCATATTCAGAGGGAACAGACATTTGTTTGATTGAGTGATTGATTGGATAGATTGATTGATTGATTGACCATCATCATTGCACTTCAGTGAGTAACCAAATGTGCTCCGATCTTTCTTACACAGGAAGATCTCAGCTGCAGAGCACAAACTTCGTAGCACAGGTGAGGATCCTGACGTAATTCTAAAGATGATGAATATGCAAGCATATTTTGTAGGAATTGTATTTTTAATTTTATCTAATGAATCTTGCACAGGCAGAGACTTTTGAGCCAGCTCTTCCCCATTTTGAACTGCCAAGGTTCTTTTACGTGCTCAAATTGAACACGGGACCTATGTTTCATCGCCCATCTCCGATAGGACTAGGAACTTGATCTGACTTACACTGAGACCAAGGATCTCTGGAAAAATATCTGATGGCTACACAAGGGAGCAAACTGAGTACATACGAGAAGCCCTACAATAAAGTGAGAAAAAAAATCTTCAACATTATGTCTCCTGGTCCTGGCTCATTGCATGCAGATCAGCTATTACTAGTTTTCCAGTTTCAGTGACTCAAAGCTGATCTTAAAAAGGCATTCAAAGTTGAGCGTATGTGATCAGCATCATAAACTTAAATCAGGTGGTAGATCCTGACAAGGTTAAACCAGCAAACAACAAGACCAGATTACTTCAACTCTCACCAAATAAGAGAGTCCTATTTTTTTAAATAATATTCAATGCCTATTCTATTCAAGATTGGCTAATGGTCACTCAACACTTATGTGTGTTGAGTCTTTCCCAGCAGATTTTGAAGGATATGCATGCTGCTAGTTCCAACAATTTGCTGATTCAGTTATGATACAATTATCTCTTGGTGGAATACCACTTACTTGAATCATATCACATACTTCATTGCATTGCAGAACGAAATGGAGCATACAGGACAACTACTTCCAGTATGTGGTTGGAGGTTGAGGCCATTACTGCTGTCCTCCATTGGCTCTCTGGAACTCAGATTATTGGGGCTGTTATTATTTGTGACTCGAAGTCGATGCTTCGGAATATCCAGAATGGCAGGTTGCGATATGAGTGGATGTTGTCTAAAGATGTTTCCAACCTACAGAAACTCACATGGATCTACTGCCGTGGGCATGTGGGTGTTTGAGGTAATGAAAGAGCGGACATGCTTGCATCGAAAGCATAGATTGTTTGGGGAGTTGAGAATGGATAAGGGGGATGTTTTTCTGTTTCTTGGCGACCCACTGTTGGATAACGACACTAAAATTTATGTTGAATCAATCCAGAAATTTAGGGAATTTTGAATTACTTGTTTTACACGTAGAGCTGGAGGCTTGAGGAACAGAGAGAGAAGTGTGTTTAACCAGCAAACTACAGAAATCATCAGTATGCATACATTTCGACAACTGCTGGGGGAGACTAAGCACTTATGTGTCTTAGATCTGTGACGTCAGTTCAGTAACCAATAGCCAATATTATATACCTCAGTTATAGTATCATCTTCTCTAGATGTGATACCACCTACTTTAGTCCTGATAGCATCTACTCCTGATAATCCACATAAGCAGATTACCAACAGACTGCACCTCAAAGAGCAATGCTGCTCCGATACAATGGATACAAAGCAAAAGCCGGCCATGCAAAAGATGAACCTCAGAGATAACAGAGGCAACGAAAGAGACTATCTACGAAGCGCATACAAGGTTTGGAAATCTCTTCTTGACCTGACGCTGTGAGGCAAACAGGATTCGAGAAATAAAGAAAGAAAACATCTACTCCAGGCATATTATTGCATACTACTGTTATTTTAACAATGGCGGCAAGTTTTCAATGCAAACATGTCACCATGAACACAAAAAGAGCAATGTTCAACACAATCCCCCCAATATGCTGTCCCAAACCTGGATGCTGACATCAACTGATAGAAGAAAACTAGTCACGACAGATATGAAGTGTCTACGCAGAATGCTGGGGGTAACAAGAAGAAACCGGTTGAGAAATGAAGACATCAGGAAAAGTGGGTACAACATCAGTACTGAACTTCATCAAGAAACAACAAATTAAATGGTTCGACCACATAAACAGATTACCAACAGACAGTCCACCTCAAAGAGCAATGCTGCTCTGATACAATGGATACAAAGCAAAAGGCCGGCCACACAAAAGGTGGACCTCAGAGATAACAGAGGCGACAACAGACACTATTTATGAAACGCACACAAGGGCTTGTTCTAGAAATCTCTTCTTATCCTGACGCTGTGAGGCAACACAAGATTGGAGAAAAGAAAGAAGAGTGTCATGATTCCTTGAGCTAAAATCATTATACTACTCTCTCCTATTTGATTTTTGCATAAGCAATCCCACTTTACTCACAAACCCTTACTCTCATCTCTTACATAGATCCAGTGTTTAATTTGAGCATGTAAAAGAACCCTTGACAGATCAAAAATCGAGAAGAGCAGGCTGGAAAGCCACTGCCCGGGCAAAATTCATTATAAAAGATTAAAAATAGAAAGTTCTTACAAAAATATCTTCACCATCTTCAAAATTATATCGGGAACCCTCGTCGGTGCTACTGAGTTCGTGCACTGCAACTGAGATCTTACTGCGTAAGAAAGAGATCGGGGGACACATGGTTACTCATCAAAGTGCAATGATGATGTTCCAATCAAACAATCAATCTTAACAAAAGTACCTGGTGCTATTAGACAACATACATGTACACAAATATATTTTGTCTAATTATTCGGGCTGTTAACATGATTTCTGTCTCACCTTTCTTAGCCTGACAGACATAAGCCAAAGCTGTGTTGCAGTCGCGGTCATTCCAAGTGCCTAAGTTGCGTCCGATCTCTATATCAACACAGTCTCTCTGTTGTTAAAACACAAAGCACAAAACAAACAATCAAGTGATTTATTTGAGAAAGTCAAATGGTAGCATTCGTTTTATATCAACACTATTCATGAACCATGTTTTATAAAACTTACGTCACCCATGTTTTATAAAACTTACGTCACCCATGTTTTATAAATCTTACATCACCCATGTTTTATAAATCTTACATCACCCATGTTTTATAAATCTTACATCACCCATGTTTTATAAATCTTACGTCACCCATGTTTTATAAATCTTACGTCACCCATGTTTTATAAATCTTACATCACCCATGTTTTATAAATCTTACATCACCCATGTTTTATAAATCTTACATCACCCATGTTTTATAAAACTTACATCACCCATGTTTTATAAATCTTACGTCACCCATGTTTTATAAAACTTACATCACCCATGTTTTATAAAACTTACGTCACCCATGTTTTATAAATCTTACATCACCCATGTTTTATAAATCTTACATCACCCATGTTTTATAAATCTTACATCACCCATGTTCTATAAATCTTACATCACCCATGTTCTATAAATCTTACATCACCCATGTTTTATAAATCTTACATCACCCATGTTTTATAAAACTTACGTCACCATGTTTTATAAAACTTACGTCACCCATGTTTTATAAAACTTACGTCACCCATGTTCTATAAATCTTACATCACCCATGTTTTATAAAACTTACATCACCCATGTTTTATAAAACTTACGTCACCCATGTTTTATAAATCTTACATCATCCATGTTTTTTAAATCTTACATCACCCATGTTTTATAAAACTTACATCACCCATGTTTTATAAATCTTACATCACCCATGTTTTATAAAACTTACGTCACCCATGTTCTATAAATCTTACGTCACCCATGTTTTATAAAACTTACGTCACCCATGTTCTATAAATCTTACATCACCCATGTTTTATAAATCTTACATCACCCATGTTTTATAAAACTTACGTCACCCATGTTCTATAAAACTTACGTCACCCATGTTCTATAAAACTTACGTCACCCATGTTTTATAAAACTTACGTCACCCATGTTTTATAAATCTTAATTACCCATGTTTTATAAATCTTACATCACCCATGTTTTATAAATCTTAATTACCCATGTTTTATAAAACTTACATTACCCATGTTTTTTTACACTTACATCTCATATCTTTTCTCACACTAAGATCACCCATTGTTTTCTCTGACTTACATGATCCTCACATACCGAGACAGTAATTACATTGCCCTCACATATGTACACAGTTCTTACATGCACTCACATACTTACACAGTCCTTAATGACCCTCAGTTTCAGTTTCAGTTTGGAATATCTTCATTGCACTCTGGACATGTCCATAGGTGCTCCTTCGCAATATCTCCAACAGCGTCCAGCAACTTACCGTGCCAGTTCTATTTTGATTGATGAGCCTACTTGTATACCTGTTGTACTGTTCTTTTCTTGCCACACCAATCTTCAAACCCAGCTCTCGCAATCTAGTAGTTGACGTGGATTGGTTGAGATGAAGGTCTTCTCTGCGGCCACGCTCTATGAGGGCATTCAAGATGTCAGCTATGTCCAGTGGTTGGCCCTCTGATATGGCGGCAGAGCCAGTCAGCCTGACTGCTCTCTCATTGCCAACAACACCCATGTGCCCCTGAACAAAAAATGACCCTCACATACTTACACACTCCTTGAATGACCTTCACATACTTACACAGTCCTTACATGGCCCAAACATACTTACATAGTCCTTACATGTCTTTCACATAGGAATTTTCAGAGATCCCTGATAGCAGTTATGTTATGTTATGCTATGCGATCGACATCATAGCACATTGGGCATTCCCATTCATGCTCTGTCCTCCGCTGCAGCAACCATCCCAAAGTCCATTTGTTCACCGTACCCATGAGAAGTTGATTACTATATCTTCCCTCTCTACCACGAAGACAACAGTGTCTGGCATGTCCAAACTTAACATCTAATTCTCGAACTCATTCCAGTGTCTGAGACATGCCCACGTCACATAATTGAGAGCGTACAGCATTGATGATATTGGCTCTGTCCATACTTCTGCCCACTTGAGCCGGGGCATTGTTTGCAAGAAAGTCAGCACGCTCATTACCCTGCACTCCAGCATGTCCAGGTGTGTACAGTCAAGTCAGTGTAGCTGAGATCAAGTTCCTAGTCCTATAAGAGACGGGAGATAAAATGTAGGTCCTGTGTTCAATTTGAGCACATAAAAGAACCTTTGGCAGTTCAAAATCGAGAAGAGCAGGCTGGAAAACTGCTGCCTGGGCAAATTCATTAGAAAAGATTTAAAATAAAATTCCTACAAAAATTTCTTTACAATCTTCAAAATTACATAGGGGACCTTCACCGGTTCTACTGAGTTCTGCACTGCAGCTGAGATCTTTCTGTGTCAGAAAGAGATCAGAGCACACATAGCTACCCACCTATCAATCAATCAATCAATCACATATGAATTGACTCTCACACACTTATATTAGCATTACACATTTACACAGACAAACATGATCTATGTTTCCACACAAGAAAAAACATAAATGAAACCTACATTGAATCCAGGTCTATTATCATTTACGTTTTGATCAGGTTGACCTGGCCCCCAGTTGGTGTAAGACACAGCCAGGTTATCCATCCATACAAACTGACTTTCAGTCATCCTGTCATTCAGTCCAATCCATGCTGGACTCCTTGTGTTGGCCATCAAAGTCATAATGAACTCTGATGAAACACGTAATAACAAAGTACTGTAGTTTTACAAAATACAAAAACAATGACAATACACAGCAACATTTCTACCAAAAGACCTTTATCAAGCAAACGATACAGCAGGAGTGGTAAATAAAATGTCCCTAATGAACTCTGGAAAGAGGAGGCAAAATAAAAATAATAATTTTTGCATCAGCAAAAACTTTCTTCTCTCAGGTTTGTCAATGATGGAGATGGTTCCTGTCAGGGGACCAGACAATGGATAGAACTGACATTTTGAACGCCCTCATAGAGTGTGGCCGTAAAGAAGATTTTCATCTAAACCAATCCACGTCAACTGTTATATTGCAGGAGCTGGGATTGAAAAATTGGTGTAGCAAGAAAAGAACAACACAACAGGTATATGAGTCAATCAAAATCGAACTGGTGCAGTCAGTTGCTGGATGCTGTTGGAGATATTGCAAAAAGAAACGAGCACCTACGGACATGTTCAGAGTGCAATGAAGATATTCCAAACTGAAACAGATGATTCCTGTAAAGTCATCCCTACATGTAAGGATCTAAACTTATGTCAAGGTTTTAATCTAGAAACCTGTATGGCTGTTGTCCATCGTAGTTTATGAGGACCATAACATCATTAGTGTGTTTCTGCTTCTCTGTGTGATCTGAGTTGTCTAGTAAGTCTGATTCTGGCAAGATAGTATCTACCATATGTAGAGCCAGACCTCTCTTTCTCTAAAGCATATTTTTTAGTGCCTCTGTAGTTCTATGCTGCTCACCAAATACATACATTAATTAATGATACTGCCATGTCAGAAGTTCTGCAAGACTGTACTCTTCTGGTTGAGCTGAGAAACAACAAGTGACCTAACCAGTCGGCCTAAAAACTAAGTTTTGGGGAAGCCTGAAACTGACTGCCCAATTTGTAGTCTATATTTTTAATTTTTTTCTGATCCAGAAGCACTTGAGCTTTTAGCTCTTCGGCTTTGTGCCATGACATCGTAACCTCTTCGGTTCGGTGGCACAAACACCGTGAATCTGGGGAACCTGTGGCTTTTCTGACAGCCTGCAGAATTGAATCCACACTCACAGAGGGCTAGACACCCGCAGTCCAACGCCCTATGAACACGCTGGGCAAGCGGGCGTAGTCCATATTAAACTAAGCGCATGACCAGAGATCAGTGAAGAAGAAGAAGAAGATAGGAGAACATGCACAATAATTTCAACAAAATTATATCAATGTTCAATCTTGATCATCTTGAAATAATCTCTATAGTGCATCTTCATCCCCACTCCACTCCCAGCTGGTTGCTTTCTCTTGCTTAGTTCATTGTACATCAGGTGACTTGATGTTGTCTGGATGACTTGCAGACAATGTGCACTGTCAATCTCATTTCGATTTCCTGTAGCAGTGTACAGATCCTTGAATCTGTTACTACCTGTGTCAGGTATTTGATGTCATTTGATCTTAATAGTCTGCAAAAGCAACTCATGTAAAAGAGTGGTTAATATTCCTGGTATGTCTGCTAAATGGTGTCCACGTCCATATTTCACAGGTCTACAACAGAGTTGTATTCACACTTACAATCTTGTCATGAAATTTATTCCTGTTAAATCTCGCACATTTTCATATGATTGTTGATCATATTCGTTTCTTCCTCTGGGGTTCTTGCAAAAAAAAACTCCTTGTGCACACATTTTCATAGCAATCTTCAAAAAAGAATTGTACACCTGAGAAAAAGAAACAACTTTCCCTTATCTCAGTTTCAACGTTTTCTGCTTTAGAGAGAGCCTTACGTAAATAAGTCAAGTCCTCAACTACTATCTAGAGACATTGTCCCTTGGAAATAATGTTTGGTTTATTATTTATATTTCCAGGTGCAACTTTAATTTTCTGAATTTTGTGAGAAAAAGTTCTTGCTTGCAATAACTAATATACACATTATAGATTATGTTCTGATGGCAAGACCATATCTCCAATTTAGAAGTCCTGGACAGTGCTGGCATTCCCAGCATGTACACCTTGTTGAGTCCTGGACAGTGCTGGCATTCCAAGCATGTACACCTTGCTGAGTCAGCGACGTCTGAGATGGCGAAGATAGAATCCTATGGAACATTCTATATGGTCAACTCGAAACTGGTACTAGACAGCATGGGCACCCATTATTGCGCTTCATTGACACCTGCAAGCGGGATCTAACTTCATGCGACATAGACAAAGAACACTGGGAGCGGCTGGTCAAAGACAGGCAAGCATGGTGAGCGGCAGTGAGAGGCAGCTCAAAAAGAAAAGAAAATTAACATCACATGTGGAGGCAAAAGAGAGCGCAAAGTGCAGAGAGAACATCCTATGTATCAGCTCCAGTCTCTAGTTTTACTTGCAGCAAATGTGGCAAGGAGTGCCACTCCAGAACAGGCCATTACAGCCACAAGAAACATTGTGATTCAGCGCAGAATATACTACGTGACGCAAGACCTATTGTCTCCTGAGACAAAGAGGTCAATGATGATATGAGATTATGTGTCTTGTTCAAAGAGAAACGCCTAGGGTGGTTGTGTCATTTAATGAAACTTCTTAGTAGTTTTTTTATCAGCTCTATATCTGATTAATATGTCAATGACAAAGAAAACAGTGACATGGTCCTCTATTAATAACTGTAGTATCAATAATCGAACACCAACTGTGACCATGTGTTTGGAGGTGATGGCAGGTTCTCAGTGAGTTGAATACCTTGGGTTGGAGTTTGATCGAAATCTTGCTTTGACTGATCTTCTTCTTCTTCAAACGCTCCATACTGACCACTTGTCAACCACTTTGTGTGATATGTATGTGATCTGAGCCTAGGAGAATTGTGCGCTGTGCCTGTTATGCGCCTACAAGTAGACCAGCGCATCCGATTTCTGTGCTGCTTAGGACACACACTGAAGATACCCTCAGACAGCATCACTAGACAGGCTCTGTAAAGGAACCCCCAAGGTAATTGAGGTAAGGAAAAACCCATGAACACCTGGAGATGGAAGTTGGAGATGGAAGTTGGAGAAAATGAGGAAAGAGTGGAGAGATCTGGAAAAGATGGTCTTGGATAGGAGAGCTTGGAAGTCCTTAGTTGTGGAACTATGCCTCTCTAGAGAGGTGAAGGGTGAAGAAGAAGAATTGGAAAGATAGAGATAAATAGAAGAAAAAACTTAGGAAGGATTAGAAAGAGAGAGAAATAGAATGAGAAAACAAAGGATAGGAAAAGGTTAAAGATGGAAATCTTCTTTCTTCTTCTTTGCGTTCGTTCTTTACTACCAATTTTAATCACTCTTTGTGACATGTTTGATCTTTATCAAGAACGTGTATACGTTGCACATTGGTTTGGTAGGCCCCTAAATGCATAGACTTCTACACGCTTAGGACACATGCATCCGATTTCAGCCAAACCTCCTTAGTCGCCTCTTACAACATGCGTGGCAGGTAACAGTGGTTCTATTCTTTACACCTCAAATTTGGGCCCGTAACCACTCGGCGAAAGATGGAAATAAATAGATAGAGATGAAAACAGACAGAGGGAGGTATAGAAATAGATGGAGCAATGGAGAGAGGAACAGATGAAACAAGGAAGAGAGAAATAGATGGAACAAGGGATAGAGAAAGGGATGAAACAATGAAGAGGAATAGAGAGGGCAATGAAGATAGGAACAGTTGAAACAATGGAGAAATGAGTAAACAGAACAATGAAGAGAGTAATGAATGGAACAATGAAAAGAGAAATGAATAGAACAATGGAGAGAAGAATGGATGGCACAATAGAGAAAGAAAGAAATGGAACAATGGTGAGAGGAACAGTTGAGCAAATGAAGAAATGAATAGATAGAAAGAGCAATGAACAAAGGAATAGATGGAACAGTAAAAATAGAAATGGATAGAACATAAGAGAGGAATCAAGGAACAATAAAGAGCGAAATTGATGGAATAATTCATATAGAACTGGATGAGGGAATTGAGAGAGAGGAATAGATGGAACAGGGAGAGAGAAAGAAAAAGGATGGAAAGAAACAGCTGTTCTGAGAGTTAGAGAAATAAGTCTGTTAAAGCAAGGAAGGAGACATAAAGTTTGAGAATACTAACTTTGTTCCAGAGTATTATGTATGGAGGCCAAGGTCGATTGGTGTCCCATTTGAGTACAAGCAGTAATGGCATTATCGTAATTTTGACGAGTGGTGCTGTCAGAGCCTCCAACATAGTAGCAGTAACTCACTGTCAGAACGAAAATAAAATAATATATTCAGACTTTACAAGCACATTCCTAACTTTAGTAGCTTATAAGAGAAATTACTTACAAATGTATATCTTAATATAGCCCCGCCGAGTGGTTAACTGGCCCAAATTTGGGATGTAAAGAATAGAACCATTGTTACCTGCCACGCATGTCGTAAGAGGCGATTAAGGAGGTTTGGCTGAAATCGGATGCATGTGTCTGCTAGGAAATGCTAACCCAAAACAGATGCTTGTCGAAAATGGATGCACCAGGCCGTAAGGCGCATAACATGGTGCAACGACCCTCACAATGAGGAATGGGATAACAGACTCTATGGTCGCCAATCTGCCTCGGAGATTTAGCCACGCATTAAGAATGTCAGACCTACCATCATGAGGGTGGCGAAAACTTACTGCGGGAAGAGGTCGGCACAAACGGGAAGCAGAAATCATAGGAATTATACTCACAGAACTGCCCCAGTATGCAGACTTGAGAAGAAAGAGGTGGCCCACTTACACTAGCATCCAAGACAAACTGTATGGCATGGCTGATAATCTGAGGCAGACGGCTGCGTTTATTAGAGAATCCGAAATCCCAATCTAGTGAGAGTGCAGAAGAAGAAGAATATAGCCTGTCCTGAGCAGAACTTTGCTCTATCATAGGCCAGATGTTCTGTCTCTACAGCTGTCATACTCAAACCATCAGTCCCAACCTGAACCCATCTTCTCCATGGTCTTCTTCTCCTTTCTGAGGGATACCTCTTTCCATAATGAGCTCCAACAATTGCAGTTTTTTTATATATCCAAAATACTTCAATTTACTCATTCTTAAATGTAAAATGTGAATGCATCATTAAGATCATTGGAAGCTACAGAGATGTGGTTTTACAGAAGAATACTGAAAATTCAATGGACAGCGAAGAATACAAATGATGAGGTTTTAAAACAGGCCTGCCCATGCAGAAACCTTATTAAAAGAATAAGAATCAGACATTCAAGGTTCTTCAGGCATATAATGTGAAGAGAGAAGAGAAGGTTTAGAACATTTGGTAGAGTTTTAAGGGGGGAGTTTTAAAGCCGAAGGATTAACTTTATTGCACCAGATTTTACCCCATATGACTAGGTCCCTCTCCGCAAAAATGGCATGCTACCTGCCAAGAGTATTTCACAAAGCTCGAACTCCGTAGCTCTGGTGACAACCGGTAAATTAAGGAAAGGAGAGATGTGGAAGACAGAGGAGAAGATGTTGGATGTTCTGACACTGTGGTTCGACAAAAGATCTACATCAGAACTGATTAGCTGCACCAAGGTGAGAGAGTTGTGGAGAGACATGATCGCCTACACTAACAGGCATGGCACTTGATTGATTGATGTGCATGAACTAAATTCCTATTTCTTAGTTACAAGACCAAAGTGTGAAAGACTAAGCTACTCTTTTTTAGATGTTAATTTGGCTGTGCCTTCACTCCAATCTTTCTCTTTCTTACAAAATTGTATTATGCTAATTTGGCTGTGTCTTCACTTCAATCTTTCTCTTTCTTACTTATAATTTTATTATGCTAATTTGGCTGTGCCTTCACTCCAATCTTTCTCTTTCTTACTTAAAATTTTATTACTAAAGTGTGTCACTCAAGCTTTCTCTTTTTTAATGTTAATTTGGCTGTGCCTTCACTCCAATCTTTCTCTTTCTTACAAAATTGTATTATGCTAATTTGGCTGTGTCTTCACTTCAATCTTTCTCTTTCTTACTTATAATTTTATTATGCTAATTTGGCTGTGCCTTCACTCCAATCTTTCTCTTTCTTACTTAAAATTTTATGATGCTAAGTTGTCTGTTCCTACACTCCAGTCTCTCTTTCTCTTTCTTACTTAACATTTTATGATCTAAGTTGTCTTTCCTACACTCAGTCTTTCTTTCTTACTAAAATTTTATGATGCTAAGTTGACTGTGCCTTCCCCAGTCTCTTTCTTACTTAAAATTTTATGATGCTAAGTTGACTGTGCCTTCACTCCAGTCTCTCTATCTCTTTCTTACTTCAAAGATTACCCGTGGCTAACATTAACTAATTTGCTAGAGTTGGTTTTTTTGTCTCTGGACGGAATTATTTTTTTAGTTAAAAACTTATTTGATTTGATTGATAGGATCAAACAAATTTGCTTCCAAACTGCCCACCATGGAGTTTGAACCAGGTAGTCGGGTTGTGATCGAGTTACTACTGCTAAGCCACAGGCGCCCACTATCAGAATAGATGTTCAGAATAGATGTTCAGAATAGATGTTCAGAATAGATACAATGTAAGGAGGAAATGGGTGACAGAGGAAAATTTACAGTTAATGGATGCATGAAGAAAATGAAGAAAGAGATACAACAATTAGTTAGTTAGTTAGTTTGTTCCTTTCGTGGCAAAGGCGGCACATAGGGCAGAGGTTTTAGATCTCCATGTGATGCGGTTCGTTGTTAGCAGTTGGAGATCTTGTATGGTTTTACATCCCAATAGTTTACTTCTTGTAGGATTGTTCTTCGAAGAGTGGTCTTAGGTCTTCCACGTTTTCTTTTCCCAACTGGTGACCACAAAAGGACTTGTCGATTTAGTCTCTTTTTGTCTGATTTAAGAACATGACCTAAATATTTCCACCTTTGTTTCCTTATAATATTTGATAAGGGTTGTTGCTTTGTTCTATCTCTCACTGTGTTGTTCAAAACGAAATCACTCCATTTTACTTTTAGTAATATGCAACAATATGACAGACTAAATTAGGAAATAAAAGATATGTGTAGAATAGAGGAAGAGAAATGGCTCGATCTGAGATGTAATAAACTCTAGAAAAATCATAAAAAGAGCACACAAAATCTTCACACAGACAAATAACTTAAATCACAAGGAGAAGAATGCACACACAGATCAAAAAGAGCAATATTAATGGGAAAAAATAACATAATAAAAAAGATGCGTGGAATACATTGGGAACTTTTATGATGATGACAGATCAGAACTAAAAACACAAGACAAATGCAAGGGGTGACAAGTATTTGTAGCCAAAGTTGAGATTGCTATCAAGCACATTAAAAGAGAAAAGGCTCCAGGTCTAGATAACATAACAGTGCAAGAAATTATAGTTCTGAAAAATCTAGAAATAGAAGTAACAATAAAACTTTTAAATGACATATATAACAGATGATGCATTCCAAATGACCTATTAGAAATTCAAGGGTTTGATGCCAGCTTGACCCAAAGTTCTCGGTGTGCGTACGGTAAGTGATTGGATAACAGGAGACCCGAATTCTTTACTTGGAGATCTAAATTAATACAAATGCTTCTGAAGTCAGAATAAAACTCACCAGACGAGTGAGGGACATTTATAAGGAAAGCAAGTCTTCATGCAACACTCAGTCAGGGGTGCCACATTAGACACCATGATTACACCTGAACTTACAGCAGGTGAACAGAAAAAAAAGCTACTAAAAAAATTGTTTAACCATCACAGGCTGTTCTTGTGTTTCAAAATTATTTGTAAGTTCAACTCTATTAATTTCTCTTAATTCTATTTATTTTTTGGGGTTCTTTTATGTTTTTTGTTGTTAGGGGTTGCAGGTTTAACTCATGGTCGGTTTCCAATATAGTTTACACTGGGTAGCTTGATATGCTGTGGTATTGTGGAATTTTAGGGTCCAAAGGCTAATGATTGCCTTCATTGGACCAGGTTTCCCCATATGGCTCAGTCCTTGTCGGCAGAGAGAATTGTCCACGCCATCCACCGAGAGAATTGCATAAAGCACGAACTCCATATCTTCTGCAACAATCCTAGGGATCTCATTAAAAAATTGCATGTGTTCAGTCCAGATTCGAACACACAACCTTCAGTACGACAGGCAAACATCTTAACCACTTCACAATTTGAGACTCCCTGTGGCGTTTAAGATGTCTGTAACTTCATCAATCCACCTTTTTCTTGGTCTGCCCCTTCCTCTTGATGATTCCCTTTTCAGGATGTACGCTCTTGCAACTGGTGTATTTTGGTTCATTCTCACCAAATGGCCAAACCATTTGAGTATCTATATTTCAATGAATCTAACAACAGGTGTTGTTCTGACTGTTCTTCTAATTTCCTCATTTCTTATATGGTCTCTTCTTGTTTTATTTACATCTTTCCTCAAGCATCTCATTTCACAGCAGGTGGTAATTTTCCTTTCTTGTTCTTTTGTCAGTGCCCAAGTTTGGCCCTGATAGCATAGTATTGGTATGAAGATTACATTTATAATCTGTCTATTGCTCTTTATAGCACCGCAAAAAACTGCAAGTACAGAAGAGCTAACAAAATTTTTATCATCTTAAATTCATAACTCACTCTACATTTTTATTAACTAAGAAACCACATTATGTGACTGTGTTCTTTTGACTGAAATCACATATCACATTGTGTGATGTTTCATCAACAAAGAATAATATAAGATTTATATGACTTGTTTATAAAAGTTGTTTGTTATTTATCTATAGAAGGCCCAGCTTACATTGACGAATTGAAGAAAAGCCTGCAGGACAGCCACCAACAGCACGCTGTTGTGTGGAATAAGTGGGTATCACCCCTGGATATTTCTTGCAAATGAATCCCAAATTCTGTTGGCACTGAATATCACTCCAGAATCCAGCAGAGGATCCTGCAAGATTAGAAATATGTAGAAGATTATAAACATGGACAAGATTTGAGATATGTAAAATAATTATAAATGGATACATAACTTCTTCTTCTTCTTCTTTTGTCGTCACACTGCTACCGGGTTGTTGCCCAGTGTCGTGGTTTTCTGTTTTTGTCTTGCGCTGTTCTGGTGGCTTGTGTGATTGTTATCTTTGCTCTTTCACAGGATTCTGCTACGCATCTAACCATCTTTTCCGTGGTCTTCCTCTTGCCTTCTTTCCCGATGTTCTGTTGTAGAAGACTCTGTATACTGTGGAGTTTGGATGCATTCTTATTAAGTGGCCAAACCACTTCATTCTTTGTTTATCTATGTAATTCAAGCACGGTTGTGTGTCAACTTTCTTTCTTATGCTGATGTTGGTGATTCTGTCTTTTCTTGTGTTGGTAACTTTTGGATACATAACTAGGACTATGAATATACAATCAATACAATCATTTGAAGCTGCAGAGATGTGGTTTTACAGAAGAATGCTGAAAATTCCATTGACAGCGAAGAAAACAAATGAGGTTTTAAATCAGGCCTGCACACAAAGAAACCTTATCAAAAGAATAAGAATCCGACAATCAAGGTTCTTCGGGCATATAATGCGAAGAGAAGGTTTAGAACATTTGGTGACAACAGGTAATATTCAGGGAAGGAGAGGTCATGGAAGACAGAGGGAGAAGATGTTGGATGGCCTGACATCATGGTTCGACACAAGATCGACATCAGAACTGATTACATGCTCCAAGCAGAGAGAGTTCTGGAGAGACCTGATCGCTTATGCCAACAGGAATGGCAGTTCATTGATTGATACATAACTAGAGATCTCTATAAGAACAGAAGTGTCTGCAAAATTAGAGATATGTACAAGAATATATATGTGTACACAATTAGCGATCTATACCAGATTTATATATGTGTGTGTGAGATTAAAGAAGTCTACAAGTTTTAAAAAAACTTTCAAGTGCTTTTCCTGGTACCAAATTGAAGCTGCGTTGACTTGAGCGCCGATACGGTGCGAAAAATTCCACACCCACTTGTGGAATTGAAACCGGACCACCAGCATAAGAAGCGAATTAACTAACAACTACACTAATACTGCTCCTCTCTACAAGTTTAAAGATATGTAGAAAATTATAGATGTGTGTAAAAGTAAGTAAAGGAACCCTTTCATACCTCGTGTATAGCGTAATACAGTGTTAGGTCTGTATTTTTCATTGACCGTCGGCACACAATGGGTGATGTGGTCAGCATCACGCCGCCGCCTTTACTTTCCCAGAGCATGTCTGGTACCCAGTTGAGGCTGGGTCGACCTGAGAGCCGTCGCAGTCGGGAGTTGAACCCAGACCACCAGCCTTGAGAACGAGTTCACTAACAACTACGCTACCGCGGCTCTCATAGATGTGTGTACGATTAGATATTTGTACAAGATTATAGATTTGTGACTTATTGACATTCCTCTTTGCTCCTCATGAAGCATAATTCTTCAACCATTGTCCTACACTTTTCTCGATCTCTGATCATTTTCTTTATGGCTCATGATAGTCCAGCATCCTTCAGTTTCTGTTTAGTGTGTAGTTTTTTCTGTTTTCCTTGCTGGTTTATGCAAGTCCTTGTCTAGTAACACTTAACTGTATCTTGAACCCGGACCCCTAACCTAATAAGCAAGTTCACTAACAACTATGGTACTGCGGCTCTTCCAGATCATTTAGACACACAACATCCCCTATCACTACAAGGTAATGGTTATAGATTTGAACATTATTACATATGTACACAAGGTTAGATACATCCACAAGATTAAAGATGTCTTCAGGTTAAAGGGTGTGTACAGCATTCAAGAGGTGTACAAGGTTAGATATGTGTACAAGATTAGATATGTGTGTACAAGACTATATATATATTTATATATATATGTACAAGATTATGTAACAGACTCCAATTAACATATAATGACTACAAAATGAAAATCAATATTCCAGATTCACATTCAAAATATTGTAATATTGAATCTGGAAGTCTGTGCACAGAATGGGTGGACACCATTCGGAGATCACATCTCAAGATAATGACTTGGCTGTACACAAATTGACATGCTGGATTGCATTGCAATGAATGTGCTGACTTTCTTGCAAACAGTGCCCTGACTCAATCTAGCAGAAGTATGGACAGAGCTTTGTGTTTGTTTTATCTCCTTTGACTTCCATATATTTCTCAATGCAATAAAGTTTCCCCTTGCTTTTTGTATTCTTATCTTGACATCTTTTTTTTTCTATTCTGTGTCTATGTTGCATCCAAGGTGTGTATATGATTCTACATCTGGTAGAGATATTTCCTCCACCATAATCTGGTTTATATTAGATGCATTTATTCTCATGACCGCAGTCTTTTTTCCTGTGTATTTTCAAACCTAGTTGCTGAGACTTCTTCTTCTTTGCGTTCGTTTGTTACAACCAATTTTAACCACTCTTTGTGATATATTTGATCTTTGTCAAGAACGTGTATACGTTGCACATTGGTTTGGTAGGCCCCTAAATACATAGACTTACACATTTAGGACACATGCATCCGATTTCAGCCAAACCTCATTCGTCGCCTCTTACGACATGAGTGGCAGGTAACAGAAGTTATATTCTTTACACCCCAGATTTGGGCCCCGGTAACAACTCAGGTGAACCTCATTCGTCACCTCTTACGACATGTGTGGCAGGTAACAGAAGTTCTATTCTTGACACCCCAGATTTGGGCCCCGGTAACCACTCAGGCGGTTGCTGAGACTTATTATTTAGAATGTTTATTTTATCTTTAATCTGTGTGTGAATATGATAATGACGATGATGATGATTATGATAACAGCAACTATAGCGGTGGTGATGATGATGATGATGATGATGATGATGATGATGATGATGGTGGTTGTGGTGATGATGATTTTAATGATGATAACAAAAATCAATTCTTCATCTGAGATTGCGTGATCTGATAGATAATTATATAACACATACTGACCTTGAGATGCAATCTCCACACATTTCTCTTCACCAAATCTGTCATTTGGCTCATTTAAAGCCCAGCTGACATAAGACAAAGGGCTCAGATCTGTCCACCTGGTCACCAATCAGATGAAATTTCCACATCAATTAATATTATTATTTTAACATGCTCAAAATTTGACCTAATATAAATCATCACAAATATTATTTACTACAAGAGACACATTTTGACAATTAGACAAATTATTATTATATATTATAATGATTATGAACAAATGCTTCTGTTCTGCAACAGCTTGATATTATTAAAGAGAGTTGACAATTAAAGAGCATAATATCAAGGAAAGTTAAATATTTCAGACACATCAAATGACATGAATGCATAGAGAAGATAATTTTAAAGGGAATGGTGCCTGGAAGAAGAATGAGAGGAAGACAAAGCCCTATAAGATGATGGGTGCAAGATGTCATTGACGATCTGAGAGTGACTTCTGCTGATGCCGGTCAACTTGCACAGAACGGAGAGTTTTTCAGGACTGCTGTCATGGGAGCCAAATTCCGGGACAAGCGACTTGATCCTTCCTTCCTTTCGTTCACTTGAAATATTGTCTATATATTCAATGTTGTTTCTTGTATAAACTTCACTGTCTTTTGTAGTTCACACAGAGGTCTGTGTAGCTTTCTGTTGAGTGTTGTTTCCTTAGGCCAGTGATTTTGCCTGAGTATATCATATTCAAGCTACTTGATGATGATGATGATGATGATGATGATGATGATGATGATGATAATGATGATGATAATGAATATAAAAATAAATTATGATCGCAAATATTAATATACTATTGATGCTGTACAAACCTATAAGAATCTGCATCCAAGTCATTCAGACCAAGCCAAAATGTGAGGGTTGGCCTCTTGGTGATCTGAAAAGTTGGAAAATAAAAACTATTCATGAAGGTTGATGTATATGTAAACTTGCATACATTACAGGTATTATAATGGGTCAGAATGATAAGATATTATTCTCTCTCTCTCTCTCTCTCGATCACCACTTAGACTGATAAACCAGATTTCTCTATAAATTCTGCTGTTGTTCTTAGGGACTCCATCCCTCTGTACAGCTTCTCATTTAGCTTAGTATTTTCCGGCCAGGTTTCGTTTCTCAGGCCTGCTAGCACTGGGCAGTATAATTTATTATTCTAGGACATGCACTCAAATTAACAGGTATCTAATATCAGATTATATGTTGTTTCAAGAGCTTTGCAATAGGAGGCTGTATGTTGTTTCAAGAGGTTTGCAATAGGAGGTTGTATGGTGTTTCAAGAGGTTTCCAATAGGAGGCTGTATGGTGTTTCAAGAGGTTTGCAATAGGAGGTTGTATGGTGTTTCAAGAGGTTTGCAATAGGAGGTTGTATGGTGTTTCAAGAGGTTTCCTATAGGAGGCTGTATGTTGTTTCAAGAGGTATGCAATAGGAGGCTGTATGGTGTTTCAAGAGGTTTGCAATAGGAGGCTGTATGGTGTTTCAAGAGCTTTATAATATCATATTGTATGTTTTTTCAAGAGGTTTGTAATTCAAGATTTGATAGTCCTGGACGAGAGAGTAAGGTTGACAAGTAGCGCAACTTTTCCTCATTTTAATCCAAATACAGCACAAGCTACAGTTTCAGACAACTAAACACAACTTCAGATCAAGACACCACCTGCTGGTAATCCCTTGCGCAAGATCACCAAATGTGGTGCTGTAACAACACAAGAGAAACTTGCAAAGCTAGGAATCATCGTACCATTGAGGCATAGAGAAAATGAGCTGTGCAAAAACGACAGAACACACAACGCCCACATGTCTTTTCTTCTTCTTCTTTGCGTTCGTTCTTACGACCAATTTTAATCACTCTTTGTGATAAGTTTGATCTTTGCCAAGAACGTGTATACGTTGCACATTGGTTTGGTAGGCCCCTAAACGCATAGACTTCTACATGTTTAGGACACGTGCATCCGATTTCAGCCAAACCTCCTTAGTCACCTCTTACGACATGCGTGGCAGGTAACAGTGATTCTATTCTTTACACCCAAATTTGGGCCCCGGTAATCACTCGGGCGGCCCATATGATCATGCATGCCCCAACTGTGGTAGAGGATTGTGTTTGATGATTGGATTCTACAGTCACCTCTGCACATGACAGATAGGTGCAGCAGCACATGTTTGAGGCTGTTGTCATCATCACTTGCAATGGATGGCTATTAATTCAAGATTATTTGTTTATTCTAGTTAAGAGATTTGTAAAAACAAAATACTAAATAATCAACATAAGAAAGATGAGCATGATACTGCTCAACAAAGTCACCAGGATACAAAATAACCCCAAAAATGCATATATGACCATCAAAAGAAGATGAAGATTACTAGAATAAAACTGTACTTACCAAAGAGGTAATGAATGCGTTCTCATCCTCTCCGTTGATACTAGCAAGATCAGCTCCCATATCCTTACAGATCTGTCTTGCATTAAACCAAGTTGCAGTTGATGAGTCACCATCTGATGCGCTCACAAAATAGCAATAACCATTGGTAAACTGTACCCAAGAGGCGTTGCCACACTTGCGCTGTCAATAACATAACAAATAATCTCACAAAAAAGTTATAATAGTCAATCTTCTTCTTCTTCACCTTTTAACTTCCAACGGAGCACAGGTCTTCAACAAACTTCTTCCAGCTCTTCCTCTCTCCTGCCATCCCTTCCAATTCTTTCCATGTTTTACCTATCCTTTTAATATCAGTCTCCAGCTCTCTTCTCCGGGTATGTCTAGACCTTCCCCTACTCCTCTTTCCCTGTGAGTTCCAAAACGGGGATAATAGTCATTAATATCTGTAAATACATGTGGTTGAGTAAATTGAACACACAGGGAATGTAGTAGTTAACTTCAGTCACAGATTGACCTCACTATAGACAAATCTGGAGTTTAAACTAGGTTTCAGTTCATAGAACAAGACTACAGTCTCAAGTTTGCTTCAGTATATAGAACAAGACTACTGTCTCAACTTTGCTTCAGTATATAGAACAAGACTACTGTCTCAATGATTTTGCTTCAGTACATAAAACAAGACTAAAGTCTCAACTTTGCTTCAGTACATAGAACAAGACTAAGTCTCAACTTTGCTTCAGTACATAGAACAAGACTACTGTCTCAACTTTGCTTCAGTACATAGAACAAGACTACTGTCTCAACTTCTCAGCATTCAGTACATAGAACAAGACTACAGTCTCAACTTGATAGTCAACATATTAACTAATAGGTTTAAATAAAGAAGCTACCCAGATAACAAGCTAAACTAGATCAGACATCAGTAGTGAAAATGATGGACTTGTCACAGATGTTGGTAGTATACTCTGTGGATTTTTCACACATTCTGGCAATGAACATGGTGAACTTGTGAACTACTTTGACAATGAATATGGTTTTCTTGTCATATATATTGGTACTGAATTTCTTAGACTGTGTCACAAACATTAGTAGTAAACATGGTGGATTTGTCACAAACATTAGTAGTAAACATGGTGAACTTGTCACAAACATTAGTAGTAAACATGGTGGACTTGTCACAAACATTAGTAGTAAACATGGTGGACTTGTCACAAACATTAGGTAAACATGGTGATCCAAACATTAGTAGTAAACATGGTGGACTTGTCACAAACATTAGTAGTAAACATGGTGAACTTGTCACAAACATTAGTAGTAAACATGGTGAACTTGTCACAAACATTAGTAGTAAACATGGTGGATTTGTCACAAACATTAGTAGTAAACATGGTGATCTTGTCACAAACATTAGTAGTAAACATGGTGGACTTGTCACAAACATTAGTAGTAAAAAATGGTGGACTTGTCACAGATATTGGCAACACAAATAGTGGATTTGTCACAAACATTGACAGTGAAGAAAATGGACATGTCACATACAAGAAAAAAACAGTTCTGTACTTGTGTTATAAAAACTATACCAACATATTGAACAAGAAGAAACATTAGGAAGATATGAACATTTCTGACGGTATAGTTATTCTTTCTTCTTCTTCTTCTTCTTCTTCTTCTTACGCTCCACATCAACCACTTGTCAACCATTCTTTGTGATTTGTATGTGATCTGGCCTAAGAGCGATTGTCGTTGTGCAGTTATGCTCCCACAAGTAGACCAGCACATCCGATTTCTGTGATGCTTTTTATTTACTAGGTAGCTTCCCTAGGTCCTACATTAGTCGCCTCTTACGACATACCTTGTAGGTTGCAGTGATACTATTCTTTGCTTCCCTTGCCGGTCCCGGCACCACATGAGCGGTATATTTATTTATATCAATGATCAAAGCATTTGAAAAATATCTGGCAACAAACATCAGCTACAAAATTTCTCATTCTTCTTCTTTCTTCTTCTTCGAACACTCCATATCAACCACGTGTTAAACCACCCATTATGATTTGTATGTGATCTGAGCCTAAGAGCGATTGTACATTGTGTCAGTTATGCGCCTACAAGTAAGCCAGTACATTCGATTTCTGCAATGCTTTTTATTTACTCTGGTAGCTTTCCTAGGCCCCTCAGCCCTTCTCCGCAGAAATGGCACACCACCTACCGAGAATATTGCTCAAAGCACGGGACAACCCAGGGTAATGAAGTCAATCTTTCGGCTTTAAAACCCTTTTTAAATCCTAGGCCCCCTACCTTAGTCACCTTTTACAGCATGCCTTGGAGATCAAGTGTTACTATTCTTTGCTCCCTTGCAAGCACATGGGTGAATTTGCCATCCCAAAATTTTATATTTCAAGTAAAAATAAAATATGAGACTTTCAAGCAGTTCCTATTGTACAGATTGACAATATGGATGTCAGGAACAAGACAAATTACTCACACTGTGCGCCAGTCTGGACTGGTTTGGGTGTTGTAATCTTTGATCCTATAAACAGACACACAATGAAGCATCATTGTAATATGGAAATACTATGTTTTTTTAAAAACTTAAAACAGGTTCTAAATTCATCTATGCAGAATGTCTTTACTTGATGTTGCCATGGGAGATTACATAAAGGCAGCAGCATCGGACACTGATCAATATGAATTTTTAATGACAGACAGAGCAATATGAATTATCTTTGATAGATAGATCAATATGAATTCTCTGTGAGAGGTAGATCAATATGATTTCTCTGTGACAGATAGATCACTATAAATTCTCTGTGACAGATAGATCACTATGAATTCTCTGTGATAGACAGATCAATATGAATTCTCTGTGACAGATAGATCACTATAAATTCTCTGTGACAGACAGAATGCAGAGACAGATCAAGGTTTGAACTAGAAGGTTACATACTGGTTAAGATCTGACTTCAACTTCCAACGCTATATTTGGGAAACAGATTGCTCTGACTAACCAAGCAACAATCCTCATGATCTCCTCTATCATGAAGCCTGCTGGAGATCTAGAGTCACATCTGCTGGGAGAGAAGATGCCCTTTCATTTTTAGCATATCTCTAGGTTGTAACGGAATCATAGCAAGGAAGCAAAGAATAGTAACACTGCAACCTACAAGGCATGTCGTAAGAGGTGATTAAGGTAGGATTTATCTTGGAACTGGCTGCCTCATCTAGCAGAAACTTTTAACTGCAAAGTCTTATCTACCGTGAACAAGTCTATTTGGCAAGAATTGGCAGAGAATCTATGCCCCAACCATGAACAAGTCTACTTGGCACGAGTTAGCTGAGAGTCTATGCCCCAACCGTGAACAAGTCTACTTGGCAAGAGTTGGTAGAGAGTATATGCCCCAACCAGGGTTAAAAAGCTGCAAGAGATGTGTGAGAAAAATATTCATCTGTGATTTGAGAAAAGCTCCAGAAAACTACCCTATCCCAAAAAAATTCACTATGAGATCAACCAACCTGGAGTCAAAAGTGCAAACAAAGTACAAACAAATTGAATGGATGAGTAGATAGATGGATGAGTTGAGGAGTGGATAAGTGTGCAAGTTGTTGAGTGGATGAGTTGATGAGTAGATAGATGGATGAGTTGAAGAGTGGATAAGTGTGCGAGTTGGTTAGTGGATGAGTTGATGAGTAGATAGATGGATGAGTTGAGGAGTGGATAAGTGTGCGAGTTGTTGAGTTGATGAGTAGGTAGATTGTTGAGTTGAGGAGTGGATAAGTGTGCGAGTTGTTGAGTGGATGAACATATGAGTGGGTTATTGGTGAGTGAATGATAGATGAATGATTGAATAAATGACTTAACTCTTTGTGGACCAAATACCAAGCATGTGGCTTTGGGTTGGACACCCTTTTACCAGAGTCACACAAAAGGACGTTTTTTATTCTAAAAACAAATGGCTTGTAAAAACATGCTTTTGCCCTGGTCCACAAAGAGTTAATGAATGAGGAAGTAAATAGATGGGTGATCTCATTAGTGTGTGAGTTGTTGAGTGTGTGAGTTGTTGAGTGTGTGAGTTGTTGAGTGTGTGAGTTGTTGAGTAGATGAACATATGTGTGGTTTATTGATGACTGAATCATAGATCAATGGTTGAATAGATGACTTAACTCTTAGTGGACCAGGACAAAAGCCATGTTTTTACAAGACATTTCTTTTTAGAATTAAAAATGCCCTTTAGTGTGGCTCCTGGTGAAAAAGGCGTCCAATCAAAAGCCATGTAGTGTGGCATTTGATCCACAAGGAGTTCACGAATTAGGAAGTAGATCTGATTAGTGTATGAGTTGTTGAGTGGGTAAATAAAGTAGTTTGTTGGATGACTGAGCAAATAAGTGAGTCACTGAATGAGTAGGTGAGTGAATGAGTAGGTAAGGAAATGAGTGGGTGCTTGGTTGAGGTATTAAACCACTACCTCGAGGCACTTGACAGATCCAGTTCCTGGAAATTGCACAGTAATTGTCATTCCAGTTGTTACTTGGAAAATCCCATTCCACACAATCCTCTCTGTAACATACAACAAATAGTAAACCATTAGTGCAACATAGACAAATATTGCACAACATAGACTAGCCTATAGTGCAAAATAGACTACCGTATAGTACACCATACAGATCATCATCATCATCAAATAGCTTGTCCTGAGCAGAGCTTTGCCACTCCAACAGTCCTCTGGAATTTCTCTCTCTCATAGGCCAGATGTCCTGCCTCTGCAGTCGCATGTTCAAACCATCAGTTACATCCTGAATCCATCTTCTCTGGGGTTGTTCCATTTCTTTCTTGCCGGTATGCCTCCTTCCATGATGGTCTTCTCCCGCCCTTCATGTCTTTTTATATGTCCAAAATATTTCAATTTCCTCTTTCTTATTTGTAGCATTAGCCAGTTTTCTTTGATTTTGAGTTCTTTCTGGATAGATTTATTTGTTCTCTTCTCTGTCCAAGATATACGAAGGACTTCTTCTGTAACACTTATATTCAAAAGCACATATATGTTTTTTCCCCTGCTTTATTAAATGTCCATGCTTCAAACCCATACGTTGCCACTGGGAATATGCATGCTCTTAGTACTCTGATCTTTGTTTTCTTATCAGTTCCATTCCCTGCTGTTTTGAGTTGTTTAATTTGTTGTAAAGCCATGTTTGTTCTTCTTTTAATTTCCTTCATCCGATTTCCATCTGTTGTTAGTAGTGAACCAAGATATTCAAAACTGTTCACATTTCTACTTTCTCTCCATTGATATAAATATCATTTGTCATGTTCGTTACCATTCAGATACAATGAGAAATAGTCATGCCTTGATGATAAACTGGTGGATATATCTTGAACAATAAATTTAATATATCTTGAGGATAAAGGTCTAGAATTAATCCGGATATCACGAGAGAGAGAATTAATCCGACTAAAAGTAGGTGAGACATATCTTCACACTTCCCAACATTCAATACTTTTGATGCAAGCATGTTCGCTCTCTAGTTGCCGCAAACTAAATATATATTCATCCTGAAGAGGATGACAAATATAAATATAAGAGGTTGTCAAAATAAATAGATATCATAAAGAGTTCAATCTATTTTAAGCACCAAGAGGTGGGCATATCTTGATAGCAAAGTGATGAACTTATATCATATATATATAAACATATAAATATCATCATCACATCAGGTGCTCTCCAATCGAGGTTGGCTGCAATGAATCCCCAGCATCCTCTGTCTTTCGCCTTGGCGTTGCACCGGCTGTAACCTGTCCATTTCTTAAAGTTTCCCCCCACTTATCTCTCGGTCTTCCTCTTGCTCTTCCCCCCTCAACTTTCCCTCTAGTAAATGTTTTATCATGGTGTCATGTCTTTTTATGTTTCCAAAATACTTTACTTGTCTGAATTTTATTTCTCTTAATAATTGTTCTTCATGCCTAGTTTTCCTAAAACTTGTTTATTTGTCTGTTTTCTGTCCATGAAACTCTGCATATTCTTCTATATATCCACATCTCAAATGCATCAATTCTGTCTTCTGCTTGTTCATTGTCCATGTTCCGAGCCATACATTAATATAGGATATATATAGCATTTATCATTCTCTTTTTTACCTGTTTGTTTATTTGTTTGGATGTCAGTAACTTTTCATACTATTGAAATTATCAGTTTAAATATATATAATTATATGACCTGACACTGAAAGGCAAAAAAAGGGTTAGGGGAAAAGAGGGTTAGATATATACACAGAAATATAATTTAAAAAAATTTTGTAAATTACTATAAAGAGAATATTTATTGTAATAAAAGGTAGAAAAACTAGACTATAAGTAGATGGACATATTTTGTTATCAAAGAGTGACACGTTACTTAAAGAGAAAATTCATGGTCATATAGAGGTGAGATTTGTCCCTGGGTACGCAGGAGTTAGGGTAATGAACGAGCTGATAGATTGGCTGGCTTGGCTACAATATCAGAGGGAGCTGCCCTGGATCGAAGTGACATTCTTCACGCATTGAGAGAGTCTTTCCGAACAGAGGAGTTTCAGGGCTGTGAGTCCCACTCGTGACCCGATTGAAAGAGATGGGTGTCCATATTGGTGACCCCGAAAAAAACGACATACAAAACGACAAAATAAAAGAGATTGATTAATCAACATCGAACTGCAGTGTTGGTCGCTGGACGCTCTGGATTTGCTGAGGGGGAATGGAGACCTAGGGGCGTGCCCAGTGCTATGATGATAGTCCTCATATAACTGATAACTGATAGATAA
This sequence comes from Arion vulgaris, assembly GCA_020796225.1. Classification (NCBI taxonomy): domain Eukaryota; kingdom Metazoa; phylum Mollusca; class Gastropoda; order Stylommatophora; family Arionidae; genus Arion; species Arion vulgaris. Next base: position 7,149,400 of record CM036772.1, on the reverse strand, counting down.
CTAGACATATTTTGTTATCATAAAGAAGTAGACATAGGTTAACTATAAAGAGAAGGAAATATCATGGTCATATAGAGGTGAGATACATTGACTGTAAGTATAGGGATATAGTATCTTCTTCTTCTTCAGCGATCTCTGGTCATGCGCTCAATTTACTGTGGACCACAAACTGGGCAGTCAGTTTCAGGTCTGTCAGGTTTCCCAAAGCTTAGTTTTCAGGTTGACTGGGTGTGGCCACATGTTGCTTCTCAGCTCACACAGAAGAGGACAGTCTTGCAGCATATGCTCTGGTGTCTGTTCTGCCTGCTGACACTGGCAGAGAGCTGTTTGACTTTTTCCTAGTCTGTATAAGTGTTTGTTGAGTCTGCAGTGCCCGGTGCGTAGTCGAAATATAATGACCTGGTCTGTTCTGCTTGGTCTTTGAGGAGTCTTTTCCATAATCATATCAGTGTTTGTCTTCCAGTCTACTGCAGATTTTCTCTGTATAAGGGTTTTGACCTGAAAAAGACAAGGGTTGGAAAATTTTGCTCTTTGGCACTGCCCTCCTTAGCTAAGACATCAGCACTCTCATTGCCTGCAATGCACAGTGAATGGAATCCACTCAGTGAATTTCTGCCTTTTCTGAAGCTGAGCAAGTTCTCTTTGTAGTTTTTGTACTGTGCTGTCATGGTTTTAGCCTCCAGGGCTTGTATAGCTAAACAATGAGTCTGTAATAAATACCATCTTGCTTGCAGCTGCTTGCAGCTTATTCATGTGCTGTGCTGCCATCAGAAGGGCTATGAGTTCTGCTTTGTAGTTGGAACATATTCTTCCAGTAGGAGCCGCTAGAGACACAGTGGTAGCATCTGGGTCCCTAATGTACACTCCTGCTCCACCATTCATGGTTGCCTCCATTGCGATCCATCTGTGTAAATTCTTACCCAGCTGTCTTCTGAAACATGTAATGGAGATGTTCCATTGTAATTGCTTTTTCACTAGATTAGGCTCAGCATCTTTGCTTAATAATTTAGGGACGGAGGTTGAAAGTTTAGTGGTACTGAGTCTGGTTCCCAGTGATCAAAAGCAATTCTTCAGGTATGGAATTATGATTTAGTAGTTCCAAGTATGACTTTCCTATTTCTTTTGTTTTGTGGTTTAGACTTGTACGCTTTAGTCTGTTCTTTGTTCTAGCCGCCATTTTTCATGCAGTGGATGGTGAGGCATTCTTTTGATCCTTTCAGTCTGTAGAATCACTTTTCTCCTTCTTCTGTCTTCAAGGGCTGGATGTTGGCTGCCTTTTCCATTTCTACTTGGTGTAGATTTCATGGCTCCCAAAATATCGCAGACACCTGTTTTGTTTTTCCAGTATCGATTTGTTTGAATGGGCTGCTATATCCATGTCGATGATGCATATTGAGTCGGCCCTAATTGCACCAGTGTACACCTGACTCAGGATTGATATCAGCTCCCAGGTAGTTCCAGCCAGCTTCCGCATCACACTTTGTTTCCTCATAGCCTTTCTGTTTGTTCCCATTATGTGATGTTTCCATGTCAGACGACTGTCAAGTTAACTCCCAAAAATGTTGGAATATGGGAGCGGGAGCGATATCATCGTTAAATTTCAGTCTGAAGTTTTCTTCCTTTGTTGACAATGAGAAAAGCGTTGCTATAGTTTTGCTCGGTTTATTTCTAGACCCCATTTACTTCCCCACATTATGCGCTGTTCAGGCTGGCCTGGAGTTTAAAGATGGCAGGACCAGAAACTCAGAGGTGTACCCCCAGCTAGATCCTCAGCATGGAGAGAGTGTGATACATGTCTGGGCAGGTTTGGCAGATCATTAATATATACCAGGAAAAGCAATGGGGACAGTACGCTGTCCTGTGGGACTCCTGCTCTTAATTTGAATCTGGGACTGTGCCTCCACCCAATTTTTACAGATGCTTGTCTATGGGTAAAGTCTTTTACCCAATAGTACATTCTACCCGTATTCCATGCGTAGAGCTTGAGTAGCAAACCATCTTTCCAGACTTTGTCGAAGGCCTTAGACATGTCGGAGAACACAGTGGGGGTTTTCTTTTTTTCTTGGAAGCCATTTTCTATGCCCTTTGGCAGGTATGCCACTTGGTCATCAGTGCTTCTATGTTGCCTGTAGCCTGTCTGGGCTGGACCCAGTTTATTTTTGGATTCTAAAAACCACTGGAGTCTAGTGGTTATCACTCTCTCCAGCAGTTTTTCAGTGCAACTTAGCAAACTTATAGGTCTGTAGCTCTGCGGACCCTTTTTTGTTTTTTCCACTTTTGAAAATTGGTGGATTGTGGCATTTTCAGATGTCTGGGACTCTCCCTGTCCCCAACTATTGTTAAAAATCTGGAGTAAAAGACTCTGTGCATTGGGCCTATTTGTTTGAGCATGTCGTTTGATACTCCATCTGGTCCGGGGCCTTTTACGATTGAGTTTTTCCCCAGTGCTCTCTGCAGCTCAGTCAGTGTGATGTCTACCTCCATACAGGGTTCACTTGTTGCTTTTTTTAATGTAGCATTTATCTCACTTCTGACTTCTTTCCCTTGCTCCTGACTTATTGAGCATGAGCTTTCTTCTTGTAACACTGGGCCATCAGGTGGCTGCTCCTTTCCTGTGGGAAATTGTTCTCCTTGCTGGAGAACTGTTTTCCCCCTAGATGGGTTGTCATCGTTCAGGGCTTTTGTAAGTCTCCACAACTTTGATATCTTTTCCATGTTCAAAGAGGCTGTCTTTCTTTCCAGGATTTTCTACACTGCTGGTTTCTTTCTCTAACATAAAGGGCCCTTGCTCTATTGTGTTGCATTACATTTGGTCCGTTTGGGGCAGGTTCCATTGTATTTCTGGCCTGCAAAGCGAGCTATGGGGAACTTCCATCTCTGGTGTCAATATGGCTTGTATTTTCTCCTCCCTCGGGGATAGCCTTTTGCAGCATCTAAAATGGCTTTATTGAATGAACTGCATCTCTGTCCCCTTTTCCTGATTGATTAATTTCTTTACAGTACTTGTCTGCTAGTTCTTGGAATAGCTTCCAGTCTGCCTTTTTGTAATTCCAACTAGGGGCAGAGTTTGTAAGTTCCTCCTTTTAATGTTATTTTGAGGAGTTTCACTGGTCTATGGGCACTACCTCCAATATGATCGCAGACTTCCTTGGTTATCCTGTGAATGTCGTCTGTAGCAAAAACCAGATCTGGGTGCTTGTTGTGCACCACCGTGTGAGTAACATGTTGAGATCATCTGGGTGGTTGAGAATGGTGAGACTGTTGGTGATCAGCCATTCTTCAAGGCTTTCCCCTCAGGATCTAGCGTGTCATAGCCCCAGCTTGAGAGGGTGTTGAAGTCTCCTACTATAAGCAAGTTGTCATCTTGAACTTTGATAGCTTCAGCTCAGTTTGAATGGAGGTGGTGAGTATATATTGTATAGTGTCATCTTAGTGTTGTTGATAAAGAGTTGAACAGCTATGAATTCTGTGCTCATCTGATTGGACCTGTGAAGTTTAACTGCCGTGTGGAATTACGAACTAGTGTTCTACTCACCCTTATGTCTATTTTCTCTATCCTGGCGGAAGGTTTCAAATCCTCTAATGCTGAATCTATTTCCCGGATTAAGGTGCGTCTCTTGGATACAGCAGATGTCAATCTTTTTTGCTCGCAGACGTTCCTCTAGCTCTCGTTTTTGTTGGTTACCCCTTCTGCATTCCATTGCATATGTGAGGGTGAAAGTTTGTCCTTGCTGCCAGTAGTAATCCCTGTCCTCCTGGCTTTTGCAAGAATCAACAGGGCCGCCAGTAGCTAAGGGTGGACCCCTTCGAGGCAGGGGTCCGGTCCCCACACACCTGGCTGTTTCCCATGGGGGTGACCACAGTTATATAAATATTTGCGCATGGCCATTTGAGTTGTTGATGTGTGCCGATTCCTCCCGCCAATAATGGCTGACACATTCCGTTTCTGAGGACATCTTTTTTGAGGTTGTTCTCTAGACGGTTGCAGTCCCCTGCTGCGAGATCTGTCTTCGGGTTTGTCTGGAGTCCTACTCTAGATGACTTCCCGCCTTCTGTTCGGGCTCAACCCCCCAGGCTTTTTGCAGGGGGTGCTCCTGGACACTGTAGTTTAATCCATGCAGGAAAGTGTCATAAAAGTAGAAGACAAGACAAGAAAAAGGATGTCCTCCTCAAGAGAGAGAGGACAAGTGATTTGTCCCATAGCTGGGGATGGGTTGGTTGCAGCCAGGCATTTACCACTTTTTCCGGTGGGTTCTGCACTGTCACCCTGAGGCCCATCCTGCTCCCGCCTTTTGGTCTGGCCTTTCACCTTCAGTCTGTTCCGGTTAGACCTGCCCAGGAGTTAGACTCCGACATAGCCTGAAGGATCCTAAAACACCAAACCCTCCAACCACGATAAGGTAGGCTAATATGGAGGGGATATAGTATGACTTGAAGTTGGATTACTTCTTTATTTTGATCATTGGGTTCATTGGTGCCCAGTTACTGTACAGGAATGGAGAATTATCCCGCCAGTAAATCTTAGAACAAATTTGACAAGACAATAATTAAAACTTCTTGAACTAAGCAAACATTAAATAGAACAGTGAATTTCCTATTATTTATGTAACATATTAACAAGAGAAATCACCCTTTTTTTTTGCTCTCATCATGCAGGAGTGGGGGTAATAAATGAGCCCATAGATTGACTGGCATGGCTACGATTTCAGAAGGCTGCAATGGACCGAAGTGACACTCTTAACACATTGGGAAAATCTTTCTGAACAGAGAAGTTTCAGGGTTATGAATCACAGTAGCTGACCAGATTGAGAAAGATGGATGTTTTCTTCTTCTTCTTCTTCTTGTTCAACCGCTATAAATTCAGGCCCAGTCATGGCAACTAGTAAGCCGCCGACTGATTTTGCACTTTACTTATCTCCCGATGGTGTAAATATCGTAAAGCTTGAAAAGAACGACATGTCAATATGCAAAAAGATTGATTAATCAACAACAAACTGGCGTGTTTGGCCACTGGACGCTGCTAAATTTGTTGAGGCGGAGACCGTAGCACCTATGGACATGTCCAGATTGCTATGATGATAGTTCTCGTATAACTGATAACTGATAAACAAGCATAGACCACTTAGCTTTCCCAAATTCATTTGTATAATGTTTTAACTGATTTGGATTTAACTAAGTAATCTGTGAGATATCGTGGACATCTGTGCAGAATGCCACTGAGAATTTTGGCAAAGATAATTGTTTTCAGACAGCAGAAGGAATAAGAAAATAGAACAGACCAAAGAAAACTTAGAGAAAACAATTCAAAGAAAACTTAAATTGGACGCATGGGATACCATGGGCAGTAGAATGGCGCAGTGAGATCATTGTAAATGTCTGATCTTTATGCAATATCTTTGGTTTTCCGTATAACCAACATGGCATACCAAGAATCTGGAGGAGTCCAAATTTGCACTACAAAGTTTCAGCTGATATATTTCATTTTGGGTTATTCTCATATAACTTGTGGCTTCCTAAGCTCAAAATAGATTAAAGCATTTAAATACAAACTTTTAAAACAATTCTCAAGATAAACACATATTTCAAATCAACTGAAAACCTCTCGACTCAAACCCAAACTAGAATAATAAAAAAATAGTCAAAGTTTTATGAACAAATGATGATTTTCAGAACAACACAAACTTGATGTCTTGACTAGAGTCAGTCCTGCAATACTTTAACTACAATAACAGTTGCTGTCTTAACTAGTTCTATGATGCTTTGATTAGGATAGTGTGTGCTGTGTTTACTAGTCCTATAATAATTTGACAAAGACAACATTTACTATCTTTACTAATTCTTCAACACTTTTACTAAGAAACATATGTCTTTACTAGTCCTATGATAATTTGACTAGGATAGCATTTGCTGTCTTGACTTGTCCTGCAATACTTTGATTAGAACATGTGAAGAAGTAAGACATTCATAACTAACTAAGTTGCAAGCGTGATCTCTATGGTGAAGTAGTTAAGACATGTATGTCATTCTGAAGGTTATTGGTTCAAATCTGGACTGTCTCATGTGCAACTTTTTCATGAGATATCTAGGATTGTTGCTGGAGCTACAGAGTTTGTGCTTTGTGCAACATTCTCTGCAGATGAGTTCTGTTGACAGAAATGGAACCATATGGAAAAATCCAGTACAAGTAAGTCAATCCGCTTCAGACCCTTTTTTCAGTGCAGTATTAGAGGAAAGCTAGATTGTCAACATTGACAAGAAAATGATGCAGAAATTCTATGTTTTTGGTCGGTCAAAGTAGTTGACAATGTCATCATGGTTGGTTGTGAATGTTTTCAAACAATAACAGCTAAAACTTATAATTCTATAGACAATGTTCTCAATCATTAACAAACTGACCTGATTCTGAATCTCGGTCATTCAGTCCAATCCAGTAGCTACCTGAAGTGATGTTCCTTGCTCTATGGATGAAGATGTTTCAAATAAGACTTAGAAAACTGTACAGGATAAGACTGTAAAATACTAACTTTCATTTGCATAACACTACAGTTTGAGTTAACTTTAATACTACAACACTACAGTCTATACTACTTATAATACTACAACATACAGTCTGAGCTAACTATAATACTACAACTCTACGGGCTATACTACTTATAATACGACAACACAAGTCTATACTACTTATAATACTACAACTCTCAGTCTATACTAACTTTTAATCTACAACACTACAGTCTATACTAACTATAATACTACAACTCTACAGTCTATACTAACTATAATACTACAACACTACAGTCTATACTAACTATAATACTACAACTCTACAGTCTATACTAACTATAATACTACAACACTACAGTCTATACTAAATTTTTAAAACTACAAAACTACAGTCTACAATTACTTTAATACTCAACTCATAGTTCATACTTGCTTTAATACTACAGCACTACAGTCTACACTAATTATAATACTACAACTCTACAGTCTATACTAATTTTAATACTACAACACTACAGTCTATACTAACTATAATACTACAACTCTACAGTCTATACTAACTTTAATACTACAACTCTATAGTCTACACTAACTTTAATACTACAACTCTACAGTCTATACTACTTATAATACTACAACACTACAGTCTATACTAACTATGATACTACAACTCTATAGTCTACACTAACTTTAATACTACAATTAGGCTGAACATATGTCTGTATTTGTCTGTCTGGGCAAAGAACGAACTTTTGGAGGGGAAGTCATTACTGTCAACCCTCGTGCAGAAACGGCTTGATTTATTGATTGATTGATTGGGTTAAGATTGGACAAATCAGGCCAGTCAGTCAATAACTAACATAGCAGATATTCCACAAAACATTAGCTTACAAAATGAAGCAGTGTACAATGAGCTTGGAATTATATTCTGTTGAGTTATTACAGAGACCCGCCATTAGCTTGTCTGCTTTCGTTGACCCGAAACATCTCCCAGTATTCATATCTGACTGATTGACGTGATACTGATTAAAAAAAAATTATATGTGAGCATGTGTCTTATAAATCACGATGGCCTGGAAAGAATAATATTGCGGCAGGGTTCCAGGGCGCAGAGGCAGACCAAGAAAGAAGATGGCTACAAAAAGATATTAAAGTATAGAAATATGATCATCAACGAAGTGGGTGAACTGGCTAGAGACAGAGTGAATTCAGATGTGCTATAAAGAGGCAACATCCTATAAGATCACAGCACCTTGATGTGTATGTGTCTTAATGATAAATTTGTTAAATCATGAAAAATTGCTGTTGTCACTTAGCACCATCAACCTCTGCAGTGAGAATTATTACTGATATTACTTATATCTTACTGTAATAAGGTGACTGTTTCATTTGTTATATGAAATAGATGTCACAAGCAACTGTCCATCATGCATGTCACATATAAACTATCAGTCAAACTTGTCACATAAACTATCTGTCAAACTTGTCACATAAACTACCTGTTAAACTTATTCACAAACTATCTGTAAAACTTGTTACATAAACTATCTGTTAAACTTGTCACATAAACTATCTGTAAAACATGTCACATGAACTATCTGTAAAACTTGTCACATAAACTATCTGTAAAACTTGTCACATAAACTATCTGTAAAACTTGTCACATAAACTATCTGTAAAACTTGTCCATAAACTATCTGTAAAACTTGTCACATAAACTATCTGTAAAACTTGTCACATAAACTACCTGTTAAACTTGTCATATAAACTATCTGTTAAACTTGTCACATAAACTATCTGTAAAACTTGTTACATAAACTATCTGTTAAACTTGTCCCATAAACTATCTGTAAAACTTGTCATAAACTATCTGTAAAACTTGTCACACATAAACTATCCTTAAAACTTGTCACATAAACTACCTGTTAAACTTGTCATATAAACTATCTGTTAAACTTGTCACATAAACTATCTGTCAAACTTGTCGCAAACTATCTATTAAACTTGTCCCATAAAACTATCTATGGAAACTTGTCACATAAACTATCTGTAAAACTTGTCCATAACTATCTATTAAACTTGTCCCATAAACTATCTGTAAAACTTGTCCCATAAACTATCTGTCAAACTTGTCACATAAACTATCTGTCAAACTTGTCACACAAACAATCTGTTAGACTTGTCACATGCTTGAATGGCCAGCTGGTGAAAGCATCATGGAGGAGTTTGATACATACAAGTAATAATTTGAACAATTTAGTGAGACAAAGAATTTTGTAGCTAATAAGTTCCAGCCATTGCTGCTTGCGTTTCGAAGATCATGGGTTCAAATCTGGACTGTGCTGTTTTGTTCACAAATGTATTTTTTACCAGAGACCTTTTAAGTTGTTGCCACAGCTACAGAGTTCATGCTTTGTGCAATACTCTCAACGGTGGTGTGCCACTTCTAGGAAGAGATCTGGCTATATGGGGGTAAAAGCGGGTGTAATAAATTGAATCATTCTGCTTTAGACTTTTTTTTTAGTGAGACTAGGAAAAAATTAGGTACAAAATACATAAGTGAGGTCAAGGAATGATGTCATTACAAAAGCAACAATTACTTAAAAGTACTACATCTCAAGAAAATGACGGCTTTACACACCTGGACATGCTGGAGAGGCAGGGTAATAGACATGCTAACTTTCTTGTAAACAATGCCCCGACTCAAGCAGGCAGAAATTATGGACACAGCCAATATCATCAATGCGTGCATCATAATTATCTGTGTGACGATCGAACACTGGAGCGAGTTCGAGAATTGACGTAGTTGGACATGCAAGACAGTGTCATTTTCATGGTAGGAGAGAAGATATAGTAATCAACTCATCGAGATTGGTGAGCAAATGGACTTTGGGATGGCTGCTGTAGCGGAGGACAGAGCACGAATAGAATTCCCAATGTGCCATGATGTGATCGCATAACATAACTTAAAAATTACTAAATTCTTAATTGCAAGATTGTCATGTGGAAAAGTGTTTAAAAAATACCAGGTAAATGTGATGAGTCATGTTTAGAAGATATTATTTATAATCACCTTGTAGCAGGGTGTACATAAGCATGACCAACCACGTGGGACACGGCTGGCCCTAGTCCTCCCAGCTTTAGTGGTGGCTGTGGTAAAACCTGGGCGAGGGGCCTCACAGATGTAGGACATGTTAACATTGTTACAGTTATAGTTGGCCCACAATCCTGTCTGTTGCATGCCTACAGAGTATTTCTTTCTGCACCTGAAACATAGATTAGAAAGAAAGGGTACCTAGTTAAGATATTTTACCCACAATTCTCTGCATGCTCAGACAATTATTTCTTTCTGCACCTGAAACATTGATTAGAAAGAGAAAGGGTGAAAGCATGTTAGAATATTTACCCATAAGTCTCTGAATATACACAATTATTCATTCACTGACTTTCTTCTTCTTCAGTGATCTCTGGTCATATCTATGCGCTTAATTTACTGTTGGACCACAAACTACAGCGGGTTCGTTTCAGGTCATCAGGTTTCCCAAGCTTAGTCTTCAGCTCGACTGGGTGTAGGCATGTTGCTTCTGGCTCACAGAGGACTTGCAGGATATGCTCTGGTGTCTGTTCTGCCTGCTGACACTGGCAGAGCTGTGTTAACTGACTGATATCAAATGTTTATAAAGACATTTCTGATCTAGTTACAGATAGTTTACTCCTCTAATTCTCTACATGCTCACATAATTATTTCATTCGCGGAATGAAGAAAGCGTAAGCAGCCTGTGTATTGCCAGGGGCCCTCAGAAACGAAATAGTAACACTGCGACCTACAAGGCATGTTGTAGAGAGCAGCGAGATAGTGCCCTAGGGAAGCTACCCTTGTAAATAAAAACTTAGCGTAGAAATCGGATGCTGGTCTACTTGTAGAAGCGCATAACTGGCACAATGTACAATCGCTCTTGGGCCGGATCACACTTACAAATCACAAGTGGTTAACACAGGGTTCATATGGAACATTCGAGAAGAAACAAGCAGGAGAGAATGATAAAGATTATTATAAGTTGAATAAAATTCATCTTCTTGCAAACCTTTATTCTACATGCTGCTACATACATAACAGCACAGTGTTTGCTATCAATAATACTTAACATATCCTACTTCAAGGTCAGACCTATAAGTACTGTTTTTCATCAGATGTCCAAGTGGGATACCACTGCTGTTAGTTCCCTGTATCTCACTGGTTCTACACAAGTTTCTAATGTGTTCTTCTTCTTCTTCTTTGCGTTAACGTTCTTTGTAGCCAATTTTAATCACTCTTTGTGATATGATTTGATCTTTACCAGGAGAACACATGCTTATACGTTGCACATTGGTTTGGTAGAGCCCCTAAGCATAGGTTTCTACACGTTTTAGGACATGTACATCCGATTTCAGCCAAGCCTCCTTAGTCGCCTCTTACGACATGCGTGGCAGGTAACAGTGGTTCTATTCTTTACACCCCACATTTGGGCCCGGTAACCACTGGGCGTCTAATGTGTATTCTCTAGAATCTTCCTACCAGTACCAGGTTTGATTCTAAATATCTGCCCATTTCATCATACATTTAATTATATTCTTTATTCTTTGAATAGAAAAAAGTCTACTATGTGGTAGCAATCATCAAAGATCATTGTGATGTTTCTATACAGTCTCATTACTAATTTGTATCTGTATGCCAGAAGAGCAGGTTTGGTATGAGTAGATGTCATCTATAAAGTTTCTAACTATCCAGCAGCTTACGTGGATATACTGTCCTGGGCATGCGGGTGTTTATAGGTAATGAGAGAGTGGTCAGGCTTATCAACAACATCGATTGTTGAGGAGTTGAAGATGGATAAGGGGGATATTCTTCAGTCTCTTTGCGACCATCTGTTGGATGAGGGACACTAAAATCAATGTTGAAAGCGATCAAGCGTTTTAGGCAGTTTTGGAGTTTACCATTCAAGTGAACTGGATGCCTGAGAGGCAGAGTGAGAGGTGTGTTTAATCTGCAAGCCACAGGAACTATTAGTGTGCATACTCTTCGATATCTGTTGGGGGAGACCCCAGGCACTTATGGTCTGCCGGTGCAATGACGTCAGTTTAGTAACCAATAACCAATAATTTGTATCTTCTTCTTCAACTGCTCTATATCGACCACTTATTGCTCCCTCTTTGTGATGTTTCTATACAGTCTCATCACTAATTTGTATCTTAATTATTTTGTTTAACTGATCAAATGATTAAAAGAATCATAAAGCAGGCCATGAAGTTGTGGACAAATTTTCAGAAAGATAGTATGTCCTAAAGAAACCCTGAAACAAACTTTACTAAAGAGAGACAAAAAAACAGCTCAATTCCATAGAAGAGATTTAGCAAGTTGTCAGAGTAAGAGCAGTATGGAATATTTCTTGCAGATCGCCACATAATGTATAAAGGTATGGGCAGGGGGGGGGATACCTACATATCTTAACACATTCACTATCAAATTGAAAAACCGCGATGTGACCGAATTATTATTTTTTTCCACATTTCCAGCTTGAAAAATATATAAATTTCATCCAATTAACAAATTTTACCAAACTTCTGATCGGACTACAATGTAGAAACAGATAGATTTGCTGTAGATAAAAAATTGTAAATTCTGTCAGACTACGTTGATGTAAAGTTAGCACTAATTTTACTAAACATGTAGCGCAATGTTTAGTTTAGTTTAGTTTAGTCGTCGGATCATCATCATAATTAGTCAAGTACTCGAACCACTCTCAGTATATCTCTCAGCATGTGGCGACTATGAAACACGGTTTGTTAGTTTTCTTCTTCTCTGTCTGCCAACATAGTGTTCTTGTCTAGCTACACCACACTTAACTTGAAGTTCTGCAGTCTGTGGTTAATGTTGTAGATTCACCACTATTACTTGAATGTATTTGTATCCTCTCTCCACCAAATTTATAATATCAGCCTGGTCGCGAATACCCGCTGTACAGCAGCCATACCTGCAAACCAGTTACGCGTTGTTCATCCTTACACCTGCATGCCCTGGCACAAAAATAAAACTGATTTTTGTCAGTTTAGACCTCCCCAGCGACACATTGTTGCGCAAAAATAAACAGTAAAGTAATTTTAAAATACAATCTCGTGAACCTGCGAAATCTAGTACAAAATCAGTTATACATACTTACCAGTATTATTCTTGTTCCAATTAGTGAAAGAAACTGGCCAGTTAGACTGCCATTTGTACACAGCAATATATTGTCGTAGACCAATCCAGTAGGTAAGACTTGGTGCTGTAATCAACTCAGCTGCCAGAAAAGCCTGCAAATGGCTGAATATTGAATGAATTATTTGAAATATTAGTACAGAGGAGGTATATATCCATCTAGAAAGTCTCCTACTGTTATTTAAATGTCTTATATTCTGTCATGTTTTAATCAAAGTGTTGTAGTAGTAACTGTAAGCAAAGTGTTGTAGGAGTGACTATAAACAAAGTGTTGTAGGAGTGACTGTAAGCAAAGTGGTGTAGTAGTAACTCTAATCAAAGTGTTGTAGGAGTGACTGTAAGTAAAGTGTTGTAGGAGTGACTGTAAGCAAAGTGTTGTAGGAGTGACTGTAAGCAAAGTATTGTAGGAGTGACTGTAAGTAAAAGTGTTGGTAGTAACTCTAATCAAAGTGTTGTAGGAGTGACTGTAAGCAAAGTGTTGCTAGGAGTGACATAAGCAAGTATTGTAGGAGTGACTGTAAATGAAGTGTTGTAGGACTAACTCTAATCAAAGTGTTGTAGGAGTGACTGTAAGCAAATTGTTGTAGGAGTGACTGTAAGCAAGTGTTGTAGGAGTGACTGTAAGCAAAATGTTGTGGAGTGACTGTAAGCAAGTGTTGTAGGGTGACTGTAAGCAAAGTGTTGTGAGTGGCTGTAAGCAAAGTATTGTAGGAGTGACTGTAAGTAAAGTGTTGTAGGAGTGACTGTAAGCAAAGTGTTGTAGGAGTGACTGTAAAGCAAAGTGTTGTAGAGGTGACTGTAAGCAGAAGTGTTGTAGGAGTGACTGTAAGCAAAGTGTTGTAGGGTGACTGTAAACGAAGTATTGTAGGAGTGACTGTAAGTAAAAATGTCTCAAAGTAACTATCATCATATCTTCTCCAAATAACTCTCACTCACATCTTATAAATAACTCATAAAAATATTATAAAACCAACTATAAATAAAAATGTTATAAAATACTCATCAAGATCTGCTCGGATAACATGACGGGCCAGTTGTTGCGTGGACCAGATGACGGTGCGGCGTTACTGTCCGGGTGAAATATTGACCTTAGGTGAGAATGATATGTTGACATGAGTAGACAGATGATATGTTGACATGGTAGACGAATGATATGTTGACATGAGTAGACAGGTAATATATCCACACAACTAGACAATATCTGCACACCATGCTTTCTGCATACCATGCTTTCCTTTATCAATAAGTCAACTAGAATCAGTAATGACTGCATCTAGACTATAGCTCTATTGAAACAATATATAATAAATTATCATCATCAAGTAGCTGTCCCGTCCGGAACTTGGCTCCCCATGACCTTAATCACTCCTCTATTCTATAGTGCACCAACACTCACCTGTCATCTCAAATCCTCTATGTCTCCCCCTCCTCCTCTTAGTGCCCTCTCATTCTTCTTCAAGCACTGTTCCTTCTAAAACTATTTTCTCTAGGCACTCATATTGTTGGTTGGGGTACAGGTTTTGTGGTTTGTGTTTGACGCGGCTCTTTTTGTGTATCGAAGCTGTTTGCGGAACGAAGCATGTGTTCTTTATATAATAAATAATAGCAAATTCAAAACAATATATAATAAATGATAGCAATAAACGGCATAGCCAATCTCAATATCTTACCCGCTGTCAATTGTAGCTAGGTTGCCAGCATTATGAGATCTTGCTTTACAATCTTTCCTGGGCATTATTAAAGTTTTCGGATCATTAATATGGCTGTAGCACTGAGCTCCATATCTATAAATTCTGTGAAAGAAATGATGATGATCAATCAGTTTCTACTCGAGATTTATCATGTCAGACAGAAGGCACACAGAAGGATTTATGAAACATACAAATCTTCCCAATACAGCATCAGAACCAAGACTAGTATCTACAACAGCTGTATTGCTGTCAATATTGCTATGTGGATCGGAATGCTGGAGAATGACTGAAACAGGATATGTCCAGACTCTCTCCACCTTTTCATACAACTTGTCTGCGAAAAATCTTACGCGTGTACTGGCCGACTACTATCTCGAACCAAGAATTACTTGCGATGTATCAAGAGAATATAGGCACTATCATCTGAAGGCAGCTGGAGATGGATTGGACATGATGTGCATGAGACTGGCTCCGACACGAAAACTGCGCTGAGATGGACTCCAGAGGTAGAAGTAGGCGTGTGAAGAACCAAAGGCGACCTGGAGGAGAGCGATAGAGCAAGAACTGAAGGAAATGAATCATAGCTGGAACACAATACGGAGGAAGGCCATGAACAGAGAAGAATGGGGTGCGTTTGTTGCTGCCCTAAACGCCAAGGGCGTAACAGGCTAAAGAAGAAAGAAGAGACACAAAGCAGAAATCTCTTCTTACCCTGAAGCTGTGAGGCAAATCAGGATTGGAGAAAAAAAAGACAAGGTGCATAGAGAGGCTCGCTCCGGGTGTCTCCTTTAATGACCTGATGCTGAAGGCAAAATAAGTTAGAATAAATAGATAGACAGAAGTCAACATTTATGCTATAGGACAAGAGTAAAGAGAACTGACAAATCTCATTATAATTCTTAGTAACAATAACTGAGTCACTTTTCTTTGTGTTCCACTTATTGACCGCCCCATTCTTTCCCTCTATATGGTGTAAATCAAACTAGCAAATGCCACACTAAACAGATGTCACCTAATAAGCCTAATCCAATTCTACAACATTTTAGCCCCACTAAGTAGTTTCCCCTGACTACCTCGCATACGCCTCTTGACATACCTTACTTAGGTTGCAATGTTACTATTCTTAGCTCCTTAAGGCAAATGCATGGATGAACCAAGTCAAAGTTTAGGTCTACTTTTTTACTTTCTAAAACAGAACCAACAAAGCAGTCAGTAGATGACTCAGCTTTTAATCATATTCAATGGTAGCCATCAGCGTGTAGGCATAAGACTGGCTCACACTATGTATCTTCTCCTTCACTATTCTCTGTCATATCATTTTTGGTCTGCCCCTTCATCATCTTAACTCTGAGGTCCACTTCCTAACAATTCCTATGATCATTACTGAGTGTGTGTCCTATTCAGCTATTGGTTAGTTGCTTCATTGCACTCGAGCAGACCATAGGTGCTCAGTCTCCTCCAAAAGATGTTGAAGGGTATGCATATTGATGGTTCATGTGGCTTACCGGTTAAACACACTCCTCACTCTTCTCCCTAGGCATCCTTATCCAGCTAAAACATATATTTTTTATCACAATATACATTTTCTGAACTTATCAACTATTTATTTTATACTATCTACTATATTCTACTATATATATAAAAATGAATGTATGGATTTATGTTTGTTACCTATAGACTAGGAAACTACTGAACAGATGTAGCTGAAATTTACAGGATATGTTGTTTTAATGTGATTCTCTATCTGATTTAAAATAGGTAGCGCTGAAGCTTTTCGAAACAATCTAAAAAAATAATAACACGCTCATTTCATCGAGAGTTTCTAACCAAATCTCCATTAACGTTTCGACGAAAAACGCAAATTTCATCGAGTTTCTTCGAGTTTACAGTATGTGCATCTGCGGGTTCGTTGATGTGGTTCAAGTCAATATTTCAAACAAACGTTAAGTCAATAGATGGGATAGGTAGGTTTTGGTTTGATTTGATCGTGATCGGATGCGATCAATGTTTGGTTTCGTATTCCATCGTGTTTGTTGGCTATGTTGGTATATATTCGATCAAACCAAACAAACTACGATCCGAGGAATACGTTCATTTTAGGAAGCTGTTGACGACATTTCTGCCAAATGTAGAGATGGTTATTTGCCATCGCGTTTACCTGATGTACAATGTGCGTTATATGTATGAATATTACAATATTAGATTACGACAGAAGCAGGTTACCATTTATTATTTTGTAAATCAATCCATACCATTGACCGCTATAGCGGCGTGCAATTCTAAATTAGTACAACCATTTCGCAATAGGTGGCGCGTGAGTAGTTTCGACAAGTAGTTCATGCAGTTTTTCCTGATTTTCACTGGCCCCTCCTGTTCTGTCATTCCTAATATCATCTCGCCCCTATGTCTCGCCTCCAGCTGTGTCAGCCAATTCCGTGTGTAGGCTCATCATGGGTGTTTTCGCGATATTCATGATTTTCTGCATTTGCCAGTTATTGTGCTGAATGTGCCGTATTGGGTGCATGACAGAAACGGGGTGACCATTTAATATTTTGTAAATCAATCCATACCATTGACCGCTATAAGCGGCATTGCAATTCTAAATTAGTACAACCATTTACATAAGGGTGGGCGCGTGAGTGGTTTTGGAGCAAATGATTCATACAGTTTTCCTGATTTTCAAAACATTTTACTGCAGTTTCTATGCATTTCTAATAAATTTAATCAAATGCTAATATTTTTTATTTATTCCAGCGAAACATCAACAGTGATATTTGATTCCGTGTGTGAAGACAAACAAGCTGCAGTTATTTCCACACGCTCTTCTGAATTTTCCACACATTTGCAATTATTATGCCTGAATATTACCCAATATTAGATTACATGACAAGCAGGTGACCATTTAATATTTGTAAATCAATCCATACCATTGACAGCTATAGCGGCGTGCAATTCTAAATTAGTACAACCATTTCGCAATAGGTTGCGTGAGTAGTTTCGACAAATGATTCATACAGTTTTCTGATTTTCAAAACATTTTACTCGCAGTTTCTATGCATTTTCTAATAGAATTTAATCAAATGCTAATATTTTTTATTTATTCCAGCGAAACATCAACAGTGATATTTGATTCCGTGTGTGAACAAGCAAGCTGCAGTTATTTCCGCTCTTCTGAATTTTCCACACATTTGCAATTATGCCTCCCAAACGAAAAGCTATTGGCCCATCTACCTAGAGCACGAAGAAGAAGAGGCATTACTGGCTTCCGAAACGGATGAGCAACAGAAAGCAAGACTGCAAACTGTTCGAGTACGCACTGCTGAAGCCCGTTCGTTCTGAAACAGACGAGCAGCGTGAAGCAAGACTAGGAACCAATCGAGTACGCACTGCTCAAGTCGTTCAGCTGAAACAATCGAGCAACGGGAAGCAGTCTGGCAGTTAGGATCCACACCTACTCTATCCAGACTAACACTGCACGCTGATTTAAATCTAGGTGCATTCCATTATAATACGAAATTATGATTACAGTCTTCATCCAAATGTGGTTATTGGAAAAATGGATAGATTATGCATGTATTACTTTAGTTTTAATCAAAAAATCCTGACATTCGTTGTTCATCATCTGTTACATTCAGGTGAAATCGATCAAGTACATTTACCGATATGTCAACAAGGAAGCAATATGGCGGTTTTAGTGTAAATATAACTGCATCCATCGATGAAATAGAGCATTATCAACTAGGACGTTACATTAGTAACCAATGACAGTATAGCATTTTATCATTTCCAATTCATGAGCAGCCATCAACAGTTGTTCATTTGTGATACTGTGAAAATGGACAGCGCGTGTACTTCTCGGCAGATAATGCATGCACAAGCATTGTCACCATAAGCCAACAATTGCTTTGCATTTTCTCATTGTGTAGAGATATATTTGCAAAGGCTGCTTTACTCTGAACTGTAACATACTACACATGGAATGCAGCAGCGAAAAGTTTCCAGCGTCGCAAACAAGGTAAAGTAGTTGAAGGACATTCCAATTTATATTCGACCAATACGTTAGGTCGTTTGTACTCATTCATCCAAACAATGCAGAATGCTTTTACTTACGGTCTGTTAATCAACAAAGCGTGGACCAACATCCTTCCAAATTGAAACAGTTAACGGTCGCATTATATTATACTTATCGTGAAGCTTGCAAGAATTAAATCTTCTTAGCGATGCACGGACACTTCACTCGCTGTTCATCAATACTGCCGCGACCACAGCAAATACGCACTATTTGCGAGTAATAACTGCGTGCTTTATCAATCTGAGAACTTTGGGAAAAATACAAAGACTACATGAGTGAAGACATCCTACACCGGCTTGCGTGCGAATAGATCAAAATCCTGACATTCAGAATTCACATAAGCGTATATAATGAGGCATTGGTTTCAGTGAGGACATATGTTTGTAATCACTAATAAAGCACTGGTGCAGTTGGGAATGGATGCTTGAAGCGATCTGCAAACAACGTTGTGAGTTGAAACGAAACACACTTTGATATCAACAGGTGAGTACATTGTAACGAATCTTCCAAGAATTGATTCCCGGAACAGCATAGCATATGACAAGTGTGCATGCAATTACCAGTCAAAACGGTGGATTATTTCATAGATGCTTACGGATATGGGCGGGCTTTTCTCTTCCGCCTGGCCCAGCAACCATCGATCACGAAATATTTCTTTGCTGTCGCATCTTCTAGAATTACAGCAACTCTTTTAGATGGTAGCGAACAAGCGCATTCAAGCGCTGAAATTGCCGTGGATATACAAATCACTGAGACACCAGCATGCAATATCAACAAAAAATTCAATGGGTGGTATACGATTGTGTCGGCTCATTATATAGGATAGATAGACGTGAGGCGTTGGGCGGCTAATGGTGCTGGAGGATTTGGGGAGAATGACCGGCTCTTGATTGGCGCACTCATTTATTGTCTGGCGTTTCGACATTCTAGTTATACCAAGATCAACACCCGCTGATGAACTTAATGCATGCCTGAAATCATCAGTTTATGGGCATGCGGGGTGGGCTTTGAGGATGGTAATGGCATTGTGCAGCTGCAGCGTGTCAAGCCTCTAAACATTCTCGCATCCATGGAATGTCGAATAAAGCATCTATCATTAATTCCACACGATGTATCACATTGCCAACAAGCACAACATCATAGCGACACAGACAAATTGATTCACAATTTTCCAAATATTACACCTGGTTTGGGAGATGATGGAATTTGACCGAGTTGGTGCAGTATTGGCAATAAGAAATGAGGATGTATATGCCATGAATTTGAGCATTCAAAACAAAATGCCAGGCTAGTGACAGCGTATAAGTCCATCGATACTGTAATGAATCAAGACGAGGTTGTCAATTATCCAACTGAATTCTTGAATTCACTTGATTTGCCAGGCATGCGCACCCATGTTTTAACATTTGAAAATTGGCGTGCCTATCATTCTTCTCGAAACATTAATCTGCGACTTTGCAACGGTACTAGACTTTTGAAGTAGAAAATATGATGAACAATATCATCGAAGGTACAATTTTAAATGGAAAATTTAAAGGAGAAGATATACTATTGCCTCGCATCCCAATGATTCCAACAGACATGCCATTGAAATTCAAGCGCTTGCAGTTTCGGTGCGACTCGCCTTTGCAATGACCATCAACAAATCAAAAGGACAATCACTACAGTGTGGGACTACTTTTGGGAAAACCCCTCTTTTACATGGACTGCTATATGTGGCCTTTCCCGGCGCGGAAAACATTCTGATTTATTGTGTATCCCCAGATGGAAAAAAAAAAAATATTGTATACCCAAAAGCACTTCAATAAACAGACTTGTAAACTTAAATTTAATTTTTTTTCCCCAAAAAATGAACAAAGGACAATGAAAAAACAAAAATTACTACATATTGTTATACAAGTTTCCTTTAAATTCATTTCTTTTAAAACCCGTAACAACAGCGGGGTAAAACTATTACTTTTTATAACACAAAAAAGTGAGGCTTTGGGAAAAAAACCTGAGATATAGAAAATAATTGATTGAAATTTAAAAATGTGTCTCCTTTATTTATAATATTGGTTTATGGGGGGGGGCAAAAAACAAAAATGACCCTTGACCTACAATGCATGTTGGAGGCGTCTGATGTAGGCCTAAACCCCCTATTAAAAAAAAAACGTACAAAAATCGGATGTTTTTGGGCCAACTTTGGCCTAACTCCAAGTGTCAATCACTTTTAAAGCTCAGATCATAAAAAAAATCACAAGTGGTTGAAAAGTGGTGATATGGGCGTTGAAGAAGAATAGTGGACAATTCAGAATGGATGATAAAACCAAAAAAGGTCTGGTAACTAATAACAATTATAAAAAAAGAAAGATGGGGATATTTGGACATACTCTGTAAAGATGATTAAAAAAACCCAAAAAAGTTTGAAGTGGGGCAAGGGGTTCAAAAAAAAGAATCCCCCGGAAAATCCAAATGAACTTTACTAGGAAATGGGAAATTTTGGGGCCAATTTTAAGAAGATAATGAGCGAGTTGCCCAGAATAGAGTGACATGAAGAAATACTGCAAGCAGTAAGTAATATATAAAGGTGCTGGGGCAGGACCTGCTAGATTTGCTAGGCAGATTTTGGAGCACCTATGGACATGTCCAGTTTCAGTTCGTTCAGTTTGGAATATCTTCATTGCACCCGGACATGTCCATAAGTCTCCGATCTCCTCAATATCTCAACAGCGTCAGCGACTGACTGTACCAGTTCTATCTTGATTGATGGCCGATTTCCGTATACCTGTTGTCCGTTCTTTTCTTGCCACCCCAATCTTCAAACCGTTCTCGAATCTAGTAGTTGATGTGGATTGGTTGAGATGCAGATCTTCTCTGCGGCCATGCTCTATGAGGCTTTCCCGATGTCAGCTCTGTCCATGGGCGGGCCCCTCTGATATGCGGCAGAGCCAGCCAGTCTTCTGCTCTCTATTGCAACGACACCCATGTGCCCCGGAACAAGACAAGTGTAATTCTGCAAATTGTTGCGCCTGCAGTGATTCAGTCCATTGCCTGCGCACAAACCCGGCCTCCCCCTTTTCCGGATCATACTCAATGGGGTCACTCAGAATGCGCGCAGAGTGTATTTTTGTGACTCTGGAATAGTCATTGGCCCACCGCCAGTATCCCCATTGTCATGCTGCTTGTTGTCATACTAAATGCCCCACTGGCTTCCTTGACCATTCTGCCACATGAGCTTGCAGAAGGCCCCATACAGACTTTTGGGGCGAACTACCGATCCATCCGTGTAAATCAGGGCGTCGTCTGCATTGTAGTTTCATCGATAATGGCTTTGGCGTCTGCATTCACGCCGCAGGGTTTCCTTCTCTGCAACCTTTGTCAAATTTAATGATGGTTGAAAAGGTGTTCAAGTATATTGGAGGCATCGGTATCCATTCTTCCCCATGGTCAATATTATTTAGCCCGCATACCAGCTGAACAGTATCTGTGCAGCCAGCCCATGACTTGCCCCTTTTCGATTTCCACCACTGGTGCTGAGCTGTTCATGCAATGGGTGATCCTTTTTGGGACTTATTTTGAGATAGGCACGTGCTCTGCTATCTTGAGTCTATACTCCATGGTTGGAAAATCGGGGGGAAACCTCATCGCCACACAGGGTGTATCCCTTGTGCAACCGAGGATGATCGCATGCCGTTCTGTATTCTCTCCAGTCTTCGATTTGCGTTTTGCTGACGGGGAGGGTGGCCATTTCATATTCAATGGTGGAAAGGGCCGTGTTCTGATACAGGATGACAAGCAGTCGTTGCTCGATGTTAACACGCCATGACTCTCATTGCCCCAAACGCTGCGTGCCTTGACAATGACAAAAGCGTCCGGGTGCTATGATGTAAGTCCTCATATAACTGATAACTTAATGCTTTACGTTGGCTGGAGTCACAAAACTACACTCATGCGTGCATTCAGGTGATTCATTGAATATGATCCGCAAGGTAGAGGCTGGTTCAGTGCGCAGGCAATGGACTGAATCACTACAAGTGTCAATTTGCAGAATCACATTTATCTTCATTCCCGAGGCACATGGGGGTGGTTGGCATGAATCCACCATATCAGAGGGCCAGCCAATGATGAGCTGATTTTTGAACGCCTCATAGAGTGTGACCAAAGAAGATTTTCATTTAAACCAATCCCCTCAACTACTAGATTGCAGGGCTGGGTTTGAAGATTGGAGTAACAAAAAGAACAGCATAACGTCGTGAGTGGCTCATCAATAAAAATCGAACTGCTACGGTTAGTGTTGGATGCTGTTGGAATTGGAGGAGAGGGGGCACCTATGGACTTTTCCCGGGCAATGAAGATTTCCAAAAAGAAAAGATAAAGGGATGAAAGAATATAATAAAATATAGTAATAGTTATGACACTGGACAATTAAAAAAAAAATTTAAATCTTGGACACTAATTCATGACTGGTAAACCACTTACTTGGTGCAGGATTTTCCTCTAGAAAACTCAAAACAGATCTCATGTTTTTTTTGAAATAAAACTGTGTATGTATTCCCCACTGGACATCACTCCACTTGCCTTTTCTGAAACACAATCAGAACCAACATTTGTATGATGGTTTTGGTTTTGGTTATTGGTTACTAAACGGGCTCATTGCACCCCGGGCAAACCCATAGGTGCTCAGTCTCCCCCAACAGATATCGAAGAGTATGCATACTGTGGTTCCTGTGGCTCGCTGTTTAAAACACACCTCTCCTCTGCCTCTCAGGCACCCAGTTCGACAACAAAGGGAAATTTCCCAAACTGCTTAAATCGCCATCGATTCAACATCGATTTAGTGTCCTCACCCAAACAGAGAGTCTCGAAGAGACGAAAATATCCCCTTATCCATCTTCAACTCCCCAACAATCGATGCTGTTGATGAACCTTCCGCTCCCCATTACAGAAACACCTGCATGCCCAGGACAGTATACCCACGTAACCGCTGGAGGTTAGAAATTTCCCTATAGGCGACATCCCTCTGGAAACCTGCCCTTCTGGATCTTGTGAAGCATCGACTGAGAGTCAGATACAACAACTGCCCCAGTAAATGAAGTCCCAGAAATCCAATGGAGGGCAGCAGTACGCTCAACCTCCATCCTCATACTAGAAGTAGTTGTCCTGTATGCCCCCTTGGGCTCTGCAACCCTACCATGCGCATTAGCCAAAACCCAGCGGATTTCTACCCGTTGAACGACCCATGGTTTGTCAACAACATCATCATCCCTTGCATTATCTTCTTCAGCTGCTTAGCAAGATCAGCCTTCATTTTTGCCCAATCTCTACATTCTCTTCGATAATGATAACGTTGAGATAGTTCATCATATCATCATCAAACAGCTGGGCCGAGACTGTTATTATGCAGTTATGGTGGATTTTAATAAAAGTGTACAGAATGCTGTGGTACCCGAAGTTGCTTCATAGTTATTTACGACCGCTCCACAAACATGGAAGGATCCCAAACTCTCAGCAGCTCCCGCATACTCACCTTGCAAAATGTATATGGCAAATTACTAGGGAAAATAGTGGCCAGAAAGGTAATGTGTCACTTGAGAATGACCACATTCTCCCTGACACTTTGGTGCTACGGCCAATGAAAGGGACATGGTACAATGCTGGCACGTTTGCATATGATGTTTATGAAGGTTTCCCAACCCAAGCAAGAGACTGTTGCTGTGGCCATCGACTTGGAGGATGCTTATAACAAGGTGAATTATTCAATAATGTGCGCTCTTTGAAAATGTAAGTTAATCCTTGGCTGGTAAACTGGATAGCTGCTTCTTTAATGGAGAAAACCGCTGCACTCCGTTTAGGAACATGGACACCCGGATCCTGCTCGTATATGCCGGGATTACCCCAGGGTTCTCTCTATCACCCGTGTTGTTTAATATTTACACAGCAAATGTAGCAAAAAATTCATCCAGCAGTTGGGTCGGACATTGACATTTGCAGATGATATCTTAATATATAGGACTGGGTCAGATAGACGAGAGATGGTTGACGACATTCAGAAAACATTGCATACCATCTCGGGTTGGTGTAGGGGTCTGCTCTCAGGTCAATCCTGAAAAAGCGTGTATGTTGTGGTGCTCGTTGAATAATCACATCGTCAAGGCTGACCTACCCTGTGTAATCTTTGATGAACATACCATCGGCGAGAGACAGGCTGCTATCTTGGAAAAACCCTTTTGATCGTAGTCTATCTTCAAACACCATATTGAACGGGCGTACAGCGTTGCAAGCGTGGTCTTGCGGCTCTAAAAGTTATGGTGCCGCACACCTTGAGCAGATACTTGCCCTTTTGTTGGCGACTGGTAATGTCAGTGGTAGATTACGGACTCAAAATTCTTACGATATCAAGATCACAATGTAGACGACTTGAGCAGGTTCAGAATGAAGGTATCGTATAGTTCTGGGCTGCACTAGAGATACCCCCATTGTGAAAGATGAGATATATGCTTAGCCTTCTGTCACTCGCTCCCATCTAATCCCCAAACCGGCATATATGCGGTTCCGGATAAAAACATCCACTTCAGGGAACACTAATGATTTAACCCTTTAGCTCTAAGCGTTTTATCGTTTCCTATTCACTTCTAAAGACGCTTCACGTCTGTTTATCTATCCTCTATATACTAAAGGCGTGTTAACCACGTTATACATTGCTACTGTCACTGCTATGGCGTCATTCACATTTGTGACCTAAAACAAAGTAGCTATTTTAGCTCATCCTTCAGAAAGTATGTGTGGAAAGGGTTAAGGGCACGAGAATCAAGCGTGGCATGTCGTGGATGGCCCAGGCTGAGAGACGATTGGCCCAGGTGACTACGGTTGGAAAATCTACCAAAAGGGGAAGAATGGATCCCAACAGATGGAAGCATGATTTGTATGATGATGCTATACTATATGCATGTTCTGTATTGTTTACTAATTCAGAAGGGCAGGTTTCGGTATGAGTGGATGTTGTCTATATAAGTTTCTAACCTCCAGCGGCTTACGTGGATATACTGTTCTGGGCATGTGGGTGTTTACAGTAATGAGGCGGACAGGCTAGTATAAACAGCATCATTGTTGGGGAGTTGAAGATGGATAAGGGGGATGTCTTTGGTCTCTTTGCTGGTGGATGAAGACACCAAAATAGTTGTTGAATCGATCCAACGGTTTAGGCAGTTTGGAGTTACCCGGGGTACAAGTAGAACTGGATGTCTGAGAGGCAGAGTTAGGAGTGTGTTTAATCATCAAGCCACGGGAACCATCAGTATGCATCTCTTGATATCTGTTGAGAACTGAGCACTTGGTCTGCAATGTGCATTCCCTCAGTTTAAAATACTCAATAAATATTGTTTACTAATCATTTCTGTAATTTTTTTTGCAAAGGCGTGAGGTTTAGTTGAAATGAATTGTCATTTAGGCTTGTAGGTATGGCTGCTGTCAAAATGGGTGAGCAATAGACTGGCTATTTTTAAATTCCAAAGGAAAGAAGATGTGTAAATTTTTCAAGAATAGTGGTGAATCACAACCTAAACCAGACTCAAAATTCAAGTCAAGTGTGGTGTAGCTAGTCAATAGTACTATCTGGTAGCCAAAGAAGAATAGTAAACCAACAAAGAACCGGTGTCATTAGTGACAACATGCTGAAAAAGACATACTAAAAAGGGGGAGCTGGAGCACTTATGGACTAATTAAAACCAATACTGACATACGGACGGGAATCATGGACAATAAACAAACAGATCGAAAAATCTCTGGAGGCCACAGAGATGTGGTTTTACAGAAGAATGATGAGAATCCCATGGACTGCTAAAATGACTAATGCTGAGGTGTTGAATGAGGTCAAGACACTGAGAAAACTTAGTATCAATATAAGAAAGAGGTAGTCATCATTTTTGAGCATGTGATGAGAAGGGAGGTTTAGAACACATTATACCAACTGGTAAAATAAAGGGGGGAGATGAGACGGGGGGAAGACAGAAAATTCTGGATAGCCTGATTTCCCATGGCATGGTAAAGCGTCAACATCTGAGTTGATAGTAAACACCAAAGATAGAGATTTGTGGAGATCCATGATTGCCTCGCCCGGCCGGAATAATGATGAGGGACTAATTGGTTCAATGTGCAGTGATGATGAACCAATGACTAAATTAATCATTTCTGTAACTATCTACAAATCACATGTAATCAGACCAGCAGGATATCTTTGATGTCAAGTTCTGTCTAAAGTACATATTCATATTAATGTGACAGCAGATATGCTTGAATCAAACAAGTCTATAGTATGGTATCATCAGAGTCATCTCTACATTGAAGGTTAGCCCAATAGATTTCCCAAACCCTCTGTCTCTTGCCTTTATGTTGCACTTACCAAATCTTGCTTTTTCCCTTCCACTTGTGGCTCTTCCCCTCTATAAGTTTTAATGAATGTGTAATTTTTATTTATGAGCCTGAAATATTTAAAAATTTGATTTTTCCTCAGTAATTCTTTTTCCTCCTAGTTTTCTTGAACTTCTTTATTTGTTTGTTTTCTGTTCTGCAATATTTTCTATTCTTCTTATATATACATCTCAAAGACATTAATTCTGTCTTTCAAATTCTTGTTTATTGTCCAAGTTTCTCAACTAAACAAAAATACAGAATAGATCACTTGATAATCCTCATCTTTAGCTTAATTGTGATATGTTTAGTTGTTGGTAAGATGTAAATGAGTGCCTAGGAAGAAAATTTTTTGGAGGAATGTGCCTGGAAGAAGAATTAGAGTAAGACCAAGAAGGCGATGGATGTAAGATTAGATTGGCGATCTGAGAATGACTGCTGCTGATGCAGAGCAACTTGCAGAACAGAGAGTTTTCAGGTCTGCTGTCATGGGAGCCAAGTTCCGGAAGGGACAAGCTACTTGATGATGATGAAAATGTAAATAGAGTGTAAGTGGAACCTATGCAGTTGAGTGGTGATCATCTATTTGCCGAACACTACATTTATCTATATTGTGTGATAGAAGGAATTTTTAATCAATGTTATGGTGAGGCCGGGAAACCGGTGGGCACAAAAGGTGTGTTTGACAAGCAAGCTACAAAAACCATCGCAGGCATTACGAGAAAGACTGGCAGTTATGGGGATGTTCCGGGGCTATTAGGTCAGTTCAATAACCAACAACCTCTAGGAATGCCCCATAAAATAATGTAAAAAAAAATGCATAAAACAATGCATAAAAAACAATGCATAAAAACAATGTATAAAAAAAAGGAAAATTAAATATTTTGGAAAATGAAATGATGCTTAATGTTATTGTCTCAAAATCACTGCAGTCTTCATAAGTTACCCTTTTTTTCGTTGTGCTGAATAAGCCCACAATGATCTGGTTCCATATCTGACAGAGCCATCAGTGTAAATAAGCTCCCGGGTAGTTAGTCCCTCCCTAGTTCCCTTCAGTCATGGTTCCATCTTCATTACAATGGGTTCACTTTTAAATTTTTCTGCTCCCAAACCAGTGACTTCTCCCACTACTCATCATTGTCTCAAGTGACTCGTAAGGGAAAAATTAAATCCCAACATAAATCAGACTTACACATATTAAATGCATAAGGCAGCCACCAGTGCCAACATCAACTGTCAACCATTCAATTGCTATTTACATTGAAGGGAAAGAGCTGTTTACAAAAACCAGCATTTCTCTGGAATGAGCAGAGCTGACTGTAAGTTCAATTCAGGAAAGCAGCCCTTGGCTTTTTACAGTACATTGATTTTGATTCTTAAAAAAAAACAGGAGTCAGTATGTCACCTCAGATGAACAAATGGATTAACTGATTGATTGATTGGACCATCATCAATGCACTTCAGTGAAATAACCTTGTGTGTTCCGATCTCTTTCTTACACAGGAAGATCTCAGCTGCAGTCACGACTCTGTAAAACACCCGAGGGTCCCAACATGTAATTTTGAAATGGTGAAGATATTTTATATAGGAATTTTATTTTTAATCTTTTCTAATCAATTTTGCCCAGGCAGCAGCTTTCCAGCCTGCTCTTCTCGATTTTGAACTGCCAAGGGTTCTTTACATGCTCAAATTGAACACAGGATCTATGTTTTATCGTCCATCTTTGATAGGAATAGGAACTCGATCTCACCTACACTGAGATTATGGATCTATGGAAAAATATCCAGATGTTTCCACGAGGGAGCAAACATAGTACCTTTGGCATGAGAGATGAGCACTTGTCTCAACCCAGAGACTCCTAGGGATTAACTGCAATAAGATAACCCATCTGACTTCCTGGCAACACAATCCTCGTTGTTTGCATTATTTGGCTCATAGGCTGCCAGTTTGTGTACTGTACAGGTGTGCCATCAACAGGTGAATGTGTTCTCTGTTGGATCCTGCATTCAATCCATACATAACTATGATAATCTGAATTTGGGCATGATCAAAATCAGTCAACATCATTAAATAAACATTTACAATCAGTCCCCAAATTTAAAGTAGATAACTATCAAAGTCAGTCAACTATCAGTCAGTCACCATCAAAGTCAGTCAACCATCAGTTAGTCACTATCCAAAACAGTCAACCATCAGTTAGTCACTATCAAAGTCAGTCAACCATCAGTTAGTCACTATCAAAGTCAGTCAACCATCAGTTAGTCACTATCAAAGTCAGTCACATCAGTTAATCACCATCAAAGTCAATCACCTCAGTCGGGCACCTCAAATGTCCTCATCATTTAGTCACCATCAAAGTCAGTCAACATTAAAATCAGTCCCCATCAGTTAGTCACCATCAAAATCAGTCACCATCAAATTAGTCACCATCAAATTAATCCCCATCAGTCAGTCCCCATCAAAGTTAGCCACCATTTGCTAGTCACCATCAAAAATCAGTCACTATCAAAATCAATCAACATCAAAGGGTTTGGGCAACATCAGTCAGTCACCATCTACATCAGTCTCCATCACTTAGTCACAACAAAAGTCATCCTCCATCAAATTCAATCACCCTCAGAACTAATCACCTTTAAAGTTAATCCCTGTCAAATGTAATCACAATGTAAGTTAATCCCTCACTATGTCAGCCGTATTAGAATTAATCTAGGATTAACTTACCATTAGGAATTATAGAGAAAACAAACTTATTCTCAGCATCATCTATAATGGCTACCAGGGAACTTTGCAGGGTTGAGCTGCTACACGAAGCACTGGCAGCCAACCAGTTCACACCGATGGGTACCTGCACAAGTTTGTAGCATGAACCTCGGAAGTTTTCCCAGCCACGAGAGCAACCAAATATTTTATCGTCTAGAGATAAATAATGTGAGAATTGGCTGATCATATATAACAAGTTTCATACTGTGATCATTCAACAATCTTGTTTTAAAATTGGCAACTTATTTTTTTTTAAAACTATTCATTCATTTATAATATATCTGAATTAACAGAAAACACCAATATGTAATATCAAAATAAATAACACAACGCTGAAACAAGTCCATCGATTCAAGTACCTGGGAAATGGGTCTATATGGACAGAGCGACATCATCAATGCTCTCAGAGAAAACATACGCTCTGAAGATTTCAACGATGAAGATAAAGGGTATTCTCTATCTCGGTTGCGCAGCCCGTCTGCCCAGCGTGTTCGTAGCGTGTTGGACTACAGGTGACTATCCCTCTGTGTGTGCGGGTTCAATTCGCGGGATGGCAGAAAAGCCACAGATTCTCCAGTTTTCGGTGTTGTGGCACCGAATCGAAGGGTTACGATGTCCATGGCACCAAGCCGAAGAGCTGAAAAGCCCGTGCTTCTGGATCGAAAAAAATCTCGGTTGCAAGTTGTGCATACCGATAGGTCGTCAAGGCGGGAAAACCATGAGAGAAAACCCAGTAGATACATGAATCAAAACAGAATGGGAGTTGTTAACCTAAACACACTGAGATACCTGCTTGGGATGAGTTCAGAGCATTGATGGGCATATCCGATATGCGTTGAAGATGATCCTCAAATGAACAAGTATCTGGGAACATTCCTAACATCAGATGACAGGTGTAAAAAGAGATCAGGATCACAGTAGCTCAAGCAAAAGCAGCATTTATGAAAATGAAAACACACTATGTGTGAATTCACCTAACAATGACACTGCGAAATGAATACTCCAGTGATATATTGATCCAATACTGGTATGACAGCAAATCATGGACAATGAACAAAGAAAACAAAACATGATCATTGGAAGCCACAGGGATATGATTTCACAGAAGAATGCTGAAAATTCCATGGACAGTAAATAAAACAAATGAGGAGGTTTTAAATCAGGCCTGCACACAAAGAACCTTATCAAAAGAATAAGAATCCGGCAATCAAGGTTCTTCGGGCATATAATGCAAGAGAAGGTTTAGAACATTTGGTGACAACAGGTAAAATTCAGGGAAGGAGAGACCATGCAACACAAAGGGAGAAGATGTTGGATGGCCTGACATCATGGTTCCACACAAGATTGACGTCAGAACTGCTCCAAGCAGACAGAGTTGTGGAAAGACATGATCACCTATGCCGGCAGGCATGGCACTTGATTGATTGATATCTGAATTAGGGTATTCATTCTCACAAGTCATGGGATAACGGAAGCAATCTCACAGTCTAAAAGCAATAGAGGACCTGAAGAGGATCAGATAACAGCAGACATGCTTAACGTTTATCCACAAAATAGTGCAAGATTCTGATTGCTTTGTTTAACAAAGTGTGGAAAAATTAATGTGACCCAGAGACATGAAAAGAGCGTTATTGTAAAGATACCTCAAAGAGGATCTGACTCGATTTGACAAATATGAATAAATCTCCTATCAGTACTGGTTACAATATTCTACATTGTCTTCTTAAAGATTTGGAATAGTGCAGAAAAGATAATGAAGGAAGAACAAGCTGGTTTCAGAAAGAAGAGATCATGCACTGACAAGATCATCAGACCAACTCAAAACAGTAAATCGATTGATCAACTCAGTAGGTCTAAAAATAAATCCTAATAAAAGTAAGGTCATGAGAATAAATTTTTCACAAACAGGAGCTCAGCAAAATTTCTGTAAACAAGAGAATCACACTCCAGTGGTTACCCTCACACTGTGGAGTGCTAGGTAACTAAAAGGCAGGCAAACTTGCTCAGTATGGAGCAGAATGTTAACAAGTAGAAATATGTAATCACATACAAAATGAAATAAAAAAGAAGCTATTCTGGACATTAGAAAAGAATCTAAACTATCCAACAATGACTACTCACACACTCATCAGACAAGGACAGACTATCATCTTCTGACTCAGGATAGGACATAAATGACCGAACAAACACCTACATAGGCTACGATTGTCCCCATCCCCTCTGTGTCTCTGTGACACCGCTGATCAAACCACATAATATGTCCTGCATGATTGTTCTCTGTATGTCCTTCCTAGAAAGGAATGCTGGCCCTACAACACAACACTACATTCACTACTACATAACACCAGAGATGAGCTCCAGACAACAGTCGACTTCATTATAAGAATATGTCGGGTAGTATAATCATCAAAAAGTGATCGCAAAGAAGAACTTTTTCTTCTTGGTAAACTTTCATAAAATAACTTGAATGTGCTGAAATAAATCAGTGATCAAGCAAAGGTTTTAGTTTTTCTCAAATCTAGTAAACTTTTGCAACACAGCAGACATTTTGTTTATCATCATGATCAAGGTGTGCATCCTTTATAGGACGTCACTCTCTTTGCAGCGCATCTGAAATTCACTCAGTCTCTAGCCAGTTCACCAACTTTGCCGATGGTCCTAGTTCATAGTCCTAGTTTTTTTTAATGCCACAGTCAAATCAGAGGTTTCAATCTTTATCTTGTTGAAGGCTATGGATTCAAAATTTGGAGTTCTAAAGTGTAGACTTACATGCCAAATGAGCAGGTGGTGTGGTTGTGGTGACAACTGATGCTATTGTTGTGTGTCCTAGAAATAAAGTATAAGAAAACAGTATAGCATCCTATCTTATTTTTGTTTATGTAAATCATGTCTTACAATTCACTACAATCATTGTTTAATTAAGCTTGATCATCATCAAATTGCTTATCATAAGCAAAACTTTACCACCCCAACAGCCCTCCAGAATTTATCTCTCTCATAGGTCAGATGTCCTGCCTCTGCAGCCGTCATGTTCAAACCATCAGTTAAATCCTGAATCCATCTTCTCCTTGATCTTCCTCTTCTTCTCTTTGCTGGTATGCCTCCTTCCATGTTGATCTTCTCCAGCCCTTCATGTCTTTTTATATGTTCAAAATATCTCAGTTTTCTCTTTCTTATTTGTAGCATCAGCCAGTTTTCTTTGATTTTGAGTTATTTCTGGATAGATCTATTTGTTCTCTTCTCTGTCCAAGATATACGTAGGCCTCTTCTGTAACACATTCAAAAGCACATATGTGTTTTTCCACTGCCTTATTAAATGTCCATGCTTCACTCCCATAGGTTGCCACTGGGAATATGCATGCTCTTAGTATTCTGATCTTTGTTTTCTTATCAGTTCCGTTCCCTACTGTTCCAAAAAGATTAAGTTTGATACATTTCCAAATAAATATTAAAGAAGAATCCTGCAAATTTTCATGGCAAATACAATAGCAAATGAAGACCTTTTAAAACTAACAAACTGTGCATCATTGGAGACCATCGTTACAAGATGATGGTGGAGATATATTGGTCATTTGTGTTGTATGCCAGTAAGGACACTGGCTAGGACAGCTCTCTTCTACATTTCTCACACAGTCTTTCATATCCTGATGGAACAATTGGATCAAGATCAACAGCTTTGGTGGACGGCCAACCATTTCTAGTAGCCTGAACAGCCCATCTCTGTTGATGAGGTCAAATGTTGTTGTAAGGTCAATGAAAGCAACAAAGAGTGGCTTGTGTTGTTTTCTGTATTTGTTGTATCTGTTTCAGGAAGAAGATCATGTATAAAGTTGACAGTTTTGACAGAATCCACACTGAGACTCAGGGTACACTCTGTAAACCAGATTCTTTTGTCTGTTCAAGATAAAATATGAATATATTTTCCCTACAGTACCTAGACATTGAAAACCTAAGAGCACTCTTGGAAGAACAATCCTACAAAAAGTAAACTATTGGGATGTAAAACCATACGAGATCTCAAACTGCTAGCAACATTACTTAGTTCATGAGATGGTGGAGAATTATAACATCACTTAGTTAGTTCATGAGATGACTAGAATTATAACATCACTTAGTTCATGAGATGACTAGAATTATAACATCACTTAGTTCATGAGATGACTAGAATTATAACATCACTTAGTTCATGAGATGATGAAGAATTACAACATCACTTAGTTCATGAGATGACTAGAATTACAACATCACTTAGTTCATGAGATGACTAGAATTATAACATCACTTAGTTCATGAGATGATGAAGAATTACAACATCACTTAGTTCATGAGATGACTAGAATTATAACATCACTTAGTTCATGAGATGACTAGAATTATAACATCACTTAGTTCATGATATGACTAGAATTACAACATCACTTAGTTCATGAGATGACTAGAATTACAACATCACTTAGTTCATGAGATGACTAGAATTATAACATCACTTAGTTCATGAGATGATGAAGAATTACAACATCACTTAGTTCATGAGATGACTAGAATTACAACATCACTTAGTTCATGAGATGACTAGAATTATAACATCACTTAGTTCATGATATGACTAGAATTACAACATCACTTAGTTCATGAGATGACTAGAATTATAACATCACTTAGTTCATGAGATGACTAGAATTATAACATCACTTAGTTCATGAGATGATGAAGAATTACAACATCACTTAGTTCATGAGATGACTAGAATTACAACATCACTTAGTTCATGAGATGACTAGAATTATAACATCACTTAGTTCATGAGATGACTAGAATTACAACATCACTTAGTTCATGAGATGACTAGAATTATAACATCACTTAGTTCATGAGATGACTAGAATTACAACATCACTTAGTTCATGAGATGACTAGAATTATAACATCACTTAGTTCATGAGATGACTAGAATTATAACATCACTTAGTTCATGAGATGACTAGAATTAATGATATAATCAAGTGATTACTTCTTCTTCGAATGCTCCATATCGACCACTTGTCAACCACTCGATGTGATTTGTATGTGATCTAAGCCTAAGAGTGATTTTACGTTGTGCCAGTTATGCCCCTACAAGTGAGCCAGCACATCCAATTTCTGCGCTGCTTTCTATTTACTAGGTAGCATCCTAGGGCCCACATCTGTTGCCTCTTTAGACATGCATTGTAGGTCACAGTGGTACTATTCTTTGCTTCCCTTGTAGGATCCAGCACCACACTGGCGAATCAAGTGATTAGTCACTTGCTTCAAGTCTTTCAATCGAAAGGAACCAGAATTTTTCCCTGGTTCAAGTATACACTAGTCTTCCAATCAGAATTTGTGTAAACTTATTGAATTAGAGAAAGGAAGTTAGAGTGAAAGAGAACTGGCTACCTGACCTCTAAATACTAAGACCTAGTACACTTAGGACACTTAGAGCATGCATATTTCCAGTGGCAATGTAATTGTGTGAAGCATGAACATTTAACAAGGCAGTGGAAAAACATATATGTGCCTTTGAATATAAGTGTTACAAAAGAGTCATGCGCATATCATGGACAGAGACAAGAACAAATAGCTCTATTCCGAAAGAACTCAAAAACAAAAAAAACTGGCTAATGCTACAAATATGAAAGAGAAAATTGAGGTATTTTGGACATATAAAGACACAAAGGGCTGGAGAAGACCATCGTGGAAGGAGGCATACCAGCAAAGAGGAGAAGAGAAAGACCACAGAGAAGATGGATTCAGGATGTAACTGACGGTTTGAACATGACGGCTGCAGAGGCAGGACATCTGGCCTACGAGCGAAAGAAATTCTGAAGGTTTGTTGGGGTGGAAAAGTACTGCTCAGGAATAGCTATTTGATGATGATGATGATTACACTTAAGAACACTGAGGTGTCTAACACTTGACACCCCTACAAGATTAACTGTCCCTGGATAATCTTCTAGTGAATACATTTTAGTCCCACAAATCTATATCTGGATACAAGTAGTTCTCCTACAGTTGAACTAGCATATCCTGATCTGTACATCAAACACTTGGTTACTCAATCTGGACTAAAGATAAGATAGAAATTATTATCAGTTCTGCTGTCATACCTCGTTTCTTGCATATATATCCATTTCTGCTATCACAAGGGACATCATTCCATTGTCCATTAGCACGAAGCATCACAACACAGTCAGAGTTAAAGGTGTTGTCAGGTTGTCCTAGAAATAAAAAAAATCATATTGTCAAGTTATTTTTGGTTAATGTATGTAGTACAGTCTATCTCATGTGTCTTTCTTCTTTTTCTTCTTCTTCCTCATTGAACGCTTCATATATACCACTTGTTAACTACTATGTGTGATTTGTATGTGTTCTGAGCCTAAGAGCGATTGTATGTTGCGCCAGCTATGCGCCTACAAGTAAGCCAGCACATCTGATTTCTGTGATGCTTTTATTTACTAGGGTAGCTTCCCTAGGTCTAACATCAGTCGCCTCTTATGACATGTATTGTGGGTCGCAGTGGTACTATTCTTTGCTTCCCTTGCGGGCCCCGACACCACATGAGTGGACTCATGAGTCATTAACATTGACGTGTCTGTGGACATGGCTAACGTTCCTACATCAATGTTGTTTTGTTCTATGTGTGTGTTGTTTGACTTGCTCTGTTCTGTTCATATCATCATCATCATCAGGTGTCATGCCTGCTGGCAGTAATAACCATAGATTCTCAGAACTCGAAAGTATTGATGACAAATTCTGCATGTTGTTGCTCCTCTATTACTTAATATTCAAATGTTCACTATCTACCTTCTCTATCATCCTCAATATAATTCAGGCTGGTTCTATAACACAGGAATATCTTGATGTTTTGAACACATCATAAATGATCTATCTAATATCAAGTGGGTCGTTATCAATCAATCAAGTTACAGTGATGAGAGTGTTAAGAAGAAGATAAGAGCATCTACGAACCAGTCTGAAGTGATAGGATGGTAATCCCTTGCTAATCACTATTAGTGTTTTATTCACCCTTAAATTGCTTTCAGAGTTATGTTTATTAGATACGATCATTACTTCCTTCATTTTATTTAACAGCCACCGTCGCTTGAAATTTTCTTTATAATAACATTCATTATTTTTTGGAGAACTATTTCACATGTTGCTATTTAGATAGTGTCATCAGTATATCTCGTTGTTTATGCTGCATCCCTCCACTTTTTTTCTGAAAAATCTTCCATGAACCTTAAAATGTGTTTACTGTACACAAAAAACAGATCCTTTGACATTCATCATCAGTGCTATCACTGTACACACAAAAACATACACTATGTTAGTTAAGTTAAGTATATATATCGCCGAGTGGTTACAGGGCCCAAATTTGGGGTGTAAAGAATAGAACCACTGTTACCTGCAATGCATGTCGTAAGAGGCGACTAAGGAGGTTTGGCTGAAATCGGATGCACATGTCCTAAACGTGTAGAAGTCTATGCGTTTATGGGCCTACCAAACCAATGTGCAACGTATACACGTTCTTGGCAAAGATCAAACATATCACAAAGAGTGATTAAAATTGCTTGTAAAGAACGAACGCAAAGAAGAAGAAGAAGTTAAGTATATGTTAATAAATGACTACACATCAGAGGAAGATGCTATCATCTACACCATAGATTCCCAAACTTTTTCGGCCCACCGCCCACTTTGCACAAAATAAACTTTGTAACGCACCCCCTCCACATTATAACAGTTTGCCAACACCCCTCCACATATACACATGCTCTATTTTCGCTTTGACATAGAAAATTGATATATTTTCCTGTCATACATGGTCAATTTTCAAATGATTTTATGCATGAAATAGAAAATTGATAAAAAAAATAGATCGTGTAAGACAGCATAAGATTAATTAAAATGCAGAATTCAAATTTGTTAATGATTATTCAATTGCAAAATCACGAAAATAATTTATTTTAAAATATTTATTATTTATTTATTCTTTAAGGAGCCACCGACCCATAATCGCCTGAACACCCCCAAATTCTTCTTAACCCACTATCGCCCCCTAGAACACTTCAATGCTCACTGAGAGGCGGCACCGCCACTTTAGGAAACGCTGAACTACACTGATGGTTCATTCAGCACAGTCGTAGTGCGTGGGCCTTTACAGCTAGAACTAAAGGAAAGGTCATCAAAGAATCAAGTGGTGCATATGCGACATCTTTCAGCAGTATGACTATGGAAGTCATAATGGTGACAAAATCCCTGGAGTGGCTAAAGACCAAAACATTCCTTCATACATGCATGCTCAGAAACTCTATGAACATGATACAGAAAATCAAGACAGATTGTATGCGAAGGCAGTGGATACAGTTAATACAAAACATGGCAATCCAGACATTCACCTTAATCTTTTGTCCAGGTCATTCTGGGGTGAAAATCAATGAGAGAAAAGATGCACTGATGAGCAATATTGCAATCAAGAATGGGCCTTCTATAGACAAAAGTGACATCTTTCAATGTTCTAAGAGAAAACATTCCCTCTGAGGATTTCAATGAAGAAGATAAAGATTAACTCTATCATGGTTGTACAAGCTATGTACACCGATTGGTGCAGCAAGACTGGAAAACCACTTGAGAACCTCCAGTAGATACATCAAGCAGCACAGGACAGGTTGATAATCTAAACACACTGAAATACAAGCATAGGAGAAAATTTTAGAAGTTCTGGACATGTCCAATGAGCAATGAATAGTTAGAATTTTGTCTGTCTGTCTAAACCATAGGTTCTCAAAGTGGGCGTATCGACCCCCAGTGGACACTGTAGTCTTCTAGAGGAGGGAGGGGGAATTGTGGGCTCAAAAGCATTTGGGGGCGTTCAGGTGATCTAGGGGTAGGTGGCTCCATATAGAAGAAATTAATAATATATATTTTAAAATAAATTATTTTCTGATTTTGCGATTGAATAACTGTGTTCAAGATGAAGCACATATTGGCCACTACTTTTTCAATACTTTGACAGCATAAGCAGTAATGTATCATTAGTTGCTATTTACGTCGAAAATATCAAAGCGCTGGAATGCGGAAAAGTGTTATAATTGGGAGGGGGTGGGGGCAGGAAGGGGCATTACAACATGTATGTCTCGTAAAATGGGCGGTGGTCCAAAAATATTTGGGAATCTATGGTCTATACCAAGCTTCCACATTCATCATCATCAACATATTAAATGTTCACACAATCACACAATTTGTTAGTCTGCATTCTGTCTGTGTCAACCATGCCAACCTTGACAAAATATGTACATTACTACTACAACTTACTGTCACCCCAGTTCAAAAATGCAAATGGTGATGAATCTGACCATGCATAGCCACCTTCAGTGTATCTGTCATTAGCTCCAATCCAAAACTGGGTAGATGAAAAAGAGATAGCCCGTCCTGGAAGAGTGGAAAAAAAGAGCGATGGTTTATTATTTTTAAAGAATTATCTGCACTTGACATCGAAGGTATAATGCAGTCATATGTCCAGTGTGAGACAAAATTTATGTTCCTTTTTTCAGACTATGCGACAGACAAAGCGGAAAACATTTCAATTTAACTTAACAATGTTATATATAAATATGTTCTTACTGACCAGTCCTACATTCTTGTATACTAATGTTCCCTTACTGACCAGTCCTACATTCGTGTATACTAATGTTCCCTTATTGACCAGTCCTACATTCGTGTATACTAATGTTCCCTTACTGACCAGTCCTATATTCTTGTATACTAATGTTCCCTTACTGACCAGTCCTATATTCTTGTATACTAATGTTCCTTTACTGACCAGTCCTATATTCTTGTATACTAATGTTCCCTTACTGACCAGTCCTAAATTCGTGTATACTAATGTTCCCTTACTGACCAGTCCTATATTCTTGTATACTAATGTTCCCTGACTGACCAGTCCTACATTATTGTATACTAATGTTCCCTTATTGATCAGTTTGTACATGCTTGATAAAGATATCCCAAAACAGTTGATGTATGGCGAGCTTCATATGGGCAGATGATTGGTTGGTGAAGAAAAAACACTCAGACACACTGTGCACAAGAATCACAACTGGTTTGATGAGAGTGACGAATAAATCAAATCTATTCTTCCTGATAAACATGAGGCATACCAAGTCCACCAAAATGACCCATCATCATCATTCTCTCGCGCGATCACTGCCCAGACCGATGTACCAGACCTCCCCATAAATTCTATTCATGGGAAATCTGATCCATGCAGTCTTAGTATTGGTGTGTTTTACGTCACATCTTCAGCACCATTTGGAGATCTGGTGCTTATTCTTTGGCGATGTGTCCAGTTTCTGCTAGCGTTTACTCGGTTCGCTCTCCGTTCTGTGGCCATCTATTGTTTTTTACGGTGTGGGGTAGCTAGCCCCACGCCCAACCTCCTAAGTCGCCTCTTACAACATGGATGGCAGGTAACAGTGGTTCTATTCTTTACACCCCAATTTGGGCCCAGTAACCACTCAGGTGATCATCATTCAAGAGAGCAGTACAATGACCCAGTCATACATTTTAAATACTAGTGTCTCCTGCCAGCCAGAAAACTTTGCCTATCTTGGCAGCATCATACCCAGATCATCAAACATAGACTATGAGGTCAACAATAGAATATCCAAAGTCAGTGCTGCTTTTGGAAGGCTGCTTGCTACTGTGTGAGAGCAAAAAGAGATAAGCATAGCCACAGAGCTGAACGTTTTAGACCAGCACAATGTACAGGGTGAGCCGCTGTAGCGTAGTTGTTAGTGAACTCGCTTCGCAAGGTTGGTGGTCTGGGTTCAGCTCCCGCAATGAGCTTGGAATTTTTCCCGACGCGACGGCTCTCAGGCCGACCCAGCCTCAACTGGGTACCAGACATGCTCTAGGAAAGTAAAGGCAGCCGGCGTGATGCTGACCACATCACCCATCGTGTGCCGACGGTCAATGAAAATACAGGCCTAACACTGTATTGACCTATATATCACAAGGTATGAAAGGGTTTCTTTATTTATTTTTTTTTACAATGTACAGGAGACACGCAAGAAAACTAAACAACTTCCACACAAGTTGTCTCCGTAGACGACTCAAAATAAATTGGCACGACAAAAGTCCAGATAGAAAAGTTTACATAAAAGTCCAGATTTTAAAGTGGAGCATCTGACTGAATGGATTCGAGCATGGCTCCCATGTGGGAGACCATGTTCAATTCACTGTAAGGTCAAGAATTTTTTTCTGTCATGGTCATAACTGAAAAATTCTATCCTGACCAGCTTCGCAGCGACTGCACGGACCATGCGGCCATTAAATTCTCAGGCTCTCATCTCACCTGTCATATACTGCCCTAAAAAGCGGTATTACAGGCAGTAACGACAGTTGTTTAGCATATTGTTGCAAAAGGCCCAGGTGAGATGTGTCGGTCACGTTGCTCGGATGTCTGATAAGTGTATCTTAAAACAGATGATGTATAGCGAGCTTGATTGAGGTAAACAATCGACCATGGTCAATGGACAGAAAAAACCACTTTAAATACACTTTTAACTCCTTGTGGACCAGGAGCCACACTAAATGGCGTTTTTACTCTATAATGGCTTTTGCCCTAGTCCACTATGAGTTAGTTAGTTAGTTTGTTTCTTTCGTGCCAAAGGCAGCACATAGGGCAGAGGTTTTAGATCTCATGTGATGCGATTCGTTGCTAGTAGTTGGAGATCTTGTATGGTTTTACATCCCAATATTTACTTTCTTGTTGGATGGTTCTTCGAAGAGAGGTCTTTGGTCTTCCATGTTTTCTTTTCCCAACTGGTGACAACATAAGGACTTGTCGATTTAGTCTCTTTTCGTTTGATCTAAGAACATGACCTAAATATTTCCACCTTCGTTTCCTTATAATATTTGATACAGGTTGTTGGTGTGTTCTATCTCTCACTGTGTTGTTAGAAATGAAATCACTCCATTTTACTTTTAATAATTTTCGTTAACTATGAGTTAAGTGTCTTTAAAATGTTTTCATATAAACACCATGTGCTGGGAATTCCTTGTGAAATTTCTTGCAAGATTGCAAAATATGGTGCTATAACAGCACAGAAGGATATCGTATAGCTGAGAATTGCTGCACTGTTAAGTCGCAGAAAAAGAACTGCAAAAGACAGAGCACACAGCACCCACATGTCCAACCCTGATCATGCAAGCTCACCTGTGGTAGAGAATAGTGTTCCAGGATTGGACCACACTCTGCACACAGAAGAGAGGTGCAGCAGCACACATCTGAGACTGTTGTCATCATCGTTTATTATGAAAGGCTATTATTATTACTGACCAGTCACACATACTTGTAAACAAATGTGCGCATAGGGAGTAAGTGAATGAGTTGGTGAGTAAATGAGAGAGTGAGTGAGTGGACAGGTGAGTGGACAAGTGAGTTTGTGAGTGAGTGAGTGGATGGGTGAGTGTCCGAGTGAGTGAGTGTCCAAGTGAGTGAGTGAGTGAGTGAGTGAGTCAGTGAGTGAGTGGGTGAGTGG
Source organism: Arion vulgaris (assembly GCA_020796225.1). NCBI lineage: Eukaryota > Metazoa > Mollusca > Gastropoda > Stylommatophora > Arionidae > Arion > Arion vulgaris. The sequence continues at coordinate 7,107,190 of CM036772.1, read as the reverse complement.
GTGAGTCATTGAGTGGGTGAGTGGGCTGAGGTAGAAGTGAGCAAGTGTACTAAAATATTCATAAACGTTACAGGTGTAGCTGTTATTGCACTCTTAATACTTTTACCCAACTGTGAAGTACTGCAACGTGCAAACCTGCCTTCCATCATGGGCATGCTCAGCAGTAGACAACTAAGATGGTTGGGGCATGCCTTCCATCATGGACAGGCTCAGCAGTAGACAACTAAGATGGTTGGGGCATGCCTTCCATCATGGACAGGCTCAGCAGTAGACAACTAAGATGGTTGGGGCATGCCTTCCATCATGGACAGGCTCAGCAGTAGACAACTAAGATGGTTGGGGCATGCCTTCCATCATGGACAGGCTCAGCAGTAGACAACTAAGATGGTTGGGGCGTGCCTTCCATCATGGACATGCTCAGCAGTAGACAACTAAGATGGTTGGGGCATGCCTTCCATCATGGACAGGCTCAGCAGTAGACAACTAAGATGATTGGGGCATGCCTTCCATCATGGGCATGATCAGCAGTAGACAACTAAGATGGTTGGGGCATGCCTTCCATCATGGACAGGCTCAGCAGTAGACAACTAAGATGATTGGGGCATGCCTTCCATCATGGACAGGCTCAGCAGTAGACAACTAAGATGGTTGGGGCATGCCTTCCATCATGGGCATGATCAGCAGTAGACAACTAAGATGGTTGGGGCATGCCTTCCATCATGGACAGGCTCAGCAGTAGACAACTAAGATGGTTGGGGCATGCCTTCCATCATGGACAGGCTCAGCAGTAGACAACTAAGATGGTTGGGGCATGCCTTCCATCATGGACAGGCTCAGCAGTAGACAACTAAGATGGTTGGGGCGTGCCTTCCATCATGGACATGCTCAGCAGTAGACAACTAAGATGGTTGGGGCATGCCTTCCATCATGGACAGGCTCAGCAGTAGACAACTAAGATGATTGGGGCATGCCTTCCATCATGGGCATGATCAGCAGTAGACAACTAAGATGGTTGGGGCATGCCTTCCATCATGGACAGGCTCAGCAGTAGACAACTAAGATGATTGGGGCATGCCTTCCATCATGGACAGGCTCAGCAGTAGACAACTAAGATGGTTGGGGCATGCCTTCCATCATGGGCATGATCAGCAGTAGACAACTAAGATGGTTGGGGCATGCCTTCCATCATGGGCATGATCAGCAGTAGACAACTAAGATGGTTGGGGCATGTAAGAAGAATGGAAACTTGTTGCATACCAAAACAAATGTTGTTCTGTGAACTTTTGGAGAGGAAGAGGCACCAGGGCAGACCACAGCTCAGATATAAAGATGTCTGCAAAGCCTCAATGAAAAACTTTTCTATAGGTCCCAGCACATGGGAAAAACTAGCTGATGACAGAGTTGTGTGGAAAGCCAAATTGCAAAAGGGCGCAGAATCTTTTGAGAAGAGACTTATGTATGAGCTAAACGACAAGAGAGAAAAGCGAAAACTCAGAAGTTGTCACAGTACAACACTTGCCAATTGACCATCTGTGAAGACGAAAAAGACCATATATAATACTTTTACCTAATATGTAGGACTGTTCCTGTGTACTGGAAATTGAGACCAGGTCGCCACCACGTGACCTACAATCAATCAGGGCATCCGCCCAAGACAGAACATTATCATGGAACATAAGACAGGTGTCCGAGCCAATGACATCCTCCCAACCACCGGGACCACAGTTTGCATGTAACTGAGCTGAAATAGCAAAATGTTAACAAATGATTTTATACTCCTGGTCTGAATGTAAAAACTCTGTTCTAATATTGTACAAGACAATGGTATTTTAAGCACTCCTTCTTCCACACTAATGGTCTCTGTGGAGTAGAGATTAGATGTTCGCCTCTTGTTCCACACTAATGGTCTCTGTGGAGTAGAGATTAGATGTTCGCCTCTTGTTCCAAATGTACTTGGTTCACTCCCTCATGGAGCCATCTGAATATTTTTCCATAGATCCCTGATCTCAGTGTAGGCGAGTTTGAGTGCCTAGTCCTATCTGGAAACAGATGATTTTTTTTTTTTTTTTTTTTTCCTTTCGTCCTTTCAACTCAGGCGAGTTCCATCTCTGAAACTGATTTTTGCGTGAAAATCTGTTTTCCAATTTCTTACAATGGCAGCAGCGTGCACATTGTAAATTACTTACACTGGCAGCCGTGTGCTCAATGTACTCGTAATTAGTATTCCTCGCCATACAGGCAGATTTTCTCCGACTTCAGAGGTACTCACGTTATCGTCCTGAGTAAGACCAGGGGCTCGAACAAATGCCGGACAGTAGGTTCGAACCCGAGCTATGAGGCGTCTCACAGCTAGCAGGCCGAGCTACTATCAACTACTCTAGGCAGTCCCCCAGAAACAGATGATAAAACTGTAGGTCCTGTGTTCAAGTTAAGCACGTAAAAGAACACTCTCTCTTTAGCCTGTTACGCCCTTGGCGTTTAGGGCAGCAACAAACGTACACCATTCTTCCCTGTTCACGGCCTTCCTCTGTATTGTGTTCCAGCTATGATTCATTTCCTTCAGTTCTTGCTTTATCGTTCTCCTCCAGGTCGTCTTGGGTCTTCCACGCTTTCGCCTACCCTCTGGAGTACATCTCAGTGCAGTTTTCGTGTCGGAGCCAGTCTCCATGCGCATCACATGTCCAATCCATCTCCAGCATCGTCTTCGGATGATAGTGCCCATATTATTATGGGCTTGGGACTAACGATTCCATCCTTTAAAAAAAAAATTAAAGTTACGGAAACAAAAAAGAACACTCTCCAGTTCAAAATCCAGAAGAACAGTCTGAAAAGCCGCTGCTCATGCAAAATTCATCCAAAAAAATAAAACTTCCTACAAAATATTTTCACCATCTTCTAAATGATGAGATCTTCATGTGTAAGCAAGAGATTGGAGCACACATGGTTACGCACCAAAGTGCAATGATGATGGTTCTATCAATCAATCAATCTTACATGCATGAAATCAATAATAACATAGTAATTAATATATTTGCAATGTGATGGCTTTTATTATAACAAATAGATGAAAGTTTGTCAATAGTAATGGAAGCAAAGATTAAGTAGTAGCACGTTCTTCGGAACGTCGCATTCATCACAGCCGCCTGAAAAGCTCTATGTCCTCCAAGTTCTCCTGTCTCTTGAGCATCATGTTCAATGTTTTTTGATGTCCTGCTGCTTCGTGCTTGGTCATCCCCTGCCTCTTTCCAGGAACCATGCCTTCCATTACCTTTCTCTCCAGACCACTGTGGCGTTTAATGTGACCAAAATATTTCATCTTACGGGACATGATGTTATTTATGAGCCACTGCTCTGATATTCAGGTCTTGTAGGATGTCTTGTTTCTTCTCTTCTCTGTCCAGGATGTTCTAAGAACTTTCTATAGCACCTTGTTTCAAAAGCTTCAATTTTGTCTTCTTTTCTTCTTTCGTCGTTCTTTACGAACAATTTTAATCACTCTTTGTGATATGTTTGATCTTGCCAAGAACGTGTATCGTCGCACAATTGGTTGCAGGCCCCTAAACGCATATGACTTCTACCGTTAGGACACATGCATCCGATTTCAGCCAAACCTCCTTAGTGGCCTCTTACATGCGTGGCAGGTAACAGTGGTTCTATTCTTTACACCCCAAATTTGGCCCCAGTAACCACTCGGGCGATTCAATTTTGTTTTTTAATGTTTGTCTTATGGTCCAAGATTCGCATCCATATATTGCCACAGGGAATATGCATGTTCTTAGATGTCTTACTTTGTTTCTTTGCTTGTGTCATGCCATAGTTTCTTCATGCTCACCAACTTCTAGAAAGCCATGGCTAGCCTTCTTCTAACTTCATTTATACAATCTTCATTGTTGTTAATTAAAGATCAAGAACATTCAAATATTTCATTATTTATGACATTTTGATTTAATGTATGTTTTTTTATAATTATTTGTCATTTTTTCAATCAGTTCTTTGATATTCTAGTTCTTTGAATTCTCCATATCAGCCACTCGTTAAACCACTCTTTATAATTTGTATGTGATTTGAGTCTAAGAGCAATTGTGTGTTGTGCCAGTTATGCGCCTACAAGTAGGCTAGCATATCCAATTTCTGTGATGCTTATTATTTATTAGGTAGCTTCCTTGAGCTCTATGATATGACACATGACATCCAATCCACTAATCGCACCATATCATGTAAACATCCATGTTAATTGATGCACTGTTTAACACATCATGTGCATACCATGTTGACATTTCTAGTTTTAGCAATGATGAGAGCAAACAAGTTTTTTTGTAGAATCCCCAAAGGAAGCAACGGAAGCAAAGAATATGATCAAAAATTGACAGTGTATAAGTATTAAGAGCTTCCAAAAAAAAACAAATTGACAAACACTAGTTTCAGCAATGTGAGAGACAGATGATAAATATTTAATATGATTAATTTGTTATCAAATAATTTATATAGGTAATAGCCACCATTGGTGGATACTGCAGGAAAAATCTAACATACAGCCACATTTGATAGGAGTGTTTATATTTCCCCCGTTGGCTTTTGAAATTTACCAGCAGTAAGGACAGAGCATGAATGGGATTGCCCAATGTGTCAGCGTTGATCATTTAATATAACATAACATAAATATGATAAATATATATAAGCAGCAATCTAAGGTAACAAAACTACTAGACACATATAGACTTACTAGGTCCTGGAGTTCTGAATGGAGGGGGTCCAACAGCTGCAAAAATTGAAACAAGACAACATTAATATGACTCAAATTGACATCAACAATGGCAACAAACATTTTCTCAATTCTCATATTTTTCAACAAAATATCTTCCCCATCAAAACTACATCGGAGACCACACCTGTGCTTATGGATCTTGTGCACTGCAGCTGAGATCTTCCTGTGTAAGAAAGAGATCGGAGCGCACATGGTTACTCACCAAAGTGCAATGATGATGGTCCTATCAATCAAGCAATCAATCAATCAATACTGTTGATGATCACACTTTTCTCTGTTTATCATAACTCTGACACTATTAAAACAGATCTGTACATCTGCTTTAACTATTACTGTGTCACTATCTAAGAGGCTGTCATTGAATAACTTTAGTATCACCTCCCCCCTCCCAATTTGCCATGTTCCTACTATTCTTCTTCTTCTTCTTCTGTACTCACACTAAATTGGGGTTTCGGATTCTCTAATAAAGGCAGCTGTCTGCCTTAGATTATCAGCCACACCGTACAGTTTGTCTTGGACGCTAGTGTAAGTGGGTCACCTCTTTCTTCTCAAGTCTGCATACTGGGGCAGTTCTGTAGGATATAATTCCTATGATTTCTGCTTCCCGTTTGTGCCGACCTCTTCCAGCAGTAAGTTTTGGCCACCCTCGTGATGATAGGTCTGACATTCTTACTGCGTGACTAAATCTCCGAGGCAGATTGGCAACCATAGAATCTGTTATCCCATTCCTCATTGTCAGGTGTCGTTGCACCATGTTATGCGCCTTACGCCTGGTGCATCCGTTTCTGCAAGCATTTGTTTGGCTAGCATTCTCAGCGGACCATGCATCTGATTTCAGCCAAACCTTCTTAGTTGCCTCTTACAACATGCGTGGCTAGGTAACAGTGGTTCTATTCTTAACTCAAATTTGGGCCTAGTAACCACTCAGGCAGTCCCTACTATTCAAGATACACAAATCAGTCTATCTGTTACTTCATGGCTACACACTTCTTCATGTCTAGGCAAATAATTTACCAAAATATTGTGTAAACTGTAGACACTATTACCTGACCTATTTCGAAAGACAACGGGGAAATTATAAACAATCCTATTAAAAGTGGCTGTATGTTAGATTTTAATTGCAAAGGTCACTCTGCAAACAAGATAGGTAAGATGGAATTAATAAATAAAAAATACTTTTTGGGGGCTTTATTCTGTGATTCTATGACCAGATACAATAAAACTCACCACAAAATTATCAATTTTGATAACAATCAGCTCTTGGATGAGACTATGCAAGATAGTTTTCAGTTTTGAGGAAATTCTGGTACTAGTTGACGATGTCAACCAATTGAAGGAGGAAAACTGTGACAAGAAAACTTTTTTTGGGTGTAGTTATTCTAAATGGTTACTCATATGTTCTTTTTGGTTCTATGACCAGAGATCATGGAGATAGACACTGTTATAATATTAACTCTGACTAATATAAATAGTACACCACATTGTACCAAAGAGGAAAGATCCCAACACTTCAAGATCATTAACTCTTAGTGGACAAGTGCCACGCTATGGCGTTTGAAGTAGACGTTTTACATTCGCCACGCATGGCATTTGGTTATCAAACGTGAAAAGCGCTTGTAAAACGTGACTTTTGCCCTGGTCCACTAAGAGTTAAAGAAAAACAAGACGAAATCAAAGACGGAACAGGAGAAGAAAAAGAAGAGACTAAGTTTTAGTGTGAACAGATATTCTTACTTACGTGGCAACATCTGGCAGATATAACCATATAGGGTACTGCAGTCTGCATCCTCCCATTTATAATTTCTGTATCCATTAGTGACCACACAGTTTTCGTTACCTCCAAGATTGTTAGGGTTTCCAATATACCAGTTGGTAAAATTAGCCTGTAAAATAAGCTAGATAAAACTGTGTGCATTCTGTTCTCACGATAAATGAGATTGTGTGAATTGTGAGTGAGATTGTGTGAATTGTTATCAAGATTGTGTGAATTGTTAATAAAACCGCGAATTTTGAGTGAAAGGGTGTGTATTGTTAGTAACACTGTGAATTAAGTGTTCTGAGTGAAACACGTAAAGCAAAGAACTGTAGTTTTACGAAATACAAAATCAATGACAATACAAGGCAATTTTGACCAAAAGGCCTTTATCAAGCAAAGGATACAACAGAAGTGAAGAAATTCACTTCTTACACAGCACAGAAAGCAAAATAAATGTAAAAAAAGTAGAAGTGGAAAAAAGAAGATAAACAATACAAAAAAGTATATATCTATAAACAACAACAAAAAAGTCTTCCCTGATGTGAAGTGTTATGAAAACTGTGAATTATTAACAAGACTGTATGTACAATCAGCAAGATTGCATGAACTGTAAGAAAGTGTGAGTGTGAATTGTTAGCCAGGTTGTGTGAATTGTTAGTGAGATTCTGTGAATTGTTAGTGAGATTCTGTGAATTGTTGGTAATATTCTGTGAATTGTTAGCCAGATTGTGTGAATTGTTAGCAAGATTGCATGAATTGTTAGTAGGATTGTGTGAATTGTTAGCAAGATAGTGTGAATTGTTAGCAAGATTATGTGAATTGTTAGCAAGATTCTGTGAATTGTTAGTAAGATTCTGTGAATTGTGTAGCAGATTGTGTGAATTTTGCAGATTGTATGAACTGTTAGCAAGATTCTGTGAATTGTTAGCAAGATTGTGTGAACTTGTAGTCAGATTGTGTGAATTTTTAGCAAGATTGTGTGAATTATTAGCCAGATTGTGTGAATTGTTAGCAAGATTGTATGAATTGCTAAAATAAACTGTGTGTGAGTGGGTGTGAATTGTTAGCAAGACTGTATGTATAGTTAGCAAGATTGCATGAAATGTTTGTGGGAATGTATTATACAATCATTTGACTTTTTAACAATTTCTAACAATCCTGCAAGTAATCTGATTATTTTTATGACAGGAATTGACTGGTTCTATTCTTCTTCTTGCGTTCTCCTGCTAATAACTCAGGTATAGTCAGGAAACATGGTATGGCACTACTAATTTATTTTTGTGTGAAGACCTGCTTTTCTTTTTTATCAGTGTTCCCCCGCCATACAGGCATGCCTTCTCCGACTCCAGAGGTTTCTGGTTCTATTGAAAATGTAATAATTTTGTATAAAACATTTTGCAATTTATTCACCCAGAGTAGAAACCAAATTTTAGAACATAAAACATATTTAGACATGAAATTGTTTGCTATTTCAAGCTTAGTTAATGACAAACTTTAGAAGAATTTACATGAAATATAGATACATCTTTGTCATGTTCTCATTTCAAGCTTCTCTCTCTCTCTTTAGCCTGTTACGCCCTTGGCGTTTAGGGCAGCAACAAACATACACCATTCTTCTCTGTTCATGGCCTTCCTCTCTATTGTGTTCCAGCTATGATTCATTTTCTTCAGCTCTTGCTCTATCGTTCTCCTCCAGGTCGTCTTGGGTCTTCCACGCTTCGCCTACCCTCTGGAGTCCATCTCAGTGCAGTTTTCGTGTCGGAGCCAGCCTCCATGCGCATCACATGTCCAATCCATCTCCAGCGTCGTCTTCGGGTGATAGTGCCCATATTCTCTTGTTGGCATCGTGCAAGCAATTCTTGATTCGAGATAGTAGTCGGCCAGTACACGCGTAAGATTTTTCGCAGACAAGTTGTATGAAAGGGGGAGAGTCTGGACATATCCTGTTCTGTCATTCTCCACATTCCGATCCGACAGAATGTTGACAGCACACAGCTGTTATAGATATTTAGTCTTGGTTCTGATGCTGTATTGGGCAGATTTCAGGCGGTCTGAAGGTCATGAATGCACTTCGGGGCCTTACTCAGTCTGTTTTTAATGTCAGACCCACGCTCCTTCATTCTAATAACACTTCCAGGTATGTAAGCGGTTGTATCTGGGAGGTTTTCCTTCTGTTTAACTATTTGGGGCTGCTATTTTAGAGTCATTTCGTTTTCTTCTGATTTATTTTCAGCCCAACCATCTCACTATATTGGTTTAGGGCGGAGGTTTTTTTCCTGGATATCTCTTGTGTATGGAGATAGGAGTGCATGTCATCTGCAAAATCTAGGTCTTCCAGAGTGGATGTGAGCCCATCAAATTTCCTCTTGCCTTATTTTCCCGTTGTTTTACACATCACCCAATCTATGACAGTGTTAAAATAATAGGGCTGACATAACACAGACTTGTCGCACGCCTGTTTTACTTCAAACTTTAGTTCTGAAGTTTCAACACTGCATGCAAATTTGCTGTAGAAGCTTTTATAATTTTTATAAAACACAGTGTTTCCCATCCCATCTTAAGATCTATAGACTTTCACAGGTGTATGCTATCAAAAGCTTTTCAAATCACAAAGTTGATATAGAGTTTGTTTTGCCATTCTGTACTGCTCTAGGGATATTTCTAAGAGCAAATATTTGCCTATAGCTCCGTCCTCTCGAAATCCTCCTTTTTCCCTTTTCTCAGTTTCATCCACAGCATCAGTTCCGTTGTCGATGATTTTGTTAAGATTTTCTTGGGACAGAAAGCAGTGTTATTCCAGCAATTATTACAATCGGCAAGGAGCCCTTTTGGGATCTTGTGATGACTCCTCTGTTCCATGCATCAGGTATTATTTGGGTATTCCATATAGAGTAACAGGGTTGCAATATTAGCTACAAGTTCTGGTCTATTTTGAATAGTTCTGCTTAATTTATCATCCTGGTGCCTTGTTATTCTTAAGAGATTTAATTGCTGTAATGATCTCATCCCGGCTGGGTGTTTCAATGCCAATTTAATTCCTTGTTATTCGGGTATGTCCTACACGTTGGGTGGGTCATTTAGACTTAAATTCTTCCATCGATTTTGTTCCTTTTCCGTTGTCAATAGTATTCCATTCTTATCCTTTATGAAAGTATTTGATCCCTGAATGTTTCCCTTATTAGCTTTGTAATTTTGTACACTGTTCCCTGATCACACTTTTTGCTGCTTCTTCTGCCTGTACTGCCAGGTCTTCAACATACATTCTTTGTCAGCCCCACAACCGTTTGATTTCTTTTTTGCGCTTTTACTGTTCTTTGTATCTTGCTTTGGGTCTTTGGACTTTGCTTCTAACAATTCTTTTAATATTCTTGACTCTATTATTTTCCATTTGTTGGTGTTATCTATTCTTTCTTTTCTTTGTGGCACCTAGACATGTTTCACCGCTCTTGCATAATAGATGCATGTTGTCCCATGTTCTCTATGTTTCAGTTTATCCGTAGTTTCATTATTTCTAGGCTTGAATCTGCTTTTTCTGCATTATAAACTTATCCCTTACTTCCGTGTCTTTAGTCTATCCCATCAACCTCTTTGAAGTTTTCTGTTGTCCTGTTTTCTTAGTTTAAGTTTGCTAAGCTGTTGACTAGGTGGTGGTCCTACCCAAAATCTGCACCTCTCTTGACTACAACATCTAGCAGCGAGCGTCTCCAGGTCCATTGATCATTATATGGTCTATTTGGTTTTTATCTCTGCCATTAGGGAATACCATGTTAATTTGTGGATATCTAAATGTTGAAATAGGGTTCCTCCTATAACTAGATTGTTCATGCTGCAGAAGTTTACTAAACGTTCCCCATTTTCGTTCATCATACCACATCCATATTTCCCATAGTTCTATAACTATGCGTGTTGTCTTGTCCGACCTTCGTATTTAGATCTCCCATAACAATGATAACATCATGGGATGGTGACTTTTCTAATTCTGCTTGTAGGTTTTGAGTAAGAGTCTTTCTTTGTATTCGATCATTAGTTCGCATAGCATTGAGGATTGATGTTTGTATGCTTCCCTTTAGTCTGATCTTAATGGCTGCTGATGGTTTCCATTCCTAATAGACACTTTTCCACGCCCTTTTGGATTACTCTCCTTCTGGGTGGTATCGCCCCGTCCAGAAAGGGCCCGTTTCACCCGTTTCAGTGGCTTCTTCCATTTCCTGTCCATCGCTTACCAACCCCAGGGTATGTAGATATATCTTCTCATTTCTGCTGTTATTTGTGAAGTTTCCGGTTTATCATTGTTCTTACATTCCCGCATCCAATCTGGTCTTGGTTTTGGCATTGGACTTCCGTCCTCATGAAAGTAGCTTCCTTTTTGGGTTTCACCACTTTTCCCGTCATGTGAGTCAATGACTTGTAGCCCTTCATGCCCGTAGATAGGTTGTATGTCGTTTTGTTTCCGTAACTTTTTTTTTTAAAGGATGGGATCGTTAGTCCCAAGCCCAACCCCCAACCTGGGGGACCAGGAGACCATGCTTCCTGTCCCTCTTCAGTGACCTTTCCGAGCGGTTCCCTTCCGGGAACTAAGTTCCTCGCCAGCTCACTGTATCATTGGACAGCAAAAGCCTCCCCACCACTACAAGGTAATGGCTCTGGGAGGATTTCCAAGCTTAGTTAATGACAAACTTTGAAGAATTTTATGAAATATAGATCATCTTTGTTATGTTCTCATTTCAAGCTTAGAATGACAAACCCTTTAAAATTTCATGAAATATAGATACATCTTTGTCATGTTCTCATTTCAAGCTTAGTTAATGACAAACTTTAGAAGAATTTACATGAAATATAGATACATCTTTGTCATGTTCTCATTTCAACTTAGTTAATACAAACTTTAGAAGAATTTATATAAAATATAGATACATCTTTGTCATGTTCTCTATTTCAAGCTTAGTTAATGACAAACTTTAGAAGAATTTATATAAAATATAGATACATCTTTGTCATGTTCTCATTTCAAGCTTAGTTAATGACAAACTTTAGAAGAATTTACATAAAATATAGATACATCTTTGTCATGTTCTCATTTCGTTTAGTTAATGACAAACTTTAGAAGAATTTACATGAAATATAGATACATCTTTGTCATATTCTCATTTCAAGCTTAGTTAATGACAAACTTTAGAAGAATTTATATAAAATATAGATACATCTTTGTCATGTTTCTCATTTCAATTAGTTAATGACAACTTTAGAAGAATTTACATGAAATATAGATACATCTTTGGCATGTTCTCATTTCAAGTTCAGGATAATGCTTATGAAGAATATGAGTGTCTGGAGAAGTAATGTCTAGTCAGTGAAGAGATGTAAACATTAGAGAAATCATACCGGGCTAGTGTCATCCAGCCATACAAATGAATTCTTTGTTGCCCTTGAATTAAGGCCAATCCAGTAGCTTCCCATATTGGCACTAATTAGACCTGAAAGTTTAACAAACAAACAAAATCAACAGCAAAAGACAAATAATTGTGAAATTAATATTTGTTCCTTCCTTCCTTTTGTTCACTTGAAATATTGTCTATATATTCAACATTGTCTCTGTATAAAACTTCACTGTCTTTTGTAGCTCACACAGACGTCCGTGTAGTTTTCTGTCCACTGACTGTTGTTTCATTAGGCCAGGGATAATATTTGTTGTATTCTACCATTGTTGTTGTTGGTTACAAATCCAAAATAAGTACAAGTCTGCACTCTTAACTTTGTATCACTTGAAGATAGGGAAGATATTTCTAAAGTTTTTTTTCACACCCAAGAGACTCAAAAGTCTTAACTTGATATAAATGATGTTCACTTGTAAAGGTTCCTACTAATCGGATGAGGTCTATGGGTGGTTACTGCAGTTTCCCAGACACTGAGCTGCTATCTCTAAGAAGTTGTTCCATATTATTGGATCACCATCACAATTGTTCATGATAGACATTGCTTGCTTCTAAGCACTGATCATCTTGTTGTTATCAAATCGGTAGTCTCTTTGTACGATTATGTGTACGGTGTTCCTGAGACATTTTTTATTTAAGTGTGCTCTCTGTAAATGGGACACCACCACAAACATTGCTTGCATTTGAAGTTTTACCATTAAGACATTAAAGAATATTTTTTGAGAAAATTAATGAACAAGGAGAAAACAAAGTACCCAGGTCATAGGAAAGATATGATATTATCAGCTTAAAGAGTTTCAGACTTTGAACAGGACACTGCAGTCTCAGAGCACAGTTCTCACAGAATGGGCTCAGGACTCCCAAACCTGCACCTGTTGAGCACCTAAGCAACTCCCAGAGCACATCCTGCAAGACTGCCCCAGTCTGAGTAGTGTAAGAATGGAGATCCGCCAACAGAAACTATGGGGACCGGTGAAGACTTCAAGCGCATCGCCTGTTTATGACACATACCGAGCAGTCGCACAGCAGAGTTGATCGCAGAAGAAGAAGAACAAGAAGAAGTCAACTAAAAGGGTCAGACTCTCCCTACCTTTATGAAACTACACACAAGCTGCATGGCTTAGCAGTCAGCGACTCTCAGGTCAGCGTAAGAACACAGCTGAACAAGACTTTACTTGCCTCCCATGGTGGCCGAAGCAAATGAGTACCAAGAAGTATGGCTATGTTTGAGTAGACTCTTCTTTCTCTCTCTTGCAGATCTTCTTCTTCTTCTCTTCTTGAGTAGATCATCTTCTTCTTCTTCTCTCTTGAGTAGATCTTCTTTCTTCTCTTCTTGAGTAGATCTTCTTCTTCTTTCTTCTTCTTGAGTAGATCTTCTTCTTCTTCTCTCTTCTGGTAGATCATCTTCTTTCATCTCTCTTCTTTAGATCTTCTTCTTTCTTCTCTTCTTGAGTAGATCTTCTTCTTCTTTGTTCTCTTCTTGAGTAGATCTTCTTCTTTCTTCTCTCTCTTGAGATCATCTTCTTTCTTTTTCTTTTTGAGTAGATCTTCTTCATCTTTCTTCTCTCTTGAGAGATCTTCTTCTTTCTTCTTGAGATCATCTTTCTTTCTTCTTCTTCTTAGTAGATCTTCTTCTTCTTTGTTCTCTTCTTGAGTAGATCTTCTTCTTTCTTTCTTCTTGAGTAGATCTTCTTCTTCTTTCTTCTCTCTGAGTAGATCTTCTTCTTTCTTCTCTTCTTGAGTAGATCTTCTTTCTTCTCTTCTTGAGTAGAGTCTTCTTCTTCTTCTTCTCTTCTGAGTAGATCTTCTTCTTCTTTCTTCTCTTCTTGAGTAGATCATCTTCTTTTCGCTTCTTGGTAGATCTTCTTCTTCTTTCTTCTCTTCTTGAGTAGATCATCTTTCTTTCTTTCTCTTCTTGAGTAGATCTTCTTTCTGTCATAGTCCCAGATGGCAGCGGAGGAATGGACAGTTAGTCAGATAGTTAGAGTAGTATAATTAGATTATTTAATAGTTGAGACTATGTTGTACTCTCTATGTAGAAGTGCAACACATAACTACGAGACATGACGCTTTTGTGTAGTTAAATAGTGACGGTTTATAACAGTTGCTATAGAAGATTAGTTAGTAAAGAGAGATGACACAAACCTTAAGATGGATGGACGTGTTGCATGATCTGTCCACTCACACTTATCAACCAATAAATATGCCTATGTAAACTCTACATGGTTATTGAGTATATCTTAGTTACGAATGAATGCCCTAAGATAGAAAGGAGTCAATATTAGCTGAGAATGACATCTGTTGCAACTACAAACCAAATAGGAACGCATTAGTACTTTATATATATATTTATATTTCGGGGATGCTAGGGATCTAATGAAGATGGATCAAGAGTAAGAATCACAATGAGGAGCACACAACAAGCCACCCTGGCCCTGACCATAAAGATGATGATGAAGGGAAACCTCATCTACTACTAAAGACCCCACCATTCCAGAAACTGAGACCCCACCTATAACTTTGGTGTCAAGTGGATAAAAGATCTGCCCACCGTCCCACACCAACTGTGGACCAGAATGGATTGCAAATCTATCAAAGTGAGTTGTTTTTGATAACTATTTTCAACATTTGACTATTTTCTAGTACATCATTGGTTTCCACCTTCCTGCATGGAAGGCTCTATCGATCATTATTTTCAATGATTGCATACATTTGGAAACAGCTTACAACGGCAGTGCAATAACCTCCACTGCCCCTTTCCCAAGAAATGCTCTATCGATTTCTAACGATAATGTCGTGCGTTGAACCTTGATAACTTCTTACTTGAGTTTCACACTGACCCTCGACCTTCCTATAGGGATTCAATCAGCGTCGCCCACAATTGGAAATTTGGTATCATCCTTCACTGGTATATAACGACCTATTTTCAACCTTCTATTTGGGATTCGACCTACGAATATACCAGGACTTCGAACAGAATTTCCTTGCAGTTTTGTTCTTCCAGTTGCGTTGACATATGCGACACAAGAACTGATTATGTCATCCAGGCATGGGAAATACTATGAGTTCAATTTGTTCTAACGGTTGTTCTGAAAATGCAACAGCGAATTGGTCATGCACTTTAAAGACCGATTCATGATTACATTGTTTCAGAAAGGATTGTCTGGAAAATATTTACGGACTGTTGTGACAAATTAGGTTCCTGCAATGGAAGTGAGTTGCCAGTCTCTCACTGGTGCATATACTCTGGGATGTAACCTGGATTATATAGTCTCCATTGTTCGTTCTGTTGTATCTAAGAACTGTCTTTATGAAGTCTACATTATAGTTCTGATACTGTGTACAGTGATGTCCCTACTAGGATGAAGACTGATTTGTGACTCTATAAGCGTTGAACATTTATGAACATTATGTTACCAGTTTTTTTTCTTACATCATATTATATGGCACTAATTGCATCGTGAGTATATCTTTCTTATTCAATTTACCATTGCTTGCTCGATATGAATATGCATTTTTTACGTTATATGATCTTACTACTTAATTATATAACATCTGGTTGACTATTGGTGTTTCAGGTTATATATTTCTGCAATTGTACTCGTTTGGTCACTTGAATTTGTATTGCTATATTTCTATCGATTACGTCATATTTATGATGGCTCATAGGTATGACAGAGGAGGTCATGGAGTTAGATGTAGAGGGCGGTGCAGGGCTCCAAACTAGGATTATCCTGGGATCACCTTGAGTACATTCAGTGATGGTGAGGGGCCCCCCATGCAGGTTTGCCAGGCGTACGCCTTGGAACTTTCGGACTAACGGGTGAAGATAAACTGTATACCATCCGGGACAATGTGGGGCCTCCGTCCAAGTGAGCTACAATCCAGATGCTCACCATACAAGACCCTGAGCAATTATTGATACAATGGTCAGGTTGTATGAAACAAGGTCGCTCACTGAGCTCTTTCTGTATTTTATGGGCGTCCCAAATGGCTGGAATCATGCCGCGATTATTCCATCGCTTGGCTGATATATGCTAAGATCACTGCAGCACAGAAAAAGGAAGGACAGTGGGTGGACCCCAGTTTACGCGACCGCTTTGTCGATTCATTGCGAGATCGCTGTGTAAGGCTGTCTTATTGGAAAAATAGAGCAGTTTCGCCTCGACTTTCTACAGGTTCGTGATGCGCCATACGATGGGACGCAGTCCCATCCCGCCAGACGCCATTTAAATTTTTGGATGCATCGTCGTATGGACGTCCTGGAATCGAAGGTGGCGAACGCCATCGAGATACGCTGCCCAACCTGTAGATCCCTCCCCCCACTACTCATCCGAGAGAAATTTCTCAAAATCGACAACGGGTTATGGGAGGTCCAATGAAGAGACAATTTGGGGGGGAAAGTATAATTGTTCTTCTTTCCACAGCCAGGACGTAAGAAGGAGCGCACATCCATGGGTGTCAGGCAAGGCCCATGAAAACCAGACCATTAACAAACATAATGTTTTGGGTTTTACACAGAGGAGCAGCAATTCTTTCCCATTAGTCCCTCTCTATCAATAGACAATTGCCAAGAGGAGCAAACATATACTTGCCATGACGTAAATAATGGTATGTCGAGTGAGCAACATACTTTACTACAGGTTTCAAATGCTGATTGCGGCAAAACAAAACATTGATATGTTTGTGTCGACTTAGAGGTTAGATCTCGCTAAATTTTTATTCGATTTGTTCCTGTGCAGCGGACGATTCTCAGGCTAATCATAAATTGATTTCAAGCGTCAATGGTTCAAATGCAGAGCCGAATTTATTGTTGCATTTTTCACGGATAGAGGTGGTTGATTCGCAGGATAGCGATACAATGGGATCTGTTATGGATTGCTCGATATTAAGCCTATTGCTTTGATATCTTCACGTATGACATGTGAAGAACCGAACTTTTTATTGCAGTTTTCTTGTGTAGAAGTAGTTACTTCTCAAATTAGCAAATAGTTGAATCCGTTTCATTGTCCCGATAATGAGCCTTATGTCTTAACGGACCCTCCTTGGTAGCGAAGTAAATTTTCCAGGAAATCCATATAGTAAATGAGTCTTTCCTCTGTGAGACAATTGTAGCGCAGGACATAAAAGAGGATAGTCGATGTGTATTTGGGGATAAGGGACATGAACAGGAGGGGGCTGACATTAAGGAAGTATTATGATTCCGGTGAGGAATTCGAGTGGTACAGAACAGTTTATGCTGCTTCTGAAAAGGTATCACGACAAAAGAACAAAACCCATAGGAACATTTGGATATTGTTCATGTTCACCACTCAGGATTACAACGCAATGTAAATCGTATACTTTATCCTCATGGGACACATAGCATTGAAGCTTTGAGCGCAAGCAGCCGTACAGGTTGCAAGATTAATACTATGGTAAGAATACAACAATGTTAAGACAAAAGTCATTCTTTTATAAAAAACCATGTGAGTTAATAGCTATATTGGTTGATTAGTGTGGAGGGACAGATCATGCAACACGTCCATCCATCTTAAGTTTGTCATCTCTCTATTTACTAACTAACTTCTAGCAATGTTACAAACGTCACTAGTTAACACATAAAGCGTCATCTCGTAGTTATGTGTTGCACTTCTACATAGAGTACAACACATAGTCTCAACTATTAATAATCTAATTATACTACTCTAACTATCTGGCTAACTGTCCATTTTCCCCCGCTGCCATCTGGGGACTATGAGATTAGCCAGATAGTTAAGTAGTATAATTAGATTATTTAATAGTTGGGACTATGTGTTGTACTTCTATGTAGAAGTGCAAACATAATACAGACATGGCTTTGTGTAGTTAAATAGTATTAGTAACAGGCTAGGAAAAGTAGTAAAGAGAGATACACAAAACCCTAAGATGGATGGACATGTTGCATGATCTGTCCACTCACACACTTATATCAACCAATAAATATGCCTATGTAAACTCTACATGGTTATTATATTCTTAATTCTGAATGAATGCCCTAAGATAGAAAGGAGTCAATATTAGCTGAGAATGACATCTGTGCAACTACAAACCAATAGAACATTAGTACTTTATATATATATTTACACTTCGTGGATGCTAGGGATCTAATGAAGATGGATCAAGAGTAAGAATCACAATGAGGAGCACACGAACAAGCCACCACTCGGCCCTGACCATAAAGATGATGATGCAGAGAAAGACTATTTGGTCTGTCCTGAAAAGAGATTAACGGAGGCTCATAGGGAGGTCTGCGACAGGTTGGCCAGTCTCCATAAACAGGCAGATATTAAACAAGGAAAATTTGATATTATACCATTGGATAGTATGGTACGCAGGCGAATAGACCATAGTAGAGGTGTCAATAAATTAGGAAACCTTTATTCCCAACAGGTGTACCGAGTAGTACAGACACCCGATGTTCAATCAGGCTATTATGTTATAGTCCCCATTAATGATGCGAGCCAATCTCGGCTGATGATATCTGGCAACATCAAGAGATGTGAAAATTTCTTGGAATAATGAAAATGTCTTGGACATTGTTGCACAAAATGAATGAGAGTATAAAAATTGTTGGTTAACACAGATGCGACTTGGGTATTAGTAATTATGATAGCGATTCCTTGGTGAGGAGTTATTAAGAAATTGAATTTGTATACTGTTTGGAGATATTCTTTGGGTTGAGGTGGATGATCAATAGCCCAGGTGGGTTATATTATATCACTCCACATGTTTGGAGATTCTGTGGAAAATATTTGCATTGTTTTTTTATTTGTGATATGGAGGTATTATGACGACGTTGTGAAATTCTTTCATTGCGGCTTTAAGATGAGAAAAAGGGAGCATTGATGTTGTCGTTAGGATCCCCTCCTCTGCTACGGGGAGGCTGATTATAATTATATCACAGAGGTCGGTTGATGTTGACGGCAAACATTAACTTTTCACTGTCCATTGCTAGATATGGTTATATGATGTCGATCCGAGTATTTTGGATTCTGGGATTATTTATGCCCCGGGATTGGGGTTGGTTAATATTAATATATGATGTTGGCAATTGGGCATCATATATAAGTTGTTCCATGATTGTTGGTCATATGTTGAATCTTGGGAGTTTATTATTTCCCCTGGGCATTGGGGTTGGTTGATATTACCTCGTTGAGGACATATAACGTGAGAAGTTTAACGTTATATATATTGTTTTTTTCAATTTGTAACTTGTGTTTTTGTTTGAGATTTCAGATAGTGTGACAAGACTCTGACATGCAAGAAAGACATAGTGTTAGTGACATACTGATACATGCTGCCATCAAACCAATACTACCTCATGTGAGGAATGGATGTCTCAGTACAGCCACCTCACATTGGCCAAGTGTTATGCTGTTGGAGTCGTGCCGAATC
Organism: Arion vulgaris; assembly: GCA_020796225.1. Classification (NCBI taxonomy): domain Eukaryota; kingdom Metazoa; phylum Mollusca; class Gastropoda; order Stylommatophora; family Arionidae; genus Arion; species Arion vulgaris. The sequence goes on along the minus strand of CM036772.1, from coordinate 7,087,821 downwards.
ATAGACGATATTTTCCATATTTTCCAATTAATTTATGTAATGCTGATTGATTTCTAGTACCATGGTTTCAGCACAAGAGCACAGAGGGTTTACTGTTGAAGTTAGCCATGGTCACCTTAGGCCAGTTGATGAGTCACGTCCAACGCGTGTGGTGACTCCTTACCAAGTGCTCATTCAACTTGGGTCTTCCTGAGATCCCGTCAGGATTTTCTTTTTCTTTCGACCATGGTTGGCTGTTATAGTTAGTTGTTGTGGAGCCACGTTTATCCGTAGGCGACTTGTTCCCTTTCAGCTCTCACCACTCTAATAACCCTATGGACACTACCTGTGCGATTTTTTCTTGGGATTTCGCCGTCAGAAGCGGCGCAGGTCTCCAGAAGTGTCATAGTCCCCAGATGGCAGCGGAGGAATGGACAGTTAGCCAGATAGTTAGAGTAGTATAATTAGATTATTTAATAGTTGGGACATGTTTGTACTTCTATGTAGAAGTGCAACACATAACTACGAGACATGACGCTTTTGTGTAGTTAAATAGTGACGGTTTAGTAACAGTTGCTAGGAAGTTAGTTAGTAAATAGAGAGATGACACAAACCTTAAGATGGATGGACGTGTTGCATGATCTGTCCACTCACACACTTATATCAACCAATAAATATGCCTATGTAAACTCTACATGGTTATTGAGTATATCTTAGTTACGAATGAATGCCCTAAGATAGAAAGGAGTCAATATTAGCTGAGAATGACATCTGTTGCAACTACAAACCAAATAGGAACGCATTAGTACTTTATATATATATTTACACTTCGTGGATGCTAGGGATCTAATGAAGATGGATCAAGAGTAAGAATCACAATGAGAGACTAGACAAGCCACCACTCGGCCTGACCATAAAGATGATGATGAAGGGAAACCTGCGCTACTACTAAAGACCCCACCCGTACTACCAGAAACTGAGACCCCCACCTATAACAATTTGGTGTCAGAAGTGGGATAAAAAAGATCTGCCCACCGTCCCACACCAACTGTGGACCAGAATGGATTGCAAATCTATCAAAGTGAGTTGTTTTTGTCGATAACTATTTTCAACATTTGACTATTTTCAGCTCTACATCCTTGGTTTCCACCTTCCTGCATGGAAGGCTCTATCGATCATTATTTTCAATGATTGCATACATTTGGAAACAGCTTACAACGGCAGTGCAATAACCTCCACTGCCCCTTTCGCAAGAAATGCTCTATCGATTTCTAACGATAATGTAGGCGTTTGAACCTTGATAACTTCTTACAACGAAGGTTTCACACACTGACCCTCGACCTTCCTATAGGGGGATTCAATCGAGCGTCTCGTCCACAATTGGAAATTTGGTATCATCCTTCACCTGGTATATAACCACTTATTTTCAACCTTCTAGTTGGGATTCGACCTCACGAATATACCAGGTACTTCGAACAGAATTTCCTTGCAGTTTTGTTCTTCCAGTTGCGTTGACATATGCGACACAAGAACTGATTATGTCATCCAGGCACTTACGGAACATACTATGAGTTCAACTGTTCTAACGGTTGTTCTGAAAAATGCAACAGCGCAATTGGTCATAGCACTTTTAAGACCGAATTCATAGGATTACATTGTTTCAGAAAAGGATTGTCTGGAAAATATTTACGGACTGTTATGTGACAAATTAGGTTCCTGCAATGGAAGTGAGCTATGCCAGTCTCTCACTGGTGCATATACTCTGGGATGTGAACCTGGATTATATAGTCTCCATTGTTCGTTTCGTTGTATCTAAGAACTGTCTTTATGAAGTCTACAATTATAGTTCTGGATACTGTGTACAGTGATGTCCCTTACCCAGGATGAAGACTGATTTGTGACTTCTATAGCGTTGAACATTTATGAACATTATGTTACAGTTTTTCTTACATCATATTATATGGCACTAATTGCATCGTGAGTATATCTTTCTTATTCAATTTACGCACATTGCTTGCTCGATATGAATATGCATTTTTTTACGTATATGATCTTACTACTTAATTATATAACATCTGGTTGACTATTGGTGTTTCAGGTTATATATTTCTGACAATTGTACTCGTTTGGTCACTTAATTTGTATTGCTATATTTCTATCGCATTGCGTCATATTTATGATGGCTCATAGGTATGACAGAGGAGGTCATGGGTTAGATGTAGAGGCGCGGTGGGGGCTGGCGCCACAGGATTATCCTGGGATCACCTTGAGTACATTCAGTGATGGTGACGGGCCCTCCATAGCGGAGTTTGCCAGGAGCGTACGCTCTTATTGGAGACTTCTGACTAACGGGTGAAGATAAACTGTATACCATCCTGGACAATGTGTCGCCTCCGTCCAGTGAGCTACAAATCCAGATGCTCACCATGCAAGACCCTGAGCAATTGTGATGACAATGGTCAGGTTGTATGGCGACAACAGGTCGCTCACTGAGCTCTTTTCTGTATTTTATAGGGCGTCCCAAATGGCTGGGGAATCATGACGCGATTATTCTCATCGCTTGGCTGATATATATGCTAAGATCACTGCAGCACAGAAAGAGGAAGGACAGGCGGTGGTGGACCCCAGTTATTCGCGACGCTTGTCGATTCATTGCGAGATCGCCTGTGAGGCTGTCTTATTGGAAAAAATGAGCAGTTTCCGCCTCGACTTTCCTACAGGTTGTGATGCGCCAACGATGGGCGCAGTCCCATCCCGCGTCAGCACGCCCATATAATTTCTGAGATGCATCGTCGTATGGACGTCCTGGAATCGAAGGTGGCGGAACGCCACTCTGAGATCGCTGCCCAAACCCTGCTAGATCCCTCCCCACCACTACTCATCCGGAGAGAAATTTTCGTCAAAATCGACAACGGGTTATGGGAGGTCAATGAAAGAGACAATTTGGGGGGGAAAGTATAATTGTTCTTCTTTCCACAGCCAGGACGTAAGAAGGAGCGCACATCCATGGGTGTCCGGTGGCAAGGCCCATGAAAACCAGACCATTAACAAACATAATGTGTTTGGGTTTGTGGCGACGGAGGAGCAGCAATTCTCTCCCATTAGTCCCTCTCTATCAATAGACAATTGCCAAGAGGAGCAAACATATACTTGCCATGACGTAAATAATGGTATGTCGAGTGAGCAACATACTTTACTACAGGTTTCAAATGCTGATTGCCGGGCAAAACAAAACATTGATATGTTTGTGTCCGACTTCGAGAGGTTAAGTACTACGCCAAATTTTTTATTCGATTTGCCCTGTGCAGCGAAGGACGATTCTCAGGCTAATCATAAATTGATTTCAAGCGTCAATGGTTCAAATGCAGAGCCGAATTTATTGTTGCATTTTTCACGGATAGAGGTGGTTGATTCGCAGGATAGCGATACAATGGGATCTGTTATGGATTGCTCCGATATTAAGCCTATTGCTTTGATATCTTCCGACGATGTGACATGTGAAGAACGAACTTTTATTGCAGTTTTCTTGTGTAGAAGTAGTTACTTCTCAAATTAGCAATATAGTTGAATCCGTTGTCGATTGTCCATAATGAGCCTTATGTCTTAACGGACCCTCCTTAGTAGCGGAAGTAAATTTTCAGGAAATCCATATAGTAAATGAGTCTTTCCTCTGTGAGACAATTGTAGCGCAGGACATAAAAGAGGATAGTCGATGTGTATTTGGGGATAAGGGACATGAACAGGAGGAGGCTGACATTAAGGAAGTCATTATTGATTCGGTGAGAATTGCGAGTGGTACAGAACAGTTTATCGCTGCCTTCTGAAAAGGTCATCCACGACAAAGAACAACCAATAGAACATTTGGATATTGTTCATGTTCACCACTCAGGATTACAACGCAATGTAAATCGTATACTTTATCCTCATGGGACACATAGCATTGAAGCTTTGAGCTGAAGCAGCCTACAGGTTGCAAGATTAATACATTATGGTTTAAGAATACTAACAATGTTAAGACAAAAGTCATTCCTTTTATAAATAACCATGTAGAGTTTACATAGGCATATTTATTGGTTGATATAAGTGTGTGAGTGGACAGATCATGCAACACGTCCATCCATCTTAAGGTTTGTGTCATCTCTCTATTTACTAACTACTTCCTAGCAACTGTTACTAAACGTCACTATTTAACTACACAAAGCGTCATGTTCTGTAGTTATGTGTTGCACTTCTACATAGAGAGTACAACACATAGTCCCAACTATTAAATAATCTAATTATACTACTCTAACTATCTGCTAACTGTCCATTCCTCGCTTGCCATCTGGGGACTGTGACAGTTGCCAGATATAAGTATATAATTAGATTATTTATAGTTGGGACTATGTTGTACTCTATGTAGAAGTGCAACACATAACTATTCGTATGATGCTTTATAGTTAAAAGTGACAGTTTATAACAGTTGCTAGAATTATTATAAATAGAGAATGACACAAACCTAGATGAATGGCTGTTGCATATCTGTCACTCACACTTATATCAACAATAAATATGCTATGTAAACTCTACATGTATGAAGTATATCTTAGTTACTGAATGAATGCCCTAAGATAGAAAGGAGTCAATATTGCTAGAATGACATCTGTTGCAACTACAAACCAAATAGGACAGCATTAGTACTTTATATATATATTTACACTTCGTGGATGCTAGGATCTAATGAAGATGGATCAAGAGTAAGAATCACAATGAGGAGCACACGAACAAGCCACCACTCGGCCCTGACCATAAAGATGATGATGCAAGAAAGACTATTTGGTCTGTCCTGAAAAGAGATTAAGGAGGCTCATAGGGAGGTCTACGACAGGTTGCCAGTCTCCATAAACAGGCAGATATTAAACAAGGAAAATTTGATATTATACCATTGGATAGTATGGTACGCAGGCGAATAGACCATAGTAGGGGTGTCAATAAATTAGGAAACCTTTATTCCCAACAGGTGTACCGAGTAGTACAGACACCCGATGTTCAATCAGGCTATTATGTTATAGTCCCCATTAATGATGCGAGCCAATCTCGGCTGATGATATCTGGCCGCCACATCAAGAGATGTGAAAATTTCTTGGAATAATGAAAATGTCTTGGACATTGGTTGGCACAAAATGAATGAGAGTATAAAAATTGTTGGTTAACACAGATGCGACTTGGGTATTAGTAATTATGATAGCGATTCCTTGGTGAGAGTTATTAAGTAAATTGAATTTGTATACTGTTTGGAGATATTCTTTGGGGTTGAGGGTGGATGATCAATAGCCCAGGTGGGTTATATTATATCACTCCACATGTTTGGAGATTCTGTGGAAAATATTTGCATTGTTTTTTTATTTGTGATATGGAGGTATTATGACGACGTTGTGAAATTCTTTCATTGCGGCTTTAAGATGAGAAAAAGGGAGCATTGATGTTGTCGTTAGGATCCCTCCTCTGCTAGGGAGGCTGATTATAATTATATCACAGAGGTCGGTTGATGTTGACCAAACATTAACTTTCACTGTCCATTGCTAGATATGGTTATATGATGTCGATCCGAGTATTTTGGATTCTGGGATTATTTATGCCCGGGATTGGGGGTTGGTTAATATTAATATATGATGTTGGCAATTGGGCATCATATATAAGTTGTTCCATGATTGTTGGTCATATGTTGAATCTTGGGAGTTTATTATTTCCCCTGGGCATTGGGGTTGGTTGATATTACCTCGTTGAGGACATATAACGTGAGAAGTTTAACGTTATATATATGTTGTTTTTTCAATTTGTAACTTGTGGTTTTGTTTGAGATTTCAGATAGTGTGACAAGACTCTGACATGCAAGAAAGACATAGTGTTAGTGACATACTGATACATGCTGCCATCAAACCAATACTACCTCATGTGAGGAATGGATGTCCAGTACAGCCACCTCCCATTGGCCAAGTGTTATGCTGTTGGGTCGCCGTCGGAATCATAGACGCATATTTTCCATTTTTTCCCAATTAATTTATGTAATGCTGATTGATTTCTAGTACCATGGTTTCAGCACAAGAGCACAGAGGGTTTACTGTTGAAGTTAGCCATGGTCACCTATGGCCAGTTGATGAGTCACGTCCAACGACGTGTGGTGACTCCTTACCAAGTAGCTCATTCAACTTGGGTCTTCCTGAGATCCCGTCAGGATTTTCTTTTCTTTTCACCATGGTTGGCTGTTATAGTTAGTTGTTGTGGAGCCACGTTTATCACGTGAGGCGACTTGTTCCCTTTCAGCTCTCACCACTCTAATAACCCTATTGGACACTACCTGTGCGATTTTTCTTGGGATTTCGCCGTCAGGGGCGACGGCGAGGTCTCCAGGGGGGGTGTCATAGTCCCCCAGATGGCAGCGGAGGAATGGACAGTTAGCCAGATAGTTAGAGTAGTATAATTAGATTATTTAATAGTTGGGACTATGTGTTGTACTTTTATGTAGAAGTGCAACACATAACTACGAACATGCGCTTTTGTGTAGTTAAATAGTGACGGTTTAGTAACAGTTGCTAGGAAGTTAGTTAGTAAATAGAGAGATGACACAAACCTTAAGATGGATGGACGTGTTGCATGATCTGTCCACTCACACACTTATATCAACCAATAAATATGCCTATGTAAACTCTACATGGTTATTGAGTATATCTTAGTTCTGAATGAATGCCCTAAGATAGAAAGGAGTCAATATTAGCTGAGAATGACATCTGTTGCAACTACAAACCAAATAGGAACGAATTAGTACTTTATATATATATTTACACTTCGTGGATGCTAGGGATCTAATGAAGATGGATCAAGGTAAGAATCACAATGAGGAGCACACAGAACAAGCCACCACTCGGCCTGACCATAAAGATGATGATGAAGGGAAACCTCGTCTACTACTAAAGACCCCACCCGTACTACCAGAAACTGAGACCCCCACCTATAACAATTTGGTGTCAGAAGTGGGATAAAAAAGATCTGCCCACCGTCCCACACCAACTGTGGACCAGAATGGATTGCAAATCTATCAAAGTGAGTTGTTTTTGTCGATAACTATTTTCAACATTTGACTATTTTCTAGCCTACATCCTTGGTTTCCACCTTCCTGCATGGAAGGCTCTATCGATCATTATTTTCAATGATTGCATACATTTGGAAACAGCTTACAACGGCAGTGCAATAACCTCCACTGCCCCTTTCCGCAAGAAATGCTCTATCGATTTCTAACGATAATGTCGTCGGCGTTTGAACCTTGATAACTTCTTACAACGAAGGTTTCACACACTGACCCTCGACCTTCCTATAGGGGGATTCAATCGAGCGTCTCGTCCACAATTGGAAATTTGGTATCATCCTTCACCTGGTATATAACGACCTTATTTTCAACCTTCTAGTTGGGATTCGACCTACGAATATACCAGGTACTTTCGGAACAGAATTTCCTTGCAGTTTTGTTCTTCCAGTTGCGTTGACATATGCGACACAAGAACTGATTATGTCATCCAGGCACTTACGGAACATACTATGAGTTCAACTGTTCTAACGGTTGTTCTGAAAAATGCAACAGCGCAATTGGTCATAGCACTTTTAAGACCGAATTCATAGGATTACATTGTTTCAGAAAAGGATTGTCTGGAAAATATTTACGGACTGTTATGTGACAAATTAGGTTCCTGCAATGGAAGTGAGCTATGCCAGTCTCTCACTGGTGCATATACTCTGGGATGTGAACCTGGATTATATAGTCTCCATTGTTCGTTTCGTTGTATCTAAGAACTGTCTTTATGAAGTCTACAATTATAGTTCTGGATACTGTGTACAGTGATGTCCCTTACCCAGGATGAAGACTGATTTGTGACTTCTATAGCGTTGAACATTTATGAACATTATGTTACCAGTTTTTTCTTACATCATATTATATGGCACTAATTGCATCGTGAGTATATCTTTCTTATTCAATTTACGCACATTGCTTGCTCGATATGAATATGCATTTTTTTACGTATATGATCTTACTACTTAATTATATAACATCTGGTTGACTATTGGTGTTTCAGGTTATATATTTCTGACAATTGTACTCGTTTGGTCACTTAATTTGTATTGCTATATTTCTATCGCATTGCGTCATATTTATGATGGCTCATAGGTATGACAGAGGAGGTCATGGGTTAGATGTAGAGGCGCGGTGGGGGGCTGGCGCCACAGGATTATCCTGGGATCACCTTGAGTACATTCAGTGATGGTGACGGGCCCTCCATAGCGGAGTTTGCCAGGAGCGTACGCTCTTATTGGAGACTTTACGGACTAACGGGTGAAGATAAACTGTATACCATCCTGGACAATGTAGCCGGCCTCCGTCCGAAGTGAGCTACAAATACAGATGCTCACCATACAAGACCCTGAGCAATTATTGATGACAATGGTCAGGTTGTATGGCGACAACAGGTCGCTCACTGAGCTCTTTTTTGTATTTTATAGGGCGTCCCAAATGGCTGGGAATCATGCGCGATTATTCTCATCGCTTGGCTGATATATATGCTAAGATCACTGCAGCACAGAAAGAGGAAGGACAGGCGGTGGTGGACCCCAGTTATTCTGGACCGCTTTGTCGATTCATTGCGAGATCGCCTGTGTAAGGCTGTCTTATTGGAAAAAATAGAGCAGTTTCCGCCTACGACTTTCCTACAGGTTCGTGATGCGGCCATACGATGGGGCGCAGTCCCATCCCGCGTCAGACGCCCATATAATTTCTGAGATGCATCGTCGTATGGACGTCCTGGAATCGAAGGTGGCGGAACGCCACTCTGAGATACGCTGCCCAAACCCTGCTAGATCCCTCCCCACCACTACTCATCCGGAGAGAAATTTCGTCAAAATCGACAACGGGTTATGGGAGGTCCAATGAAAGAGACAATTTGGGGAAAGTATAATTGTTCTTCTTTCCACAGCCAGGGCGTAAGAAAAGGGGCGCACATCCATGGGTGTCCGGTGGCAAGGCCCATGAAAACCAGACCATTAACAAACATAATGTGTTTGGGTTTGTGGCGACGGAGGAGCAGCAATTCTCTCCCATTAGTCCCTCTCTATCAATAGACAATTGCCAAGAGGAGCAAACATATACTTGCCATGACGTAAATAATGGTATGTCGAGTGAGCAACATACTTTACTACAGGTTTCAAATGCTGATTGCCGGGCAAAACAAAACATTGATATGTTTGTGTCCGACTTCGAGAGGTTAAGTACTACGCTAAATTTTTATTCGATTTGCCCTGTGCAGCGAAGGACGATTCTCAGGCTAATCATAAATTGATTTCAAGCGTCAATGGTTCAAATGCAGGCGAATTTATTGTTGCATTTTTCACGGATAGAGGTGGTTGATTCGCAGGATAGCGATACAATGGGATCTGTTATGGATTGCTCCGATATTAAGCCTATTGCTTTGATATCTTCCGACGATGTGACATGTGAAGAACCGAACTTTTTATTGCAGTTTTCTTGTGTAGAAGTAGTTACTTCTCAAATTAGCAATATAGTTGAATCCGTTGTCGATTGTCCCGATAATGAGCCTTATGTCTTAACGGACCCTCCTTGGTAGCGAAGTAAATTTTCAGGAAATCCATATAGTAAATGAGTCTTTCCTCTGTGAGACAATTGTAGCGCAGGACATAAAAGAGGATAGTCGATGTGTATTTGGGGATAAGGGACATGAACAGGAGGAGGCTGACATTAAGGAAGTCATTATTGATTCCGGTGAGGAATTGCGAGTGGTACAGAACAGTTTATCGCTGCCTTCTGAAAAGGTCATCCACGACAAAGAACAACCAATAGAACATTTGGATATTGTTCATGTTCACCACTCAGGATTACAACGCAATGTAAATCGTATACTTTATCCTCATGGGACACATAGCATTGAAGCTTTGAGCGCGAAGGCAGCTCGTACAGGTTGCAAGATTAATACATTATGGTTTAAGAATACTAACAATGTTAAGACAAAAGTCATTCCTTTTATAAATAACCATGTAGAGTTTACATAGGCATATTTATTGGTTGATATAAGTGTGTGAGTGGACAGATCATGCAACACGTCCATCCATCTTAAGGTTTGTGTCATCTCTCTATTTACTACAATTCTTCCTAGCAACTGTTACTAAACCGTCACTATTTAACTACACAAAAGCGTCATGTCTCGAGTTATGTGTTGCACTTCTACATAGAGTACAACATCAGTCCCAACTATTAAATACTAATCTATACTACTCTAACTATCTGGCTAACTGTCCATTCCTCCGCTGCCATCTGGGGACTATGACAGTTAGCCAGATAGAAGTAGCTATATAGTTATTTAATAGTTGGACTATGTGTTGTACCTCTATGTAGAAGTGCAACACATATACGAGACATGAGCTTTGTGTATTAAATAGTGACGGTTTAGTAACAGTTGCTAGGAAGTTAGTTAGTAAATAGAGAGATGACACAAACCTTAAGATGGATGGACGTGTTGCATGATCTGTCCACTCACACACTATATCAACCAATAAATATGCCCATGTAAACTCTACATGGTTAAGTATATCTTAGTTACGAATGAATGCCCTAAGATAGAAAGGAGTCAATATTAGCTGAGAATGACATCTGTTGCAACTACAAACCAAATAGGAACGCATTAGTACTTTATATATATATTTACACTTCGTGGATGCTAGGGATCTAATGAAGATGGATCAAGAGTAAGAATCACAATGAGGAGCACACGAACAAGCCACCACTCGGCCCTGACCATAAAGATGATGATGCAGAGAAAGACTATTTGGTCTGTCCTGAAAAGAGATTAACGGAGGCTCATAGGGAGGTCTGCGACAGGTTGGCCAGTCTCCATAAACAGGCAGATATTAAACAAGGAAAATTTGATATTATACCATTGGATAGTATGGTACGCAGGCGAATAGACCATAGTAGAGGTGTCAATAAATTAGGAAACCTTTATTCCCAACAGGTGTACCGAGTAGTACAGACACCCGATGTTCAATCAGGCTATTATGTTATAGTCCCCATTAATGATGCGAGCCAATCTCGGCTGATGATATCTGGCCGCCACATCAAGAGATGTGAAAATTTCTTGGAATAATGAAAATGTCTTGGACATTGGTTGGCACAAAATGAATGAGAGTATTAAAATTGTTGGTTAACACAGATGCGACTTGGGTATTAGTAATTATGATAGCGATTCCCTTGGTGAGGAGTTATTAAGTAAATTGAATTTGTATACTGTTTGGAGATATTCTTTGGGGTTGAGGGTGGATGATCAATAGCCCAGGTGGGTTATATTATATCACTCCACATGTTTGGAGATTCTGTGGAAAATATTTGCATTGTTTTTTTATTTGTGATATGGAGGTATTATGAGCACGTTGTGAAATTCTTTCATTGCGGCTTTAAGATGAGAAAAAGGGAGCATTGATGTTGTCGTTAGGATCCCCTCCTCTGCTACGGGGAGGCTGATTATAATTATATCACAGAGGTCGGTTGATGTTGACGGCAAACATTAACTTTTCACTGTCCATTGCTAGATATGGTTATATGATGTCGATCCGAGTATTTTGGATTCTGGGATTATTTATGCCCGGGATTGGGGGTTGGTTAATATTAATATATGATGTTGGCAATTGGGCATCATATATGTTGTTCCATGATTGTTGGTCATATGTTGAATCTTGGAGTTTATTATTTCCCTGGGCATTGGGGGTTGGTTGATATTACCTCGTTGAGGACATATAACGTGAGAAGTTTAACGTTATATATATGTTTTTTTTTTTCAATTTGTAACTTGTGTTTTTGTTTGAGATTTCAGATAGTGTGACAAGACTCTGACATGCAAGAAAGACATAGTGTTAGTGACATACTGATACATGCTGCCATCAAACCAATACTACCTCATGTGAGGAATGGATGTCCAGTACAGCCACCTCACATTGGCCAAGTGTTATGCTGTTGGGTCGCCTGAATCATAGACGATATTTTCCATATTTTCCAATTAATTTATGTAATGCTGATTGATTTCTAGTACCATGGTTTCAGCACAAGAGCACAGAGGGTTTACTGTTGAAGTTAGCCATGGTCACCTATGGCCAGTTGATGAGTCACGTCCAACGACGTGTGGTGACTCCTTACCAAGTAGCTCATTCAACTTGGTCTTCCTGAGATCCCGTCAGGATTTTCTTTTTCTTTTCGACCATGGTTGGCTGTTATAGTTAGTTGTTGTGGAGCCACGTTTATCACGTGAGGCGACTTGTTCCCTTTCAGCTCTCACCACTCTAATAACCCTATTGGACACTACCTGTGCGATTTTTCTTGGGATTTGCCGTCAGGGCGACGCGAGGTCTCCAGGGGTGTCATAGTCCCCAGATGGCAGCGGAGGAATGGACAGTTAGCCAGATAGTTAGAGTAGTATAATTAGATTATTTAATAGTTGGGACTATGTGTTGTACTCTCTATGTAGAAGTGCAACACATAACTACGAGACATGACGCTTTTGTGTAGTTAAATAGTGACGGTTTAGTAACAGTTGCTAGGAAGTTAGTTAGTAAATAGAGAGATGACACAAACCTTAAGATGGATGGACGTGTTGCATGATCTGTCCACTCACACACTTATATCAACCAATAAATATGCCTATGTAAACTCTACATGGTTATTGAGTATATCTTAGTTACGAATGAATGCCCTAAGATAGAAAGGAGTCAATATTAGCTGAGAATGACATCTGTTGCAACTACAAACCAAATAGGAACGCATTAGTACTTTATATATATATTTACACTTCGTGGATGCTAGGGATCTAATGAAGATGGATCAAGAGTAAGAATCACAATGAGGAGCACACGAACAAGCCACCACTGGCCCTGACCATAAAGATGATGATGAAGGGGAAACCTCGTCTACTACTAAAGACCCCACCCGTACTACCAGAAACTGAGACCCCCACCTATAACATTTCTTCTCTTCTTGAGTAGATCTTCTTCTTCTTTCTTCTCTTCTTGAGTAGATCTTCTTCTTCTTTCTTCTCTTCATGAGTAGATCTTCTTCTTTCTTCTCTTCTTGAGATCATCTTCTTCTTTCTTCTCTTCTTGAGTAGATCTTCTTCATCTTTCTTCTCTTCTTGAGTAGATCTTCTTCTTTCTTCTCTTCTTGAGATCATCTTCTTCTTTCTTCTCTTCTTGAGTAGATCTTCTTCTTCTTTGTTCTCTTCTTGAGTAGATCTTCTTCTTTCTTCTCTTCTTGAGTAGATCTTCTTCTTCTTTCTTCTCTTCTTGAGTAGATCTTCTTCTTCTTTGTTCTCTTCTTGAGTAGATCTTCTTCTTTCTTCTCTTCTTGAGATCATCTTCTTCTTTCTTCTCTTCTTGAGTAGATCTTCTTCATCTTTCTTCTCTTCTTGAGTAGATCTTCTTTTTATTCTCTTCTTGAGTAGATCTTCTTCTTTCTTCTCTTCTTGAGTAGATCTTCTTCTTTCTTCTCTTCTTGAGTAGATCATCTTCTTTCTTCTCTTCTTGAGTAGATCTTCTTCTTCTTTCTTCTCTTCTTATTTTCTTCTTCTTTCTTCTCTTCTTGAGTAGATCATCTTCTTTTGTCTCTTCTTGAGTAGATCTTCTTCTTCTTTCTTCTCTTCTTGAGTAGATCATCTTCTTCTTTCTTCTCTTCTTGAGTAGATCTTCTTCTTTCTTCTCTTCTTGAGTAGATCTTCTTCTTCTTTCTTCTCTTCTTGAGTAGATCTTCTTCTTCTTTGTTCTCTTCTTGAGTAGATCTTCTTTGTTCTCTTCTTGAGTAGATCTTCTTCTTTCTTCTCTTCTTGAGATCATCTTCTTCTTACTTCTCTTCTTGAGTAGATCTTCTTCTTCTTTCTTCTCTTCTTGAGTAGATCTTCTTCTTTCTTCTCTTCTTGAGTAGATCTTCTTCTTTCTTCTCTTCTTGAGTAGATCTTCTTCTTTCTTCTCTTCTTGAGATCATCTTCTTCTTTCTTCTCTTCTTGAGTAGATCTTCTTCTTTCTTCTCTTCTTGAGATCATCTTCTTCTTTCTTCTCTTCTTGAGTAGATCTTCTTCTTCTTTCTTCTCTTCTTGAGTAGATCTTCTTCTTTCTTCTCTTCTTGAGTAGATCTTCTTCTTCTTTCTTCTCTTCTTGAGTAGATCTTCTTCTTTCTTCTCTTCTTGAGTAGATCTTCTTCTTTCCTCTCTTCTTGAGAGCATCTTCTTCTTTCTTCTCTTCTTGAGTAGATCTTCTTCTTCTTTCTTCTCTTCTTGAGTAGATCTTCTTTCTTCTCTTCTTGAGTAGATCAAAGAGGGAGAAGCTAACCCAGAACCCAAAACGCTATACTGAAGTTGAATGTGTTGCTCCAAAAAGGTGCAGGTACCACAGTTCATGCACAAAACTGGGATACAACGCATTCCGTTCTCTAGACTGCATCCTGTTATAATCAACCAGGTTATAAGAACAAACATGGAAGAATAAGAAGAATCCAACTCAATAAAAAAGTCAGAGATCTTCACAAACAAATTGGCATCATAAAATGCCTTGTAAAAGTGTTCCATATATTAGGACCCGTGAAAATGTATGTGAGTGCCACAGATGTCAATCTGTGACAGGCTATTTGAAAACGATACTGTCTTCAGACTGACAATTGAGTTCTTTGATCATATTTAAACTGATGTAAGAGAGTTTAAACACTTTTTTTTAACATATATACAATCTTTAACAAAATTTTGAATATGGGCAGAATTTAACATTATACTTAACATAAGGTCAACACTTAACAACACTTAACATATTGACAACATTTAACATATGGACAACACTAAACATATGGACAACAATTATCAGTTATCAGTTATATAAGGACTATCATCATAGCACTCCAGACACATTCATAGGTACTCCAATCTGCGCCTCAATAAATCCAGCAGCCCAACACGCCAGTTCGATGTTGACTAATCCATCTCTTTACACATTTGGTATGTTGTTCTTTTCGTACTGCATCAATATCGACACCCATCTCTCTCAATCTGGTCAGCCAGCGGTATTCACAGCCCTGAAACTCCTCTGTTCAGAAAGACTCTCTCAATCTGGTCAGCCAGCAGTATTCACAGCCCTGAAACTCCTCTGTTCAGCAAGACTCTCTCAATGCGTTAAGAATGTCATTTTGGTCCATGGCAGCTCCCTTGACAACGCTTAACATATAGACAACATGTAACATATTGACAACACTTAACATATAGACAACATATAACATATTGACAACACTCAACATTTTGACATTTAACATAAGGACAACACTTAACATAGAGACAACACTTAACATATGGACAACACTTAACATGACAACATTTAAAATATGTACAACACTTGACATGTGTATATTGAGTTCAATAATTACCGGTCACAAAAGTGCTGAGAGCTGTGTTATTGATCCTGATAAGATCAGAAAAGGTCTGGACATTGAGCCGAGCAGATGTCCAAGACATCATAGTTGTGTAGAGTCTGATACATGTGCTCTGGGCAGGAAATGCCGTCCAACCAGCAGGGCAGTTTCGTAATCCTAAACAATAGGTAAACATTTTCTGTTAACAATGACATAAAATTATTTTCTAACATGACATGGTGCCGTTTTTAACATATATTTAACATGACAATTCAACAGAATTTAAACATGACATGGTGCAGTTTTTAACATGACATGGTGCAGTTTTTAACATGACATGGTGCAGTTTTTAACATGACATGGTGCAATTTTAACATGACATGGTGCAGTTTTAAACATGACATGGTGCAGTTTTTAACATGACATGGTGCAGTTTTTAACATGACATGGTGCAGTTTGTAACATGACATGGCACGTTTTTGACATGATATGGTGCAAATTTTGACATAACATGGTGCAGTTTTTAACATGACATGGTGCAGTTTTTAACATGACATGGTGCAGTTTTTAACATGACATGGTGCAGTTTTTGATATGATATGGTGCAGTTTTTTATATGATATAGTGCAGTTTTTAACATGACATGGCACAGTTTTTGACATGATATGGTGCAATTTTTAACATGACATGGTGCAGTTTGTAACATGACATGGTGCAGTTTTTGACATGACATGGTGCAGTTTTTAACATGACATGGTGCAGTTTTTAACATGACATGGTGCAGTTTTTAACATGACATGGTGCAGTTTTTAACATGACATGGTGCAGTTTTTAACATGACATGGTGCAGTTTTTAACATGACATGGTGCAATTTTTAACATGACATGGTGCAGTTTTTAACATGACATGGAGCAATTTTTAACATGACATGGTGCAGTTTTTAACATGACATGGTGCAATTTTAACATGACATGGTGCAGTTTTTAACATGACATGGTGCAGTTTTTAACATGACATGGTGCAATTTTAACATGACATGGTGCAGTTTTTAACATGACATGGTGCAATTTTTAACATGACATGGTGCAGTTTTTAACATGACATGGTGCAATTTTAACATGACATGGTGCAGTTTTTAACATGACATGGTGCAATTTTAACATGACATGGTGCAGTTTTTAACATGATATGGTGCAGTTTTTAACATGATACCACAGAGCTAATCTTCTTCAAACACTCCATATCGATCACTTGTTAACCACTCTGTGTGATATGTATGTGATCTGAGCCTAAGAGCGATTGTACGTTGTGCCAGTTATGTTCAATTTCTGGGATGCTTTTTATTTACTAAGGTAGCTTCCCCAGGTCCTACATCAGTCGCCTCTTTCAACATGCCTTGTAGTTTGCAGTGGTACTATTCTTTGCTTCCATTGTGGGGCCCTGGCACCACATGGGCGAGAGTTAATCTCAATAACTTGATAAAGCTGATTACATTATTACAAGTCTTTAAACGCAATACCAACATCAGAGCTGTTTAATTTATATGGACATTCAATCATCACTACTGATCTACTTATAGTTTTATGTCAGTTGTATAAATTAAAACGTAGACTTACGAGTTGTAGCTGGGGCAGAAGTGACAGTTGGTGCATCAGAGTTTTTCTGACAAACAACTGCGAAGGCTTGGTTACAGTTTACTGTTTTCTGCCACTTGAAATCAACGCTGACTGAAATTTAGTTAGAACATCGTATTTTCAAAAAACATTTGTGACATTTTTTTAAACAACATATTTGATTTTATTTTTAAACACTGATTACAACAATGCACAGTATTATTAGCAAGTAACAACACAATCTGGTCAACCTCTACCAAATGTTCTTAGGTCTCTTGCCAACCTACTGTTGGAAGAGGTCACTAGAATGGACGTTGAATCAATAGAGCAACTTACGGAGTTTGGAATTATGTTATACAATTAGAACTGGTTGTTTGAGGAGCAGAGAGGGAGAGAGAGAAGTGTGTTTAATCAGCGAGCCACAGGAACCATCAGTATGCATACCCCTTAAAATATGTTGGGGGAGACTAAGCACCTATTAGTCTGCCCGGAGTGCTGGGACGTCAGTTCATTAACCAATAACCAATAGAGATGTAATGCGTCTTCTTCCCTCCGCTAGTCTACGGGACACCATTGGGCAAGGTGGAGTACACGATTAGCCTCCCCGGCAGGGTAATGTGAAATCTTAGGAGCAGATGAAGGATGAGTATGGAAGTCGACAAAGTGTCAATATTTATAGTTTCAAAACTCACAAGAACTTCCTCCCATATCTGACACTGGTTGGAACAAACATAGTCTCTAACTAATTATTTTCTAAATATATATTTACTTTTTAGTGTTTCTCTCTCTCTCTCTCTCTCTCTCTCTCTCTCTCTCTCTCTCTCTCTCTCTCTCGCTCCCCATTTAGTGTTTCAGGATGAGTCATATCTGGTAGTTTATTATGTTTTGAATTTTGGCTTTAATTTCTCCATCTATTCTGCCATCCTCCCTGGCTATCTTTCTCTCTCTCTCTCTCTCTCTCACCTATGATGTCCCTGGCACTTAGGGCAGCAACAAATGCACAGCATTCTTCTCTATTCTTGGCCTTCCTCTGTATTGTGTTCCAGCTGTGATTCATTTCTTTAAGTTCTTGTTCTATTGTTCTCCTCTAGACCATTTTACATGTTCCACATTTTTTGTCTACCCTTTTGTGTCCATCTGAGATCCATTTTCGTGGCAATTAGTGTCCATGCATATCACATGCCCAATCGATCCCCAGTGTCAATTTTAGATGATGATGCTCGTATTCTCTTGTTGGAGCTGTGCAATTATTTCTTGGTTATACCTCCATGGCCATACTTTCCAAATATTTGAATTCACTTACTTAATTTAGTGCTTTTTCATTGCTTTTAATGTTTTGTTGAATTGGTCTTCAATGTATTCAGTTGCGCTCGTGGTCATTTTTCTTGGTGGGGCCAAACAAAAATTTTGCAAAAATCATGGTTTTTGGAGTATTGACTATTATTTGTCTATTCCGGGAAGTTATTCCCCCTTTCGAGAAAAGAACAAATGCTTCTCTTCTGCAACAGGTTGATATTAAAGAGAGTTGGCTATTAAAGAACATAAAATCAAGATCAATTAAAAATTTTGGACACATCAAACAACCTGAGTACTGTGTGAAGATTATTTTTTAAATCTTGGCCTTACTGTGAATTGAACACGCATCTCCTGCATGACAATCCCGTTTTTATCAATTAGGAAAGCATGACTATATACATATTATGTGATTTTGTAATATATAATCCCCTTGTTAAATTAGTGAACTGCTTCAGAAAGTAAATTGATGTAGACAAGATGTATTGATGCAACTGGCAATTACCTTTAAACTAATCTTATTCTATGATGGTTAGTTACTTATTCCTATTATTTTCTATAATTTTATACTATTTTTATATATAATTCAGGATTCAATCAATAATTAAACTATTTAATCAAAAGCCCTCATTTACATGTGAAATAGGTTGACCACGTAAGAATGAATTTAGCTACCGGTTGAATGAAAATGATATCATTGTTGTGGCAATTATCATTGCAGGTAGAGGTCAACGGTCAGAGTTGCAATGTTACATCATAGATAAAGACCTTTTTAAAATGACCCGTAAAATAGTGCGCTGCAATATGCGGGAAGCATTAAAGGAAAGACGCTGAATTTCAGACTGTATATAATATTTTTAATAAAGATATTTTATATATTATTATGATTGTTATATTATTATGATATAATATTTATATTTTTGTGTTATATATTCAACTTTCAATACTTATCAGTGCCAAGTTAAAAGTAAAATTTATTAACAAATAATTTTGAAAATAATAAGTATACATTGCTTTTTTTGTGGGGCGGGCCTTACTGGCCCGTAATGACCAGGGTGTATACTAATTAGGGAGGAAAGATGCTGAATTTCAAACTCTGCGTGATATTTTAGCGATATATATCAACTTTCAAAGCTAATCATAAGTATCATGTTAAAAGTAATAATTACGTACACATAATGTCAAAAATAATAAGTACACGTTACTCGTTATTTTTAATGGGGCTGGGCCCCACTGGCCCTTAATGACGAGCTGCCCCTGAATATATTGATATGCAAATGCTTATAGATAAGAAATGTGTTCATACCAACAACAACATAGACGCAGTCTCTGATGTTTACAGTATTCACTATATTCGTAGAAGTAAAATGCGTAAAGGAGCCAAGTGTTGTTCCATCAGCCCACACCCATGGCCCATTGTTTACATTTTGATCTGTTGACACAAGAGAAACATGGCTGTAAAAGTGACAACAGTATGAGAAGCCGAGAAAATTTACATGACCATCTCCAGCATGGAATAAATTAATTGGAATCACAAACAAAAGCTTATTTATTACAGTTCTATTTTAATATTTTCAAGTTCTTCTTCTTCTTCGAATGCTCCATAATGACCACCTGTTAGCCACTCTGTGTAATTTGTATGTGATCTGAGTGTAAGTGCGATTGTACGTTGTGCCAGTTATGCGCCTAAAAGTAGGCCAACAGATCCAATTTCTGTGATGCTTTTTATTTACTAGGGTAGCTTCCTAGGTCCTATATCAGTCGCTTCTTACAAGATGTCTTGTAGGTCTCAGTGGTACTATTCTTTGTTCCCTTGCGGGCCCCAGCACGATACGGGTGATTTTCAAGTTGACACCTGAAGATGGTGCAGACAGAAGTAACTAAAAAGGAAGAATTTCTTTCTAGCAACATAGACATTATTTAAACCCCTGTTTCCCAACGTGGGGCCCACGTCCCACAGGGGGCATTTTCATTGTTAAGGGGGGAAATGGACTCGTTCAGAGTTAACTAATGTTCATGATGTTGCAAAACCGATATGTTGGCTTTTGGATGTATGTTGACAAAAATGAATGTTGCTTCACAATCACGTTACTGAAGTTTAAAAAATAATTTAAAAAGGGGAGGGGGGCATACGAATTTTTGAAAAGATTTGGTGGGGCATGCCACAAAAAAGGTTGGGAAACACTGTTTTAAACAATGCTTAATGATCTATACAACAGATACATGAAATATCAAACATACAGTATAATGTGTACCATAGAGAGTATAGTAGGTCTCTTTCAGTCTCAAGAGACCATAGAGTTCAGCCTCTGGATAGATGCCTCATAGTTCCATTTTTAACTGTTGAGTTTGGTAGAGAAGTGACCGTTTATGTCACAATTCTCACACCAAAACAAAGGCAGGTCTCTTGAGATGGGATTACATCCCGGAGTAAAGCCTTAGTGATTAGTGAGGATCATCATTATTGCACTCGAACAGGGTCATAGATGCGCAGATCTCCCCTCAATATTTCCATCAGCGTAAGGGAACTGATCACTCCAGTTCTGTGTTGATTAATCAAATATTTTGTACCACTAACAAAGTGTTCATGTCTGACAGTTCCCAGTTTCAGCCTCATCGCCTTCACTCTGGAAAGAAGGTCACCATGGGATGGACATCTCTCTCTATCTCTTTGCCTTTTTACCCCGGATTGGGGCATAGGCCCTCAACCAACCCATGCCAAGTCTTCCTATCATACCCTATGAGCCTATGAGCGATTGTACATTATGCCAGTTATGTGCCTAGTAGTAGGCCAGTACATCCAATATATGCAATGCTTTTTATTTACTAGGGTAGCTTTCCTAAACCCCTACCTCAGTCGCCTCTTACGACATACCTTGTAGGTCACAGTGTTATTATTCTTTGCTCCCCTTGAGAGCGCCGGCAACACACTGGTGACATAATAATCAAAATCTGTACAAACACAAACTACTGACCTGTTAAGCCCAACCAGAACGTATTAGAAGCTTGTGCAGAAGCACTAATCAGGGTTAGTATTAGGAAACTATGAATATTTTGTCTGAAAGAATTCAATAAAATAACATTAAAAACAAGAAATTATCACAACCATCATCAACTGACTCTGTTCTACAGGTAAACACAACCAGATAAATATTGACAATGAAGCACAGAAGCATTATGATGTCTTCTTCTTGCGTTCGTTCTTTACGACCAATTGTAATCACTCTTTGTGATAAGTTTGATCTTTGCCAAGAACGTGTATATGTTGCACATTGGTTTTGGTAGGCCCCTAAACGCATAGACTTCTACACGTTTAGGACACATGCATCTGATTTCAGCCAAACCTCCTTAGTCGTCTCTTACGACATGCGTGGCAGGTAACAGTGGTTCTATTCCTTACACCCCAAATTTGGGCCCGGTAACCACTCGGGCGGCATTATGATGTAATTCTAGACATGTACTACTATAGCTTTAAATAACCACTACCAAGTGCATGAGAGCTTGCAAGGACTTGGTTGTAGACCTATGCCTCCCTGGAAGTGAAAGGGTGAAAGAAGAAAAGAAAGAAGACTACTATTTATCGAGTCTTGCTCTAAAAAATGTCTAATGAGATATTATTATGATTATATTATTTGATATTCCTCTCATACCATTATAAGTTGCATAGCACCTGCCAGTAATTTCTCTATACCGCTCTATCCAGGACAATACATTCTATCTGTTTATGGAACTGAGTCCAACATTTCTCGACTCTCTTCTGCAAAGTTTGTATCAGGTCTTCTCTAGGATGTCCTTTCTTTCTTGCCTCCAGTTCCAGGACTTGCTTTGTGAATCATTTCTTTTCAGAGTATGCCCAACATATCTATAGTTACTCATCTTTCTTCCAGGGCAGATGAGTGTCGTTGACAATGAGAGAGCAGACAGGCTGGCTGGCTTTGCCACCATGACAAGAGGCCAGCCTATGGATAGAGCTGACGTTCTGAACGCATTCATAGAGTGTGGCCACAAAGAGGATTTTCATTTAAACCAATCTCTGTCAACTTCTAGATTGCAAAAGATGGGATTGAAGATTGGAGTGGCCAGAAAAGAACAACACAACAGGTATATGAGTAGGCTCATCAAAGAAAATCAAACTGGTATGGTCAGTTGCGCGACGCTGTAGGAGATATTGTGAAGGTGATTGGAGCACCTATGGACATGTCCAGAGTGCAATGAAGATGTTCAAACCTGAAACTGAATAAGTTAGTCTCACTATATGATATTCGGAGCAGTCATAAAGTATTTTATCTGTAGCACTCCATGCTATCCACATATATACATTGGCTAAATAGTCAATCTACAGTTGTGTATACATGTGACAGTGGAGAAGCTGAATGTGTTCATTTCTCAGGCACAGAATGACAATTTGTTATAATCTGATTCATATTTTGGTAGCCGTCCTGTGTTAGCATTGGTGACTGTATGTGTGCATTATAATACATACATGTATAATATCCCAGTAAGCATTAATTTTCTCATGAAAATTACAATTAAATGGTGTATCCTCAGTTCACACTTCTCCTTCACGATTAACATTTCTAAAATATAATAGAAATTTCTGAATACATGCACTTCCTAGTCCCATCGGCTAACTTTCTTCTAAAACTCTGTATAAATATTTTTCTTCATAAAATTAGCTATCACCAAAAAACCATTAATGGTCCAAACTATAGGTACACTAGTGTAGGATATTGCCCAATGTCTCAACTATAATTAAACTTAGGGTATGTGGTTGCCCAGTGTCTCAACTATAATTAAACTTAGTGTAAGTGATTCTCCAATGTCTAAACTATAATTAAGCTTAATGTAAGTGATTGCCCAGTGTCTCAACTATAATTAAACTTAATGTAAGTGATTGCCCAATGTCTCAATTATAATTGTACTTAATGTAAGTGATTGCCCAATGTCTCAACTATAATTAAACTTAATGTAAGTTATTGCCCAATGTCTCAACTATAATTACACTGAATTTAAATGATTGTCCAATGTTGCAACTATAATTAGACTAAATGTAAATGATTGTCTAATGTCTCAACTATAAATAGTGTATTAACAAATATGTCCACAATTGTAAGATAGTTTAGTTCAAACAGTAAAATACCAGAGTAAAATTAAACTTGCAAACATTAATAATAGCATGTTTAAAATAATTAATACAACAAAATGTATATCTTATAAGGAACAAAGTTAGTTAGTTTGTTGTTCTTTATGTGCCAAAGGCGACACATATGGCAGAGGTTTTAGATCTCCATGTGATGCGGTTCGTTGCTAGCAGTTGGAGATTTTGTATGGTTTTACATCCTAATAGTGTACTTTCTTGTAGGATTGTTCTTTGAAGATTGGTCTTAGGTCCTCCAGGTTTTCTTTTCCCAGCTAGTGACCACATAAGGACTTGTCGATTTAGTCTCTTTTGTCTGATCTAAGAACATGACCTAAATATTTCCACCTTCGTTTCCTTATAATATTTGATATGGGTTGTTGCTGTGTTCTATCTCTCACGGAACAAAGAAATGAAATAAAATTCTTTTTGGAAAAATGTCAGTAGTTATGACACTAGCAATTAACTCAATCAATGACCAACTATTTTACAAACTAAATGCTCAACCAACAAACCAACACTGATTTCTTACGTTGGATCTGTCAACAAAATTGCCCCCCCTTGGTTCTGGCAGAAGGCCACTGCATTATCATAATTTAATCTCTGCGTTGGAAATGGTTTGTAGCATTTTTGACCATAAGTTGTCCAGTCTGAAGTACATGCAGAAGCTGTAGAAAGTATATAGTACAAGAGTGCTTAGTAATTTGATACGTTCATGCACTTACATACATTACTAAAGGATGGAACATCAATTCTCAAGACTAGATGAGACATTAAACTGATGGAAAAACCCTCGTCTCAAAGTAGAATTAAACTGAATAATAAAATATCAATTCATCATCATCATTAAGTAGCTTGTCCCTTCCAGAACTTGGCTCCCATGACAGCCGTCCTGAAAAACTCTCTGTTCTGTGCAAGTTGACCAGCGTCAGCAGCAGTCATCCTCAGATCGTCAATGACATCCTGCACACATCGTCTTCTAGTTCTTCCTCTTGTTCTTCTTCTAGTTTATCAATTATAAAAGTTTAATACAACATTAAACTGAACGATAAATTAACCATTCTACAAGTCACCTCTGTATGGCAGGAGACACTGATGAAAAGGAAAGCAGGCTTTCACACAAAAATGCAGTCAGAAGCATCAAACGAGGCACCCTGACTATGCCTGAACCATAGCTGGTGAACGCAAGAAGAAGAAGAATTCTAAAAGTTAAATACAATACTAAACTGAAGGATATATCAATTCTAAAAGTTGAATACAACATTACGTCCAAGTGGTTACCGGGCCCAAATTTGGGGTGGAAAGAATAGAACCACTGTTACCTGTCACGCATGTTGTAAGAGGCAACTAAGGAGGTTTAGATGAAATCGGATGCATGTGTTCGCTAGGGAATGCTAACCCGAAACAAATGCTTGACCCGAAAACGGATGCACCAGGCCGTAAGGCGCATAACATGGTGCAACAATCCCTCACAATGAGGAATGGGATTACGGATTCTACGGTCGCCAATCTGCCTCCGAGACTTAGCCATGCAGTAAGAATGTCAGACCTACCATCACAAGGGTGGCCAAAATTTACTACAGGAAGCGGTCGGCACAAACGGGAAGCAGAAATCATGGGAATTGTGTCCTACAGAACTGCCCCCAGTATGCAGACTTGGGAAGAAAGAGGTGGCCCGCTTGCACCAGTGTCCAAGACAAACTGTATGGCGTGGCTGATAATCTGAGGTACACGGCTGCCTTTATTAGAGAATCCGAAATCCCAATCTAGTTAGAACGCAGAAAAAGACGAAGAAGAATACAACATTAAACTGAAGGATATAATATCAACGTCTGTTACAATACTAGCTCTTATCTCTTGTTACAATACTTGAACTTTTCTCTTGTTATAATATTTATACTTTTTTTCTTGTTACAATATTTATACTTTTTTCTTGTTACAATATTTATACTTTTCTCTTGTTAAAATATTTATACTTTTTTCTTGCTACAATATTTATACTTTTCTCTTGTTACAATATTTGTACTTTTTTTTCTTGTTACAATATTTATACTGTTATAATATTTATACTTTTTTCTTTTACAATATTTATACTTTTCTCTTTTACAATATTTATACTTTTTTTTCTTGTTACAATATTTATACTTTTTTTCTTGTTACAATATTTATACTTTTTTCTTGTTACAATATTTATACTTTTTTCTTGTTACAATATTTATACTTTTTTTTCTTGTTACAATATTTATACTTTTTTTCTTGTTACAATATTTATACTTTTTTTCTTGTTACAATATTTATACTTTTTTCTCTTGTTACAATATTTATACTTTTTTTCTTGTTACAATATTTATACTTTTTTTTCTTGTTACAATATTTATACTGTTATAATATTTATACTTTTCTCTTTTACAATATTTATACTTTTCTCTTGTTACAATATTTATACTTTTTTCTTGTTACAATATTTATACTTTTTTTTCTTTTACAATATTTATACTTTTTCTTGTTACAATATTTTACTTTTTTCTTGTTACAATATTTATACTTTTTCTTGTTACAATATTTATACTTTTTTCTTCTACAATATTTATACTTTTTTTTCTTGTTACAATATTTATACTTTTCTCTTGTTACAATATTTATACTTTTTTCTTGTTACAATATTTGCTCTTCTCTCTCTCGGTACAATATTTGCTCTTGTCTCTCTCTCGTTACAATACTCGCTCTTCTCTCTCTCTTGTTACAATACTTGCTCTTCTCTCTCTCTTGTTATAATACTTGCTCTTTTCGTTACAATACTTGCTACTCTCACTCTCTCTCTTGTTACAATAGTTGCTACTCTCTCTCTCTCTCTCTCTCTCTCTCTCGTTACAATACTTGCTCTTTTCGTTACAATATTTGTTACTCTCACTCGCTTGTTACAATAGTTGCTACTCTCTCTCTCTCTCTCTCTCTCTCTCTCTCTTTGTTAGAATATTTTGCTACTCTCATGTTACAACAATTACCTTATCTCGTTACAATGTGTCCTTCTATGCATGTAAAATGTACCGTTACAAGATATAATCATAGAAACACTGTTTGTCGACGTTGAGAATGTACGTAAACTTGTATACATGTAAAATGTAACGGACTCCATAATTCCCGGCACGGAACTGAGTACTCGTTTTATCAAATATCGCTAAACTTAATCTATTTTGAAATTACGACATGGAATCGATTTTTTTAATTTACTCACTACTTCAGTTTCAGTTTGAAATATCTTCATTTCACTTTGGACATGTCCATAGTTGCTCCGATCTCCTTCGCAATATCTCCAACAGTGTCCAGCGACTGACCGTACCAGTTCGGTTTTGATTGATGAGCCTACTCATGTACCTGTTATGCTGTTCTTTTCTTGCCACTCCAATCTTCAAACCCAACTGCTGCAATCTAGTAGTTGTGGATTGGTTTAAATTAAAATCTTCTTTGCGGCCATACTCAATGAGAGCGTTCAAAATATCAGCTCTATCCATTGGCTGGCCCGCTGATATGGTGGAGGAGCCAGCCAGGATGTCTGCTCTCTTATTGCCAACGACACCCTTCCCCCAGGAACTATCTTATAGTTCTGTAAACTGGTGCATATACGACAACTACCAGAATCATGACTATGGAGGTCATGGTGTTAACAAAATCCCTGGAGTGGCTACAGACGCAAACATTCACCATTGCAGGACCGTACCGTGCTAGGATACAGAGAGGCGGCCGCAGCAGGCGACACCGTAAGGAGGGCGGCATAGCAGGAAAAACAAACTTACAATTGAAGGTTATTTTAACGAAAAAAACATTCAAGGGGCGGCATTTCGAAGACTTCCATCATACTGAAAAAATATACCGCACGACCCTGCACCCATGCATGCATGCTCAGCGACATTATAAGCATGATACAGAAGATCAAGACTGGTTATGTACGAAGGCAGTGGATGCAATTAATTCAAAATGCGACACTCCAGACACTTACCTTCATCTTTGTCCAAGGTCATGCTGGGGTGAAGGACAATGAGAGAGCGGATGCACTGGCGGGCAATGCTACGATTGAGAATGGGTCTTCTACGGACAAAAGCGACATCATCAATGCTCTAAGAGAAAACATACGCTCTGAAGATTTCAGCGAAGAAGATAAAGGATATTCTCTATCTCGATTGCGCAAGTTGCGCATGCCGATAGGAGCGGCAATACTGGAAAACCACGAGAGAAACCCCAGTAGACACATCAATCAACACAGAATGGGAGTTGTTAGTCTAAACACACTGAAATACATGCTTGGGAGGAGATCGGAGAAATTATGGACATGTCCGAATTTTTTTGATTATTTTTCCGATCCAGAAGCACTTGAGCTGAAAGCTCTTCGGCTCGGTGTCATGGACATCGTAACCCTTCTGCTCGGTGCCACGAACACCGTAAATCTGGGGAACCTGTAGCTTTTCTGCCAGTCCGCGGAGTTGAACCCGCACTTACAGAGGACTAATCACCCGTAGTCCAACGCGCTATGAACATGCTGGGCACGCGCCGTAATAAACTGCTTCTTATACACGAAGTGGTAGAAGCTAATGCTAGTCTTCATGATTCGCTCATAGATGATATTTTAATTCATTCGCTCATTATTAGGACCATTAGCATTGCACTTCGGTGAAGTGGTAGAAGCTAATGCTAGTCTTCATGATTCATTCATAGATGATATTTTAATTCATTCACTCATTATTAGGATCATCAGCATTGCACTTCGTGAATAAGTATGTTGTGCTCCAATCACTTTCTCACACAGAAAGATCTTAGCAGCAGTGCACGAACTCTGTAACACCGGCGAGTGTCCCCGATATAATTTTGGAGATGGTGAAAATTTGTGCAAAGATTTTGTTAATTAATTTGTCACGGCAACGTCTTTTCATGCGACTCTTATCGTATTTAAACTGTCATTGGTTCTTGTACGTTCACCTACGTTTTATCATTCGTCTCTCATAAGACTAGGAACTCAACCTCACCTACAATGAGATCATGCATCTCTGGGAAAAATTCCGATTGTTCGAATCAGACCGAGTACTTTTGTACCAAGAAGCGAGCATCTTACTTCCACTCTGCATAGACTACCGACAACAGAAAAAGATCAAATATAATATGAAATGATAAGAACAAGAGTAAAGTCAACAACACCAGTAGCGAGTGTACAGAACATCAAAGACTAAAATGGTTTGGTCATTTAGTTCAAATGAAACCCAACCAAACTACAGCACGCGCATACCACAAGAGAACATCAGGCTACAAAACAAGAGGGAGATCAATGAAAAGATAAATTGACGAAATCAATAAGACACTAGACAAATTCAATATCACAACCGCTTAAGAAGCACACCGAACAATAAAAAGACATATATTCTTTATGCAACGCTTTGCGGCCACCAGAAGTAGAATAATAGAAAGAAAGAAGGAAAGAAACTGCAGTCTACATGTACGCTTCCACCAAAATACCAATGTTAAGTTCGTGAGTGAAGATATTTTTAAAATGCATCTCGTATTTTTTTTGTTTCGCAATAACGACTTTATTGTCAAAACGTCGTTTTAATCTTCTTCTTATTCTTTAGTGCCATGCTCAGAGACGCCAACTTCAATATGAGTTGCCCTTGCGAATCCAGTTGTTAGCAGGAGATCCTTGCAACTACCTCTCAGTTTTGTCTGAAAATTCAGGACCACGCCGTGCTATGATACAGAGAGGCGGCCGCATCAGGCGGGACAGTCGTCCGAGTGGTTACCGGGGCCCAAATTTGGGGTGTAAAGAATAGAACCACTGTTACCTGCCACGCATGTCGTAAGAGGCGAATAAGTAGGTTTGGTTGAAATCGGATGCATGTGTCCTAAACGTGTAGAAGTCTATGCGTTTACGGGCCTACAAACCAACGTGCAACGTATACACGTTCTTGGCAAAGATCAAACATCACAAAGAGTGATTAAAATTGGTCGTAAAGAACGAACGCAACGAAGAAGAAGAAGGCAGAACAGTAAGGAGGGGGGGCGGCATGAGCAGAGAAAGCAAAATCACAATTGAAGGTTATTTTAAAGAAAAAAACATTTAAGGGACGGTATTTTGAAGACTTGCATCATACTGAGAAAATATACCGCACGGTCCTGTTAAAATTAAGCTTAAAATAGCCATTATTGAGACCTCAAGTTTTGAAGAGGAATCATGTTTGTAGAATGTATTCTTGAGTCTTGTTGTCACTTTGGCATTGATCTGTTAGTGCAGTTTTCATGTCACAAAAATGTCCATTTGCATTTCCCTTTTAGACATGTTTTGTTTCCTCATAAATGCATCATGTGATGACATTCTTCGTATTTGGTGCCAGCTTTCGTCAGTCTATCAACTGCGTCATTTCCCGCGATAACACATTGTGCTAGAATTCACCACAGTGGTGCTTTGTTGTTGTTGATATGCCAGCAGATGTCGGTGATAGATAGCAGTTCTTGTGAATAGGTCATGGGTGGAGGCTTATCGGCAAAGATGAGAAGATGAAGAGCACGGAGAAGATGGATTCAGGATGTAACTGAGGATTTGAACAGGACAGCTGCACATCTGAACTATGAGAGAGAGAAATTCCGAAGGGATGTTGTGGTGACAAAGCTCTGATCAAGCCACGCTATTTGATGATGATGGAAGGGGTCTCATATTCTTTATATAAAGTCTGAAGAGGTGGTATACAGTTGTACAGGATTTAATATGTTTTTGTACTTAGTACAACTTGAAATCGTGACATATCCTTTACAGGACGTAGCCATCAACCACAGTAAACGAGTCGTTGATTTTCTAGGCACCACTTATACATTCAGTAGTTGCCCATTGCTTTCTGAACGGTGATGTCTATTTTTACCTTTCGTAAAAATCCCACGGAAACGAATTTGCTTTCAAACGTAACCCACCGCGAGGTTTGAACCAGGTACGCTGGGTTTGTGATCGAGCTCACTGCCTCTTCCGCTGCAGACGCTCACAATACAACCTAACTTCATGTTTAAGATTTCGTCCTTCGCTTCTACTGACAGAAATTGTATTATTAAAAAGGGATAATGCAATTTTGCATTACATATAAATTTATTTCAATACTATCCAGCATATTTAAACAAAAATAAATAACACATTTTAATTGTCACGCAAACAAAAATATCATATTTACCTGCCAGATGAAAACTGTAAACGCTTAAAAATAAGGCAATCCAAATTTTCAGTTGAGAAGAAGCCATTCTGGCATCAACGACGACTGTCCCAAACCGTGTCTTATGATATCCAATGACAAATTAACTAATCAGTCTTTACTTTATTGTTATAGAAAATACCAATCGGTATTGTGATTGGTGATTACGATTTGACAATCGCCTCTTATCTTTGTTTTAAAACTATTTTTTTAACACCTACTAATATAGCCTATTTTTTTCTTGTATAATTATGTTACTAATATGTCCAAAATATTATGATGGGCGGTGTCTGTGCGACCTATTTTTGAAAAGATTACTGTTAGCTGCTTTGTAAAATAACTAACACCAGTGAAGAGGACAGCTTTGGGAAACTCTTAAATGAATTGCTTTTTGCCGACAATCATATCATCAACTGAAGAACAGCTACAACAACACGATACCAGACTCCAGTTAGCATGTGATGACTACAGCCTGAAAATAAACATAGGCAAAACCGAAGTAATGACATTCGCTAATAATAAAAATAATAGCCATCCATCGCAAGCGATGATGATAACAGTCTCAGACGTGTGCTGCTCCACCTCTCTGATGTGTGTGAGGTGACTGTAGATCCTAGAACACAATTCCCTACCACAGGTGGGGCATACATGATCAAGGTTAAACATGTTTTGGTTGTGTGTTCTGTCTTTTCGCGCAGCTCGTTTTCTCTGTGCCGCAACGGCTCGATGATTCTTAGCTATGCGGTTTCCTCTTGTGTTGTTGCAGCGCCACATTTGGCTATCTTGCACAAGGCATTCCCAGCACGCGGTGTCTGTATCAAAGCATTTCAAAGACACTTTAAGAGTGTCTTTAAAGTGTTTTTCTGTCCACCAGCAGAACGTCTACCCCTTCAAGTTCGCCATACATCAACTGTTTTGGGATGCGTTTATCAGGCTTCCGAGCAACGTGACCGTCCCTTCTCACTTGGGCCTTCTGCAACAGGGCGTTGACGCTTGGGATCTTTGCTCTTGTGGGGACTTCGCTATCTGGAATTTTGTCATTCGCTAGTGAGGAAAGCACTACCAATATCGTCATCGACAAACTTTTTAAAGTATGGACAGGATGAACATTATAAATGTCCTCCGCTCCAAACAATGTGAAAATAATCAGAGACATTGGACTGTCTGATTGAAATGGGGGTTATGTCTAGGCAAGCTCGCGTGTGTTGATTGCGAGATCAAAGAGTGAATAATTTTTTTAAATAACATCTATGACAAAGTGAGCGTAGAAACATTGCTGCATTGGCTGCTGCATTGGAGAACGAAGCATGTATGTACTTGTACTTGTTGTTCTTCTTCTTCTGCGTTCTCATTAGATTGGGATTTCGGATTCTCTAATAAAGGCAGCCGTCTGAAACAGATTATCAGCCCCGCCATACGGTTTGTCTTGGACGCTAGTGTAAGTGGGCCATCTCTTTTTTCTCAAGTCTGCATACTGGGGCAGTTCTGTAGGATATAATTCCTATGATTTATGCTTCCCCGTTTGTGTCAACATCTTCCCACAGTAAGTTTTGGCCACCTTCGTGATAGTAGACCAGACATTCTTACTGCGTGACTAAATCTCCGAGGCAGATTGGCGACCGTAGAATCCATTATCCCATTCCTCATTGTGAGGGTCGTTGCACCATGTTATGCGGCTTACGGCCTGGTGCATCCGTTTTCTGCAAGCATTTGTTTCGGGTTAGCATTCCCTAGCGGACACGTGCATCCGATTTCAATCAAACCTCCTTAATCGCCTCTTACGACATGCATGGCAGGTAACAGTGGTTCTATTCTTTACACCTCAAATTTGGGCCCTGGTAACCACTCGGGCCCTACTTGTTCAAAATGTGATCATGTTGATTAGGAGAACCTAGAGCAGAAAATTTTAGCTTGTAAAACTATCAAACAGGTTTCGGAGGACAACTCAAATAATATGGATCACACGGTTGAGTGTCGTAATCAGGAGTACGGACTAGTTTTGAAGAGGAGTAAGTTGGAAACGGGAGTAATGTCCATTTTATGGAACGGAATTCTAGAACGCTTGCAAGTAGAGAACGTTATTTTTCTACATTCTTCTTCTTCTTTTGTCGTCACACTGCTACCGGGTTGTTGCCCAGTGTCGTGGTTTTCTGTTTTTGTCTTGCGCTGTTCTGGTGGCTTGTGTGATTGTTATCTTTGCTCTTTCACAGGATGCTGCCACGCCATCTAACCATCTTTTCCGTGGTCTTCCTCTTGCAAGTGAGTTAAAGAGCATGATGGGACAATATCGTGTAAATAACCTCACCTTAATGAACATTGAATGTAATTTACTTAGAGAAATTGATTTGTCTAGTGTTATGTCTAAATTTGCTCACATTAAGATAAGTTTGTAAAAGTTGTGTTTTATTTTATTATCATACAAAACCTAGGGCCTCTTGGTAACATTTGCTACAGACCCAGCGCTGACTTAATCCGGCACTGCATGTCGTCCCTTCTCATTAATTGATACGATTGGGTCGTCTCCGAGTTGTGTTTTCGGTACATTACGATGTATTGTTTGGTAGGGTTTTTTTTACCCTGGGTAAGGCCTTTCAGTCGAAATGTTGATTTCACTGATTTATCTTGTGTCGTTGTGTTAATGAATCTGCCATGTTACCTTTATCCATACTTCTAAGCGGTTTTACTATACTTCATCTATTCTAAGACCGCCCCTACCTCTCCCCTCCTACCCCCACCTCTCCCCTCCTCCCCATTTAACATCTTTAAAAATTCGATACGTATTATAATCGAAGTGATACACTAGTTTTAGATTTACAACACCTTCCTGTTCTGAAGATTACGACGTATCTAGCGTTCGGGTATCACTACCACTCGGTATAACTTAATGAGGACCATTTTCTATTGGTTGGATAGAATGCACGAAAAATAACTGTTGACCGCTTTAAGCCACGGAATCACAGAAAACTTCGCATATCCTTCTAGATAAATGCTTGTAGCATGTATGTATCGATTTGTGTTGCCCTTTCCTTTACCCTGATTTGTCTTTGTGTGTTATCTCATTTGGGTAAATGGGTTCACTGAGATATCTCAAACATTTAAGATACGAGAGCGTACTTGTGACAGCAGGTTCTCATCTCCCTTCTTGATGTGTTGGTACGTGTACCAGTAAGTTTAGATCTCATACCTTAATGGCTAATGAGCACAAACTTCTTTCGATATTACACAAGGAGTGTATTGTAAAGAAATCAACACGGTAACGATTCAATCTGGTCATGATAAATTGATATCAGGACATGGGACAGCACACTAAAGGGTCAAGAAAAGGTGCTTCAGTAGAACAACCGGATGTACCAGTTACGTGTCAACAAAAGAAAAGCACGACTTTATCAATAAGTAAGTCACCAATACTAACACAGGACCACTATCAAAAAGTGTGAAAATTTGAACAAGTTGTCAGCTCTTCACTTCAGAAAAGCACACATTTTAC
Source organism: Arion vulgaris (assembly GCA_020796225.1). Lineage (NCBI taxonomy): Eukaryota > Metazoa > Mollusca > Gastropoda > Stylommatophora > Arionidae > Arion > Arion vulgaris. The sequence continues at coordinate 7,053,634 of CM036772.1, read as the reverse complement.
TCCACAACCACATGTGTTAAAAAAAAAAAAAATATTGACAATTCAGCCATATTAACAGGCACGCCAGAAAGCAGATCACATACTTGAAGACTGCCCCCATTTAGCTATACTGAAGCAAACCACAGCCAACTCTAGATAAATTTATAGTTGGCTCTGGGCAAACTCACTGACCTAGTGAAAACGATATAAACTAGGACAGGTATATGACAGTATTAAAAAAAGCAATGAACAATAAACATTTCAATGTGTAAACTGACAACAGTATTTAATTATTTATTCCTCCATGCTTTTGTTCATTATTCATTTGATGATCATCTACATCGGACATATCCATAATTGCTCCGATCTCTTCCCATGTATTTCAGTGTGTTTATGCTAACAACTCCCGTTCTGTGTTGATTGGTGTATCTACTGGATTTTCTCTCTTGGTTTTTCCCGTCTTGACGCACCTATCGGTATGTACAACTTGCGCAACCGAGATAGAGAATACCCTTTATCTTCTTCATTGAAATCTTCAGAGCGTATGTTGTCTCTTAGAGCATTGCTGATGTCCGTTTGTCCACAAAGACCCATTTTCAATCGTAGCATTGCCCGCTAGTGCTTCTGCTCTCTCATTGCCCTTCACCTCAGCATGACCCGGGACAACGATGAAAGTAAATGTCTACATTGTCGAGTTTGTACTCTAATTATGGTGTTTTTTTTGCTTTTGTAGTACTACCGTATACCTGTCCTCATCCATATCACTCGCCTGTACAGTATTACTTCAGCCTGCCCACGTTTTTTTTTTTTCAAGATCTGATCTGATCCGTTCTGACCACCTCAGATTTATAGATTTCCATACATTGCTTGACCTAGCGGAATAACACTGGAAATGAAGACTAGTCTTACCTATGCGTGAGCTACAAAATATAGGAAAGTTTTTACAAGAGACAACGTTGAATGAGAGCCGCCGTAGCGTAGTTGTTAGTGAACTCGCTTCTCAAGGCTGGTGGTCTTGGTTCAGCTCCCGCAATGCGCGTGGAATTTTTCCCGACCGCGACGGCTTCAGGTCGACCCAGCCTCAACTGGGTACCAGACATGCTCTGGGAAGTAAAGGCGGCCGGCGTGATGCTGACCACATCACCCATCGTGTGCCGACGATCAATGAAAAATACAGGCCTAACACTGTATTGACCTATATACCACGAGGTATGAAAGGGTTCCTTTACTTTTTTTTTCCCCTTACAACGTTCAATACATTGTATAGACAATATCTCAATCGAATGAAAGAAAGAAGGATTAGAAGTTGATATCTCGTCATTTCTGAGTTACTTTGTTTTATGAATCCTTAGATATTACCATGAAATGACCATAACATGCCCATAACATGCACATAACACGTCCATTTCATACCCATAGTATGCTCATAACATACTAAAACACAGAAACTCCAGTATCCACATATAAGTAAGTAAAAGTAAAGGAACCCTTTCATACCTCGTGGTATATAGGTCAATACAGTGTTAGGCCTGTATTTTTCATTGACCGTCGGCACACGATGGGTGATGTGGTCAGCATCACGCCGGCCGCCTTTACTTTCACAGAGCATGTCTGGTACCCAGTTGAGGCTGGGTCGACCTGCCGTCGTGGTCGGGAAAATTCCACGCACATTGCGGGAGCTGAACCCAGACCACCAGCCTTGCGAAGCGAGTTCACTAACAACTACGCTACAGAGGCTCAAGTATCCACATATGGCTGGATCGAATGACCTATTGATCACACAAAGCTAAGTGCACTTGTTCAGTGCTTATCGGCGTACGGCTGAATAGAATTATCGAAGATCCCCATACGGCTGACTTGAATGATTCCTTATCCACATCAGTTGAATTGAATGATCCATTATCCACATACGGGAGTATATAATTATCGAATATCCCTATATGGCTGAATTGAATTATCCATTATCCACATATGGATGAATTGAATTATTGAGTATCCACATACGGCTGAATTATATGTGTCAGTATTCACATACGATTGGTTCAAATGTGTTAGCAGCCACAAGCTGCTGGTTCGAATGTGCCAGTGCAGTATCTACACATGGGAGACGATACAGGACAACAGAGCAAGAAAATTATGCAGAACATTCTGGATTCGTGTCAGGAAAGATGAGTCAATATCCGAACTGATATTCATTACTACGGATAGACGCGTGTGGGGATCCATGATCGAATAAGCAAGCCTGCACGGCACACGTTGATGATGATGACGATGATGCTGATAATCATGATGATGGTGATGATGATGATGACAACGACGATAATGAATATGACGATGCTGTAGATGAAAATGATGATGAAAAGGATGATGCTAATGATGATGATGAGTAATGTATATGTTTTACGAAAGCTTTACATGCTTGTTTTAACATTTGTCTCGCTATTACATAATTGTTTTCACTAGCATCGGAAGTTCCCTTGAATACTGTTCCCTTTCCCTTGAGAACTTCAAACAAATCACCGTCTCACCGTCCCTAAGAGCCCCTATGGTGACTTATCATCTACATGTTGGAAACCGCTGGTTTAGTAACGATTGTGTGAGGTAAAGTGGATAAGAAAACTATACGATGTATCGACCATCTAGTACTTGAAGGTCAGTTATCATTGATAATAAGTCCAGAGTTTTATTGATAATTGTCTGAAATTGGTTACAAAATTTGATTAGTCATAAAAGAAATAGGTTTAGCAAGTGACCACGGCTCCGTATATTAGTAAAGTATGATGAACCTTCGTTCATACTATTACTACTACTGCTATTACTACGTGTTACCAAGTGGCTTGTTGTGTGCTGAATGTCATTCTCTTGACAGTTCAACTGAAGGGCTCGATATAAGTTAGTTATCATGTGAATGGATTAGAGCGCGGGCTCCCATGCGAGTGACACGTGTTTAATCCCTAGACAATGAGTTTTTTTCTGTCGTGGACATAGAGAAAAATCCTAACCTGAACAATTTCGCAACGACTACACTGGTCATGTGGCCATTAAATTTCACAGGCACATGCCCCTCCCCGTCCTACACCGCTCTAAAAAGCGGTATTACGGGCAATAACGATGGGTTTTTTGAAAGTCCTGCTCCTCTATCGCTGTACTCAAATTGCATATTTTGTGCTGTTGGAACCACTGTCTCAGTCGTGATTGTCCCGTGTTATTATTGTTATATTAATTTTCTGTCTACTTCAGGGTCTCTATTGTGTAGAGGTTAGGTGCTCGCTACTTGTTTCATAGGTACTCCGTTCGCTCTCTCGTGGAACCATTGGGATATTTTTCTTTTCAGGCCCTCCGCCCCCTTCCTCTCTGTCCTACGCCACCCTAAAAATCAGTACGACAGGCAGTAACGACAGCTTTGGAGACCCGTGTTCAATCCACGGTAAGGCCAAGAATTTTATTCTGTCAGGGGCATTATAAGAAAAATTATTTTTCGAACGTTCCATATCGACCACTCGTTAACAACTCTTTGTGATTTGTATGTGATCTGAGCCTAACAGCGATTGTACGTTGTGCCAGTTATGCACCTACATGTAGGCCAGCTCATCCGATTTCTGCGATGATTTTATTTACTAGGGTAGCTTCCTAGGTCCTACATCAATCGCCTCTTACGACATGACTTGTAGGTCGCAGCGGTACTAATCTTTGCTTCCCTTGCGGGCCACGGCACCACAAAGGCGAGAAATGTTCTAACCTGAACAGTTTCGCGGCGACTGCACTAGCCATGCACCATTAAATCCATAAGGCCCATCTCCCCCCTGTCCTACACCGCCCTAAATGGCGGTACTACAGTCAGTAACCACAATAACGGCATCTGTAAAAATTATATTGCTTCTGTTACACCCACTTTGAACCTTATTGCAGCATTTCTGATTTTTTAACTTTTTGATACATTTATTATTGTCAAATAGAAGCATACACACGCGCATATTTGGGGGCGTGATCGATCTTGAAAGTATGTCATTTTCTTCAAACTTGATTAGAAAGTAGGCCAGTAACTATAGAGATAACAGTGATAAATCGTGTTATCTGCACATATATATACATACATAATAATAATAATATTACCGTTAGGTACATATAGAAATAACTGTCTGTCTAACTAACCATCTTCATGGTTTCATAAATACACTTATAAGTTGATAGTAAGAATATAGTAGATACGTTTATTACTACAAATACGGTGACTTGAAGATACTCTGAAAATTTAAGGGAAAATGTTGTTGTCGAGCCCCAGGAGTTATGTTTTTACTCTTTTTCCTATAGTCCATTGGGGAGAGCACCCGGCTTTCTTTCAGACCGAGAAACCTCCAACAATTCCAGGTGTGTAGTGATATGTTAAACAACGATGGGCAGAACATTTTAAAGAAATACTAAATAGACCTCAACCAGAGATTGTTCCCAACCTAGATGAAGAAATCACCATGCCCACACTAGAAGCTTCCTGCGAGCCATTCACACTGGAAGAGTTGAAATCTGCCATTAAAAATTGAGAAACAACAAAGCGGTTGGTGATGATAACATCTCTGGAGAAATGCTCAAAGCAGCAGATGATAACAACTTACAACATATACTCCAACTTATAAATGAAATCTGGCAAAATGAATCCCCACCACAACCGTGGAAAGATGGTGTTATTTTCAAATTACCTAAAAAAGGAGATTTGTCTGATTGTAATAACTGGCGTGGGATCACCCTACTGTCAGTGCCAGGAAAACTTTTTGTAGCATGTTACTCGAGAGACTGAAAAAGTCTATAGATGAAAGGCTAAGAGAAGAACAAGCAGGGTTTAGACCAAAATGAGCATGCATAGATCACATCTTCACACTAAGAGTAATCATTGAAGAGTTCGTAGAATTTCAATCGAATTTAATCATCAACTTTGTTGATTTTCAGAAAGCGTTTGACAGTATTCACCGTCCTACGCTTTGGAAACTACTCAAAACTATGGTTTCCCTACTAAATTCATCAACATCATAAAATCCTTCTACAGTGAATCGCGCTGCAGTGTAAGAACAGATTTCGGTAACTCTGACTGGTTCCCAGTGGAAACAGGAGTGAAACAAGGCTGCGTCTTATCGCCAATGCTCTTTGGAATAGCAATTGACTGGGTCATGCGAAAATGCACCAATAACGCAAATATGGGCATCAAGTGGGTTGATAAAATTTTAGAAGACCTTGATTTTGCCGACGATATAGCCCTTTTGAGTTCATCACATCAAGATATTCAAATGAAAACAAACCTTCTCCAAAATATCTCAGGACAAATTGGTCTCCAAATAAACACCACAAAAACAAAAATTGTTGACCTTACCAGCAGTCCAGAAAATATTCAACTAAAAACTACACTCTTGAAAAAGTCAAAAGTTTTACATACCTAGGGAGTATGATGTCATCTACGGGGATACAGCGCCAGAAATTCCACACAGAATCGCATTGGCATCAAGTGCTTTTAACAAATTGTCAAATATATGGATGTCCAATTCACTCAGCAAGCACTTAAAATTAAAGATCTTTAACTCTTGTGTGATTCCAGTATTAACTTATGGATGCGAGAGTTGGAAAGCAACAAAAGCTCTAGAAAGAAAATTAGATAACTTTGAGAATAAATGTCTTAGAAGAATACTGAACCTCAAATGGTCAGATTTCAGACCCAATACACAAATAAGACAAGAGACCAAGCAAGAAAATGTATCAAATTTTATAAGAAAGCGCCGCTGGAACTACATCGGCCACACACTTAGAATGGATGAGAGAAGACTCCCTTACCAATCCCTCATATGGACACCAGAGGGAAAAAGAAAACGAGGAAGACCAAGAGAGATTCTGCGTAGAACCATCACCAGAGAAGGCTCAACGATGGGCCTAGTAAACATTAAAGACTTAAAGCAAATAGCAACGAACCGCGAGACATGGAGAGCTATGACCTCTGCCCTATGCGCCGCCCACAGGCCCAAGAGGAAAGACTAGCTAACTAGCTAGTGATATGTTTAGTGTTGCGGAGACTCCTAGTAATAATAAATAATAATTCCTCTCGTACCGTTATACGTTACATAGGACTTGCAAGTAATTTCTCCATACCGCTCTATCCTGGGCAACTCGCTCAATCTCCTCCATGGAACTGAGACCGATATTTCCTGCCTCTCTCAGCAAAGTTTGTTTCAGGGTCTCTTTAGGTCGACCTCTCTTTCTTGAACCCTTTGCATCCCACTTCAATGCCTGCTTTGATATTCGTTGATCATTTCTCCTCAAGGTGTGCCCAACATATCTCCATCTTCTCTTTCTTATAACAGTTGTCACTAGTGGTTGACCAGACATTTCTCTGATTTCATCACTTCTTCTGAATTCGTTCCATTTTTTATTCATTATTTTTCGCAGACATCTATTTTCAAATGCATTCAACTTGTTTTCTATATCTTTAGTCATTTTCCAACTCTCGCTGGCATATGTTAGGATTGATACAACATTTGAATTGAAAATTCGTAATTTAGTTTTAATACTATATAACTTGCAGTTCCATATTTTATTTAGACTTTTAAAAGCTGATGTTGCTTTGCCAATTCGTATCATAATTTCTTTTTAACATTTCCTGTGCAATCAAAATTGCTACCTAAATAGGTGAACTGCTATGTTATTTTTATCATTTTAGATTCCAGTGTGATATCTGCATTACTTGCCATACATTTGTTTTTTCATAGCTTAACTGCAATCCAACTTTTAATGCCATAGATGACAAGTTGTCTGTTTTCTTTGCATATCTTGGTTGTTTCTACTTAACAAGGCAATATCATCTGCAAAATCCAAATCTTCTAGTTGACTATTTTCTACCCAATCGATGCCAGTTTCGCCCCTGCAACATTTTCGCATCACCCAGTGAGGTAGAGTCTATATTGGTCCTCACTGCAGTATTCCCCCATTTCTAGCGTAGTAGAAGCTCTCTAAACAAACATCACTTAATGATCACAGTGGGCATGTGATTATAGTGCAGAGAGCCACTTCTGCGAGTGCTCTAGAACAACCACACGTTGACCACTCTTTGTGACCTATGTGTGCTTTTCGCCAGAGAGTGTATCGAGCGACGACCTGCACGGACAGACAGGATATAGATTAAAGAGGCATAACAAATGCTGCAAAAACTTTGAATTACCTAAAGATGTCACAAAATTGGAACAATGGACTCATATGATCCACTGCCCGAGTGGTTACCGGGCCCAAATTTGGGCTGTAAAGAATAGAACCACTGTTACCTGCCACGCATGTTGTAAGAGGCGAATAAGGAGGTTTAACTGAAATCGGATGCAAGCGTCCTAAACGTGTAGAAGTCTATGCATTTAGGGGCCTACCAAACCAATGTGTAACGTATACACGTTCTTGGCAAAGATCAAACATATCACAAAGAGAGATTAAAATTGGTCGTAAAAAACGAACGCAAAGAAGAAGAAGATATGATCCAATAAAAACTTCAAAAGATGTGCATTCCGATTGCTCAAAGGCCCCAGAAGATGTGTAGTATGACATCTCAAATTATGATGAAATACTATTCGATCTGTAACTTATAAAACACAATTGGTAAACAAAATACTTTTGACATTTTTTAGCGTATTCAAAATATGTTAGATCTTTCATTTATTTTAATAAAATCTAGTATCAAAAACAGATTTACATTTGGCAAACCTGGGTTTGAGGTAGAAAGGCACTAGGCTGAATTCATTTGAAATTTGGTCTCGTTGACTTATGTGCGCTTGGACGGACGAGAACTGAAGATGAAGATACGTTAGAACAACTGACAGAGTGGACAAGTTTAGTTCTATTGATTGACATCTTCAAACCCCTATCTCCTTCGCCCTCTAATACAGCAGCCATCTCAATGTTCCCCCATTCACTGTGCTCAATAATGTTTCTTCGTCTGCGCTCCGTTTGCTATGCTCAGAAGTCTAAACAGGGAGATGAGTTGCCTCCATGAATCGAGTTGTCACCAGGAGGTCCTCACTGTGCCAAGTTTAAAACCTGAAATTATTGAGATGGCAGTTTTATATGAAGTGTTCAGGAATCTAGGGATCCTTGTGGCATGTGCGTTAGTCAGTTTGAGTAGATGCACTTCGTGCCTTACTCAGTCTGTTTTTAATGTCAGATCCAGCGCCTCCTTCATTGCTAATAACACTTCCTAGGTATGTGAAAGCGGTTGTATCTCGGAGGGTTTTACCTTCTAGTTTGACTGGTGCTGGGATTGCTATGTTCAGAGTCATTAATTCAGTTTTCTTCTGATTTATTTTCAGCCCAACCATCTCACTATATTGGTTAAGGCGGCAGGTCTTTTCCTGGATATCTCTATGTGTATGAGATAGGAGTGCGATGTCATCTGCAAAATCTAGGTCTTTCAGAGTGGATGTGAGCGTCCATCTAATACCTCTTGCCTTATCTTCCATTGTTTTACGCATCACCCAATCTATGACAGTGTTGAATAATAGGGCTGACATAACACATCCTTGTCGCACGCCTGTTTTTACTTCAAACTTTAGTTCTGAAGTTTCAACACTGCATGCAAACTTGCTGTAGCAGCTTTTATAATATTTATAAAACACAGTTGGATTCCATACCATCTTAAGATACGCCATAGACTTTCGCGGTGTATGCTATCAAAAGCTTTTTCAAAATCTACAAAGTTGATATATAGTTTGCTTTGCCATTCTGTGCATTGCTCTATGATATTACAAAACCGCCTTTTTATGCACTGTTTTTGAGGACCAGATTTTAATGCGAAGGTGTCCTTACAAAATGTGTTATTACTTTCTTATGTTCAATAGCAGAGGAAACCATAATAACTGATTTATTAACAATTACATTGTAGTTAGAAAAATATAGTTTATGATAGTTTGTGATGGTCTGTGATGGTTTGTCAGGTGGCGATTAGTAAAAAGGGAACTAAAAATATGGCTTGTCAGATGGCGTATCGTATTGTATGAGGCGGTCCTTGTGTTCTTTATAGAGAGTCTGAAGAGCTAACATACAGTAGCACAGGAAGACTATTGATTCTTCAAATCTTTATTTTCTCGCCATCTTCAATTAGTGTTTGCCATTCCACCTCTCTCTCTCTCTCTCTCTCTCTCTCTCTACCATGCATACATCACCAGGGTGTTTCTCTGCACTTAATCCTCATTACAATCACACGATTCAATGTAACTGCTTCTGTTTCCATACGTGGAGCAGATAGCATTTATGTCCCCCTTGTCCATAATTTGTCCACTTACAATGAATGTCATTCCAAGAAACAAATTTGTCCTTTCATTGTCTTTAACTCCTGCTTGTCCAGGTGTATGAAGTCCAGGACAAACTACTGTATGTCCAGGCCTATAAAGTCCAAGACAAACTCCTGCATGTCCAGGTGTATAAAGTCCAGGACAAACTCCTGCATGTCCAGGCGTATAAAGTCCAGGACAAACTCCTGCATGTCCAGGACAAATTACTGCATGTACAGGTTTATAAAGTTGAGACAATATTATTTTGAAGCATGACTGCTGAATGATGCCTCGTCACACTGCCACCAGGTGGTAGCTAACGACTGCTGAATGATGCCTCGTCACACTGCCACCAGGTGGTAGCCAACGACTGCTGAATGATGCCTCATCACACTGCCACCAGGTGGTAGCTAACGACTGCTGAATTATGCCTCTTCACACTGCTACCAGGTGGTAGCCTAGGGTCGTTTTTTTCTGTATTTTACGTTCTTAGCTTAAAAACTAGACCTAAGTTTTATCGTTCATCTCCGACATGACTATGAACTAGATTTCACCTACGTTGAGAATTGGGGATCTATAGAAAAATATCTCGATCGCTCAAAAGCTAGCTCTTTCCACGCTTTAAGCCGCACACTGCGCCAAGGCGGAAGTCCGTTGCACGCTTTAAGCCGCACACTGCGCCATAGAGTTGCTTCCTTATAAGAAGTCTTTCTAGTTTTACTTCTTCTGTTTTACTTATAGTACTTTTAACCTTGTTATTCTGTTAGGTTGTCCAGTTTACTTCAATTTAGTATATAATAATATATATATGTTTATTTATTGATAAGTAGTTGGGATCGTAATTTTTTTTTTTTTTACTTCCTTGAATTAACTGCTTAAAAATTGAGGAAATAAATGGGCGAGGAAAGAGACGAACCTAGTACCTTTAGAACAAGAGTCTAGTACTTCACCTCCCGCCATAGGGATCCCACATCCCCTAGTCCCTACTAAAGATGCGCTGGTTTATAATAGACGGATAAATTTATCAATAAGATCAAATAGGATGATAAGATAATATTGAGCTCTCGGTGACCTGCACTATACTATCTGATTCATTGTTAATACCAGTACCAGGTGTAGCAATCTCTTATTGCATGTACTGACTTAAGTGTGGACCTCAGAGATAACAAAGGCGAAGAAAAAAAAAGGTATACGAAGCACACACAAAAGCCCGTTCTATAAATCTCTTCTTATCCTAACGCTGTGAGGTTAAACGGACTTAGAGAAAAGAAAAAGCGTTGAGTGTCCGATGTTGTATGACTCAACGTTCAGAACACAACTGAAATGAAAATCATCGCTTTACAGGACCTCGCCATTAACCACAGTAAACGATTCGTCGTTTTCTAGACACCATTTATACGTTCAGTAGTTTGTCATTGCTTTCTGAACGGTGAGGTCTATGTTTATTGTTCGTAAAATCTACGGGACGAATTTGCTTCCCAATTGCCCACCGCAGTATTTGAGTTCACTACCGCTTAAGCCACAGATGCTCATGACCACCATTAGCTTGATTAAAATTAGCACATAAATAATTGTTATTAAAGAAATCTCAATCCCACTGACTGTTTATCAAATGATTATGTGACAAGTTAGACTATATGAAGTCAGCTTTGCTGTCCAAGATGGTTAGAGCATGTGAGAAGAATGGAAAATTGTCGCATACCAAAATAAAGATTGTTCTGTGAACTTTTGAAGGGGAAGAGGCGCCAGTGCAGACCACTGCTCAGATATAAAGATGTCTGCAAGGCCTCAATGAAGAACTTTTCTATAGGTCCCAGCACATGGGAAAAACTAGCTGATGACAGAGTTGCGTGGAAAGTGACATTGTGCAAGGGCGCAGAGTCTTTCGAAAAGAGACTTATGTATGAGCTGAAAGACAAGAGATAAATAACAAAAACTCAGAAGTTGTCACAGTAAATCACTTGCCAATTGACCGTCTGTAAAAACGAATTCATACATATATATGTGTGACAATTAAATAGCAAACAGAAAGATAAGATATTATACCTGCTAAACAGATGATTATGTTGTTCTGTACTGTTTCACACAAGATCATATGTTCTATACTGTTTCACACAAGATCACATATTCTATACTGTTTCACACAAGATCACATGTTATGTACTGTTTCACACAAGATCACATATTCTATACTGTTTCACACAAGATCACATATTCTATACTGTTTCACACAAGATCATATGTTCTATACTGGTGCATACAAGATCACAAGTTCTATACTGTTGCACACAAGATCACAAGTTCTGTTTCACACAAGACCACATTTTCTGTAGCTTTTTACATATAGATCATAATGACAACATAATTAATCAGATTCTGCCCGTCTTAGATTGCCCATTTATATTTCAATTGTTATTGGTTATCAGACAGACGTTTAGTATGTCCTGATACTATAGATTATACTGCTCTTGACTGCACTACAGTGTATCACTGACTGTGCGATTGCCACACACTGTACAAGTGCAAGCAAGGACATTTGATAACGTTAAGTTGTGATAAAACACCATGTGCTGGTAAGATGGTCGACATATCTACAAGATAGTGTTTATCACAAAAGTGGGAGTGATCCCACTTCAAGACATGTTTTTGTGTCAATGTTTGTGGGAATGATAAAATATAATATACATAGATGACACATGGACAGACATTGATTTGTAGACATAAGTGAGATGATACATGTGATATTGACAAATTAACATGGACATATTATCAGATGTAACTGACAAATGGGACCTTGATATGAGCAAATGTTACATGGACAGATGGGACACTGACAAATGTTACATGGACAGATGGGACACTGACAAATGTTACATGGACAGATGGGACACTGACAAATGTTACATGGACAGATGGGACACTGACAAATGGTACATGGACAGACAGGACAGATGTAACTCATCCTCATCAGTGTCCTCACATCACTGGTTCAGTAACCAAAGACCTCAGTTTAAACCTGCGTTTCTCAATGATGATAGACACACACATCCTGCAAGAGTGTCCCGACATGCCCACCCCGTATCAATCCAAGACAAGCATATGTTCAAAGACTCCAGTGAAACACTAACTACTTTAGAAGTATAGAAGTCATTTTATGAAAATGTTTTAATCGCATAAATTAAGCATATATTAACAATAGAATTATCACAATCACCTAATTAACAACAAAATTCATGTGCAACATGTTAGTAACAATTACTTTTTTTCAACAATGAATCAACCCCTGCAATGAAATGCCATTCCTTTTTAAGGAAAATTAAATTTATATACCTTGTCAAAGAATCTATCTTTCTATATCTTCTTAGTATCCTGTTTGACAAATAAGACTTCCACAAAGATTTCCAATCTTACTGTTCTGTTGGCTTTCTATGAATTGTTTTCAACATCACACCCCAATCTTTCAACTATCTATCATCCGTTCTTCTCCATGTTTCCTTTCAAAATCCAGGCCTTTTTTTTCCCATCTGCTGTCCATTGAAGAGATGTCCTAGACAATAAGACAAAATATCTTCACCACCTCCAAATTACATCAGGACCTCGCCGGAGCTACAGAGTTTGTGCACTGCAGTTGAGATCTTCCTGTGTAAGAAAGAGATCGGATCACACATGGTTACTCATTGAAGTGCAATGATGATGGATCAATCAATCAATCAATCAATCAAACCTAGACAATGCCCTCTATTGGCATACGACATGACCAATCCATCTCCTGTCTTTTAATAATGGTCTCCAATGATGCAGTTTGTTTGTTTCCTCTCTCTCGCAATCACCGCTTAGATTGATGTACCAGATTTCCCCATACATTCTGTTTTCATGTGGAAATCTGATTTATGCAGCCGTAGCATGGGTGTGTTTCGTCACATCTTTAGCGCCATTTGGAGCTCTGGTTCATATCCTTTGGCGATGTGTCCGGTTTTAGCCAGCATTTACTGGGTTCGCTCTCCGTCAGCCTTGGGCTGTCCCAGCCGACCTGCAAGGCAGCAGGTTGCTATTTTCTTTAAGGGTAGCTACCCTTTGACAACCTTCCCTCCTGGTTTGTTGAGTGTCATCTGCCCAGGTTACCAGTCTTTTTTTTTTTTTTTTTGGACTACTTGGTTTGTCTGCCGTCCAGTTTTATGTACGGTTTGCTCCGCTAGACTTTGATTGTCCTCAATCGAACTACAAGGCAGTAGTGGTTTGTTTGTTTTAAGAGCTCTTTATTCTCCATTGTATTTGGCAAGAAAATTTGCAGGATTCTTCTTAAACATTTATTTTGAAATTCAGTTTGTGTATGATGCTGTTGGTCATTTTCAAGCACTTGCTACTGTATAAGAACACTTCCAGGACACTTCTTCTATATACTTTAAGTTTTGTTTCAAGATTTAATCATTTGGTTTTCCAAATTTTGGTAGCATTGCAAAACTTGGGTTTGCTTTCTTGATTTTTTTCCAAGTCTCCTCTAGCTATTTTTAGTTCACAACCATAGTAAATGTGTCAAGTGTAAATAACAATCTAGAAATATGTTGTTAGTATTATATTATATATGAGAGCCGCTGTAGCGTAGTTGTTAGTGAACTCACTTCGCAAGGCTGGTGGTCTGGGTTCAGCTCCCGCAATGTGCGTGGAATTTTTCCCGACCGCGACGGCTCTCAGGTCGACCCAGCCTCAACTGGGTACCAGACATGCTCTGGGAAAGTAAAGGCGGCCGGCGTGATGCTGACCACATCACCCATCGTGGTGCCGACGGTCAATGAAAAATACAGGCCTAACACTGTATTGACCTATATACCACGAGGTATGAAAGGGTTCCTTTACTTTTTTACTATTATATTATATCTACAAGAAACTGCCTGTTATAAAAATAGATGATGCCTGGTATCACAATATGAGAAACCCTCATGTAAAATATAAAACTTCTTCTACTTTGTTGGCTCTATATCAACCACTTGTTAAATCACTCTTTGTAGTCTGTATGTCATTTGCACATTACAGCGTAAATTCGTTGGCACCTACATACCCTTAGGTCAACACATTGTGAGCGTTTGTAGCTCAAGCGGTAGTGAGCTCGATCACAAACCCACGGTTTGATCAAATTTGGAAGCACATTTGTTGCTGTGGGATTTTTTTTTTACAAAAGGTAAAATAGACCTCACCGTTCAGAAAGCAATGGTAAACTACTGAACGTATAAGTGGTGCTTTGAAAAATCAACGACTCATTTACTGTGATTGATGGCTACGTCATATAAAGGATATGCCATGATTTTCATTTCGTCTCCCCAAATCGCAAGCAAAAACCAAATTTTACTTACGGAAGGCTATCCAATAGGCGAGCCAGAGTTCCGTTAGCCTTTGACCTTGTGGTCGGTTTCCCAATCTAAGCCACTGGGAGCTGAGATTGGTTTGTGTGTTCTACGGGTCAATAGCAGTCTATTCATTTTCACCTTTCCTAAAAAGACCAGTCTACCACAATCCCATTACAACTCTGCTGGATGCAGAATCAGGTTCAGTACATCATCATCAAGGTGCGTATCCTTTATAGGACGTTGCTCTCTTTGCAGCGCATCTGAAATTCACTCTTTCTCTAGCCAGTTCACCCACTTCGTCTATGGTCATATTCATGGTCTCTTTAATATCCTGTAGCCATCTTCTTCTTGGTCTGTCTCTGCGTCCTGGGACCCTGCCCTCTAATTTCATTAATTAAATTGATAAGGTTCATCACACACACCTTGTAAACCAAATATGAGACAATGTCTGATAAAAAAGAGACACTATCTGATATCAAAATACAAGACATTGTCTGATATCAAAATACAAGACATTGTCTGATATTAAGACATGAGAAATTTCCTGTTAACAAAAGATAAGATAATGTCAGATATGATATAAAAATATAGACACACAATTAAAACATGCACATCAATGTTCTGGAATGTTTGCCTCTGCAACTTTCAACCAAGGAATCTAAAGGCATCTCTGATGAATCTTAGTAACAAATTGAGCAATTGATGATAGTCTGTGGCACTCCTCCAAACATTGTTAATGATCAACAGTTTATCTGAATTTATTGATAGATTATACAAGATGAAATGAGACAAAATGGTCTGCTATATGATATACTTATTTATGAGTCAGCTCTGATGGCTTCTACATATATAACCATCTGCTAAAGCAGCGTTTCCCAAAGTGGGCTGTACGCCACCAGTGGGCGCTGAAGTGTTCTAGGGGGATGATAGTGGGTTCAGAAGAATTTCAGGGTGTTCAGGTGATTAGGGTCGGTGGCTCCTTAAAGAAGAAATTAATAATAAATATTTTAAAATAAATTATTTTCGTTATTTTGCGATTGAATAATCATTTAAAATTTGAATTCTTCATTTAAATTCATCTTATGTCCGTCTTACACGATCCATTTTTCATCAATTTTCTATTTCATGCATATAATCATATGAAAATTGACCATGTATTACAGAAATATATATCAATTTTCTATGTCAAAGAGAAAATAGAGCATGTATATATGTGGAAGGTGGGCGTTGGCAAACTGTTATAATGTGAAGGGGGGCATTACAAAGTTTATGATTTGCAAAGTGGGCGGCGGGTTGAAAAAGTTTGGGAATCTACGTGCTAAATGATATACTTATTTATGAGTCAGCTCTGATGGCTTCTACATATATAACCATCTGTTAAAGGATATACTTATTTATGAGTCAGCTCTGATAGCTTCTACATATATAACTATCTGCTATAGGATATACTTATTTATGAGTCAGTTCTGATAGCTCCTATATATATAACCATCGCCAGCGCGTTCATAGCGCGTAGGACTACGGGTGATTAGTCCTCTGTAAGTGCCAGTTCAACTCCGCGGACTGGCAGAAAAGCTACAGGTTCCCAGATTTACGGTGTTCGTGGCACCGAGCCGAAGGGTTACGATGTCCATGACACCGAGCCAAGAGCTTTCAGCTCAAGTGCTTCTGGATCGAAAAAAAAAATATATAACCATCTGTTATAGGATATGCTTATTTATGAGTCAGTTCTGATAGCTTCTATATATAACCAATCAAATCTGATACCCTGTTAAGATATAACTCAATAGATGTGGTATTATAAAGTGGGTTTTCATGTTCTTAAAATACTATTATTGAGTGACCTGGACTACACAAAGCTAGACAAGAACTCCTCCAACTTCACCCATCAGTTCATAATACCCTTTATACTAGTCTTCCACAATTACAGAACCCATACAGATTCTACAGGGTGTTCAAGATAAAAGTAGCCTATCAATGGAGCTAATCTGGTAAATATTTCTGAAAATGAGAAGGTTCAGTTATGATGAAGTATAGGTCAAGGTTGTGTGATAGTGTGTAATTGTAAAGGGAAGGGTTAATAAACAAATGTGACATTGAACGAGCTGGTCAGAACCGGTTTAAGTAGTAAATAGACAACGCAATAAGTAACTGTCAACTTTTGATTTGTTAATGGGGCTGCTTTTATCTTGAACACCCTGTATAATTTGGCTTTAGCTGCTCAAGAGAGAAAACTTGCAGCCCTGGTTAGAAGAAGAAGATGTACATTACGTTCCGATGTTTGACTGTTTATATATCATAATAGAATGATAAAAACGGCCTTAGAATGATCGAAAGAAGAAGATATACTACCAGTGATGATGAGATAGATGATTTGAGTAGGATGGCAGTGGAGGAGGGACACCTGACCTATGAGAGATAGAAATTTCATAGGACTGTTAGGGTGGCAAAGTTCTGCCCAAGACATGTGCCAAGCTTTTGGAAGATGATTAAAATATCAGCAGCCTGTGCATATTTCTGTCTTACTAGACACTACTCTCACAGGTTATTGGGGGTTGGGTAAATATATAAATCTTTCTTTCCTTTTCTTTTGTCATCACACTGCTACTGGGTTGTTGCCTAGCGTAGTGGTTTTCTGTTTTTGTCTTGCGCTGCTCTAGTAGCTTGGATGATAGTTATTTTTGCCTTTTTACAGGATTCTGCTTTGCCATCTAACCAATTATTTTGGTGGTCTTCCTCTTGCCTTCTCGCCTGATGTTTTGTTGTAGTAGAGTGTATACTGCAGAGTTGGGTTGCATTCTTATCAAGTGGCCCAACCACTTCATTCTTTGTTTCTCAATGTAATTCAATCGGATGAGGTACCACCTGTTTAACAATCACTAGAAAGGTCCTAATACGCACATGTGGCACCAACAAGGTAACAGATACACACATTCTGCAAGAGTGTCCAACATACAATTAGCACAGATGCATATATGGTCAGCCTCGATGTCAGTCCAAAACAAGCTTTATAGAGATATAAATAGACTCCAGTTGACCACTAACTACTTTAGAAGTATACTAGTCGATGTCTGAAAACACTGGAAGAAGAAGACAGACGATTCTTTCATTGGCCTTTGATCAACGCATGATGGATGGACAAAAAATACTGGAGGGGTAAAAATTCAGTGGAACTCAGAGAAAGAACTAAGCAGATACCAGTGGAGAAAGAGCTACAGATGAGACGCTGGCGATGGATATGACATACATTGAGAAGACCGACCGGAAGCAATGCAAAATAGGCACTGTTTTGGAACCCGCAGGGAAAGAGGAGTGGGGAAGGCCTAGACAGACCTGGAGAAGAGAGCTGGAGGCTGATATTAAAAGAACAGGTAAAACATGGAAAGGATTGGAAAGGATGGCAAGAGAGAGGAAGAGCCCGAAGAAGTTTGTTGAAGACCTGTGCTCCGTTGGGAGTTGAAAGGTGAAGAAGAAGAAGAAAAATTCAGTGGAAGAGAAAATAGAGACATGTAATGACAACCTTCAGTGTGCCGTTTTACAGAAACATCAGATTCAGAAATGATCAGATAATTTCATCAACTACAGCTGAAGTCGGAGAAGGCATGCATGTATGGTGGGGGACACTGATAATAAGGAAAGCATGCCTTCACGCAAAAATCAGTCAGAAGCACCATGACTAAGCCTGAATTCATAGTGGGTGAACACAAGAAGAATAAGAGAACTTCATCAGCAGTCACTCGATTGTCAAATCTTTATAATGATACAAGATAATACTTGGTGATGGCAAGATAAGGCCCATGATGACTTTTGTATGCACAATTGCTTGTGCCGAGCTGTATCCTGTGCGACAGAGCATGTTTTGCGCCTTACTGGCTCTGGTTGCCTTCAATCACAGACTCTAACTCTCGGTATCTATGGCATAACTTGGAGTAAACCTAGAAGGAAACAAAAGTGATACAATTAAACTCTAGATGATATTGTGAGAAGATAAGACAACAACAACTACCACGTGATGATAGTGTGAGAAGACCTAAAAACAAAGTACTGTGGTTTTACAAAATACAAAAACAATAACAATATACAGCAACCTTTCGAAACGTTGTGTGTATTGTTATTATTTTTGTAAAATTACAGTACTTTGTTCTTATGTGTTTCACCATTGCTACATAGTTTTACTGCAGTCTTCCCTTATATTGAGAAGATCTACCACAACTTGGGTTATATGTTCAACATCAAGCGGGTCACCTTCACTTCCCAGTGCTCCTCTAGTACCTAATTCAGGCTGGGTCAAACTGAGAGCCCTTACAGTCTGAAAAAATCTTTCTCCAAATAGGAAATCTGGACCTGGGACTACATATCTGCAAAGTAAATTCGCTAACCGCTCGACTACAACTGCTCTCAGAACCTTGTTAAGATCTTCTTCTTCTTCGAACGCTCCATATCGACCACCTGTCAACCACTCTGTGTGATTTGTATGTGATCTGAGCCTAAGAGCGATTGTACATTGTGCCAGTTATGCGCCTACAAGTAGGCCAGTACATCTGATTTCTGCATTGCTTTTTATTTACTAGCGTAGCATCCCTAGTGCCTACATTAGTCGCCTCTTACAACATGCGCTGTAGGTCGCAGTGGTGCTATTCTTTGCTTCCTTGGGACCCCGACACCACACTGTTAAGATCTTCTAAAAATTATGTCATGTGACACTGGATGCTTACCTCGCTTGTCACTCTGGGAGTAGCAGCTAAGACAGGTGGTTCAAGTCCCTTAGCAACTTCTGAGAAAGGCACATCATTTCCAAGCAGTGCTGCGACAAAACAAAATACAAGGTGTACTTCAGTAGTGAGAATTTTACTCAAATTTTAGTGTGTACAACAGCAGTTCTTGAATTTTTTCATTGGTGATATTCAGAAAATCTTCATGTGGGTGGTGATCTTCAAGACATTTTCATGTGGGTAGAAAATAGTCAACTAGAAGATTTGGATTTTGCAGATGATATTGCCTTGTTAAGTAGAAACAACCAAGATATGCAAAGAAAAACAGACAACTTGTCATCTATAGCATCAAAAATTGGACTGCAGATAAGCTATGAAAAACAAATATAATGAAGACACCTATGGCAAGTAATGCAGATATCACACTGGAATCTAAAATGATAAAAAATAACAGAGTAGTTCACCTATTTGGGTAGCAATTTTGATTGCACAGGAAATGTTAAAAGAAATTATGATACGAATTGGCAAAGCAACATCAGCTTTTAAAAGTCTAAATAAGATATGGAACTGCAAGTTATATAGTATTAAAACTAAATTACGAATTTTCAATTCAAATGTTGTATCAATCCTAACATATGCCAGCAGAGTTGGAAAATGACTAAAGATATAGAAAGCAAGTTGAATGCATTTGAAAATAGATGTCTGGAAAATAATGAATATAAAATGGAACGAATTCAGGAGAAGTGATGAAATCAGAGACATGTCTGGTCAACCACTAGTGACAACTGTTATAAGAAAGAGAAGATGGAGATATGTTGGGCACACCTTGAGGAGAAATGATCAAAGAATATCAAAGCAGGCATTGAAGTGGGATGCAAAGGGTTCAAGAAAGAGAGGTCGACCTAAGGAGACCCTGAAGCGAACTTTGCTGAGAGAGGCAGGAAATATCGGTCTCAGTTCCATGGAGGAGATTGAGCGAGTTGCCCAGGATAGAGCGGTATGGAGAAATTACTTGCAGGCCCTATGTAACGTATAACGGTACAAGAGGAATTATTATTATTATTATTAATGACTCTTGAGACATCTTCATGTGGGTGCTGATCCTCCGGACATCTTCATGTTGGGGATTATCCTCAGGACATCTTCATGTGGGTGCTGACCTCAGAAACATCTTCATGTGTCAGAAGATACAGAGAAAAGTCAATGAGAAGATGCTGAGGTACTTCTACAAAAGAAATAAAGAGACAAAAGTAGACTTACTGTGTTTGGCTCTCAGGGCACAGCCGAAACAAGCAGAGTTGGGAACATCTTTCACATACACCGGTGAGTTAAAGACATCAGATAAAACCTGGAATATATGTGAGTTAGACATCAGATAAAACCTGGAATATATGTGAGTTAAAGACATCAGATAAAACCTGGAATTTGAGTTAAAGACATCAGATAAAGCCTGGAATTTGAGTTAAAGACATCAGATAAAACCTGGAATATATGTGAGTTAAAGACATCAGATAAAACCTGGAATATATGTGAGTTAAAAACATCAAACACTATCTGTAAAATATGTGAGTGACAAGTTTTTTTTGTGTTTGTTTTTTTTCTGAACCAGAAGCACTTTAGCTTTTCAGCTCTTCGGCTCAGTGTCATGGACATTGTAACCATTCGGTTCGCTGTCACGAACACCATAAATCTGGAAAACCTGTGGTTTTTCTGCCAGCCCGCGGAATTGAACCGCACTCACAGGGAGCTTGAGTGGCAAGTTAAATACAGAACAGGCACCGATAGCGAAGTCCAAAACAAGCTTCACTACGATTCTGTATTTTCCATAACACTTAAAATCTAGATACCCATTTTCAGCTGCGTTCATCTGTGTGCAAAATCAGCACTACAATCACTCCAGTCCAGAAAATTGCCAGGTCTACAGACCCTACTGTCTAAATTGTGCAAGCAGCGCAGTGTCGTCTTGAAGTGGATACCGTCTCACTGTGGAATATCAGGAAATGGAACAGTAGATCGACTGGCCAAGGAAGGTGCTGCAGGAGAGCAACCAGATGTGCCAGTTACCTACCACCAAAAGAAAAGGATGATTAAATCAATCAGAAAGCCCCAAATACCAACACAAGATGACTACTATAATATGAGCAGATTGGAACAAGTTGTAATTCTGCGCCTTAGAACAGGACACAGTCGACTCCGCAGTCACATGTATACAAAATTCAAGATTGGCAATTAAACCATGTGTTCAAGTGATGAACAGTTTTGTGTTGACACTTTAGCGATGGCCATATGCATTTATGCAGTGCAGGTTGCTTTTTGTGGCAATGCGGCTGTTTCATTCTGGAATTCACACAGGAGACAGTTGTTAGCATTTCGTGTGATTTTCATTGGCACAGGAACAGAGCAATTATGGGGTGATTCGTTGCAGTGAAATTGAAACTGTACACATGAACTATGAAAGATCAATTATATATCACAATAAGAATGATAAAATTGGCTGCGAAGAACGAACGCTAAGAAGAAGAAGATATACTGAGGTAAACTCACCAGCCTAACGAAACAACACTCGACAGAAAACTACAAGGACCTCTGTGTTAGCTACAAAAGACAGTAAAGTTTATACAACAGACAACATTGAATATACAGACATTATTTCAAGCAAACGAAAGGAAGGAAAGAACCAAATCTGGAATTGGGACCCCACACGTTGATGACCGAATCCAGTCTAATTCTACTATTCTTCACAGACTTATCTGTACAAGCATGCACAAGGAAGACATACAACAATTCTATAATATAACAAGAAAGTCAATATGGTCTTCATTGTGACAAAACATTACAGCAGACGACAGACCAGAAGAACCTGCATTCCACATGTGACAATAACAACAGTTGTAGCTTGCCTGAAGTATGTCCACATTTTGAGATCCTCCACCGGTTGCTATGACTTTGGTTTTAGGACCTGTGGTATAATAATGAAACAATAAAGATGAGATCAATGTAAGTTTTTCAGAACTTGTTAAGATTTTGGGAAATTATTAATGGCCCTTATGCCCTAATATAACCTTCTTCTTCACCTTTCATCTTCTAACGGAGGAGAGGTCTTCAACAAACTTCTTCCAGCTCTTCCTCTCTCCTGTCATCCCTTCCAATTCTTTCCATGTTTTACCTATCCTTTTAATTTTATATCCCTAAGTTCTTCATCTATGTTGCCAACTGGGTTGTTTTGTCCTGCTCTAGCGATGTTCTCACATTCCAGCAACCAATTCTGGCAGTTTTTGTACAGGAAAGAAGGTTAGTCTGCATCACCTGATCCTTTTGGCTTTCCTGGCGAAACATACTTGTCTCCCTGTTGGAGGACCTTCCCCTGGTTCAGATGGTTGAGTTTGGTTATTTTAGTTGTACTTTCCATGTTTGTTGAAGTTTTTTTGGCTTATTTTTTCTACAGGGTATGGTAGCCCCACCCTCAACTCTCCTTAGACGCCTCTTATGACATGCTTGGCAGGTACACATTGCAGCATATTCTTTCCTCCCCTTTTGGGCCCTGGCAGCACACGGCAGGCCCCTACATTAGTCGATCCTTATGATATGCCTTGTAGGTCGCAGTATTATTATTCTTTGCTCCCCTTACGAGCCCCGGCAACACTCATAAAGAAACTATTTTTATACCTCAAGGTATATTGGGAATATGTTAGGCCTATATTTTTCATTGATTGTCGGCACATGATGGGTAATGTGGTCAACATCATGCCAGCCACTTTTACTTCCCAGTGCTTTTCCTGGTACCCAATTAAGTCTGGGTAGACCTGAGAGCTATTACGGTCGGAAAAATATTCCACGCCCACTGTATAATTGAAACCAGACCACTAGCCTAAGAAGCATGTTCACTAACAACTATGCTACTGTGGATCTCTATTAGATGTCTTAATGCTCATGTCTGCTATACTTTGCGAAACTTACAAGCTTCATGTCTTATTTCTGTTAATACTAGTAATCGGCATTATAACTCACACACATATACGAAAGTAGAAAGATGGAATTAAAAAATACGTAATGACGTATGGAAATGAAAAGATATTGACAAAAACAAGTTAATACCTAATTGAAATCCAGCATTCTCAGAATGTACTCGTCTGGCTATGAACTGTCCCTCCAGAACTGCTCTCACTTCCACTTCTGGAGAAAAGGAGTCTACCTTTATAGAATCACAAGATAAAACATTTATATTTGATGTGCCTACCTTTTTAGAATCACAACAGAAAACATTTATATTTGATGTGTTTACCTTTTTAGAATCACAACAGATACAATTAAATGCTCTTATTCTTCTAGAATTTAAAAAAAGGTTTGGAGGTAAAGGATTGACATCACTGCATCAAGTACTTCTGAAGTTGGACTAAGGCTCACCTGAATCGTGAGGGACACTGGTGACAAAGAAAGCAGGCCTTCACAAAAAATCAGTCCGATGTGCCATATTAGCCACCATGACTATGCCTGAATTCATAGCAGGTGAACAAGAGAGAGAAACTTCATCAAGTTTTCACATATGACTAGGTCCCTCTCCGCAGAAATGTTACCCCACCGTATGTCAAGAGTATTGCACGAAACCGTAACTCCAGTATCAATCCTATAAATATCCTTCAAAATTCACTCATGAACCAAATGACACTGTCCAGATTTTAACCCCTGACCTTCAGAACGAAAGGCAACTAGCTTTATCACTTGGCTACAGAGGCACCTGAATTATTTATTTATAAACAAACTCTTTATGATTTATTATGTTATATTCGATCGATGTCACAGCAATGGGATTCCCATGTCCACCACTGCTGCAGCCATCCCAAAGTCCACTTGTTTCCCGACTCCATGAGAAGTTGATAAGTATATTCTCTACCATGAAGATGATACTGTCTGGCATGTCCAAACATACCTCCCAATTCTCGTAATTTGTCTAGTGTCTGAGACTTGCCCATATCTTTGTAATTTATGATTTGATCTGATGAATATAAGTACATCATGCTGCTAGTTTACAGTGAAACTACAAAATTTTTGTCTTTTAGTCCAGCTAATCAGTTTTCTACATGCGCTTTGTTCAAGTTTAATCTCTCTAGCTCATGATAGGCTTCACACTGACTACAGGGCAACACATGTGTTTCTTCTCCATAGAAATAGTCTATGGTGGTTCTTGTCCACTAGCTGTTTTCTATAGTAAAATGATCGAGAAGAGGTTTTGTTTTTTTGGCATATACTTTACTTCAACAGAGATCTACAATTTATTTCATGTCTGTGTTGTGACCAGAACTCTTGCCATGAATGGTCAAAGTCTGCATTAAGAAAGGAGGACAGATTCTGGGTGGACAAAGTGTTCTGAGCGTTGAAGGAAATAGTGGATAAAACTGTGAATCTGTCAGATGGTCTACACAAAAACTGTCAATCAACTTTCTGCCTTAAAAATCAAATTCAGTATTCAGTGTATAAGAATTGATATCATTGTGCTAAGGGCAGACACCTAGGCACTTAGTCTTTTTCAGAAGATGGCAAGAGATCCTGAAAAATTACAAGCAAGAAAGGAAATAAATTAGAACATATCCACCTTTGGGTAGAATTAGAGTAATTAGAAAACAACTAAGTTAAGTTGTGAGTGGACCAAAAACTTCAGACAATAGGTGTCTAGACCACACATTCTATCTTGGGGAGGTCTTTGTAACTGTCCTACTCACCTGTCTGTCCTGATTATCATATCTGTAAACACCTACAGCAAATGGCTGAATCTCTCTCACATCAAAGTACACACCTGAGGACACAAATAAATTTATGATGCACAATAGTTTCACATATTCTCATATAAATAATAATAATAATAATTCCTCTTGTACCGTTATACGTACATAGGGCCTGCAAGTAATTTCTCCATACCGCTCTATCCTGGGCAACCGCTCAATCTCCTCCATGGAACTGATATCGATATTTCCTGCCTCTCTCAGCAAAGTTCGTTTCAGGGTCTCCTTAGGTCGACCTCTCTTTCTTGAACCCTTTGCATCCCACTTCAATGCCTGCTTTGATATTCGTTGATCATTTCTCCTCAAGGTATGCCCAACATATCTCCATCTTCTCTTTCTTATAACAGTTGTCACTAGTGGTTGACCAGACATATTCTCATATGGTCTTGTATAATGTCAACTGTCTAAATATCCCATCATGCATTTATATCTTGCAAATCTAACACTTGCTTTATCAAATAATATACATAAAATTTGAAGGGACATTAGTTTACAGACAAAACTGAAGATAGTGTACACAACTGAAGGTGTACAAAGCTTTCATTCGTTTGAAATAAAAAATGAGTTTCATAATGAAAATAATTTCTCACATTTGTGTGTTATCTATTCAAATGGATATTTTTATTTGAGTGTTTCTTTAATGGTGCTTCAAATCTTGGCATAAGTTTTGCAACAGAAATTTGTATCTTTTTCTGGATGTTCAATTTGGAATCTCACTTATTTTGATTGCCAACTATTCAAATATCCAGATACATTTAACAACAGTCACTACTTCCTGATAGAGGACACAAAAATGTTGCTCATTATCATGGCATGCTATTCCAATCTTGCCAAACATATCTATACTACAGGGTGTTCAACTTAAAAGCAGCCCGTGAATGGAGCTAATCTGGCATATATGTATGGAAATGGGAAGGTTCAGTTATGAGTAGTATAGGTCAAGGTTGTGTGACGGTGTGTAATTGTAGTGCGGGAAGGGCGATGAACAAATGTGACGTAGGACG
The DNA here is from genome assembly GCA_020796225.1 of Arion vulgaris. Classification (NCBI taxonomy): domain Eukaryota; kingdom Metazoa; phylum Mollusca; class Gastropoda; order Stylommatophora; family Arionidae; genus Arion; species Arion vulgaris. The sequence continues at coordinate 7,027,539 of CM036772.1, read as the reverse complement.
AGCTAGTCAGAAGTTTAAATAGTAAATAAACACAACTCAATGCTGTACCTGGCAACTTTGAATTGTCAATGGGGCTGCAATTATCTTGAACACCCTGTACAACTTTGGGAACCATTACACAGTTTGAAAACTACTGAAATAATTTCCTATTTTCCAACTTAATGAAGATCATTTTCATATTTTCCAACTTACTGAAGATCATTTTCATATTTTCCAACTTACTGAAGATCATCCTCATATTTTCCAACTTACTGAAGATCATTTTCATTATTTCCAACTTACCTAAATTTCCATTGTTTCCAGGTGGTGTTTTCTTCAGCAAACTATTAAAAATCTCCACGAGCCTGCAGCTTGCTCATCTCGAATCCTCTCTGGTCAGGAGCCATTCTTAAAACTAAAAGAAGATATGATATATTTGAACAAGCATTAAGACATGAAATATAACATAGACAAGATGATGCACTCTAGCATGATAGTCTTCATATAACTGATAACTGATATATTCATATTCCTGCATATGTCCACTACCACTTTCTAGTTACTAGTCAAGACAAATACTTGTCAGTGATTCTTCCTCTTCATTCACTATGAACCGAGCATTTGTTATTTTGTGTTGAGGTGTACACTGTGACACCTGCACCTTTCAGGTCAAGATATCCTTTTCCAGCACTACACTTTTCAGACTAAGTATGACTTTTCAGACTAAGTATGACTTTTCAGACTAAGTATGACTTTTCAGACTACGTATGACTTTCCATCTTTGGTACCTACTCACTTAGTCAGACTGCAGTCTATTATCAGGACCACTAAATGGAGGTGAAGTAGGGTCTTGATCAGCTCTGGTTTGCTTACTGGTGATGACTTCTGTTCTTCTTCGTCTTCTTCAGTGGCTCTAAATTATGCACATACATGCACATACAAACATGGCCCATACAACCCTGACACATACATGTCAATGTTATGAACATACAAACAGAACATACAAACACTGTATACAAAAACAAAACATACAAATACTACACATACAAACACTACACATACAAATAATAGACATACAAACACTAGACATACAAATACTAGACATATGAATACTAAACATATGAATACTAAACATACAAACACTAGACATACACACACTGTACATACAAACACTAACATACAAACACTGATAGACATAAAACACTACACATACAAACACTGTAACAAATACTAGACATATAAACACTACACATACAAACACTGTACATACAAACACTAGACAAATACTAGACATACAAACACTACAATACAAACACTAGACACACAAACACTGTACATACAAACACTACACATACAAACACTACACATACAAACGCTGCTGGATTTGCTGAAGCGGAGATCGGAGCACCTATGGACATGTCCGAGTGCTATGATGATAGTCCTCATATAACTGATAACTGACACTAGACATACACACACTACACATACAAACACTGTACATACCATGTCAGAGATATGAAGTCCTCTCTGCTGAGTGGATTGGCAAAAATGTGTCCAGACAAAACAGGGTTTGGCTTGGTCAACCACAGGGATACTGTGTCACTGGTACCAAGGCTAACCTGAAGCACAGGAATATACAAAAGTGTCAAGGCTATCCTTAAATATGGTAACAAAAAAGTGTTACGGTTAACCTGAAGCACAAGAATATACAATGTCAAGGTTAACATGCAACAAAAAATATACAACCGTGTCAAGGTTAACCTGAAGAGCAGAAATATACAACAGTGTCAAGGTTAACCTGAAGAGCAGAAATATACAACCGTGTCAAGGTTAACCTGAAGAGCAGAAATTTACAACAGTGCCAAGGTTAACCTGAAGAGTCAGAAATTTACAACAGTGCCAAGGTTAACCTGAAGGCAGAAATTTACAACAGTGCCAAGGTTAACCTGAAGTGCAGAAATATACAACAGTGTCAAAACTGGATGGAGAAAGAGAGAAATGTCTGATAGTCAATCTTACAGTCTGCAAATAATAATAATAATAATAGCCATCCATCGCAAGCGATGATGACAACAGCCTCAGACGTGTGCTGCTCCACCTCTCTGGTGTGTGTGGAGATGACTGTAGAGTCCAATCCTAGAACACAATCCCCTACCACAGGTGGGGCATACATGATCAAGGTTAGACATGTGAGTGTCGTGTATTCTGTCTTTTACGAGGGAAACGGTCTGCAAATAGCCATTGTGTGTTGACCTATATGTGGTCATACTGTATACTACCAACATAAACTAACAGCCGTAGATGAATTTGTGCATTGTGGCGACTCCTTCTTTGCATTCGTTCTTATCAACCAAGTTGACCACTCTTTGTGGTCATCTGTGTGGTTTGCACGATGAACAAGAATATGTTGCACCTCAATTCATAGAAGACTATGATTAGAACAGGCACATCTGAATAATTTTGGTCTACGGTGATGCTCGAGTTTGCCTTACCTGACGTTCCCTTTCATCTTTCATTCTTTCTGTCATAGAACATCGATCACTCTTTATTGATCATTTCAACCACTCAATGCAGTTTGTATATGATCTGAGTTAAAGAGCATGTTTTGCCACTTTTTCTCAGACTCGGTGAAGTCGTCCTAGATAAGAAACATTTACAACCGATTTGGGACGTGTCATTTTGGTAGAGTCCAGGGATTTTAAATTTTCACTGGTTTTTCCCTTTAGAGGGTGGAAGTGGGAAGGGAATGGGAAGGGAGAGGGATGTTGGACATAAAACATATGTTCTATCAGATTGTTGTGATAAATCTGACTGAGTCATCTAACTAGTGCGATTTTGTGTTGTCGGGGATCTCATGGGGAGCAAAGAATAGTAACACTGCGAAATACAAGGCATGTCACAAGAGGCGACTGAGGTAGGGGCCTAGGAAGCTACCCTAGTAAATAAAAAGTGTCACAAAAATCAGATGTGCTGGCCTGCTTGTAGGCGCATAACTGGCACAACGTATAATCACTCTTAAAATCTGATCACATACAAATCACAAAGAGTAGTTTAACAGATGGTTGTTATGGAGCATTCAAAGAAGAATAAGAAGGATCTAACTAGTGCATTTCTTCCTCTTTCTTCCATATAACTAAATGGGTCTAATGGCTTCTTCTTCTTTGCTCGTTCTTACTACTCAATTTTAATCACTATTTGTGATATGTTTGATCTTTGCCAAGAATGTGTATACGTTGCACATTGGTTTGGTAGGCCCCCAAACGCATAGACTTCTACAGATTTATGACATGTACATCCGATTTCAGCCAAACCTCCTTTGTCGCCTCTTACGACATGTGCGGCAGGTAACAGTGGTTCTATTCTTTACACCCAAAATTTGGGCCCCAGTAACCACTCGGGCAGGTCTAATGGCAAAGGACTGACTTCATTACACCGGGTTTCTTCATATGGCTCAGTCCCTCTCCTCAGAAATGCTATGCTAGCTGCCAAGGGTATTGCACAAAGAATGAAGTCTGCAAATCCAGGAACAATCCTAAAAGATCTCTGGAAAAATGTTCTTGTAAACCAAATGATGTTGTTCGCATTTGAACCCGTTACCTTCAGATCGCAAGACAAACTCCTTAACTTCTTTGCCACAGAGACCCTCTGGTACATCCGGCAAATGGTACATCCAGCTGCGCTCCTGAAGCACCTTCCTTGGCAGTAAGTCTGCTGTCTCATTTCCGCATATTTTACAGCTGGTTCGTAGTGATAGGTTTTTGTATGAATTAAATTTAACTCTTTTAATACCTAAAATGTTGTTTGGACACACAGAGTACTTACAATTATGTCCCCTTGGTCTGGTGACAGTCCAGCAAAGGAGGCTAATGACAGAAATATATTAAGAAAATGGTCAGCATCATCTCATATTACGTTAGTGAACAGAAATGGTTACAATGTCAAGTAATGTATCCCCAGAAAGTGGACATTTCATACTGCATTAGTGTCTTCCCAATCTACCACATGGTATGAAAAACAGGTTTTATACTTTACTATTAAAACTACTCAATTCTTCTTCTTCTGTAATAATCATAGTTTATTTGAGACTAGCATACTGGATTTTCTGGTATAGTCTGTTGTCTGTTTCAGGATTTCGTCACCATATAGGCGCCCAGTGGTTACCGGGCCCAAATTTGGGGTGTAAAGAATAGAACCACTGTTATCTGCCACGCATGGAATAAGAGGCGACTAAGGAGGTCTGGCTGAAATCGGATGCACATGTCCTAAACATGTAGAAGTCTATGCATTTAGGACCTACCAAACCAATGTGCAACGTATACACGTTCTTAGCAAAGATCAAACATATCACAAAGAGCGATTAAAATTGGTAGTAAAGAACGAAGGCAAAGAAGAAGAAGAAGATCACCATATAGTTTCTATTTGAAGGTGGGTGGGCGTGGGACACATTATTTGCCATAGGTCTGCTTATAGTGGACAGTTTTGACAGACATGTCCTGCTGTCATGTTATGTCACAATGGCAGTGGCAAGTGATGACTATCTTAAATTTGATGAACAAGTGATGTCTGATTTTATTGTGTCGAGTTCTGAGGTGAATTATGTATACATAGTCTCTTCTGGACAGTTTGCAATATGGATTCTCACCTTGTGTTTGAGATGGTTTATTTTCTACTTTATATTGTATTTTTCTTGGATGGTAGTTTTGGCTTCCTCATAGTCGTTCAGGTACTCTTTTTGTGGTAGTATTCCTCCTTCTTTTCCTAGACTTTCAGCTATTTCATTACCCCTAATGTTGCAGTGTGGTGGCATCCACTGAAATGACTACTCTCTGAAAGTTCTGAGTCATCCTTCCTAGTTTCCCTCATATCGTTCAGTTTGGTGCTCTTCAGATATTTCAAAGCATTTATAACCAACAAAGCATCCACCATGAATGTGAACTACTGAATAAGAGCTCTGAGTCTGACATTTTCAGTTATCTGAAAGGTATTGTGTATATATGGTGTGGCATGTCTCCGACATTTACAAATCTGATGACAGACCATTCCCTGAATACTTAAAATCTCACATGTTTGGACGAATGTACACTCTGCCAAAACTTCTTCTTCTTCTTCAGCGATCTCTGGTCATGCGCTTAATTTACTGTGGACCACAACTGGGCAGACAGCTTCAGGTCTGTCAGGTTTCCCAAAGCTTAGTTTTCAGGTCGACTGGGTGTGGCCACATGTTGCTTCTCAGCTCACACAGAAGAGGACAGTCTTGCAGGATATGCTCTGGTGTCTGTTCTGCCTGCTGACACTGGCAGAGAGCTGTTTGACTTATTCCTAGTCTGTATAAGTGTTTGTTGAGTCTGCAGTGTCCGGTGCGTAGTCGAAATATAATGACCTGGTCTGTTCTGCTTAGGTCTTTGAGGAGTCTTTTCCATAATCATATCCAGTGTTTGTCTTCCAGTCTACTGCAGATTTTCTCTGTATGAGGGTTTTGACCCTTGAAAAGACAAGGGTTGGTAAATTTGCTCTTTGGCACTGCCCTCCTTAGCTAAGACATCAGCACTCTCATTGCCTGCAATGCCACAGTGAGATGGAATCCACTGCAAGTGAATTTCTGCCTTTTCTGAAAGCTGAGCAAGTTCTCTTTGTAGTTTTTGTACTGTGCTGTCAGTGGATTTAGCCTCCAGGGCTTGTATAGCTGACAATGAGTCTGTAAGAAATACCATCTTGCTTGCAGCTGCTTGCAGCTTATTCATGTGCTGTGCTGCCATCAGAAGGGCTATGAGTTCTGCTTTGTAGTTGGAACATATTCTTCCAGTAGGAGCGCTAGAGACACAGTGGTAGCATCTGGGTGCCTAATGTACACTCCTGCTCCACCATTCATGGTTGCCTCCATTGCCGATCCATCTGTGTAAATTCTTATCCAGCTGTCTTCTGGAAACATGTAATGGAGATGTTCCATTGTAATTGCTTTTTCACTAGATTAGGCATCTTTGCTTAATAGGGCAGAGTTTGTAAGTTCCTCCTTGTTAATGTTATTTATGAGGAGTTTCACTGGTCTATGGTCACTACCTTCAATCTGGTCGCAGACTTGCCTTTCGGTTATCCTGTGAATGTCGTCTGTAGCAAAAACCAGATCTGGGGTGCTTGTTGTGCGCCACCGTCGTGAGTAACATGTGTGAGGATCATCTGGGTGGTTGAGAATGGTGAGACTGTTGGTGATCAGCCATTCTTCAAGGCTTTCACCTCGAGGATCTAGCGTGTCATAGCCCCAGCTTGGGGAGTGGCTGTTGAAGTCTCCTACTATAAGCAAGTTGTCATCTTGAACTTTGATAGCTTCAGCTCAGTTTGAATGGAGGTGGTGAGTATATATTGTATAGTGTCATCTTAGTGTTGTTGATAAGGAGTTGAACAGCTATGAATTCTGTGCTCATCTGATTGGACCTGTGAAGTTCAACTGCCGGTATGGAATTACGAACTAGTGTTACTACTCCACCCTTATGTCTATTTTCTCTATCCTGAAGGAAGGTTTCAAATCCTCTAATGCTGAATCTATTTCCCGGATTAAGGTGTGTCTCTTGGATACAGCAGATGTCAATCTTTTCTGCTCGCAGACGTTCCTCTAGCTCTCGTTTTTGTTGGTTACCCCTTCTGCATTCCATTGCATAATTGTGAGGGTGAAAGTTTGTCCTTGCTGCCAGTAGTAATACCCTGTCCTCCCTGGCTTTGCAAGAATCAACAGGGCCGCCAGTAGCTAAGGGTGGACCCCTTCGAGGCAGGGGTCAGTCCCACCACCACCTGGCTGTTTCCCATGGTGGTGGCACCACAGTTATATAAATATTTGCGCATGGCCATTTGAGTTGTTCGTATGTGTCGATTCCTCCCGCCAATAATGGCTGACACATTCCGTTTCTGAGGACATCTTTTTTTGAGGTTGTTCTCTAGACAGTTGCAGTCCCTGCTGACGAGATCTGTCTTCCCGGGTTTGTCTGGAGTCGTCCTACTCTAGATGACTTCAGCCTTCTGTTGCCGGGCTCACCAACCCAGGCTTTTATGCAGGGTGTGCTCCCTGGACACTGTAGTTTAATCCCTTATGCTTAGGGAAAGTGTCATAGAAGTAGAAGACAAGACAAGAAAAGGATGTCCTCCTCAAGAGAGAGAGAGGACAAGTGCTATTTGTCCCATAGCTGGGGATGGGTTGGTTGCAGCCAGAGCATTTACCACTCGCCGGTGGGTTCTGCAATGTCACCTTATGAGGCCCCATCCTGCTCAGGATGACCTGCCAGGAGTTAGACTCCCGCCGACATAGCCTGAAGGATCCTAAAGGCACACAAACCCTCCAACCACGATAAGGTAGGCTAATATGGAGGGACTCTGCCAAAACAAAAATAGTACATAAAATATTACCAGGATTATCTCCCACGAATGCTGACACAATACAGTCTGGGCTGAATCCATACCGACCAACCAGGTAACTGGAGACTTTGCCCTGTACAGGACACATGAAGAAAACATTACTGCTTTAATTATTAACATTCACATCATATACATGAGTCATGCCATTTCTCAAAAGGCTAATAGTAAACCAGAAATAACAAAGCAGATTTGAATTAGTTTTAAAGCTGTTGTTAAAAACCTGACTGTAAAACATGCTTGTTTTTTGGGGGGGGCCTGACTCGGAAGTACCACAACGGATAGACCCAGAACTAGTGAAAGTGAAAACGTTTAAAACTCCGAGTGTCATAAATCTTTCAAATGAGATCACACGGAGTTTATTTATTTTGTTTTTTTTTGCCACTTGGAACTAATTTGCTTCCAAACTTGCCCACCGCCGAGTTTGAAACAGGTACGCTTGGGTTGTGATCGAGCTCACTATTGCTTAAGCTACATCCACTAAGTTAGTTAATATAACTGAAGTCACTGCACTGAACAGAACACATTGGTGCTTAGTCTCTTCTAGCAGATGGACAATGATATGTTGTTGATAGTTTCTGTAGCTTCCTGTTTATACAAATATCCTATCAAATCTTGCAGACGCACATGCCAACTCATACTACAGCACTCTCCATAGAAGTGTTATTATCAAGAAAACAGCAGTCCTGGAGAGACATCAGTATATCACCACTATCCAGATATAATGTACCCACTGCCGAGCGGTTACCGGGCCCAAATTTGGGGTGTAAAGAATAGAACCACTGTTGCCTACCATGCATGTCGAAGAGGCGACTAAGGAGGTTTGGCTGAAATCGGATGCACATGTCCTAAACATGTAGAAGTCTATGCGTTTAGGGCCTACCAAACCAATGTGCAACGTAAACATGTTCTTGGCAAAGATCAAACATATCATAAAGATTGATTAGAATTGGTCGAAGAACTAACGCAAGAAGAAGAAGATGTACCCACTATACATGCCTCTGAAGTCAACATATCAGCTCATTCAGTACCATCGATCCTGGTAGGTCCAAGACCATATATCTACAGTAAGACTTTGGACGATTGAGTCCCTATAACTCGACTCATCTCATGTCACAGCAAACCAAATTGGGGTCTCTGTGACATGGAGGTCAGGTGCACCCCTCGCTACAAAGGTACTTGGTTCATTCCTTGTGTTGAGCGATCAGAATATTTTTTAAGTGTTTCATGATCTCAATGTAGGTGAGTTCAAGTTTCTAGTCCTACTGGAGACTAACAAACAAATGCAGGACAAGTGTTTAAGTTGAGAAAGGAAAAGAACACTTGGCAGTTGAAAATCGATAAAAATAGGTTACAAAGCCACTGCCCAGGCAAAATCATTAAAGAAAGATAAAAATAAAAATTCTAAAAAAATCTCACCATCTTCAAACTTACATCGGGGACCCTCATTGGTGCTGTAGAATCTGTGCATGTGTAAGAAAGAGATCAGAGCCCATATGATTATTCATATGATTATTCGGGGACTGCCTAGAGTAGTTGATAGTAGCTCGGCCTGCTAGCTGTGAGACGCCTCATAGCTCGGGTTCGAACCTACTGTCCGGCATTTGTTCGAGTCCCCTGTCTTACTCAGGACGATAACGTGAGTACCTCTGAAGTCGGAGAAAATCCGCCTGTATGGCGAGGGAATACTAATTACGAGTACATTGAGCACACGGGTAAAGTAATTTACAATGTGCACGCTGCTGCCATTGTAAGAAATTGGAAAAACGGATTTTCACGCAAAAATCAGTTTCAAAGATGAAACTTCGTCCTGAGTTGAAAGCGGACGAAATAAAAAAAAAAAAAAATATGATATTCATGAGGTCCTTAGGGCCTCGGTACCACACGGGTGAGAGTGTGATTCAATAACTGTCCTACTGAGGTTGTTCTCAGATAATTAGTATACAATTGCAGTAGCAGTCACAATATCCTGAATCATGTCTTCAAATCGTGCCCAAGTGTTGCAGGAGCTCTCAAGGGAGCAAAGAATAGTAACACTGCGACCTACAAGATATGCTGTAAGAGGCGACTGAGGTAGGGGCCTAGGGAAGCTACCTAGTAAATAAAAAGCTTCGCAGAAATCGGATGTGCTGGCCTACTTGTAGGTGTATAACTGGCACAATGTACAATCACTCTTAGGCTTGGATCACATACAAATCACAAAGAGTGGTTACCAAGTGGTCGATATGGAGCGCTCGAAAACAAAGAATCATGTCTGCAAATGATAGTTTTAGAAATTTGAAAAATCAGTACTGCTAGAATGCAGCACAAAAACCAAATACTTACAATTTGTTCAGTTGAATGAACAACTGGCCCAAGTTTAGACTCTATACCAGTTCCACAAACCTGCAACAACAAACATTAATTATTTATCACCAAATGACAGGACAGGCTCAGTTATGTGTGTTTATACGTGGTGGGTCAGCTAGAGGCGACAGAATATCTGAATATCATATGGACCTGTCTGTACTGTGTGACTTGATGCATTAGACATAACTTCTTCTCATTCGCCCCTTATGAATTCAGGCATAGTCGGACGAATAGTATGTTCCTTTTTTATGTAAAGGATTGCTTTCCTTATTATCTCTCTCTGTGCAAACGTCTTTTTGGCCATTTTGATCATTCTTATTGTGATATATAAACAGCCTTTGCCAAGAACGTATTTTTACGCACATCATTCATCGCCATTTGGAACTCTAGTGCTTATCCTTTGGTGACGTGTCCGGTTTCAGCCAGCATTTACTGGGTTCGCTCTCCGTCAGCCTTTGGCTGTCCCCAGCCGACCTGCAATACAGCAGGTTCCTTATTATCTGATATTAGTGTCCTTCGTTATTCAGGCAATCCTTACTCTGACTTCAGAGGTACTTGGAATTTATATCCCCAAGCAAGGATGAGGGAACATGTAATCCAACTGCGCATCATGTGCATGCCAAAATGTTTTTGGTCCTCTCTCTCTCTCTGTCGATCCCCGCCTAGACTGGTGAACCAAATTTGATCATGAATTGTACCGTTGTTTTAAGGGACTCCGCTTCCGTACAGCTTCTCGTGAAGCTCTGTGTTATCGGGCCAGGTTTCGCTTCTCGGCCTGCTAACAACTGGCAGTCTTGCAGTATGTGCTCTGCCGTCATGTCCGCCTTTTTGCAGTGGCACAGGCTAGTTGTGCCAATTTTGAATTTGTTGAACATGTGGGCCCGAAGCCTGTTATGACCAGTACGGCACCTGCGGCCCAGCGTTTCGTAGCGCGTTGGACTGCGGGTGACTAGCTCTCTGTATGTGCGGGTTCAATTCTGCGGGCTGGCAGAAAAGCCACAGACTCCCCAGATTCATGGTATTCGTGGCACCAAACCGAAGGGTAACGATGTCCATGGCACCGAACCGAAGAGCTGACTGCACAAGTGCTTCTGGATCGAGGAAAAAAAATTTATAAAAAAAAAGGCCAGTACGGAGACAGAATATAACAACTTGTTCGACCGAGTGGTTACCGGGTCCAAATTTGGGGTGTAAAGAATAGAACCACTGTTACCTGCCATGCATGTCGTAGAGGCGACTAAGGAGGTTTGGCTGAAATCGGATGCACATGTCCTAAGCGTGTAGAAGTTTATGCTTTAGGGCCTACCAAACCAATGTGCAACGTATACGCATTGTTGGCAAAGATCAAACATATCACAAAGAGTGATTAAAATTGGTCGTAAAGAACGAATGCAAAGCAGAAGAAGAACAACTTGTTCGTTACGGGATAGACCATGGTACCCATCTCTAATGCTGTGTTGTGGGTGGTCTTTCGACCATTTTTCTTTATACTGCCAGCCGATGGTTGTTCTGGTCTCTTCATAACTGATCTCATGATCAGTCTGCGGTAGTCGCCTCCTTCTTTAGCTAGCTTGTCAGCTTGTTCATTTCCGTTTATATTGCAGTGTGATGGTATCCACTAAATGACGGTGCCTTTGAATTCGCTAGTGCACCGATGGTTTTTGGTCCATGATGGCCTCGACTCTGACTTCCCAAGTGGTCACTACGAGCGTGTTATCAGTTTCGCTATCTGTGACCCCATTACTTTTCTGATTTAAGTGAGGCTGTACCCGATTAGGAACATTCTCAAACATTCAGGGATAAATACTGTTTTGTCACCACCAGGCAATTTGAAGAGTGCCCTCTATACTTCTTCAGGCTGAGACTAAACACAGCTAAACATGGAGGGCAGTTTCATTAGGTGCTAGAATGCAACTTTGAATTTTGCGTTCTGCCATTTCTCTGCCGACAAACCCCAATTCTCTGCGTCCTATCAATCATTCAACCAATCACAGCTGGTACAGCGCACATCCAATCAAAGTCCAGCATGGAGAGAACCAGACAGATTCCAGTGAACCAAGAGACTAAAAAAAGATGCTGGTGCTGGATAGGACACACTTTGAGAAAATCAGAGAGGAATATAACAAGAAAGGTCCTTTCCTGAAGCCCACAGGGACAGCGAAAAAATGAAAGGCCTAGAAATACATGAAAACGAGATTTAGAGGCAGAGATCAATATAAAGAAGAGCTGGAGGTAGCTGCAGGAGATAGCTAGAGATAGGAAGACTGCATGATTTGGTTGAGGGCCTATGCCACAATCGAGGTTAAAAGGGCATGAGAGAGAGAGAGAGAGAGAGAGTGCAGTATATCTCAAGATAAAACCCGGTGAAACAGTTTATCACTGCTAGTACAACAGATACCAAATCAAAGTCCCGCCCGTGTGGTGCCGGGGCCCGCAAGGAAGCAAAGAATAGTACCACTGCAACCTACAATGCATGTCGTAAGAGGAGACTGATGTAGGCCCTAGGATGCTACCTAGTAAATAAAAAGAAGCGCAGAAATCGGATGTGCTGGCCTACTTGTAGGTGCATAACAGGCACAATGCACAATCGCTCTTAGGCTCAGATCACATACAAATCACAAAGTGGTTGACAAGTGGTCGATATGGAGCGTTCGAAGAAGAAATCAAAGTCCAGTAACATTCTGTCAAGACCAGTCATTGTTGACTACAACAAAATGACAAAACACACATCTGGTCAATTCAAATATTATAGTGACCACCACAAATAACTAACCTCAAGACATTTCTGTGACCATTTCCTAGTCCAGATGTCCAGTACGTTCATCCCAGTTCCATCACTGTGATCAATAGGGGCATAGTCACCAATAAACAAGCTTGCGGCAAAGCTGCTAACCAATGATATTCTCTGACAAGATAAACAAATTACTCTTATTTAAACAGACAAACAAATAGTTCAGTCCCCACACACACAACGGCAGATGATAATTAAGGGGATCATTCCTGCCAGTGTTGACTAGTTCTTAAAGATGATAACAACCTAATTATATCAATATTCTTCTTCTTCTTTGCATTCGTTCTTTACAACCAATTTTAATCACTCTTCGTGATATGTTTGATCTTTGCCAAGAACGTGTATATGTTGCACATTGGTTTGGTAGGCCCCTAAACGCATAGACTTCTACATGTTTAGGACACATGCATCCGATTTCAGCCAAACCTCCTTAGTCGCCTCTTACGACATGCGTGGCAGGTAACAGTGGTTCTATTCTTGACACCCCAAATATGGGCCCCGGTAACCACTCGGGCGATATCAATATTTATTTAACTGCTATGAAACCATCTTGGCTCTCCTCCCAACTCCCCTCTATAACTGAATTTCATCTAGTTCTCATACTCTAAATGCTACTATTTCATCTGCTCCTATTTTTTTAATGATCTTGTGTGGATGGCAATTAGAATCAACAAAAATGTGAGATACTTTTGTACAATCTCACCGTTTAAAAGGGAAACCTAGCTGACCTAGATCAAGTGATGTCAGTCAACCGGTCAGAGTACTCGAAATGCGAACGTACAGGGGAACCAGGTTCAAATGTCACGGATTTTGTGATTTTTGTGTGCTATGGTTTTAAAAAACAGTGTTTTGTTTGAATTGGGAGCCCTTAAAAGGACTGTATGAGGGACTATAAGGTGGTAGGAGGGTGGACGGGACTGTGAGTGGTTGTGGGTTACAGTGGGGGTCCGAAGTGATGGTATCAGCAATAATTGCTAGAAAGGGATGTTCCGTCAATACAATAATAATGGGGACCCTCTGTGCTATATTTAGAACAACGTTCGAAAACAGTCTAAATTTAGAATGACCCAATTTTAACGGTGAGATTGTACAAAAGTACTAAATGTGATATTGACTCAACTACTTTCACTTTCTCAATGTAAAAACAGAATGATGTCTTTGAAAATATATTTAAACATGTATCTTGCAAAACTTCCAAGAAAGAATAAACCAAAAATCTCACCGTATAAATATTTTTAGTATTGTGTTTTCTGTTAATAAGATAACTAGGTTCTAACCCTCAATTTTGCAATGAATGATGTTGATTTTCTTTTTAAAAGCTGAACAACAAGCTTAGTCACTGACCCCATTACTTTCTTAACAGAATAAATAAATCACTGACCACATTACTTTCTAAGCAGAATAAATAAATCACCGACCACATTACTTTCTGAACAGAATAAATAAATCACTGACCACATTACTTTCTGAACAGAATAAATAAATCACTGACCACATTACTTTCTAAATGGAACATATAAATCACTAACCACATCACTTTCTAAACTGAACAAATAAATCACTGACCACATCCCTTTTTAAATAAAACAAATAAATCACTGACCTCATTACTTTCTAAACAGAACAAATAAATCACTGATCACTTTACTTTTTAAACAAAACAAATAAATCACTGACCTCATTACTTTCTAAATGGAACAAATAAATCACTGACCACATTACTTTCGAAACAGAACAAATAAATCACTGACCACATTACTTTCTAAACAGAAGCTAACCAAACAGAATACTAAGCCAATGACCACATTACTTTCCAATCAGAATACTGTCACTGACCACATTACTTTATAAATAGAATACTAAGTCCCATACCACATTACTTTCTAAACAGAAGCTAACCTAACAGAACATTCTAGTTGTGTTGCTGACCTGGGTGTTGTGATAAGCCTCTGGTTGTGTTTGGAAAACTTTCATGATCTGGGATCCAGTGAACCTCTCATATGCTCTTGAGCCAGTAATGTTAGCTAATGCCTGAAATAGTCAAATAACAAATGTGAAGAATCTCAGAAATGTATTCACTTATTTCTCAGTGTTTCTTATTCACATCAGTGGGTCATGAAGCCAACGGGTGCCTGGAATGGAAGATCTCTACAGCATGGATAAATTGACATGGGAGACCACTTCAGTAGGTCTATAAGTCAACATGGGAGACCAATACAGCAGGTCAATATGGGATACCCCTTTAGCAGGTCAACATACCGACATGGAAGAACACTTTCTCAGGTCAACAAGAAAACTTCGGCAGGACAACAAATCTACATGGGAAACTATGTCAGCAGGTCAACATGGGAGTCCACTTCAGTAAGTCAACAAGTCAACATGGGAGAACATTTCAGCAGCTCAGCAAGTCGACACGAAGCACTTCAGCAAGCGACATGGAGACCATTTCAGCTGGTCAACAAGTTGATATGGAAGACCATTTCAGCAGGTCAACATGGGATACCCCTTTAGCAGGTCAACAAACTGACATGGGAGAACACTTCATCAGATCAACAAACGAACATGCTAGACCACGAAAGAGCTGATTTTGTTTATGATTCTCTAGTAACTCTAGTAAAGAAAGCAGCCAGAGAATTAGCAAAGTGAAGAACAATTGTTGAGGCCATATACTCTATCATAAGTAGAGATAAAATAGAAATATTATTTCGTGGTTTCTTCACCCTGTCTTCTATCTATCTCCATCTTCTGCTAAATTTCTTCCTCTGCAGTTTTTTTGCTTGGTTCTTGATCATAACTTGTCATTAGTAACTACCTTTGACCAATGTATACATAAGATATTACTCAGGCAACTATTAATAAACACCTAGATTTTGTTGGCAATATGTATTGTTAGTAACGAGAGAGCAGATGTGCTTGCATCGAAAGCATCGATTGTTGGGGAGTTTAAGATGGATTTAGGGGATGTTCTTTGATCGTTTGGAAGCCTACTGTTCGATGAGGACACTAAAATGACACTGAATCAATCCAGCAATTAAGGAGTTTGGCCACCTGAGTGTTGTCAGGCTCGCAAGAAGAGCAAACAAAAGTAACACTGTGACCTACAAAGCATGTCGTAATAGGCCACCGAGGTAGGGGCCTAGGAAGCTACCTAGTAAATAAAAAGCAACCCAGAAATTGGATGTGCTGGTCTACTTGTAGGCGCATAACTGGCACAACAGAGAATTGTTCTTAGGCTCAGATCACATACAAATCACAAAGAGTGGTTAACAAGTGGTTGATATGAAACATTCGAAAAAGAAGAGTTTGGAAATACATTCTGTACAAGCAGAGCTGGATGCTTGAGGGGCAGAGAGAGGAGTGTGTTTAACAAGTGAGCCACAGGAACCTTCAGTATGTATACTATTCTACATCTGTTGGGGGAGACTGAGCATCTATGGGTCTGCCCGGAGTGATGTGACGTCAGTTTAGTAACCAACAACCATCAGTATGTTTAAATATAAAACCAAAGCTATCATTGTGACTGTACAAAGTTAAAGCATACAGATAAATATATCTACCTGAGCCCCGCCCACTGTCTCCTCCAACTGCCTACACTGTTTTGTGGTACTAGAATCCATCCAAATGGGGGAATCTTCCACACTGAAACAGTCCTAAACCAACAAATGACAGGTTAACACAACTGCCAAAATGCAAACAAAGCAACATATTTAATGTTTGCCCTGCATATAAGCAATCTTTGATCTGGCTATACCAGTCTGTTTTAGCATACCAAAATCTAATCATACAACTCTGTATTTAATGCAAACCTTGTTGTAATTATATCTGAGAGTGAGGAGTGTATTTAATCAGCCAGCCATGGGAACCATCAGTATGCATACTCTTCTATATCTGTTGGGGGCGCCTGCCTGCTCAGCGCGTTCGTAGCACGATGGACGACGGGTGATAAGCTCCCTGTGAGCGCAGGTTCAATTCCGCGGACTGGCAGAAAAGCCACAGGTTCTCCAGATTTATGGTGTTCGTGGCACCAAACCGAAGGGTTACGATGTCCATGGCACCAAGCTGAAGAGCTGAAAGCCAAAGTGCCTCTTTATTGGAAAAATATTTGTTGGGGAGACTGAGCACTTATGGGTCTGCCCGGAGTGCAATGACGTCAGTTTAGTAACCAATACCCAATCATACAAATTTGTATTCTTCTTCTTCTTTGCGTTCATTTCTTACGACCAATTTTAATCACTCTTTGTGATATGTTTGATCTTTGCCAAGAACGTGTATACGTTGCACATTGGTT
The DNA here is from genome assembly GCA_020796225.1 of Arion vulgaris. NCBI lineage: Eukaryota > Metazoa > Mollusca > Gastropoda > Stylommatophora > Arionidae > Arion > Arion vulgaris. The sequence goes on along the minus strand of CM036772.1, from coordinate 7,010,734 downwards.
TGGTAGGCCCCTAAACGCATAGATTTCTACACGTTTAGGACACATGCATCCGATTTCAGACGAACCTCCTTAGTCGCCTCTTACGACATGAGTGGCAGGTAACAATGGTTCTATTCTTTACACCCCATATTTGGGTCCCGTAGCCACTGGCAACAAATTTGTATTTAATGTAAACCTTGTTGTAATTACCATCATCATCATCATTAAATAGCTTGTCCTGAGCAGAACTTTGCCAACCCAACAGTCCTCCGGAATTTCTCTCTTTCTTAGGCCAGATGTCCCACCTTTGCAGCCGTCATGTTCAAACCATCAGTTACATCTTGAATCCAACTTCTCCGTGGTCTTCCTCTCTTTGCCAGTATGCCTCCTTCCATGATGGTCTTCTCCAGTCCTTCATGTCTTTTATATGTCCAAAATATCTAAATTTTCTCTTTCTTATTTGTAGCATCAGCCAATTTTCTTTGATTTTCATTTCTTTCATAAGATTTGATTTTCAGTTGTAATCATTGCCCGAGTGGTTACCGGGCCCATATTTGGGGTGTAAAGAATAGAACCACTGTTACCTGCCACGCATGTCGTAAGAGGCGACTAAGGAGGTTTGGCTGAAATCGGATGCATGTGTCCTAAACGGTAGAAGTCTATGCGTTTAGGGGCCTACCAAACCAATGTGCAACGTATACACGTTCTTGGCAAAGATCAAACATATCACAAAGATTGATTACAATTGGTCGTAAAGAACGAACGCAAAGAAGAAGAAGTTGTAATCATAGAAATATATGTAGGAGGATACAGCTATCCATGATAGAAGTAGCCATTCTCCTAGACTGGGATGGCAAACAGTTGACGATGACAACACAGAGGAAATACAATAAGACTGACAGTATAAAATATAAGATGTGCATTAAAGATTGCACAGCATAGTAGAATAGTTAGGACAAGCAAACGTAGGTTGACGTAGACTAACGACAACTCATGGGTGACAAAGATAACAGAAGGAGACAACAAAATGAAGATGATAGGTGATTTCATAACATGTAGGGTATTAGTGATCACGGGCACCACTCGCATCTCTGAATACAGAGGTACTTCTACCACAATTCCTACTCCGACTATATATTTAACTCTTACAATACATGTACTAAAACCGCCTTTTACGCACTGTTTTTGAGGAACAAATTTTAAGGCGAAGATGTCCTTACAAAATTTGTTATAACTTTCTTACATTCAACAGCAGAGACAAACTGCATACACCAAAATGTGCGCAATTTAAAGATCTATTACAAACACCCACTTGCTGTATTTGAATTTTAAAAATACACTTAAAGCATTAAAGTCCTCTACGATATATTAACAACTGGTTAGAACCATATGGTCCGTGAAGTGGCTTGTCGTAAATGGGAACTAACTTTATGGTCTGTCAGGTAGCGTTCTGTATTCTAAGAGTTATGCAAACTTTAATCTAATCAGATCACAAATGTATATAACTACACAAACCTTGAGCTGGTCATACAAAGTTGTATCTGGTTTCAAGCTTGTCAAGACTGACTCTGATCCTCTCTTCCAGTATATGCTGCCATGTTGCTGAACATGATAGAGAAAAAACAATTCTGTACAATTGTAAATTTGGGCATAAGTCTGCTCTGATGACTTCCTCTATGATGAGCAGCAATCAGATCTGATATCGTGATACAGTATAACCTAGATGTTGTATTATTATCAGTCCTCTTCATCTTCTTCGAACGCTCCATATCGACCACGTGTTAAACCACTTTTTGTAATCTGTATGTGATCTGAGCCTAGGAGCGATTGTACATTGGGCAAGTTATGTGCCTACAAATATGGCCAGCCCATCCGATTTCTGTGGTGCTTTTATTTACTAGGATAGCTTCCCTAGGCCCCTACCTCAGTCACCTCTTATAACATGCCTTGTATGTCGCAGTGTTACTATTCTTTGCTCCCCTTGTGAGCCCTGGGAACGCACAGGTGTACTATTAAGTGAGGTTTCATATTACTAGCAGTTCATTGTTCATTTGATGATCATCTGAATTGCACATTGGACATGTCCATAATTGCTGCGATCTCCTCCCAAGCATGTCTTTCAGTGTGTTTAGACTAACAACTCCCGTTCTGTGTTGGTTGATGTATCTACTTCAGTTTCTCTCATGGTTTTCCCATCTTGCTGCACCTATCAGTAACCCATTTGAACACTATACATGGTTTTTTTTTCTTCGCCTGCTATGAATTCAGGCATAGTATTTGGTGCCTCTGACTGATTTTTGTGGGAAGGCTTACTTTCATATCACTAGTGTACCTCACCATTCAGATGAGCCTTACTCTGACTTGAGAGGTAGATACATGTATGTTTGTAATCCTGTGTACCAAACCAGCCCAGAAGACAAACGTAAGGGAAATAGGTTATCATTTAGACAAATGAAAGATAAATAAAAAATTATACAGATATCTTGAAGAAAAATTGAGATAAGCATACAGGCAAATGAAAAAAAAATTAACAAACAAAGAGAAAACTGAAAAGTAAAACAGAGACCAGCACATGGGCAACTAAAAAGGAAAACAGAGACAAGCACAGAGACAAGCACACAGACAACCAAAATGTCTGAGTTGTGCCAGGGCCCGCAAAGGAAGCAAATAATAGTACCACTGCAACCTACAAGGCATGTCGTAAGAGGCAACTGATGTAGGGCCTAGGGAAGATACCCTAGTAAATAAAAAGCATTGCAGAAGTCGGATGTGCTGGCCTACTTGTAGGCACATAACTGGCACAATGCACAATCGCTCTTAGGCTCAGACCACATACAAATCACACAGAGTGGTTAACAAGTGGTTGATATGGAGCGTTCGAAGAAGAAGAAGAAGACAACCAAAATGAAAAACAGAGACAAACACAATAACAACTGGACAAAAAATAAGCATACATCCAAGATATATTACAGCATAAATATATTTGCTTACCTGTCCAGCTCCAGAGATGGCTCTGACTCTGTTAAATGGGAACTGTACTGCTTTCATTCGATCAAGCAGCAGATCTAAAGCTTTCAGCCACATTCTTGTTGGTGTGGTAACAGTAGCATTATCAGCATGAATGTGTACACCTCCCTGCGTACTGGACAATAAAATACACATCACATCAGATCATGTGTCATCTGCATTACAAATATGGACTGTAACAGATGACATTCCTGTTTCTTGCCATCGGTGTTTACATTTAGATTATTGTTTGCCTGTGTGGTTCCAGGGCTCACTAGGGAAGCAAAGAATAGTACCACTGCAACCTACAATGCATGTCGTAACAGGCGACTGATATAGGTCCTAGGGATGATACCTAGTAAATAAAAACAGCGCAGAAATTGGAGTGCTGGCCTACTTGTAGACGCATAACTGCACATCGCAATCGCTCTTAGGCCAGATCACATACAAATCACACAGAGTAGTTAACAAGTGGTCGATATAGAGCATTCGAAGAAGTAGAAGACTGTTGTTTATCACCCATTTAACTAAACGCAAGCAAGATGTTCCAACAACTGTGATGGTATTTTACTTGCCTGGAGCACATTCCCATAGAGAATAAACTCAGTGCCCAGGGATCACTGCAGCATTAAACCTCTTGATGTTTCATTCCCCTTTAAGCATTGTTTTCCTCTTGCCAATTTTCCTTTCCATCTAAGTATGGTTTTCCAGTTAGTGTATTTTTTCTTTATTTTTCAAATATATTTGATATACAACTTTGTTTATATTTTTCTATATTTTCTTTTTCATCCTTACTTCATTTCTTTCATCGCTTACTTATGTTTTCATAAAATATGTATAGATCCGGCAGCATTTACCCACAAGACCACATCCTAAAGTTAGACAAAAATCAACAAACCGTCATCTTTAGACTCCACACAGGACACTGTATATTACAAGACCATCTCCACAAAATGAAAGTTGTTCAGATTGACCAATGCATATTCCAAAAGGCTTTAAACCAGACTTTCAAACACATTTTGCAAATGTGACTGCTTCATGTAATTGAGGTTTCTTCTTCTTCTTCTTCTCCTGTCGCCCGCTGTTAATTCAGGTGGAAAGTCATGACGCCTGGTATTGCGCTTCTGACTGATTTTTGCGCGAGACCTAAAATGACCTTTTTACAGGCATCTCTCTACCATGCTCTTGCCGACTTCAGCGGTACTTGAATCTTAGATCCTCCAAGTGTACGTTACGGAAACCTGTTGTCCGTGTAACTCTTGCCTTGAGTCCTCGTACCATTGGTACTTTTATGACCAGAGTTAATTAGTGAAGTGTGACTTCTCTATCGGATTTCCTGCCTTTGGTGAGGTCGTTCCGTATGCATCGTATGATAAATACTCTTTAATGATCTTTTAATGCTGCAAATTTGGGCTTGGATGTACGCCAAAGAACATTAGTTTACTTTGCGCTGACTGGGTGAGGTCACCCCGGTTTAGGATCAGTCTCGACACTTCTAGGGATAGTCACAGGAACTGTCACCTTTCTTGTATTTATTACTCTTTAACGATCATTTTTCACCATATATTTGGGCTTTACGATCTTATAATTGAGGTTTCAAACATGACCATGTAAACTAAGTGAAACTAATTTACAGGATAAATTTAGCAACTCCAAGCCCCTGCAAATGAGAAATGAACATAGATCCAAATCACCCCTGAATCCCTCTGTTTGACTTTGTCTACCTAATAGCATGTTAATGGATTTAGAGCATCTGATTGCTCTGAAACAGCATTGTCACTTAAACCATGTTTACAAGTCTGTCGCTTAGTCCTTTCCCCTAATCAATATGCACGTCTTGAAATATCAAACATACAGAAGTGAAAAATTTACAGTAACAACCAAACTGCAAAGAAGACAGAAAATACCCCTGAATCCTCTGTTTGACTTGTCTACCTAATAGCAGTTAAGGATATTAGGCATGTTCATTGCTCTATCGCTTGTCACTTTAGCCATGTTTACAAGTCTGTTCGCTTGCTCCTTTCCCTAACTCAATATGTTAAATACAAAATAAAGGTGAAAATCTACAGTCCCAAACTCAACACAGATTCCAGCCACTGCCTACACACACAATCCTGTAACTTCTGAGTATGTTCACTTCTTCTTCTCCTCTGCGTCGTTCTTCTACGACCAATTTTAATCACTTTTGTGATATTTTGATCTTTGCCAAAAACGTGTAATTGTTGCACTTGGTTTAGGCCCTAAACGCATAGACTTCTACAGTTTAGACATGTGCATCATTTCAGCCAAACCTCTTAGTCGCTCTTACAACATGTGGCAGGTAACAGTGGTTCTATTCTTACACCCCAAATATGGGCCCCGGTAACCACTCTTGCGAGCATGTTCACTTGAGTTACTGATAAATCAAACTTGGTTTCATTTCCTGGTTTCCACAGTGAGATGGTAAAACTAGGTCGTCAGCTTCAGGTTTCTCCAAAGCTTAGTTTTTATGTTGACTGGGCATTGCCACATGTTTCTTCTCAGCTCACCCAGGAGAGGACAGTCTTGTAGGACATGCTCAGGTGCCTTTTCCGCCTGCTGACACTAGCAGAGAGCTGTTTGACTTATTAGAAATAATGAAACAGATAATTTTGGGATCGTTTTATTACAATATTGTTAATAGGAGAAAATTTGCATGTGTGAAGACAGTAAATGTGAAATATAAAATTGTTCCAACAAAATATGGTTTCTCTCTCTTGCGTGATTACCGCTTAGACTGATATACCAGATTTCTCCATAAATCTTATTCATGTGAAAATCTGATTCATGCAGCCTTTAGCAGTTGTGTGTTTTCATCACATCTTTAGCGCCATTTGGAGAACTTGTGCTTATCCTTCGGCGATATGTCCGGTTTTAGCCAGCATAAAATACGGTTTAAGATTGTTTGTTGTTTTGTTTAGATTAAAAGCTATTTAAGCCAAGGCCTGCATCTTTCAACATAAGGATGAACCTTGTTTTAGTTATATCAGAAGTATGTAGGTCAAAAAACATGAAAAATAATAATTAACTATCGAATTAAATAATTATGGAGAATCCAATAATTCATGTATCTTCAAATGGCTTAAGAATTTATCTATACTTTAAACATACGACAAAAAATATACCATACTTAAATTCTGGAAAATCGGTGTCAAAGTGGACATGTCCATCATAGAAAACCTCTAAGCTGTCAGTCACTGCAAGAACTTTCAACTGTAACAAATGATATCAATATTTATTGCAAAATGACTATGAAACACAACCCATTTTTTTCAATTATATATCAACACCTATAGACATATTGAGAGTCACGGTAGCGTAGTTATTAGTGAACTCGCTTCTCAAGGCTGGTGGTCCGGGTTTAACTCCCGCAGTGGGTGTGGAATTTTTCCCGACCGTGACAGCTCTCAGGTCGACCCAGCCTCAATTGGGTACCAGACATGCTCTGGGAAAGTAAAGGTGGCCGGCATGATGCTTACCACATCACACATTGTATGCCGATGGTCAATGAACGATATAGGCCTAACACTGTATTGCCCTATATACCACGAGGTATGAAAGGGTTCCTTTACAGTTTTTACTTTTTATAGGCATATTAGATGGAGATATATATTAAAAAAATAACACAAGCATGAAGTCTATAAAGGTGCATGCTAACGAGTAAGTGACCTACTTCTTGTCAGTTAGTTAACAGAACCATAATCACCGCACTCTAAGTTGACACATAGGTGCACAATGTCTTTCAGCAGATGGTGAAAGATATACACGCTAATAGTTTCTGCAGATTACTAGTTGAACACATATCTAAGAAAGATCACTCCCAGTAGAAATGTAGATATTGTACATATTGAATATGTGTCGCCCGAGTGGTTACCGGGCCCAAATTTGGGACATAAAGAATAGAACCACTGTTACCTGCCACGCATGTCGTAAGAAGAGGCGACTAAGGAGGTTTGGTTGAAATCGGATGCATATGTCCGCTAGGGAATGCTAACCCAAACAAATGCTTGCAGAAAACGGATGCACCAGGCCGTAAGGCGCATAACATGGTGCAACGACCCCTCACAATGCGGAATGGGATAACGGATTCTATGGTCGCCAATCTGCCTCTGAGATTTAGCCACGTGGTAAGAATGTCAGACCTACCATCACGAGGGTGGCCAAAACTTACTGCAGGAAGAGGTCCGCACAAACGGGAAGCAGAAATCATAGGAATTATATCCTACAGAACTGCCCCAGTATGCAGACTTGAGAAGAAAGAGGTGGCCCACTTACACTAGTGTCCAAGACAAACTGTATGGCGTGGCTGATAATCTGAGACAGACGGCTGCCTTTATTAGAGAATCCAAATCCCAATCTAGTGAGAATGCAGAAGAAGAAGAATATTTGTTAATAGAAAAAGGAAAATCCTAACCTGAAAAGTTTCATTGCGATTTCACTAGCCATGCAGCTTTTAAATTCCACAGGCTCTCCTCCCCCTGTACTACACCGTCCTAAAAAAGCAGTACTACAGGCAGTAACGACAGTTGTTTCACTTCACAACCCTACATAGCATATGTAATACAAGTGCAGTGTGTGAGCTACAAAATACAGAGAAGTTCATACAAGAGACAACATTGAATATATAGACATATTTCAAGCGAACGTAAGGAAGGAAGGAAGATAGGACAAGTGCAGTCTATTAGATGTGTTCTGAGAATGGCTATGTATCCAGCAGAGTTGGGCGGCAGTCTCTCTCAGGTAGGGGGAAAATGGAAAATTAGTATAGCCTGCTGATGATCTATAGAGCACACAAGCCAACCCCCCACCTCCCAGTGGTGCAGACCAGGAAACTTTGGCTGCAAGGTCCGAGGCTAACACTACTCTGACTCCTTATGTCAGTTGTTTTATTTAGTGTTTTTACTTTCCTCAATCTGCAATTATGGGCCAAACCAAAATTTTTTTAAATCATGCAAAAACTGGATATGCTGGTCTACGGATCTGTAGAAACCTAACTGGCACAACAAACTTATGCTCTCAGGCACAAATCATAAACATACCACAAAGAGTGGTTTAACAAGTGGTTGTTGAAGAGCAACAAAGAAGAAGTTATAATACAGGTACTACAAGCCCTCTTTTTCTTTTCTCTAATCCTGTTTTGTTTCATAGCACCAAGATAAGAAGAGATTTCTAGAACAGGTTTTTGTTTGCACTTCATAAACAGTGTTTTCATTGCCTCTGTTATCCCTGGGATCCACCTTTTACATGGATGATCTTTTGTTTTGTAAAGACTTACTTACAGACAAGATGGTGCAGCACACACAACTGGATGTGAGTTTCAGCTGGCCTCTAACTGAAGTCAATTTTCAGTTTTATTTGGATGGATTTGTGTATTCTAGTCTGCATGTGGTTTTTTTTATAAACTGTTCATGGAGTAGTGTTTTTCAACTCTTGAAACTGTGCCAAAATATGTTATCTTACTTTTGTTCTTGTAACTTTTATTTTAACAATGTCTTTTTATCGATTTTGTCAGCTGTAATTCTAAAACCACACAACTTCGTGTTTTTATCTTTCGCCTTTTATACTCAATTAATACCTTTTTTTCAAAACAAAATGTAAATAAACATTTGAAACAAGACTTTCTAGCAGAAGACAAGAATGATGACAAAATTGTCAATTTGGTAGTTAGCTCCTCCCCTCGTTCGATTTGCATCTCATCCATGGCTCAATTCTAGCTTAGCCACAGTCGTACATTCAGCAATCAAACTGTTGTCTCAGCTTTTCTGTGTAATCAAGTTGTATAGTGTAACTAAATAAGTGATAGAGTCAATTACTAAACTTGACTCGCTAGAATACGTAAAAATCAATAGAAGTCGGTCGTTTTAGCTGACATCTCTGTTTTCCCATGTACTATTTACTAATTCTTCAAGTATCTTATTCACTAACACTACAATTACTAAATTATCCAATTCATCTATAAAGTTATTCAGTTGCTACCAACCTGTTGCGTACTTAAATCAAAGCCAAGATACAACCCTTGGTCTGTTTTCTCTGCCATGTTGTGTTAGTCTCTGGGGACAAAGTTCACAAGTGAAAGGTTACTCGCCTTTATCTAGCGAACAACAAGAGTTCTCCATGTAATGCAATAGACACTATCTTGTACAAACAGATTATGTAGCACACATATTATCTAGGGTACGACTTTTAAGATGCACTAATTGTATACTGAATATGTTATGAGGAAAATAAGGTTGCCTGCGTAACTTCGCTATGTAGTTTATAATTTGGAGTTTGTGTTATCTTGACTAGCTCAGCAAATAACGTCCGGGATTGCCCTTCATGCATTTGAGATGTGGATATATAGAAGAATAGGCAGAGTTTCGTGGACAGAAAAAGAGACAAATAAACAAGTTTTAGGAAAACTAGGCATGAAGAAACAATTATTAAGAGAAATAAAATTCAGACAAGTAAAGTATTTTGGGCACATAAAAAGACATGACACCATGATAAAATCTTTACTAGAGGGGAAAGTTGAGGGGGGGAGCAAGAGGAAGACCGAGAGATAAGTGGGAGGGAAACTTTAAGAAATAGACAGGTTACAGTCTGGCAGTGTGCAACACCAAGGCGAAAGACAGAGGATGCGGGAGATTCATTGCAGCCAACCTTCGATGTGGAGACGGCACCTGATGATGATGATGATTGCCCTTCAGGGATGTACTTCTCCAGATACTTATTTGTAAAGAGGCATGCTACATTGATCAAAACATTAGAGGGGAAAGTTGAAGGACGATTAGCAAGAGGAAGACCCAGACGAAAGGGAGAGGGAAACATTTAGAGATGGACAAATTACAGCCTTGCAGAGTGCAACATCAAGGAAAGAGACAGTAGGTGTTAGAAGTCCACTGCAGCCAACCTTCGATGCGGAGACAGCTTCAAATTATGATAACGAAAGGATAACTAGATTTTAAATAGCGAAAGTAATCAGCTAAAAATGATAGGGACTAGAGGGCTGCGGTAAAAATGTGAGCAAAGTCAATACCTTAACAGCATTATATGCCCTGGGCAAAGCAAAAAAAAACCTTCTCCTTCCTTCCTATATTCACTGGGAGAAAAATACAAAAGGTCATTAAAATTTAACCTTTAGATGTATTGGTACTCTAAACAAAATCATCTACCATTGGCCAAATGTATGACATTTTTTTGTAGCTCTATAATAACTGTTGACTTCATACCATCAGAAAACTGTTTTTAAAAATTAATAAGACTGATATACCACTTGATGTACCACCAAATAATTAATGTTTTTAGAAACCAAGAAACTTTGCAGAAACAATGGAATGAAAATACATATAAAAGCTTATACTAGGCAGTGAGGCTCACTGTCAATAAAATGCTTCCACGACATTCGTTTATTCTCGCTTCTGGAAGCGAAGTCCAGCTCCTGGTACTCTCGTGGAGGAACTGTTTTAACGAACAGAAGAAGTGACGAATATTGAGCAACTGTGGTCAAAGCACCAGTAGCTTCTAGCAGATGGAGCCCGTTAACCTTGGTAGGCGCACGCATGTTTCCAGGGCGCGCAAGGAACGCAAAGAATATTAACACTGCGACCTACAAAGCAAGCCGTGAGAAGCAACTGAGGTAGGAGCCTAGGAAGCTACCTAGTAAATAAAAAGCGTAGCAGAAATCAGATATGCTGGCCTACTTGTAGGCGCACAACTGGCACAATGTACAATCGTTCTTAGGCTCAGATTACATACATACCACAAAGAGTGGTTTAACAAGTGGTTGATATGGAGCATTCGAAGAAGAATTTTGGTAGGTAACTCATTTTGAACTATGATTTCAAATCTTTGCTGCTTGCGGATATATCCATTCATGGGAAAGGCTTGGACAGTAAACCCCTACAATAAATGCGAAGAAGTCCCTACTGCAGTATGTCCCTGTACGCAATGGCATTCTGATAACTCATGCGATGTCGAGAACGCCATACTTTATCGTTCTTGCCATTCCTTTGGATTTATCAGAAGTGTATACAGCGGGAGAATGCGAGTTATTCAGTGCTACATAGAACCAATACTGACATACGGATGTGAGTCATGGACAATGAACACACAGATCGAAAAATCTCTGGGGGCCACAGAAATGTGGTTTTACAGAATGATGAGAATTCCATAGACTGCTAAAATGACTAATGTTGCGGTGTTGAATAAGATCAAGACACAGAGAAAGCTTATCATCAATATAAGAAAGAGGCAGTCATTATTTTTCGTGCATGTGATGAGGAAGGGAGGTTTAGAACACATTGTGACAACCGGTAAAACCGAGGGTAGACGAGACAGAGGAAGACAGAGAGAGACAATTTTGGATAGCCTGACTTCATGGCATGGTAGAGCGTCAACATCTGAAATGATAACAAACACCAACGACAGAGATTTGTGGAGATCCATGATCGCCTGCGCCAGCCGGCACGGCACCTGATGATGATGAGACAGCGGAAAAGTGCTGCATGTGCAACATAGATATACCTTCTTCTTCGCTTTCGTTCTTTACGACCAATTTTAATCACTCTTTGTGATATGTTTGATCTTTGTCAAGAACGTGTATACGTTGCACATTGGTTTGGTAGGCCCTAAACGCATAAGACTTCTACACGTTAGGACACATGCATCCGATTTCAGCCAAACTTCTTAGACGCCTCTTACGACATACGTGGCAGGTAACAGTGGTTCTATTCTTTACACCCCAAATTTGGGCTCCGGTAACCACTCGGGCGATAGATACACCATATCAATATGTCCAAAACGTGTCCGAATAGGTCTCTCCAGCGCTTCGTACATGGTATCTTTCATTACCTCTGTTATGGAGCGTTCTCTCTCTCTCTCTCTCGATCGTTCTTTATCTGCCATTTTTATCATTCTTTTTGTGATATATAAACAGCCGTTGCCAAGAACGGGTTTTACGTCACATCATTCAGTACCATTTGGAGCTCTAGTGCTTGTCCTTCAGTGATGTGTCCGATTTCAACCAGCGTTTACTGGGTTCGCTTTCCATTAGCCTTTGACTGTCCCCAGCCAACCTGCAAGGCACCAGTTGCTACTTTCTTTTAGAGTAGCGACTCTTAGACGACCTGACCTCCCGGGTTGTTGAGCATCATCTACCCAGAAAAACTGTCTTTTTATGGACTACTTGGTTTACGTTCCGTCCAGCTTTGTGTACAGTTTACTCCGCTAGCCTTTGATTGTCCCCAATCAAATTACAAGGCAGTAATAGTTCCCTTCGAACGGAAACGCGCACTGTATTCAACCTCTGCTGGGTTTTCCAGTTTTTTGCACACCTGGGTGGCCCCCTCACCCTCACGCCTGCCATACCCTATCAGCGCCGTTCACGTCTGCCCAGCGGTGGGTTCCATCGTCCATCGTCCGCTTGCGTGCTTGCTCTGCACTGATGCATGCCCCACCAGTTCTCACCATGCTCACATTTACCATGTCTCTAGGCTGTCCGGTCACGTGGTTCAGCTCAGGCCCCAACCTCAGGGCTCAGAGTTTCGCCCTATGTGGGCCCACGTCTCTTCTCTGGATGCACCTCTCATCCCTTTATCGCCATCCGCTCAGCTTTTCTTCCATCGGCCGGGAGAGGCGAGCATTAAAAGTCACTCTGGGATTCCGTTCGTCTGTATTGCGAGCGGATCCCATCCAACGTGACTACGTTTGCATCTCTACCACCACCAGAGTAGCTCTCCCTCGATCCATACTCTCTTAGCCAGACTGGAACTAATGTCTGTCACCAGGGGCACCACGTGGAGGTGGGGTAGGATCTCTATTAGTGCCAGCTCACTAATCCTGGCGCTGCGCTGTACTATGCTCCTTTGACCACATGGAGCGTTCAAAGAAGAAGAAACAAAGATCCTAACCATGACAACTCATGGAAGATATCAACATTCTTCTTCGAATGCTTCATATCGACCACTTGTTAACCACTCTGTGTGATTTGTATGCGATCTGAGCCTAGGAGCGATTTTACGTTGTGCCAGTTATGCGCCTACAAGGAGGCCAGCACATCCTATTTCTGCGATGCGTTTTATTTACTAGGGTAGCTTTTCTAGGTCCTACATTAGTCGCTTCTTACGACATGCCTTGTATGTCGCAGTGATACTATTCTTTGCTTCCCTTGCGGGTCCCGGAACCCCACGGGCGGGTGCCCTTCTAAATGAACTGATTTTTTTGCAGATGACCAAGAATTTGTTGTCACACGTGAAGGACATTTACAGCGGCGCATAAACAAACTAAAGAACACATGTAAAGATAATAACATGCAAATTAAATTTGATATCAGTAATAGCTAAACAAATAGTAATAAAATAATAACTGAAATAGCAATCAGAAACAACAAAGCATGCTAATCACAAAGCTAAGAAACTGATACTGCTAATGTAGCAATCCAAAATACGAGAGAATAACAAACAGATAGATTTTTAAAATGAGACTATTAGAAACATGATAAAAGAAGACCATAGATCCCATGGAGCATATTTAAAAAACAAAAAACAAGACCAAACGGTTCTGTTGTGTAAATTGATTACCACCCAACAGTACTCCGCAAAGAGCTCTGGTATTTAGATACAATGGTTTCAAGGTCAACAGTACTCAGCAACGAGCACTCTAATAGTGTTCAGATACAATGGTTTCAATGTTACATGTCGCCCAAACAAACATATTCGACTGCCCAAATAAAATTATACATATATATAATTTTTATTATATATAATTATAGATCAAAGAGGAAATTTTAATCAAACAAATAACATAAACGTATTTCGGCTACATAAAGAGACATGCTACATTGATCATAACATTATTGGAGGGAAAGGTTGAAGTGCAAAGCGAGCAGAAGAAGACAGAGCCACACGTGAAATTAGAGGATAACATCAAGAGATGGACAAATTACAGCTTGGCAGAGTGCAACATCAATGCAAGAGAGGGAATGATGGAGGTCCCGTGTAGCCAACCTTCGTAGCGGAGATGAGAACTAATGAGTCTACCGAACTGCGGCTAATCTATCTTTTTTTCCCATTGATAACTGTTCTGTTCGGGTTGTGACTGACGGACAAAGAATACTGGTGCATTGTGGGTAGGAAGAAAGAGCCTTCTCGCTCGCTCTGCGCTTATTGAACACAACGATACTTTCTAGAATTAACGTGTGACGATACCGTTTTCGATATCTGCTATCCCTTCCGAATGTTTTATATTACTTTTTGACTCCACAGCCACATGTATACAAAATGTTATATTATATATTATTATATGGCCTTTTTCGTCTTTACAGACGGTCAATTGGCAAGTGTTTTACTGTGACAACTTCTGAGTTTTCGCTTTTCTCTCTTGTCGTTCAGTTCATATATGTCTCTTCTCAAAAGACTCTGCGCCCTTTCGTAATTTGGCTTTCCACACAACTCTGTAATCAGCTGGTCCCTCCCATGTGCTGGGACCTATAGAAAAGTTTTTCATTGAGGCTTTGTAGACATCTTTATATCTGAGCAGTGGTCTGTCCTGGTGCCTCTTCCTCCGAAAGTTCACAGAACAACATTTGTTTTGGTATGCGGCAAGTTTCCATTCTTCTCACATGTCCCAACCATCTTAGTCGTCTACTGCTGATCATGCCCATGATGGAAAGCAGTTTGCACGTTGCAGTACTTCAGAGTTGATTATCTTGTCGTACCACCTGATGTTCATAATCTTGCGGAGACATCGAAGGTGAAAGATGTTAAGTCTCCTCTCGTGTCTTGAGTAGGCTGTCCATGTTTCTGAGCCATATAGTAAAGAACTAATTACACAGGGTCGATATATTTGGATCTTCGTCTGCAATGTCAGTTTTGTGCTGTCCCACGCTCGCTTTGATAGTATGCCGAATGTAGTAGCCGCACTCCTTACACGAGCGTTGATTTCTTCATCAAGAGAAAGGCTGGCAGTGACCGTGGACCCAAGATAGCAGAATTTGTGAACTGGTGCTAGAAGGTTGCCATTTAAAATGATATTTGATGTGTTACCACCCTGACATAATACAACTGTTTTGGAGACGCTTATTATCAGAGAAAATATTGATTTTACAAAATGTAAGATGGTCAATTCAGACATGTGGACAGGTAAATCAAACTGCAGAGTACATACTTCAAGACTGTCCGGATTATGATATACTGAGGCAAACTCTCTGTCCTAGTGAAACAACACTGGATACCGACCTCTGTGGGAGATACACAAGACGGTGACGTTTATACAAGAGACGATGTTGAATATATAGACAATATTTCTAGCGAACGAAAGGAAGAAACAATTTATAAGCCAACTAAAATTACTCGTCCGTTACTGACTGCTTATGCATGCTTCTTATATACCTTCTCGTGTGATTCATCCTATTCATGGCCCATTTGATTTCAAATTACAGTGCAATGATACTATGCAACTTTTAGTATAATTTCTCCATGGCGCAGAAACAGTGTACACTGAACAAACAGCTAGAAATCAGAATTGCTGACTTTGAGATGATGATTTATAGAAGAATTTCTGGTACTTCATGAACACAGAAACAAACAAATGAAGTATCGATTCTCACAAATCGGAGTGCGATCCAGCCAGGTCGTCGTCATCTTCCTTTGAGGCAATGAAATAGTGGAAACTGAAAATCTGTCGACAAATTTAAATACACTTTAGGTAAGAGCACGAAAAAAGCGATGCGTAACAGTAATCACATCTTTAAATGTTTTATATTATTGAATTTTCTTTATCTACTGCAAAGTAAAAAAAATTCATTATGTTTACTCGAATGAGTGTCGAAACATTAGAGTTGAGTACCCTCCTTTATCTTTCAATTTTAATTGTTACTTAGGCTTATGTTATTCTGTTATCAGCATCATCTACTGTCATAGCAGCTTGGTTATGGCACACGTTAGTTGTACCTTAGTCAATAGCTCAGTAAATTATATATACATGCAATAGTTCATTAACAAATATGTATCTTATACTGTTTTAAACTTGAAAGTATCAGGAATTAATAAAACTAAAAACGCAGCCAGATGCCTTGTTGGATCCGCGTTTGCCTCCCGCCGCCTTTACGCCGGATAGTCATATAATTTGTGATATCATTATCATATGTGATATAGTAGCCTGTAGGGTAGGCATGGTAGGTACATTTGAATGTGAAAACCCCTATAGATTCCATGAATTTGAATTGTCTGAAAGTATTTATTGTCAGATAATCAATGATTATGGTCACCATAATCCTTTCAGAGTCTAGATAGAGCTCACTCAGGAACTGCATGAACACAAATCACAATGGAAGTTGTTTCATGTGTAATTACTACAATGAATAGTAATGTGTGTAAACTTAAAACTGACTGTTAAAAAGTTACATCTAAATGTAATTATTATAATGAAGTGTCATTACTATCACTATTCTTATCTTTTTATCTTAGATTAGAATACATGAGAAATTTTTTAGTCTGTCTCTGAGTAATTGCTTCTCATAATCTCTGAAATCTCTGTTGCCTAGCCCTATGAGTTGCCGGGGCTCACAAGGGGAGCAAAGAATAGTAACGCTGCAGCCTACAAAGCATATAAGAGGCGACTGAGGTAGGGGACTAGGAAAGCTACCCTAATAAATCAAAGGTGTCGCAGAAATCAGATGTGCTGGCCTACTTGTAGGCGCATAACTGTCACAACGTTCAATCTCTCTTAGGCTCAGATCACATACAAATCACAAAGAGTGGTTTAACAAGTGATCAGTATGGAGAGTTGAAAGAAGAAATTCTCTGTTTAAAAAATGTCTTAACAATAATGATAATAATTTTATTTTTTTATTTCAAAGAAACCATCAGTGTTGGGTAAAAATGACAGCGGTGTAATCAGAATAAAATAGAGTAGCGACTGTTTAGTCAGTCGCACTTTTCAACAGAAGAGTAAACCAGCAGCACATATGGCATTACCAACTTTGAGAGCTGGTAATGTTGTTGCATCACCAGTTCCACGTAAGTTTGTAACATAAGTAACATTAGTAACTGGTATGTGTATTAACTTCTGAATGCAACTGTAGTCATATTGCTAATGTGTGACTACCAAGGTTACGAATGCTGACCTAGATCCTAAAACACTTCCCAAGTGGTGCGTCTTGAAAATAGACAACCTCAGTCAGTTTCTAATATTCCCTTTGTGAAGCAACATGCTTCTTCTTCAGCGATCCCTGGTCATGTGCTTAATTTACTGTGTACCACAAATTGGGCGGTCAGCTTTAGGTCTGTCAGGTTTCCTCAAAGCTTAGTTTTCAGGTCGACACGTTGTGGCCACATGTTGCTTCTCAGCTCACCCAGGAGAGGACAGTCTTGCGGTGTCTGTTCTGTCTGCTGACACTGGCAGAGAGCTGTTTGACTTATTCCTAGTCTATATAAGAAACAACATGCTTGAAATCCAACATTGCTTACTATGTTGAGAAAATAACCTGAACTTCAGGTATAATCTTAGCTTCCATCTGACAGTCTACACAGAAAGATCCTCAAATTGATTTATGATGTTCAAGGGTAGTTCATGCCCAGCATGTTCATAGCGCGTTGGATGACAGGTGACACGCCCCCTGTGAGTGCGGTTGAATTATGCGTGCTGTCAGAAAAGCTACAGGTTCTCCAGATTTACGGTGTTCCTGGCACCAAACCGAAGGGCTACAATGTCCATGGCTCTTAGCTAAAAGCTCAAGTGCTTTTGGATCGGGGAAAAAAAATTGGTAGTTCATAGACAG
Organism: Arion vulgaris; assembly: GCA_020796225.1. Taxonomy (NCBI): domain Eukaryota; kingdom Metazoa; phylum Mollusca; class Gastropoda; order Stylommatophora; family Arionidae; genus Arion; species Arion vulgaris. Next base: position 6,992,973 of record CM036772.1, on the reverse strand, counting down.
CTTTGTACCGGAGGTAATAATTCTACGAGAGAGCTCAGAACATTGACATATATTAGTAATCTTGTATATTTGGAAAGCAATTATAGTGGGGTATGCACAGCATGTCAACTTTTTCCTTCTGGCTGAAAACTACTGGCTATATGCAGAATGTAAATAAAAATGTTGGTAGATAGCAATGTTTTTAACTTCAAATGACCGTAACAAATATGCCAGATCTGAAAAAGGTATTTAGTGAACACTTATGTCAAAATTAGAGGACCTGGACTTCGCGGATTATCTTGCTTTGCTCTTACACAGGCTACAAGACATGCAGGAAAAAGTGGAAGCACTGGCAGAAACGGCACTCGGTCTTAAAATAAGCCTAGAGAAGACAAAAGCACTACGAAGCAACAACATACAGAAAGACCCGATTTTGATTGAAGGAAGCCCCCAGTGGTTACCGGGGCCCAAATGGGGTGTAAAGAATAGAACCACTGTTACCTGCCACGCATGTCGTAAGAGGCGACTAAGGAGGTTTGGCTGAAATCGGATGCATGTGTCCTAAGCGTGTAGAAGTCTATGTGTTTAGGGGCCTACCAAACCAATGTGCAACGTATACACGTTCTTGGCAAAGATCAAACATATCACAAAGAGTGATTAAAATTGGTCGTAAGAACGAACGCAAAGAAGATTGAAGGAAGGCATATAGAAGATGGTGAATTTGTCTACCTTGGAAGCAAGATCAGCCAATCAGGAGATACAGATGAGGACATTGATGCCACAATTAGGAAAGCCCAACAAGCTTTTGCTATCCTGCAGACAGTATGAGAATCTACTTCCATCTCCATGAAAACAAAGCTCAAGATATTCAGCTCAAATGTGAAATCTGTGTTGCTGTATGACTCGGAAACGTGGTGAGTCACCAAGTTAAATACAAATAAGATTCAGACCTTTGTCAACAGATATCTTCCTCGGGTTCTCAAACCGAGATGATATGATAGAGTTGCAAACACAAACCTATGGATAAGAACAGGACAAGAAACCATGATGACCCAGGTTAAGAGGAGAAAATGGCGATGGTTTGGCATACCCTATGGTAAACACAGTCAAGTGTCACTAGACACGCCCTTGAGTGGAAATCACAGGGAAAAAGGACGTACTAAACACACCTGGAGACAAAGTCTTGTGGAACTGAAGGGTGCTCGACTATCCGAGGACACCATAAAGAAAACAGCCATAGACCAGGAAAAGGTGGCAAACAACTGTAGAGGCCCTATGCTCCATGAGGAGCAGAGAGGAGTAAGTATAACCTTAACAAGAAACATCAGCTATCATTACTAAGCATTGTTTATTATAATATATCTTAGTTAGTTAGTTAGTTTGTTCCTTTTGTGCCAAAGGCGGCACATAGGGCAGAGGTTTTAGATCTCCATGTGATACGGTTCTTTGCTAGCAGTTGCAGATCTTGTATGGTTTTACATCCCAATAGTTTACTTTCTTGTTGGATGGTTCTTTGAAGAGTGGTCTTTGGTCTTCCACGTTTTCTTTTCCCAACTGGTGACCACATAAGGACTTGTCGATTTAGTCTCTTTTCGTCTGATCTAAGCACATGACCTAAATATTTCCACCGTCGTTTCCTTATAATATTTGATATGGGTTGTTGGTGTGTTCTATCTCTCACTATATCTTACTACATATATATTAAAAAATTATATCTTATCACTGGGTCTGTAAATAAAAATATTTCATTTTCATAAACTGAGTATATGTAAATCTGTTTTAAAACTTTATGTTGCTATTGCTGTATTCTTTCACCATTAGTATTCTCATATCATACAAATTTTGAATATACATAAAGCAACAAACACAGTACAAGATTTAATAGTAGTTTGTCTATTCTCCCCAGCTAAAGCCAAACTTCCTTCAGGAACACCTGGCACATCAGAAAAGGTAAGATCTCTTTGAATATCAAACTCTTTAGTATCTATTTGAGCAGCACAAAAATTATGAGAAAAACTGTTGTCTGTACTGATCATTTGGTTTGGTTATTGATCTAGCAACTGTTGACCTAATGCATTTAGTGGTGTATCTGTCAGTTGTTTTGTTTCATACAGAGTGTATTCCATTTATCTGGACTGAAAAAAGAAGCATTTCTCTAATATCATTAAGTGATGGCAACTAAATGAAATAATGGTCAATATTGTGGCAGGGATGTGTGCACAAATGACACATTATGTTTGGATTAGTCCTATTATACAGTATGTGTGGCACCTTCTGTGGGTATGAAGAAACCATAACTGTGCTGCACAACTCTGAGGATAGGGAGACAAATCATGCTGTGCTCTTCTGACTGAAATACCATCATATGGGTACAATGGCTCGGACATGACAATCATTGTGTCAGTGAGCTTTTGGTTACATGTCTAGATCCTCAGAAGTGTTCTGCATTTTCAGTAGACAATTGATGATAGAGAATAGGAGCAGTGAGCTCTGTCTTGACTTCAGAGTATAGTTGTTTACTTAGCTCTGCCTTGACTACAGAGTATAGTTGTTTACTTAGCTCTGTCTTGACTACATAGTATAGTTGTTTACTTAGCTATGCCTTGACTACAGAGTATAGTTGTTAACATAGCTCTGTCTTGACTACATAGTTTTGTCCTAGCTTGTTAATTTTAGCTCTGTCTTGACTACAGAGTATAGTTGTTAACGTAGCTCTGTCTTGACTACATAGTATAGTTTTATGCTCTGTGACTACATAGTATAGTTGTTTACTTAGCTCTATCTTGACAACATAGTATAGTTGTTTACTTACATAAACATTAATGTAACAGTCCTTTTCTGACCATGAACCTGTGTGGGTAGAAAATCCACAGACATCATCCCGGCTATAAAATGTCTGTGCTAGTCGTCAGTTTTGTAGAATTGCTTGGACTTGTAACAGTTTTTAAAAATTTCTGTAGTCCAAGACATCATTTGTAGATATTTATGACCTTCGAGTTCTCAAATAATTATAATGGAGACATATTTTTTAACTGTACAATTAATTATAATATGTGTTTATAATTCCAGGAGAAAAACTCCACTCCATTTCTACCATCTCCACATGGACATCCAAACTTTAACCCTACCAAGTCAAGGGGTACAGGAACTGTAAGTTGTTATCAGATCATATATAGCGCATCTTGATGTAACAGAAGTAACCATATAACCAGACCCTAACATTGTGTGAACATCAGAGATAATGATATTTATGTTTGTTTGTTTGCACTTATGAATTCAGTAGTAGTCATGGTGCTTAATATGATATCTCTGACATATTTGCATGAAGGCTTACTTTCCTTTTCATCAGTATCCTTCGCCTGAATGGCGATCCTTTCTATGACATAAATGAAAATCGTGGCATATCCTTTACAGGACCTCACCATCAACTGTAGTAAACGGGTCTTTGATTTTCTAGACACCACTTATACTTTTAGTAGTTTGCCATTGCTTTTACGGTGATGGATACTTTTACCGTTCGTAAAAATTCACTGGAATAAATGTGCTTCCAAACTGCCTGTCATGGAGTTTTATAGCCAGGTGCTCTTGGGTTGTGATTATAAATGACATTTATTTAATTACATACTAGATCTTACGCTTCACATTTGAAAGTATTGAATTCTTGTCGTTGTTAGTTGTTCCCTTATTGTTATGTATGTACATCTTCTCATTCGCTGATGTTCAATGTCTACACAATAAGTCTGGTTCTCTGGGTGTATGTTGTTGTGTTTGTTAGTTCATCAAGGGTTCCAAACAGCTTTGTGTGGATGTCTGTCTCTGTTGGCCAGTGCTATTTCCGCAGTTGATTCATCAGGTGACAATCTTGCAGGATGTGTTCGACTGTCTGTCCACATGCATATGTGGATAATGGAACTAGTTTTAGTCTGTGTAGGTGTCTGGTCATAGTTATGTACATCATGTTTCTTAGATTAAATTAGAAGCTTATGGCACTTGTTACTTGAATATTGAAACTATAGGTAACTTGAATATTGATATTCTTGTCTTTGATCATGACTTGTATTGATTTTTAGAAGATTCTTAACTCTTTCCATACCATAAATGTTGCTGAGATCTCTGTCACGATCGTTCTTTTTTGGCCATTTTGATCATTCTTAATGTGATAAATAAACAGCCTTTGCCAAGAACATTTTTTACATCACAATCTTCAGTTCCATTTGAAGCTTGTCCTTCGGCAATGTGTCTGATTTCAACTAGCGTTTACTGGGTTCGCTCTCTGTCAGCTTTTGGCTGTCCCCAGCTGACCTGCAATACAGCAGGTTATTTTCTTTTAGGGTAGCAACCCTTAGATGACCTACTCTCTCGGGTTGTTGAGCGTCATCTGCCCAAGTCACCTGTCTTTTTTTTGACTACTTGGTTTGCCTACCGTCTAGTTTTGTGTACGGTTTGCTCCGCTAACCGTTGATTGTCCCTAATCTAACTACAAGGCAGTAGTAGCTGAGATCTGACTTCAATTGTTTATGATACCAACATTTTTATCAATCAAAGGTTTGGTATTAACATTGTTTGCAGTAGGCATCACATTGATATTTATGCATATTAATCAGAGAAATCACCTTCATTTTTATCCCTGGACACACGTGTCAGGGGTAATGAACAAACTGATAGATTGGCTGGCATGGCTACAATATCAGAGGGAACTGCAATGGACAGAAATGACATTCTTAATGCAGTGATAGAATATTTCCGTATAGAGGAGTTTCAGGGTTGTGAATCCCTGTCGCTGACCAGATTGAGAGTGGTATCAATATTGGTACAGTCCGAAAAGAACAACAAAACCAAGTATGTAAAAAAGGATTTATTAATCAGCATCGAACTGGTGTGTTGGTCTGCTGGATTTGCTGAGGCGGATATCAAAGTTATTGGTATGCATTGAGTTTAGTTATTGTCTACTACATTTAATACTGATATTTTATAGCATGATTTGTATTGTAGATGGATGCTGTATAATTGAGACAAACATATGCAGTTGTTGATCACATTGTTTTTCATCTTTTTTATTCACAGACAACCAAAGGGTCTGGAACGGTAAGTTAGTAATAGGGAATTAGTTAGTCTTCAGGCAAATACTGTAAAAAAAAGTAATAGTACATGTGATAGACAGACAGTGTAGGCAGAAACAATTCAAGCAGAACTGGAGGTAGAAGTAATACACTTTTACAAGTTGAGGGTGTCTCCTCATCACAAGCCAATCTTTGAATGTCCTCAGTGATAATTTGGAAAAAGGTTTAATCTTCGTAAAATAAAATGTGCTAATGCTAATAACATCAAAGATTGGCCAAGTAAGGACTTTTTCTTTCACACTCATCTGCTTGCAGAGGAGAGAGATCATCAGAGGGATTCCATTGGCAGCACCTCTACCACCCAAATGGGTTATGAGTGTTAATTAATCAAAACTATTTAAAAGAGTTGTGAGGAAGTTATATTAAAGGAATAATTATAGATAGATTTGACAACTTTAACCTAATGATTGTTCAGGTGCAATAACATTGCCATGTTTTTACTCCTTAGTCTGAGGGTCGTGTCCATAAACCACCAAAGCCCCCAGACAAGCCACTCATGCCCTACATGAGATACAGCAGAAAGGTAATAGGAAAGGTTTGTCCACTGATTTTATTACCTGGTTTTTCATGTTGTGGTAGTTGCATTTGGGGGAAACACCATCAGTCCAGATTTAGCAGTTCCATATTGTAGAATTTTGTTAACCATTATAAATCTAGGTTATAAATCATTTAAGAGATTGTGTAATTTGAAAAATGTAAGCAAAACTGTTAAAATTAAATTGCATCTTACTATTAGTATATTGTCATGAGCTTCCTTACAACGATGTTACTTGTAAAGATTTTAGTCTGGCATGTATTGATGGTGTTTCCTTCTTGATTCTTGGGTGTGTAAATCATTGGCAAAGTTAAGGAGCTAACACAACATCAAATATTTCCTCCATCTTGTTGATCATTACCACCGAGACATTTTGCCCATTTTCACCCAAAAAAATATACTAACTAGATTGTGTGCTGCCTTGAAATGTGCCCATGACTTGCTAACCTAAGACCTTGACAAGACAATGACGAGCAAGACATGAATATTTGTACATCTGTCTCGGTATTGTGGCTTGATGGTGCATGGCCAGTAGATATCAGAAACTACCAGAATTATTGCGTCTTTGACCGTACTACACCAAACATGGTCTGAGGTACAGACATTTGTACTACATCTTAAAGGAGAATGTAGGTATCAAAGGAGTGTCATATTTATAGATTTAAAACATGTAACAGTTGGATGTTAGGTGGTCAGTGAATGACACTGTATCATTATTTCCTTATGTGTAGTACTTGTACATGGTTTCTGGTGTCAATAAATTTAATGTGATGGTTCCCAGCTGGAGATGAAGAGTCTAATGACTGTCCATCTCTTGTTGTTTTGCTTTCAGTGACTTGCACTAGCTGTAGATGACTCTCTTGAATGTTTCTGTTGGCTTGTATACTAACTTTCGTTTAATTTTCTTCTTCATATGTCATCATCTAACCTAGATTATCAAGTCGAAGGATTGACTTCATTGCCCCAGGTTTTACCCCATATGGCTCGGTCCCTCTCTGCAGAAATGGAAGGTGTCCTGCCGAGAGTATTGCACAAACTCTGTAGCTCCAACAATCACTACAACACTAAAATTGACGTCAGACCAATACAGTGATTTTGGGGAGTTTGGAATTACTCATTGTACAAGTAGATCTGGATGCTTGAGGGGCAGATAGAATAGAGTTTATTAAACTAGCGAGCCACAGGAACCATCAGTATGCATACCCTTAGACATCTGGGGAGACTGAGCACCTAAGGTCTGCCGAACTGCTGTGAGATCAGTTCAGTAACCAATAACCAATCAAACATAATGAAATCATACTGTTATTGTAATGTACAGATGTCATGTTTGGATATCATCGCATCTACTGGGATAAGGATAGTGTTATCGATATAAGGGAAGACTAGTAAAACTATGTAGCAATGGCGGAACACATAAAAACAAAGTACTGTAGTTTTACATTAACAATACTCAGCAACGTTTTGACCAAAATGCTGTTATCAAGCAAAGGATACAATAGAAGTAAAGAATTTCACTTCTCACACAGCACACAACATTTAGAATCAAACAATAAGTTTCTAACGGCCCTAAAATGAAAATATGTGACTAAAAAAGAAATTATCGATATAAGGGATAAGGATATTACTTCTTCTTCTTTGCTTCGTTCTTTACGACCAATTTTAATCACTCTTTGTGATATGTTTGATCTTTGCCAAGAACGTGTATACGTTGCACATTGGTTTGGTAGGCCCCTAAACGCATATATTTCTACACGTTAAGGATATGTGCATCCGATTTCAGCCAAACCTCCTTAGTCGCCTCTTACGACAGCGTGACAGGTAACAGTGGTTCTATTCTTTACACCCACATTTGGGCCCCGGTAACCACTCGGGCGAGGATATTACTGTAGTGCTTAGGTATTTTGTTCTGCATTTGCCGGAAAGAATTCAGACGTAGTCAGGGTGCGTGGTATGGCACATCTGGCTGATTTCTGCGTGAAGATCTGTTTCCCTTATCAGTGTCTCCTACCATACAGGTGTACCGTATCCAACTTTAGAGGTAGTTTAGGTATCATCTACCGGGATCATGATATTACTGTAGTGTTAAGATATCATCTCATGTGTTTGGAACATTTGTTTCCTATCAGTTATATGAGGACTATCAGCATAGCACTCCGGACACATCTATAGGTGCTTCTATCTTTGCCTCAAATCAATGTTGATTGATCAATCTCTTTGCATATTTGGTATGTTGTTCTTTTTGGGCTATATCAATATTGGCATGCATCTCTCAATCTTGGTCAGTGAGTGGGATTCATAACCCTGAAACTTCTCTGTTCGTAAAGACTCTCTCAATGCGTTAAGAATGTCATTTCGGTCCATGGCATCTCCCTCTGATATTGTAGCCATGTCAGCCAATCTATCAGCTCGTTCATTACCACTGACTCCTGATTTATTTCATATATTTTTCACAAATGAATAACTAAAGCTATTATATATTGCTGGTCGTTTAACATTACAGCATGAGATGGACATATTGTTGTATATTTATTGTATGCTTCTTTGTTGTACATAACAATTGTCCATATTTTCTTCTACACATGAGGCTCTGGTTGTTCTGGATTTTTGTGCCATTCTGCAGCTGTTTTTATTTTCTTCTTCTATGGGCTTCAGTCAATAGTGTGATAGTCAGTAATGATGCTTAATTGTTTTCAGTGTGTGGGCAGAACAAGCCCATTTTCACTTTCCATTTTTTTTCTATATGTATTGTTTAGAGTTTGATTTCTTTCCACAATTTATTTTATTGTCATTAGTAGACCAGTATATTAGAAGAAGTGTGAGGCATCTGTGGGTGAATGTTAAGTTGCGATATTTACCTCACTGTAAACTGAGACAGTGTTAGAAACATTTTCAGTGGGAACTTCTTCGAACGCTTCATATCGACTACTTGTTAACTACTCTGTGTGATTTGTATGTGATCTGAGCCTTAGAGGCACATCCCGATTTCTGCGATGCTTTTTATTTACTTGGGTACCTTCCTTGTTCCTACACTAATCACCTCTTACAACACGCCTTGTAGGTCATAGTGGTACTATTCTTTGCTTCCCTTGCAGGCTCCGGCACCACACAGGCGACAGGGTGAACATATTAGTAGCATCCTTCCATCTGTTGTTTTTCACAGCACCAAATCTTTTTCAATGATCCAGTGGCACTTGGTCTCTTACCCTTTGTCTCGATGCTATGTAGTGGTATCTGCAGGTGCTTGTAAGTTGTTTTGTTATGTATAGTGTTACATTTATCTGTTCTTGGTGGAAGAAGAATATTCCTGACATCATCCAGGGCTTGGCACCTGAAGAGATGGTGGTGAATGGTTTCATGCTGATGTGCACACAGCTGGCACTAAATTTGCAATTGAATTCTGTTCATGCTTGATGTGACCAAAATATCTAATTTTTCTGTATAGTATGTTGTAAACTTGAACGGCTTCGCGGCGACTGCACTAGCCATGCGGCCATTAAATCCCTCCGGCTCTTGTCCTACACCGCCCTAAATAGTGGTTTACGGGCAGTACAGTTGTTATTAAATGACAGAGTAACTCATCTCTAATATGTGTAGAAAGTAATTGGTGATATAATGCATACAGCTTCTAACAAATTGTGCACCATTGAGAGAGAGAGAGAAAGAAGTCCATACATGTCAGATGTACAAAGAATATCATGCCTTATTGTATGTCATGCAGCTGCACAACATCAAATCATGTACAACAATATTTGACTAATCAGTGGGCAAACTATACCAATGTAGTTAATATCTGCTTTTGTTTGCTTCGTTGTTGTTCATTCAACTTTGCATGACTGTTTGTGTCATGTGCATATTTTTGTGCTTGCGTGCTACTTTAGTGTAGATCTAGTGCTGCATGTTGCTGCTTATATTTTCTTGACATGTTCATTAAGCGTTTGTATTGAATATATAAAATGCCCGAGTGGTTACCGGGCCCAAATTTGGGGTGTAAAGAATTGAACCACTGTTACCTGCCACACGTCGAAGAGGCGACTAAGGAGGTTTGGCTGAAATCGGATGCACATATCCTAAACATGTAGAATTCTATGCGTTTAGGGGCCTACCAAACCAATGTGCAATGTATACACGTTCTTGGTAAAGATCAAACGTATCACAGATAGTGATTTAAATTGGTCGTAAAGAATGAACGCGAAGGAAGGAAGGAATATATAAAAGACCCTTTTTCTGAATACAAATAAAACTAAAATTATGTCCACTGGCAAAGCAAGATCTCAACCCAAAATTACCATCAATAGTGAAGACATGGAGAACTTCACAGATTTTGAATTTATTGACTCTATAATTAAAAGCAATGGAGATTGTAGGAAAGAAGTTAGAAGACTAGCCATTGCTTTCCTGAGGGTGGCCAGCATGAAGAAACTATAGTATAACACAAGCAAAGAAATAAAAGTAAGACTTCTGAGAATATGGATATTTCCTGTGGCAACATATGGATGTGAATCGTGGACCATAACACAAACATTAAAAAAAACAAAATTGAAGCTTTTGAAACAATGTTGTATAGAACATCCTGGACAGAGGAGAGAAAAAAAAACAAAGACATCAATTGTATTTTTTCATTTCGTAGGCTATGAATTCAGGCACCTCTGTCTGATTTTTGCATGAAGTCCTGCTTTCCTTATTGCAATGTCCCTCACCATCCAGACTAGCCTTCCTCAGACTTCAGAAGTACATGTAATTTGAATACTCAAGTAGAGGATAATGGTCTTCTGTAGTCTAACTGTATGCAGATTGAGAACTTTTGGTCCAAGCTGGCTCCAAACCCTCAAATTTCTACATCACATGATCACTATCACAGAGTGAGATAACATTCGCTATCAGCAGACCAGCTCATGATATGAAAATGGGTTCTTTTACTTTAAAAAAAATACATTTTAGTTAGAGGATACTTCTTCTGTGTTCTCACTAGATTGGGATTTCGGATTCTCTAATAAAGGCAGCCGTCTGCCTCAGATTATCAGCCACCCCATACAGTTTGTCTTGGACGCTAGTGTAAGTGGGCCACCTCTTCTCAAGTCTGCATACTAGGGGCAGTTCTGTAGGATATAATTCCTATGATTTGTGCCGACCTATTCCCACAGTAAGTTTTGGCCACCTTCGTGATGGTAGGTATGACATTATTACTGCATGGCTAAATCTCCAAGGCAGATTGGTGACCGTAGAATCTGTTATCCCATTCCTCATTGTTAGGGGTCATTGCACCATGTTATGGCCTTACGGCCTGGTGACTCCGTTTCTGCAAGCATTTGTTTTGGGTTAGCATTCCCTAGCGGACACGTGCATCCGTTTTCAGCCAAACCTCCTTAGTCACCTCTTACGACATGCTTGGCAGGTAACAGTGGTTCTATTCCTTACACCCCAAATTTGGGCCCGGTAACCACTCGGGCGAGAGGATACAAGTGACTCATTCATTCCAACTTCTGTGACCCAAAAATCTTGCATAAATAACTATCCAAACAGTCAAGAATCACAACAGCCTAATAACTAGTGTATCATAAACTATATCTGATTATCTAAGTATCATAACTGCATCCTGGAATTGAAGTATATTCAAATTTTAGTCTTTCTTACATTGTAATGATGGCTAAGTAGGTGAATGTAGCACCATATATGTGTGTGAATGTAGCACCATATATGTGTGTATGCAACCTGCTGGTGTTGCATGCTATTGACTCACCATCACCTTTTATATTGTTGACATCTGCACAACCTATATTAACTTCAATGTGTACTTGTTTGTGATCTTTCATTGTAATACACTACATAGTGATTAGCAAAGATCATCATCACAGCGCTCCTGACGGTCCTAAGGTGTTCCTATCTTCCCACTTTATATTTACCAACGAATAACGACTAGTCATATGCATGATTCGTAAAGTCGAATCAGGAATGGTCAGACTCAACTTGGTGGAGGTACTAGTACAGACAATGATCAGAGAAATACCTTCATTTTTGTCCCTGTGCACGCAGGAGTTAAGTAATGACGAGCTGATAGAATGGCTGGCTTGGCTACAATGTCAGGAGCTGCCATGGATCGAAATGACATTCTTCACGCAATGAGTCTTTCCAACTGAGGAGTTTCAGGGCTGTGAATCCACTCGCTGACCAGATTGAGAGAGATGGGTGTCAATATTGGTGCAGCCCGAAAAGAACGACATACTAAATATGCAAAGAGATTGATTAATCAACATCAAACTGGCTTGTTGGTCCGCTGGATTTGCTGCGGAGATCGAGCACCTATGGGCATGTCCGAGTGCTATGATGATAGTCCTCATATAACTGATAACATATGTATTCTTTAGTGATTAATCAAATATCTTGTCTAAAAAAGTATTCATGTCTGGCAGTTCCCAGTTTTTTCACTTCCATCTCCTTCATGCTGGATTAGAATGTAGATATATAAATGTATTCAAAGTCATCTACACAACCTGCTGCTCTTATGACATTGATGGGTATCTGGCACTATCCATATTGACTGTTCTCTCTCTCTCGAGGACTGCTGTATCAGTCAGATGATCTGCTTGCTCCTTGTCTTATATTCCCTCATGCTGTGGTAAAAAAAATAAAGGTATGTCATTCAGGATGTGCTCAATGTGACATGCCATTCCTATCTTATACAGCCAGCCAGAATTATCTAAAAAATATTCATTGAGTTGCTCAGTATACACTTGTGTGAATTCCTGTGTATTCAACCACTTTAGAGCTATTTTTGCCTTTGATCTTCATTGTGAGGCTGCTGGTAGTCACAGCAAAAGCACAGCTGTCCTCCGTGACAGTTTTGCATCTCAAACTTGCAAATATGTGTCCATGCACTCTGCTTACCTTTAATGCAGAAGTGCTTCTTGGAACTGTCACAACCTTCAGACACTAATTGATATTGATTGCAAAGTGACTTGTCAATAATCAGACCACCCATTATAATTTAATATGAACAATGCAATGATAATCATGCGAGGCTGGCAGACTTCCAGGGTTTGTCCTAGTTATGTTGGGAGTATGACATTAGTCTCTTGTAATCATTAACCTTAGTTGTAATATCAGAACTACGCAAAAATCCCAGTGACAAAATATAATGGCCAATGATGGTTTGAAAGCCATCACCCAGAAACCCGTTAGGACCATTTCTTTTTTTAAATTAAAAACGTGATTTTAAAGTGAAACAAATACCGCAACAAATAATTTAAACTGGAACGAAGTTTACTGTAAATTTGTTGAAAATAAGAATGTAGAAGGTAATACTAAACACAGCAAGTTCAGAAATGTAGCGTTATACTAGTAATTTCAAAGGACTACATTAGTTAACAACTTCTGTCTACACGGACAAATTGCTGTTTGAATAAAAAAGTGGCACAGTAATCTTGATAAAATAGAGTTGATTGAACAGAGATGGTGAGCTAAAAGAAACAGTAAGAGTTTACAATGTATTTTGTTATTATTTAGTATTACAATGATATTGTAACCATATCGCGATGTGTCATTCTCGAAACTAGACTTTATGTGTATTGGTGTGGAGGGTTGTTCAGTGTATGTGCGGTGTGATTGTGCTTGTATATGATGCAGGTGTGGGAACAAGTCAAGGCACAGAATCCTGATCTCAAGTTGTGGGAGATTGGCAAGATTATTGGTCAGATGTGGCGGGACCTCTCTGACCATGAGAAACAAGAGTTTCAGGAAGAATACGAAGTGGAAAAGGTAAAATTGTTTTTCTCTGTGTTCACCTGGGGTTACTTAAGGCAGGTGAATTCGGCCTTGTAAATCTAAATGCTCTTGGACTGTTACCCTCAGACTTTCATTGAAACTAGTCTCACTGGTTTTGTCTTCAGACAACTTGATAGCAGTTCATTGTTTATAAACCTGATACATGTTTCTTTTTGGGAATTCGCTTTTCAAAATCTAACAGCGGTGGACCAAGTATTGTACATGCCAGTCAAGTGCATTTGCTTAGAAATGCGCCCTTTACTGTTGACCTTTTTTGGACCATTCTGCCATGTAATGTATCATGAATGAAGTTTCACAAAACTCTCTGGTTGTCTTTTAGTTGATATTCTCCTCTCTCTATTCCCCTCGGGCCACTTTGAAATAGAAGAAATGATAGCTGAAGCCTGACCACAGCTGGTGGCGGAAGGAAGCATCTCAGCTATCCACTGTCTCACAGTGAAATCAAAACCATAATCCACAACCAATATACCCTAAAGTGGAAGACAAGTATGTAGATGACAGATCAAAGCCATTTTACCACTTTCAAAGACACAAGCAGACATACCGATGCCTCCAATATACTGGAACACTTTTTCAACCATCATTAAATTTGACAAAGGTTGCAGAGAGGGAAATCCTGTGGCGTTGAATGCAGACGTCAAGGCCATCATCGAGGAAAACTGCAATGCAAACGCGTGATTTACACGGATGGATCGGTAGTTGAACGAGATGTCTGCATGGGCCTTCTCTGCAAGCTCATGTGGCAGAATGGTCAAGGAAGCCAGTGGTGCATTTAGTATGACAACAAGCAGCATGACAATGGAGGTACTGGCGGTGACCAATGCACTACTTGGCTAGAGTCACAAAACTACACTCATGCGTGCATTGAGTCTCATTGAGTATGATCCGAAAGGTGGAGGCTGGTTCGGTGCGCAGGCAATGGACTGAATCACTGCAGGCGTCAACAATTTGCAGAATTACACTTGTCTTTGTTCCCGGGCACATGGGTGTCATTGGCAATGAGAGAGCAGACAGGCTGGCATAGAGCGTGGCCCCAGAGCAGACCTTCATCTAAACCAATCCACGTCAACTACTAGATTGTGAGAGCTGGGTTTGAAGATTGGTGTGGCAAGAAAAGAACAGTACAACAGGTATACAAGTAGGCTCATCAATCAAAATAGAACTGGTACGGTCAGTCGCTGGACGCTGTTGGAGATATTGTGAAGGAGATCGGAGCACCAATGGACATGTCCGGAGTGTAATGAAGATATTTGAAACTGAAGCAGACATACTACCTTGTTTTGATTCAGACTGACTCATGTTGACTTCTGAGTCAGATATGCCAACTGAGCTTATTACACAAACAAATGTTTGTGGGTCTGAGTTCCAGACCCCTGAATACATCATGCATTTCAATCTTATAATCATCTAATATGGTGGGGCTCTCGATCGTTCTTTTTCGGCCATGTTTATCATTCTAATTGTGATATGTGCCCAGCGTGTTCGTGGCGCGTTGGACTATGGGTGACTAGTCCTCTGTAAGTGCGGGTTCAACTCCACGGACTGGAAGAAAAGCTACAGGTTCCCCAGATTTATGGTGTTCATGGCACCTAGCCAAAGGGTTATGATGTCCATGACACCGAGCCAAAGAGCTTTCAGCTCAAGTGCTTCTGGATCGAAAATAAAAAATAAAAATTGTGATATATGCACAGCCTTTGCCAAGAACGCAATTTTACGCCACAATGTTCAGTACCAATTGGAGCTCTAGTGCTTATCCTTCGGTGAAGTGTCCGATTTCAACCAGTGTTTACTGGGTTCGCTCTCCGTTAGCCTTTTGTTGTCCCCAGCCAAACTCACAAGGCAGCAGGTTCTACGGTGGGTCTAACCAGAGGTTGCATAGCTGAGACAAAAATTTCATACCTCTAGGTATATTTGGTAATACAATGTTAAGCCCGTATTTTTCATTGACCATCGGCACATGATGGGTGTTGTGGTCGACATCATGCTGGCCGTCTTTACTTCTCAGTGCTTTTCCTGGTATTCAACGGAGGCTGTTACGGCCTGAAAATAATTCCACGCCCACTGTGGAATTAAATCCAGACCACTAGCCTAAGGAGCGAATTCACTAACAATTACACTACTGCTTGGGCTGAGACAAGCTATAGGATATCCACCTCAACCTGGAAAAGATACATGTCAATAGGATTAAAGTTCAAGCATAATCACAGACCTGAATGCAAAGTAATATCAAAATTAATTCTCATAGGAATTCTGTCTGTCTAGACTAATTAGTTTTTTTTTATTCCTTTCGTGCCAAAGGCGGCACATAGGGCAGAGGTTTTAGATCTCCATGAACTAATAAGTCTGTCCTATTCTAGTATGAGTGAAGTTTTTCTTCTGTTAAAAATAACATTTTAAAAATGTTTTCAATATTGTTAAATGCTGAACATGGTAGTAGATATGTTATACATTTCTGATTTTCACAGACTCAATATACAGAAGCCTTGAAAGCTTACCACAATTCACCTGCCTACCAAGCTTGGATTGCTGCTAAAGGTAAGATCCTGATTTCAGACTTCAGTTTTAATGTTGTTACAAAATGTCTGCTGTCCTTATAGTAATGAACCTATACAACTCAATATACAGAAGCCTTGAAAGCTTACCACAATTCACCTGCCTACCAAGCTTGGATTGCTGCTAAAGGTAAGATCCTGATTTCAAACTCTCAGATTTAATGTTGTTACAAAATATCTGCTGTCCTTATAGTAATGAACCTTTCAGCTCCTTCTGGGGACCAGGTCCTCAACGAACATTTGTCATTCATTTCTGACTTTTGGCATTGTTTCCAGGTCTTTTGCCTCTTCAATTGACTCTTTCCATGAGAACCTTCCCCTGACTTGGTTGGTAGTTTAAAATAATTCTTGTAATTGTACTTTTCATGTTTGTTGAGTTGTTTTGGGAGGCGTAGGTTTTTCTACAGCCTATTCGTTGTACCATTTCCGCCGCCTGTTTCTCTGTCATTTATACCGTATTTGTACCTGTTATTTGTCTCTAGACATTAGGAGACTCGTGTAGACGCTGCGATTCTGCTTGTCTGCTTTGCGAACAGAGCTTATAACATTAGTGACTGCCTATACTACTACCTAATCACTTGGTAGCTGTCCTTTGATCCCTACCCGCTTAGCCAGACAACAGTGAGTAAGTCTGTTTCCAGGGCCACCGTGAGGGGATGGTGGTCTTGCGTAGTGCCAGCTCACTGTGGTCCCAGACACCTTATACAAAATGTAATAGTTGATTTCTCTATTTGGACTACGGAACATGAGAACCATATCACAGAAGTATACTTTTATCAAACCAAGGAGGGGTAACTTAAATGACAATATGTCTAGTGCTAAAATCTTTGTTGTGACTTTTAAGATTTCAAGTAGACAATTTATAATCTGACTGAAAATTTGTTGATGTTCCCACAGCTGAAAGAGAAGCTGTTGATGAGGAGGAACCTGTGACTAGACCTGAAAGACCTCCAGCATCAGCTCACAAACCTGTAAATATGCTTTCAAATATTTGTGTTCCTCTATCTCTTCGTGGTTTGAATGTATTCTGTTATAGTGCAGGTTGTGAAATTCCTATTCTTATTGTAAGACCAGTTATGTTATACGATCAACATCATGGCACATTCGTGCTCTGTCCTCTGCTGCAGCAGCCATCCCTAAGTCCATTTGCTCACCGTACACATGAGAAGTTGATTACTATGTCTTCTCTCTCTACCACGAAGACGACACTGTCTGACATGTCCAAACTTAATGCCTAATTCTCGAACTCGTTCCAGTGTCTGAGACTTGCCCATGTTGTGTTTCTCTTCTGTTATGAATAATATTATATGATTGTTAATTGTAAACATTTTGCCTTTGTTAAGAGCAAAGACAGTGTAGTGGCTAGTGCACTTGCTTTGTAGTCACACGGTCCAATGATCAAGTACTCGGGAATGTTTATCAGCTTGTAGCAATGCTGAAGTTGACCTAGCAGCAACTGGGTAACAGACAAACACTGAAAAGTATTGAGGTCTCTGTGGCATGGATGTAAGGTGCTACCCTTCACTCCAAGGGTACTTAGTTTGTTTCTCACATGTATCGATCGGGGTATTTTTCCAGATATTCTTGATGTTTGTGAGTTCAGGTTACTAGTCATGTCGGAGATGGACACTACAACGTGGATCCTGTGTTGAATTTGAGCACGCAACGGAAGCCATTACTATTGAAAACTGATAAGAGCATGCTTCACACCTGCTGCCTGGACACAATTCATTAGAAAGATTAGAAGAAAATTCCAACAAATTTTCACTTCAAAATTACATCGGTGTCCTTCACTGGTGCTACGGGCATGGAGTTTGGGCATTGCCACTCACATCTTCTTGTGTAAGAAAGAGATTGGAGCACACATTCAGTTATGAACCAATCATCATCAGGTGTTGTGCCGGCTGGCGATCATGAATCTCAACAAATCTCAAACGTTTGCTATCATCTCAGATGTTGACACCCTTCCATGCCATGATGTCAGGCTATCCAAAATTTGTCTCTGTGTCTTCCTCTGTCACATTGCCTCTCGATTTTACCAGTTGTTACAATGTGTTCTAAACCTCCCTTTCTCATCACATGCCCGAAAAATGATGACTTCATTTTTCTTATATTGATGATAAACTTTGTGTCTTTACCTCATTCTCTCTCGCGATCATTCTTAGATCGTTTTTATCATTCTAATGTGATATATAAA
The DNA here is from genome assembly GCA_020796225.1 of Arion vulgaris. Lineage (NCBI taxonomy): Eukaryota > Metazoa > Mollusca > Gastropoda > Stylommatophora > Arionidae > Arion > Arion vulgaris. The sequence continues at coordinate 6,974,811 of CM036772.1, read as the reverse complement.
CAGCCAAACATCAAGAACGGATGTACATGCACAACCTTTAGTACCTATTGGAGCTCAGGTGCTTATCCTTCGGTGGTGTGTTCGGTTTCATCCAGCGTTTACTGGGGTCGCTCTCTGTTAGCCCTTTGCTGTCCCCAGCCAAATCTGCAAAGCAGCAGGTTGCTATTTTCTTTTAGGACAGCGACCTTAGACAGCCTGGGCTTATGAGCGACATCTGCCCAGCGAACCGGTCGTTTTGTGGACACCTTGGTCTGCCGCCTGTCCAGTTTTGTGTAAGGTTTGCTCTGCTAGACTTTGATTGTCCCAATCAAACTATAAGACACAGTAGTTCCTCCGGCTCAAGCGCACTGGCTTGCTCTGCAGGCTTCAAATTTTCTCTGCACATTTGTGTGGTCCACGCACCCTCTTGCCGTGCCCGGCGTGCCATGCTTTTCTACCCGGCTGTGGGTCCACCCATGCATCGCCCGCATGTGTACACGCTCCGCCCTGGTGCCTGCATCACCATTTCCGTTAATTCCCACCGTGCTCACATTTGCCTGGGCTGTCCCCTGGGGGTCCGGGTTTCGCCACATGTGGACCCACTCGTGCATCGCCTGCATGCATGCCCGCTCTGCCCCAGTGTGTGCCTTATCGTCACCGTCAGTTTTCGCTGTGCTCACATTTGCCTAGGTTTTCTGACTCTGGGGCTCAAAATTGTGCTGGAGGTTTGAGTTTCGCCATGGCCACGTGCAGCTTAGCTCGACTCCCAGCATATTCGGGCTGAAGAGAGAGCATGCGCGTTCTCCGAGTTTCGCCCCATGCGGGTCCACAACTCTTCGATGGATGCACCTCTTATCGTGTATGTTTATCCTTCCAGCTTTTCTCATCGGCTGGGAGAGATGAGCATTAATAGTCACTCTGGGCATACGCCGTATGTGTTGCGGCGGATCCCATCTAGAGTGACTATCTTTGATCTCTACTTGCACTTTTACTTTTTTTTTTTTTTTTTTTTTTTCGTCCGCTTTCAACTCAGACGAAATTCCATCTCTGAAACTGATTTTTGCGTGAAAATCTGTTTTTCCAATTTCTTACAATGGCAGCAACGCGTACATTGTAAATTACTTTACACTGGCAGCCGTGTGCTCAATGTACTCGTAATTAGTATTCCCTCGCCATACAGGCAGATTTTCTCCGACTTCAGAGGTACTCACGTTATCGTCCTGAGTAAGACCAGGGACTCAAACAAATGCCGGACAGTAGGTTCGAACCCGAGCTATGAGGCGTCTCACAGCTAGCAGGCCAAGCTACTATCAACTACTCTAGGCAGTCCCCCTCTACTTGCACTAAAGTAGCTCTCCCACAACACCTGCCCTCTTAGCCAGACCGGAACCACTGTCTGTTTCCAGGGTCACCACGAGGAGGTGAAGGCAGGGTCTAGATTAGTGCAAGCTCACTAATCCTGGCGCAACATTGTCCCCATGCACCTTTGACCCCGACCTCATTCAACACCTCCACATTAATCATTTTAGCAATGGGATTCTCATTCTTCTATTTAAAAAAATAAGACATTGAAAAGTAAAGGTGTGCAACATAATGCTGCCCACATTATGTAAGCAGTAGATTAAATTTTAAAAAAAACAATATGGGTCTAACACTGTATTTCTAAATGTTCTTCATAGTATGAAAATTGCACTTTCAGAGTGACATTTATTTTACTTTCTGTGGCAGTGTTCATTTTGTTACAGATTCTTGTGTTTTTTTTACTTTTCAGAGTTCAAAAGGAGAAGGGTCACGAATTAGTATTCTTCCAACTGAGGATGAAGAAGGTATGTGTAGCAAACATTGAGAAATGTTTTTATTCTCTGTCAGTCTTTAGTAAGAGTTTTTTTATGACCTTGTTCATTGTTTTATCATGTGACTCTTGGGACCCTTGTTCAGTGTTTGTTCTGTGACTCCTAGTGCTATTGTTTAGTGTTTTATCATGTAACTCATGGTTCTCTTGTTCAGTGTTTCAGTGGGAAAGTATTTTTTGGTCTTTAGTTAACTAGTTAAAGTTTATTGAACGTTTAACTGGTATATGATCACTTCTTCTGTGAACGCCCGCTTTCAATTCAGCGGTAGTCATGATGCCTGGTATTGCACTTCTGACTGAATTTTGCATGAGATCTACTTACCGTTTTACCAATGTCCCTCACCATGCGGTCTGCCTCGCAGTCTTCAGATGTACTTGAAGATTAGATCCTTCAAGTGTGATCGTTACAGGAAACCTGTTGTTCACGAAACACTTGCCTTGAGTCCTCATACCATCGGTACTTTTACGGCCGGTGTTGATTAGTGAAGTTCGACTTCTCTATCGGAGTTCCTGCCTTTGTGAGGTCTTTCTTACACATCGTTTGGATGTGATCACTATTTCCCGGTTTCTGCTTGCTCTTGTCCTACGGAACATATCTCCGAATTTCTTGATAGTATCTTCAATCCTATAGTCACCACACTACCTACATTCTTGCAAGATACGAACCACACCTTGTCTGTTTTTTTTCGTCTATTGAGTTGTTGCCTGGCAGGACTTACCCTCTCTTCCTCCTTGATGTGTGCTCATTGTACACCTCCATACCTCATTCCGACGGACTTCAAGCTCTTCAGTTCTTTCTCGACAGGAGAACTAACCCACTTGTCTCCACCTCGGCTCTCCTTCGTCTTGCAGAACTAGTTCTAACTCTCAACTCCTTTCAGTTCAATGACCAGTTCTTTGAGCAGATCAGTGGGAGTGCCATGGGTACTAAAATGGGACCCAGTTATGCTTGTCTATTCATGGGTCATCTTGAGCACCTAGTATGGAATTCCTATGATGGCCCTCTTCCGTCTGTGTATCATAGATACATTGATGATTGTATTGGCATTACCGATATGCCTGAAGCCGATTGTCACGCTTCATTAATGTCTTCAATCCGGCTATTCGGTTTACATCTCACATCTCTACCTCTTGTGTCAACTTTCTTGACATCACTATCAGCCTATCCACCATCACTACATCAGTATACTACAAGCCTACTGATGCACATAGTTTTCTTCTTTATTCCTCTTCCCATTCCCAGGCTTGTCGTGATTCTTTACCATTCTCTCAACTCTTGCGCCTTTGTCGCCTCTGTAGCGAGGACGACGATTTCCTCGATAGAGCTCACGAGATGCTGGATTTCTTTCGTAAGCGCTTATACCCAGATAAGGTGCTTGCTTCTGCTATGTGGCGCGTTCAGCAAATTTCTCGCCAGGAGGCTCTCTCTAACCAGCATAGAACTTCCAATTCTGACAGGGTGAAACTTGTCTTAACTTTCCATCCTCATAGTTCCCTTGTGAAGAAAGTCTTATTCCGTCATCTCTCCATTCTTCAGTCTGATCCTGAGACACGTTCAATCTTCCAACACTATCCTTTGGTGGCGTACAGACGGGACAGAGGCCTTAAGGATATGTTGGTTCACAGTCGCCTCAAGCCTAACATCCAGAGTCATTTTGGCACCATCCAATTGGCCGTCGGCGCTGCAACACTTGTGCTTATGTAATACAGACCCGGACGGTGTCTTTTCCAAAAGCCACGTTCGTTGTTGAAGACAGTTTCACGTGCGAGTCCGTAATATTATCTATGCCATTATCTGCAAGCGGTGCAACAAGGCCTATATTGGGAAACCGGCAGGAGACTCAGTGACCGATTCGCCCAACACTTGCGCGATATACGCCAATGCTCTGTGACCCCTGTAGCTACCCATTTCAATGATACTGGCCATTCAGGAGCTTGCGATGTCCAGGTCACAGCCATCCGATCATGTTCCTCTGATGATCGTAGTCGATTTGCTCTGGAGAATCGGTTGATTTCTTTGTATGGTACCTTGCGACCACACGGGGTCTCAACGTATTACATTCTTATGCTTCTTAGTACTTTCTCTTCCCATGCTTTGTAATCTCTATGGGTATATGTTGCATGTATTACATTCTTATGCTTCTTAGTACTTTCTCTTCCCATGCTTTATAATCTATATGGGTATATGTTGCATGTATTCAAGTTATATATTTACTAGATGTTTCATTGTTTCTTTTCCGTTCTATTTCTAGTTTTTATGTGTGTTTTTGTGTTACATTTATTTCGTTATTCGTTTTATTCCAGATTTTCCTTAGATACGTTGGTATGTGGTCGTCCATTTGTGTTTCATTTTAATTTGTCACTCCTGTTTGTTCGTTTGCTTGATAAAGGCCTTGTTGGTCGAACGTTGCTGTTTATCGTCACTGTTTATGTATTTTGTAAAACTATAGTACTTTGTTTGTACATGTTTCACTATTTCCCGGTAGGTTCATTAGTACCATGTCTATTTTGTATAAACATTCTTCTGTGGAGAACGCAAGAACAGCTTCTTGAATAAAAAGCTGGTGGGTCCTATTGTGCATCTATGAAGTCTAGGTTGTTGTCTAATTTCCATTCTTCCACTCTCATACAACAGTTTTCTGCTATCCCCATCATTCTGAATGGCTCTTAAAAATCACCTACTACAATGTATCCCGATTCTATAGTCCCCATTGCTCTAGTACAAAGATGGTGGGATTCCTCAGTCCGATAACAGTATCTATATTTTTTTTTCCCAATCATGAAATAGATGTTGTGTTATACACCTTATGGCCAAGTAAATTTGTTTCCCAACTACATTTTGCTCTGTATATTTTTCTTAGCCTTTGGTTGTTCATTACCCTCCTCAAGGTCTCCGATTGTCTTTTCTATTTGAATACTATTCTTAGGTAAACATCAACCCATGGTTTGCTAGCTTTATGTGTCTGTGATTTGTATACATTTTTTACCCGTACCAGAAGGTCTGTCTTTCTGAACTCTTGGAAACCACCTATCCAAATTTTAAGCCTGATTATGACCACACTATTTTGGACATTTTCAGGTGTACAAACCCCACTAGCCTGTGCCCTTGCAGACACAGTTACCAATGTGAACCACCAGGAGGTTGGGTTGACTTCTAAGAGCATTAGACTACTAATAATCGCTTTTCAATGTCCAAAGAAAACTTATCTGACCATGACAAGCCAGGCATGCTCTTACCTTGCAGACCAGTTCTCATAAAAATAGTAGCTGTTCTTACTTTGCAATATAATTGTAGCCTGGTGATACAATGTCCTGTCTGTTTCAGATGTGGAAGAAGGTTTCACCACAAAGCATATCGCCCAGGCCAGGTACCTGAGAAATCATCGACTCATTAACGAGATCTTCAGTGACACTGTTGTGCCAGATGTCCGGAGTGTGGTCACCGAGGCCAGAATGACAGTCCTTAAGAGACAGGTCCAGTCCTTGACAATGCACCAGGTTTGTGTAGCTGTGTACTTTCATTTCTTCAATAGGTGAATGTAATCTAGAGGTTGGATGTTTTCTTTGGCTGTTTGTGAGATTGGTAGTTTGTTATTAAAATTATTTCTACCATGTCCTGAAAATGCATGTTACATTGTTTTGTAGCTTATAGTTAGACTTGTCTGTTTTCATAGTGTGATTTTAGGACTGACTTGTGTCTTCAATTCTGACTCGCTCAGTGAAACTGCATTAATGCATCCTGGGGCCCAGGCCAACACTTTAAGTATGATCTTGGCCAGCTTTTGTTCGCTAGCCCTTGATGTTGACTTTTTGCCATCTCATTACTTGTGTCTTAGCACTTTAATTAAGCTTGATCATTTAGATATGAATACAATAATGAAATGTGGTTTATGTATGCATTTGTTTTAGAAAAAGCTGGAGGGAGAATTGCACCAAATTGAGGATAAACATGAGCAGAAGAAGAGAAAGTTTATGGAGTCAAATGAAGCATTCTACCAAGATCTCAAGAAGGTTGGTGCTCACATTTGTCATCTGTTGTGTCATTCAAGCCATTATGACTAGGCTCATCAGTGTCCAACTTGTTCACAGGCTGTCTAACTTGAATCACCTTAACTGTGTAGAACATAAACAATTTTCTGACCAAACAAAATATTAGACAGTAGATTTCTATTAGATTCCAACTTAAAAATCATGAAAAAATATCCTTGTCAGAAAAAGATTGAAGTGGCTAGGCATGTTATGAGAATAAACTCTGATATTCCTGCGAGAACAACTCTCACCTGGACACTGGAAGGAAAGAGAAAGAAAGGAGGAAGACCAAAAAGAAAATAGAAACACACCCAACAAAATGCACATAGTATCTCTGACAAGGAATATTAGCAATGCTGCAAAGAGAGAATCATGGAGTAACATGAATATTTCTAACATAATTGGCAATGATGCAGCGTTTCGAATTTCTGTAGCACTTTTAAGTTGAAGCCATCTCATAAATTGTCACTGTTGAGTAATCGGTCAATTGTTTGGTTGTTTATTGTGCACCTCCTACCTCTCAATCTATTTAATCTAATAATTTAGGCACAATTTGAATGTGTCTGGCATAGGTGCCTAAGCATCAGGGCTCAACATCTTAACATTTATATGCACACAACACAGATCACATAGAGTGGTTAACTTGATTGTTAAGAATTACGCAAAGAAGAAGAAAGAAGAATCCGATACATGAAGGAGGTTGCTATTAGTTATTGTTAAGTATCACAATCCTGTGTTGTCAAATTTTTCACCATTTTCATAACGCTTCCAGCAGAATGTTATTGCCGAACTTTATTTAACTCTGACCTTAATATTAGTTTATATTATCTTACTCTTAGAAAAAAGAATCTGAGCACCAGAACTGCCAGTGGATGAGATGTTTAAACAAATCATGCTCTCATGCCAAAGACCGAAAAACAGCAAAGGTGTGATTCCTCATTCATTGATCAATTTCCAAAGGCAGACAGTTAACAGTTACACTGGGGGACTGCCTAGAGTAGTTGATAGTAGATCGGCCTGCTAGCTGTGAGACACCTCATAGCTCGGGTTCGAACCTACTGTCCGGCATTTGTTCCGAGTCCCCTGGTCTTACTCAGTACAATAACGTGAGTACCTCTGAAGTCGGAGAAAATCTGCCTGTATGGCGAGGAATACTAATTACGAGTACATTGAGCACACGGCTGCCAGTGTAAAGTAATTTACAATGTACACGCTGCTGCCATTGTAAGAAATTGGAAAAACAGATTTTCACACAAAAATCAGTTTCAGAGATGAAACTCCGTCTGAGTTGAAAGCGGACGAAAGAAGAAGAAGAAAGAAAAAGAAGAAAACAGTTACACTACAAGTTGTTAGATTCTTTCATAGTTTCATTATTTCTCATCTATGCTGGCAGTAGTTGACATATTTCTCTTTGGGACTGTAAATGGTTGGGAGATAAGATTGCTCATTTGTGTGTTAGATAGGATGTGTTTTGATATTCTTGTGTGTCATAGTGGATGTGTTGAGGTAACACGCATGTACCATCTTGTGTGTCATAGTGGATGTGTTCTGACAACTTACAAGTGCCATCTTTGTGTGCAGATCGATGTTTTGAGATACACTACCGTATTGAACATGCTGTTTGCTCATTTTATGTGCTGAATTGAATGTGCTGTGATACTCATGTGGGCTTTCTTGTGTGTAGTTGTGTGAAAGCAAGCCACAGATCACAGATGAAATGTTCAACAACATGGTGGTCAAAGAAGAGATGAAACTGAGACAGCAGCAACTTCTCACACAGCACCACGATGATGAGAGAAAGAGACTGCACACTCACAATGGATCAGAAGATGGACAGATGGTAGGGACCAATGTGGTGGAAGAACCAGTAGCTTCCAGCCTCCTCAATGGAAATCATGAACCAATGGAGGTGGATAGAAGTGCAAATATGGTAGGTGTCATTGTTAGTTTGTTTCAGCTTAGATTTTCTGTTGCTGTAACTATTTCTTTCTTCTAGTTGTACTAAGGTTATTGGTACTGAACTGACGTCACAGCACTCCAGCCAGGCCCATAGGTGATTATCTCCCCAAAATATGGACGAATGGTATGCACACTGATGGTTGATGTGGCTTGCTGGTTAAACATACTCCTCACTCTGTTCTGTCAAGCATCTAGCTCTACTTGTACACTGATGGTTCATGCTGGAGCTCATTGGAAATATTACAAATTAGGCAACATTGTACCAAGGGCAAATGTTTACTGTAATAAATTAACCTTTTATATATCAGTCTTGGTTTGGCTGAAATCAGATGCACGTATCCTAAACGGGTAGAAGTCTATGCGATTAGGGGCCTACCAAACCAATGTGCAACGGATACACATTCTTGGCAAAGATCAAACATATCACAAAGAGTGATTAAAATTGGCCGTAAGAACGAACGCAAAGAAGAAGAAGATATTCGTAAGATTTTTCAATGATAATTTGAAACTCTCAAATAAGTCCAAAACGAAATTTTTTTTTATGTCACTTGATGACTTTTCTTTTTTGATGCTGTCTTCAGACACCTGCACCTCTCCTAGAATCCAACTCCTCAGAAACTGCCATGCCCAGTCCTGCAGCAGCTCTTGCTAGTGATGAGATTGGAATCAACACAACTCCGGACAAAAGTGGTACTGAGTCACCAGGTACTTCCAGCACGGCTGGGTCAGGTAAGATTCTCGTTTGTGTTTAGGGCACATCATTCTTCTACTACTACTTTTTTATATGTCTGCTTGGCAACACAGTCTTGAGTACAGAAATCTATCCACCACAAAACAAGATAATCTGGTTCACTATCACTACAGACATCATCCACCTTTATATTTCTCTGAAATTCTTTAAAGTTGTGCAACTAATCTTTAGTCTGTGCACTAGATAGCTAGTAGTTTCATTCTTCCTATTCTTCTTCAAATGCTCTATATTGACCATTTGTTAACCACTCTTTGTGATGTGTATGTGATCTGAGCCTAAGAGCGATTGTATGCTGCGCCAGTTATGGGCCTACAAGTAGGCCAGCACATATGATTTCTGCAACGCTTTTTATTTACTGGGGTAGCTTCCCACGGCCCCCATCTCAGTCGCCTCTTACAACCTTTCTTGTAGGTCACAGTGTTACTGTTCTTTGCTTCCCTTGAAGGCCCTGGTAATACACTGGCATAACCTAAGTTATGCATCTAGTCTCTCATTGTTGTAGTCTTCTACTACAGGTTTGTTAATCCCTCAGCTGGTGTTGATCTGATCATATCTCTTCATGGTATTCTGCCCTCAATGTCATATTTCTTCAGGTTAGGTTGTTACGAGATACTCATTAACTCCCTTGTGGACCAAATGCCACACTATGTGGCGTTGGGTTGGACGCTTTTTTACCAGGAGCCACACTAAAAGGCGTTTTAAATTCTAAAAACAAATGGCTTGTAAAAACATGACTTTTACCCTGGTCCACTAAGAGTTAAGAATCATCAGATCATCTCTTTTATCTTCCATCTTCAGGTTAGGTAGCAACCGTCAGATCATATCTTTTGTGTTTCATCTTCCATCTTCAGGTTAGGTAGTAACCGTCAGATCATCTCTTTTGTCTTTCATCTTCCATCTTCAGGTTAGGTAGTAACCATCAGATCATCTCTTTTGTCTTTCATCTTCAGGTTAGGTAGTAACCGTCAGATCATCTCTTTTGTCTTTCATCTTCCATCTTCAGGTTAGGTAGTAACCGTCAGATCATCTCTTTTGTGTTCCATCTTCAGGTTAGGTAGTAACCATCAGATCATCTCTTTTGTCTTTCATCTTCCGTCTTCAGGTTAGGTAGTAACCGTCAGATCATCTCTTTTGTCTTTCATCTTCCGTCTTCAGGTTAGGTAGTAACCGTCAGATCATCTCTTTTGTGTTTCATCTTCCATCTTCAGGTTAGGTAGTAACCGTCAGATCATCTCTTTTGTCTTTCATCTTCCATCTTCAGGTTAGGTAGTAACCGTCAGATCATCTCTTTTGTCTTTCATCTTCCATCTTCAGGTTAGGTAGTAACCGTCAGATCATCTCTTTTGTCTTTCATCTTCCATCTTCAGGTTAGGTAGTAACCGTCAGATCATCTCTTTTGTCTTCCGTCTTGGTAGTAACCGTCAGATCATCTCTTTTGTCTTTCTTCCTCAGGTTACGTAGTAACCGTCAGATCATATCTTTTGTGTTTCATCTTCCATCTTCAGGTTAGGTAGTAACCATCAGATCATCTCTTTTGTGTTTCATCTTCAGGTTAGGTAGTAACCATCAGATCATCTCTTTTGTGTTTCATTTTCCATCTTCAGGTTAGGTAATAACCATCAGATCATCTCTTTTGTGTTTCATCTTTCATCTTCAGGTTAGGTAATAACCATCAGATCATCTCTTTTGTGTTTCATCTTCAGGTTAGGTAATAACCATCAGATCATCTCTTTTGTCATCTTCAGGTTAGGTAGTAACCATCAGATCATCTCTTTTGTGTTTCATTTTCCATCTTCAGGTTAGGTAATAACCATCAGATCATCTCTTTTGTGTTTCATCTTTCATCTTCAGGTTAGGTAATAACCATCAGATCATCTCTTTTGTCTTCAGGTTAGGTAGTAACCATCAGATCATATCTTTTGTCTTCTTCAGGTTAGGTAATAACCATCAGATCATATCTTTTGTCTTCTTCAGGTTAGGTAGTAACCATCAGATCATATCTTTTGTGTTTCATCTTCCATCTTCAGGTTAGGTAGTAACCATCAGATCATATCTTTTGTGTTTCATCTTCAACCATCAGATCATATCTTTTATCTTCTTCAGGTTAGGTAGTAACCATCAGATCATATCTTTTATCTTCTTCAGGTTAGGTAGTAACCATCAGATCATATCTTTTGTGTTTCATCTTCAACCATCAGATCATATCTTTTATCTTCTTCAGGTTAGGTAGTAACCATCAGATCATATCTTTTGTGTTTCATCTTCCATCTTCAGGTTAGGTAGTAACCGTCAGATCATCTCTTTTGTCTTTCATCTTCCATCTTCAGGCTAGATTGTTATCGACTGTCATTAAGATTCATCGAACATCATTTTATCTTTTTTTTTTTTTTTTTTACATTCAAGTATAAGTCAGACAATTTGTATATATCTGCTGTACTTGTCATCTGTATCATCTCTTTCTTATTTCCTAAGTAAGTTACCAACACTTTATTATTGTTTGTCAACTGATCATAACTTCACATAATCCTGCTTTCTATGAATCCCATCTTCAGACCATACAATCCCAAAAAACATCTGATTATTTCTCTCTCTACTGTCTGTACTCTGTAGATACAATCCATCTATATCGATGGAGACTGCAGTAAAACTATGTAGAATGGTGAAACATGTAATAACAAAGTACTGTAGTTTTACAATCCATCTGAAATCAGCCAGTTAGCACCCTGTCTACTACTACTACTACTGCTAGTGTTTCTCATTTCCTTTTCATTTCTGAATCAACTTGTCCAAGTACCTGAATAGCAGTTACCACTGATAATGAAGACAGAAGGAGCATGCATTTATGAAGACAATAATGTTTAATGTCATCACATTGAAGGTTATATATATATATATATACTCTTTCTGTCTTCATCATCATCATTCATAACTGATATTCAAATATTTGCTTCTACCTATGTTATTCTATAGCTTATTCACTTTTATTCTCAGTTTAAACCAAAAAATCTTTTCTTTTGTCAGACACATTTAGTTTTTCTCTTGTCAAACATATTGTTTAGTTTTCTATTATCAGACATATTGTTTAGTTTTCTATTGTCAGACATATTGTTTAGTTTTCTCTTGTCAGACATATTGTTTAGTTTTCTCTTGTCAGACATATTGTTTAGTTTTCTCTTGTCAAACATATTGTTTAGTTTTTCTCTTGTCAAACATATTGTTTAGTTTTCTCTTGTCAAATATATTGTTTAGTTTTCTCTTGTCAAACATATATTCTCTTGTCAAACATATTGCTTAGTTTTTCTCTTGTCAAACATATGTTGTTTAGTTTTCTCTTGTCAAACATATATTCTCTTGTCAAACATATTGTTTAGTTTTCTTTGTTATCAGACACATTGCTTAGTTTTCTTTTGTCAACATATTGTTTAGTTTTCTCTTGTCAAACACTTTGTCTATTGTCAGACTCCTTGCTTACAAATCATTCAATGTTTGACATAGCAATCATTGAGATTTGACTATAACTTTTCTGATTACATTCATTAGTATTTTGCTTATAAACTAACATCAATTCCCTGTACTTGACTCAAGCAGACAAATTGTAACAAAGGATAGAAATTCCCAATCAACAGGACATCAACTAAAACAAATTCATAGATTTCTTTGTATTGTATTCTCCCCTGTACCATTATATATTGTTACATATGGCCTGCAAGCAATTTCTCTCAATCGTTCAATCCTGGACAACTGGTTCAGTCTCTTCCATATAATTTTTTTAACCTCTCTCACTAAAGTTTGTTTCATTGTTTCTCTATGGTATTCTTTCTTTCTTTAACCAATGGTCTCCCATTTCAATGTGTGCTTTGTGATTCTTTGATATATTTCAATGAACTGAAAATCGTGACATATCCTTTACAAGACTTAGTCATCAACACCAGTAAATGAGTCATCGATTTTCCAGGCCACTATACATTCAGTAGTTTGCCATTGCTTTCTGAACAGTGAGGTGTACTTTAACCACTTGTAAAAAATCCAAGGCAACTAATTTGCTTCCAAATTTGCCCCCCGCGAAGTTTGAACCAGGTATGCTCGGGATGTGATCGAACTCACTACCATTTAAGCTACAGACGCTCACATATTTCAATACCTGAACATAGTTGGCAGTGAATTTAACACATTAGTTGATGCACTGGATTCAAATACCAGATGTACAGGTATTCCAATTCCTGTCTTGTTTTACTCCCCAGTTCACACAGCGCTGATATGCAGATACTAGTGTATGGACATTTTTGGTTGTAGCTCTGATCTTGACTCATAATTCTTGCACTCTTTCCAGTGTCTGAAACTGGCCCATATCCCATAAATGAGAACATACCACATTGATATCGACTATGTCCATACTTATTTTATATCTCTTATATTTATATATATTTATATATCAATACATATATATGATACAGTGTGTAGTTGTAATGAAACTTCACTTATCAGTTTAGCCATATATGTTTAACTTCCTCTATCTATCATACACACAAACCAGAAATATATTTAAAAATAAATGATTTGATCTGAAATTATGTAAAGACTGCTAGTTGTTATCAGATGATGATTGCTTCTAATTCCTAAAACTGCTCATGTTTCCTGGTTTCCTGACTAGTTTAGTTTAGTCTTCGATCATCATCACTGCACATCGAACCAATTAGTCCATAAGTGCTTCGATCTCCTCTTCAGTATGTCTCTCAGCGTGTGGCGACTAATGATACCAATTCTTTGTTGGTTTACTATTCTTCTTTGGCTACCAATATAAGGCTCTTGTCTGGTTACACCACATTTGACTTGGAATTTTTGCAGTCTGGTTATTGTTGTAGATTCACCGCTACTTGAATCATTTACACGTTTTCTATTCCGGATGGAATTTATAATATCAGTCTGGCCCATTCTCTCTCTCTTCCTTTGCCTTTTACCCTGGATTGGGGCATAGGCCCTCAACCAACTCATGCCAAGTCTTCCTATCTCTAGCTATCTCCTGCAGCTAGCCTGGCCCATTGCTCACCCGATTTTTACACCAGCCATATCTGAAAGTCTTAATTTCCCCTTACACCTGCATAATCCTTCCTTTCGTTGGCTTGAAATATGTCTATATATTCAATGTTGTCTCTTTTATGAACTTCACTGTTTTTTGTAGCTCACACAGAGGTCCGTGCAGTTTTCTGATCTGCATAATAGTAATAATATTTCCTCTCGTACTATTATATGTTACATAGGGCCTGCAAGCAATTTCTTCCATGAAACTGAGACCGATATTTCTTGCCTCTCTGAGCAAAGTTCCTAAACCTGCATGCCTTTGCACAAAAATAAAACTGTCTGCCTAGACCTCTACAACTACTCCAACCATTGTCTCCTGACCACCACACATCAACCATTTGTATACATATTTGTTAGAATGTTGTTATTTCTTGATGTATTATTTCTGCTCATGACTTATATGTTGTGTTGTATTCATATTCTTAACCACATCATTATAATCAATATTTATGTAACACTCTCATTTGTAATCAGTGATACTTATTCCATGTGATATGCTCAGTACACAAATAGGATTCATATTTCTTAAGAACTTGACAACAGAGGACCAGTATCTATTGCTATCACATTGATATTTGCAAATTTGTATAATGTATTGATTTTTGTGTGTTGGCTTTATTTCATTAATTTTATTTCTTTTTTTTTGGTGGTTTGATTATGTTGTGATTTGATTTTGTAAGCATTTTTATTTGAGTGATAAAGTATTGCTTCCTCATTCACTTACTGTCTTTCTCACTGTCTATGTCTGTCTTGTCTTGTCTTCATATATACATATAAACATAATAAAGCCTATAGATGATCAGTAATGAGAAACTCTTTTGCTGTTCATGTGAAGACTTCCATATACCAGTGATGAAGAGATACATTAATCTGGCTGGCTATGTCTTGCTGGGAGATGGAGCTCGTATATAAATGAATGACACATAATCATAATATGTGGTGATTGTATAATGCATTTAAGCCATATGTTGATATTGGCATAACAGTGATGCACTAAGCACACAACAGAATGTTGCAGAGAAAATACCACCGTTTTTTACTGCTAGCATAAATCTTTCGTGTTAGATACTGCACTGGCCGTTTCTCCACAAAGTAATCCATAGACTTTTTGGTTTCCACGTCTGGCTTCATCTCCAAAGATGAAATGTTTTCCCTGTTGTGGCTATTTGTATTATTTGGGACAGAAAGACACCAGGACAGTACAACTAAAGTAAGTTGGTGGAGGGTTTTGCTTTTTTTTTTATTTTTAAAATACTTTGTGTGTGCTTTTGTGGTTTTAATTAGAAAGATTTTTTTTTCTGTTGATTGCATGTCCCATTTTGTTTGTTCATTTTTGTTTTCTGACCTCTAGTCCAATCAAACCCCCCTATGTGACACCTAACCTTCTCTTCGAAATCTTAACTCAATGTTAGACATAATAAAAGAAATCGACCTAAGTTTTGTAAACAGTCAATAAATCAGTAGAAACTTGTTTGCCATTAGTTAATTGCCCCTGCTAAATTATTTTTAGTTGGCATGAGACCAAAGTTTGTTGTAACAAGTTGACATCAGCAGCAAAGGAGTTGATCATAACATTCTCTTGTTTTAAGTAATAGAAGTCATTGCTTTTCAACCTTAACCTCTCTACCACTACTAACATGCAGTTTGTGCTTCACATTTAAGAATTATATACTTGAAACTGCTGTAATAACATAGCTTAAAGATAAGATCTATTCATCTTAAACATCCTAACCATGATGACCCATTGAAAAGCATTGGTTTTGATGGATGAATTTTGTTGACGTTCTGTTGCCATACTGGCACTGTAAGAGTATTTGCATTCTCATTCGCATGTCAGTTTGGTTTTTTTTGTGAGAATGTGTGTGCTATCTAGGCAGTAGTTGTTGCATCCCTTTAGCCCTGCCATTATGTTGTAACATTTATAAGATGATGCATCAAGTTCATGTGATGGTTTGAAAATTAGATATCACGATAACTGAGTTTGTTTAATAATGACAGTTGTAATATATTACCATCAGAGATTACTAAGGAAAATCATTGAGAGGTATTGGATAGTTCTAGTGTGTCAGTATTCTTAATTCAAGAAGCAACCAGACAATAACAATAGATCAGGTTATAGAGCCGATGGAAGACTGAGAACAGATGAATAGACAATATCATTCTTCTTCGAATGCTCCACATCGACCACTTGTTAACCACTCTTTGTGATTTGTATGTGATCTGTGCCTAAAAGCAATTGTACATTGTGCTAGTTATGCACCTACAAGTAGGTCAGCACATCAAATTTCTGCAAGGCTTTTATTTACTAGGTAGCTTCCATGGCCACTACCTCAGTCGCCTTCGACATGCTTGTAGGTCACAGTGTCACTATTCTTTGCCTCTCCTCGAGTCCCGGCAACACACAGGTGAGACAATATCAAGACTACACTAAATAAACATGGATATAACACAAGGGCGACTTATCTGGTCCTGGAGTGCAAATTAAAGCTCCCACCCCTACAATAACCGACAAGAGTGGACAATCAACTCCATCATCCACCTGGGGAAAGACTGTAGACTAGACACTGTACTACCCATGTTATTGAAGCTGTTGGACATCACAACTTGCACCCTGCTATCTCCATGTTTGCTTACTGTAACTTATACAAGCATATCCCATGGCTTATTGTAGTTCTTGCTTTAGTTATAGAAGCACTTTTCAGTCTACATTCTAGTTCTTACATTAAAGGGGGTCCTCTCTGTGGTGTTGAGGTGCAATACTTGTCTCGTACTTGAGTATTCTGTTTGCTTTCCTTGGGGAGCATTCAAGCTGTTTACCACTGATCCCTAATCTCAGTCTAGGAGAGCTCGAGTTGCTAATCCTATTTGTGATGGATAAAATGTAGGACCTATGTTCAAGTTGATCACATAAAATAGTCTCTGGCAGCTGAGGATTGATTAGAATAGGCTGGAAAGCTGTTGCTCTCCCAAACATAAATACCAACCAAAAGTTAAATTTCTACCATTTTTTTACTAGCATAAACATCACACCAGGGACTCAGTGTTACAGAGATTATGCTCTGTTGCTGAGATCTTCCTGTGAAATAAAAATCAGAGCACACTTGGTTGTTCAATGAAGTGCAGTGAAGATGATCCAATCAATATTGCGTTAGTTATGAAAGTACATCACATGATATACAAATATATAATAATCTTTGCTTTAGTCACAAAAGCATATCCCATTGTATATAATAGCTTTCGTTTAGACATAAAGGCACATCCCATTGTATACCATAGCGTGTCAGGAATTTCTTATTGCACTCCGGACATCCTCCAAAGGTGCTCCGATCTCCTTCGCAATATCCCCAACAGCGTCCAGTGACTAACCGTACCAGTTAAATGTTGATTGATGAGCCTACTCATATACCAGTTGTGCTGTTCTTTTCTGGCCACTCTTATCCAAACTCTAGCAGTTGATGTGGATTGGTTAAAATGAAAATCCTCTGTGTGGTCACACTCTATCCATTGTCTGAAACCCTGATATGGTGACAGAGCCAGGTGTCCTGTCTGCTTTCTCATTGCCATGTTATCTGTTTAATCATAAAAGCACATCCCATTGTATATAATAGTCTTTCATTGAAACATAAAAGCACATCCCATTGTATATAATAGTCTTTCATTGAAACATAAAGCACATCCCATTGTATTATAGTCTTTCATTGAAACATAAAAGACATCCATTGATTAAAAGTCTTCATTGAAACATAAGATCTATTGTATGCTGTGAAACATAAAGCACATCCATTGTATATATGTCTTTAGTTTAGCCTATAAAAGCACATCCCATTCGATATAATAGTCTGGTTTAGTCTATAACAGCACATCCCATTGTATATAATAGTCTTTCATTGAAACATAAAAGCACATCCCATTGTATCTTTCATGACATAAAGCACATCCATTGAATGTCTTGGTTTCTCCTATAAAAGCACATCCCATTCTATATAATAGTTATGTCTTTGGTTTAGCCTATAAAAGCACATCCCATTCGATATAATAGTCTGGCTTAGTCTATAACAGCACATTGCAGAGTATAAAGAAGTTCACAAGTTAGTTATCAAATCTCAATTTCATATAATATTGTAGTTCTTGTGTGGTTTTATTTTGTGCACAAGAAAACACATTGGGATATTTGGATCATTCATATTGTGAAGGTATTTATCTGACCACTTCTCATGGCTGCCACACACAATATATATGTGTGTGTATTATTGCAGCTCTCAAACTTACACATGTGTGCCAGTGACTTTGATATAGCAGTTGTGATGTATTCTGCTCTTCATTCAGGTCATCATATCTGCTGAAATATCTCTCACAACCAGAAACGACACATTCCATGTTCATTGTCAGGAATGTTGTTTGGCAATATCATGATCATTTCCTTGACTGGCATTGTTCTCCTGCTGACGACACACAACTGCTGCTGTGATCCAGTACAGATGTGGTCAGATAATGCAAGCAATATGTGTGTAACAAAATTCACTCTGTGTAGGTTTTGTTATGTGTAGGTTTTGTTAATTAAAAGAAGTGGGAAAAAAAGATGCTTTCACTGTCAACTGTCATAAATGTCAAATTAATTAAAGAATAGAGAAATGCTTACAAAATTGAATCACATTTATGTTTCCATAAAATATAAACATTATGGATATTTATTTATGTTGTCCTAAGAGCAGATCTTTTTTTTGTCACCAGAAGCCAAGGAAAGTGGACACATAGACCCTTCAGAAGTAACGTCTCCAACGTCAGAGAAAACAAGCAACCATCTAGAGAAAGCTCTCAGCAATGGAGAAATGATGGGATAGTCTTAGAACTGATGTAATCTTTATTATGAATGATCAGTGACTACCAACAGTTATAAACTATGTCTAAGAGGGTACTTAACTAACAAGAATGGATCAATCCAAGAGAATTGATGTTATTTCCATGATATTATTTGTAGATTTTTCAACAGAAAAAAACAAGGAATTGTGTTAAATAAATGTGTATAGAACCACTTGATTAGACATTAGCTTGTCAGTAGTACATATTAACAGACACATATGTGGAGAGAAGAATCAGCATTGATTACCATAGACAAGGTTAAAAAAACAAAAGAGAGATCTGTTCATTTTTGTGTGTGTACATGTTAGGATATTTTTGGTAACTTTTAATTTAGGTTATTATTGACAGAAAAATGAGGACAGACAATTAGTGTAGACTGCGTTATGTATGCTTGAGCATACTATTAGATTTTTGTTACTGGTGCATGACTTGTAAATGGTTTCAATAATGCTTCTGAGTGACAAAACACACCATTATGTGAGTAAAGAATGTCTAGATCCCTAACTAAGCTCAGGACAACTAAGAGAATGTCTAGATCCCTAACTAAGCTCAGGATAACTAAGAGAATGTCTAGATCCCTAAACTCAGGATAACTAAGAGAATGTCTAGATCCCTAACTAAGCTCAGGATAACTAAGAGAATGTCTAGATCCCTAAACTCAGGATAACTAAGAGAATGTCTAGATCCCTAACTAAGCTCAGGATAACTAAGAGAATGTCTAGATCCCTAAACTCAGGATAACTAAGAGAATGTCTAGATCCCTAACTAAGCTCAGGATAACTAAGTTCATCTTTCTGTTTATATTATACTTTTAGTTAGTCTTTCCTCTTGGGCCTGTGGGCGCATAGGGCAGAGGTCATAGTTCTCCATGTCTCTCGGTTCGTTGCTATCTGTTTTAGGTCTTTAATGTTTACTAGGCCCATCGTTGAGCCTTCTCTGGTGATGGTTCTACGCAGAGTCTCTCTTGGTCTTCCTCGTTTTCTTTTCCCTCTGGTGTCCATATGAGGGATTGGTAAGGGAGTCTTCTTATACTTTTAGTTTATATTATATGCATACTCTATATCAGCGCTGTTCAACACAGTGCTGATGTCAAACATTCTATTTTACTCTGATCAAATTTCAAGAAAACACTATTTTTCATTTTTTTAAATAGCATTTTAATGAATATTCTTCTTCGAACGCTCCACATCAACCACTTGTCAACCACCCTGTGTGATTTGTATGTGATCTGAGCCTAAGAGAGATTGTACGTTGTGCCAGTTATGCGTCCACAAGTAGGCCAGCACATCTGATTTCTGCGCTGCTTTTTATTTACTAGGGTAGCATCCCTAGGGCCTACATCAGTTTTTCTTACGACATGCATTGTAGGTTGCAGTGGTACTATTCTTTGCTTCCCTTGTGGGGCCTGGCACCACAGGGGTGCAATGAATATGATCTTTCCATTTTATTTTGAAACCATTCTACTGCTCCTAACATTGCCTTTTGTTGGGTTTTTTCACTGGAGAAAGTGTCAACATCTTAACCATATTAACTATATTATTATCAGTAGTAGGATTGCAATCATCACATGACGCTCGTGCCTTCAGAACCATCATTCTGATGTTCCACGATATATAATAACATTGGACAGCACCGGTCTATACTAACTTGATCAGCTGTCCAAACAAACAAACTTAGATTGACAACACCAAACTTTTAGTAGATGCTCACTTATTTATCATCTATAAGAAAGAAATATCTTGACTTTCAATGTGGCCACTCAAAATGCATTCTCATTCATGATTCATCATTTCTGTTTTATTTCAAAGTATTTTTATGGAAATATCAATACAGAAATAGTTACTATTACTTCTATCATATCTGCTGTATATGTTAGTGATTACTTATCAGTATAAGTGATAATGAGTTTTAGTGTTGGAGAAACTTATATATATGGCCTTTTCGTCTTTACAGACGGTCAGTTGGCAAGTGTTTTACTGTGACAACGTTTTCACTTTTTTCTCTTGTCGTTCAGCTCATACATAAGTCTTCTTCTCAAAAGATTCTGCGCCCTTTCCGCAATATGGCTTTACACACAACTCTTTCATCAGCTAGTTTTTCACATGTGCTGGGACCTATAGAAAAGTTTTTCATTGAAGCTTTGCAGACATCTTTATATCTGAGCAGTGGTCTGCCCTGGTGCCTCTTTCCCTACGAAAGTTCAGAGAACAACATTTGTTTTCGTATGCGACAAGTTTCTATTCTTCTCACATGTCCCAACCATCTTAGTCGTCTACTGCTGATCATGCCCATGATGGAAGGCAGGTTTTCACGTTGTACTTCAGAGTTGGTTATCTTGTACCACCTGATGTTCATAATCTTGCGGAGACATCGAAGGTGAAAGATGTTAAGTCTCCTCTCATGTCTTGAGTTGGAGAAACTTAACTGAGCAACTAATTAAGGGCAGTAATTTACCTTTCGTTGTAGGTAATCGGTTTTGCTAGATGAATCATACAGAAATTGTTCCTTGTGATTGCTGAGCAGTCGGCCACTAACACAGTGTCAGGTTGCATTCTTTGTGATTGCTGAGCAGTGCACTAACACAGTGTCAGGTTGACTGTTCATGTCATCTCTGACGTCATAGCCACTAGCATGATGTCATCTTGTCTCTGACATATCACAGCCATTAACAGTGTCAGATTGTAACAGTTCAGTATCATCTTGTCAGACATGTCACAGCCACTAGCACGATGTCATTTTGTCTCTGACATGTCACAGCCATTGACAGTGTCAGATTGTGACTGTTCAGTATCATCTTGTCAGACATGTCACTATCACAATGTCATCTTGTTTCTGACATGTCAGTCACTAACACAGTGTAGGGTCTGTACATCACCAGTTCTGACAGCTTCCTCTGCTACCTTCTATCACCATGTTACAGTAGAACCAATCAAAAGTGGTACTATCAAGTGGGGTTTCTTGTTCATAAAATCTTATCAGTAACCCACCCATCTGTACAAATTGTGTTGCCCTATTGAACAATATTTCCCAGGTTATCAGAGGTTAGGGCTTACAAACCAACCCTTTAAGAATGACTTTGTAACAGAAGCTGCAATGAACAACTGACATTGTTAGGAACAATTTCATCACTGTTTCACTAGAAATAAAATTAAAATCATGGCATATCACAGGACGTAGCCATCAACCACATTAAACTAGGTATTTATTTTCCAGGCACCACTTATATGTTCAGTAGTTTGCCATTGCTCACAGAACGGTGAGGTCTGTTTTTACAGTTCATTAAAAATCCATGGAAACAAATTTGCTTCCATACTGTCCCATCATGGAGTTTGAACCAGGTAATCATGGGTTATGATTGAGCTCACTACAATCTAAGCCACAGACGCCCACTCTGTTATGCTGAATTGAAAAATTAATATAAATGTTAGTGACTAGTTGCAGCTCTATGTTAAATTGGGAATAGAAAGAAATGAGCGTAGGATGCTGATGATGAATTTCAACGAACACTTTTCAATATGTTTTGTTTAGTCTCCGCATAACAAGATAACTAGAAATCCAATATCAAGTATGTAAATTATGTGTCTTTATTTCTTGTAACTTTTGTTTGATGCCGGTGTGTTCATCTTGCTTTGCTCTGATATGAATTCCCATGTTGGCCTCAGAATTGTGTTGTTTGTGGCAGTGTCAATTAAATATGTGGGAGGGTATATCAGGTGGGTGACAGTGTAACACAATAGCAGTGTGCTGTTGTATATCATTCACAGTGTTAAAATGTGAGGTATATCAGCGACAGTGTACAAACAGCAGTGTGCTGGATTTGTATATCATTCTACAGTGTTCTATCCCAGATACATTTGGTTCCCTAGTTACCCAGATGTGAAAAGGGGTACTCCGTTTTGAGTTGAAGGAAAATTAGGAATTATCACCGCAGCTGCTGTTGTAAGGGCTCAGCCGCTGACACTTTCAACAAGCTGAAAGTGGCTCAGTATCTCTTCTGCTTCTTTGCGTTTGTTCTTTCGACAAATTTTAATCACTCTTTGTGATATGTTTGATCTTTGTCAAGAACATGTATGTGTTGCACATTGGTTTGGTAGGCCCCTAAACGCATAGACGTCTACACATTTAGGACATGTGCATCTGATTTCAGTCAAACCTCTTTAGTCGACTCTTATGACATGCGTGGCAGGTAACAGTGGTTCTATTCTTAACACCCCAAATTTTAGCCCTGGTAACCACTCTGGCGAACTCAGCATATATTTTGGGTGTTTTCAGAATGTATACGTTAATTGTATTAACTCCTTGTAGACCAAGCGTTACACTACGTGGCTTTGGGTTGGACACCTTTTACCAGGAACCAGACTAAAGGGCATTTTTATTTTAAAAACAAATGGCTTGTAAAAACATGGCTTTTGACCTGGTCCACTAAGAGTTACAATATCCATTTTGTTTTTTTATTATGCAGCTATGTCCTTTTTTGACAAAAAATAGTTATGGTATGCCATAGTTCAAGGTGTGCACAACTTATGAATATTTCAGGTGTCTTTTTTAAAAATTTATGACTAATGATTTGTTGCCTGAGACTGTTTTATGAGTAGCTATAAGACTGGAAATGACTTCAGAAAGTTTGAAGGCGTATAAACAGGATAACCCCCTCAACCTTCTAAGCCGATATACTGGCTCTCTGTATTTTTTAAGATGACACAAAGCCAGTCTATTGTCTATTTCAGTACCCATTACAATATAAATGCTTCCAAATGTAAAAATAATTATGGTGCGAAAGGGTTACCTTGGTGGGAAATAAAGTTGACAGAAATATTCAACAGTTTTAATATCCTGGCATAAGCCCCCTGTGAGTGTTGTTCAATTTCGCGGGCTGGCAGAAAAGCCATAGGTTCTGCAGATTTACGGTGTTCATGGCACCGAACAGAAGGGTTACGATGTCCATGGCACCAGGCCTGAGAGCTCAAGTGCTTCTGGATCAGAAAAAAAATAATCCTGGCATGGAAGAGAGTCAACAGTGGAAGTGATGAACATTGTTGTGGGTATGAAAGTTGTGGAGATACATAGTCAATTCATACTAGCCGTGGTTTCACTACCAAATAAGATTATGGCATTCAAATACTGACTTGTCATTGATCACTCTTTTCTCCATTGGGAGATGTAGATTATCAGATGATAGCCAGGGATGACATCCTAGGAGGACGTCCAGAAATATACAAGAACAGAATCCACTGGTTTAATCTGCAGACTACATTTGCAGCAAATTCTCTGATGTGAGAGAGGTAATGAAGATATATGGTACAGGAACTAGCCGTACCAGAATGGAGACCAGTAGTTTGACTTTTACAAAGAAATAGGTTGGCATGAGGGGAGTCTATGGTTACGCCTCGCCTTCTGTTCCAAGGCTGTGGGTTTGAATTAGGACTGTGTCATTCTGTTCGCGAGTGCAATTTTTCCAGAGACCCTAGGATTGTTGCAGGAGCTATGGAGTTTGTGCTTTGTGCAATACTCTCGTAGGTGGCGTGCCATTTTTGGAGAGGACTGAGCCATATGGGTTAAAACCCAATACAATAAAGTCAATGCTTCGCTATAAATAATATTCAGAATAAATTTCTTAACCCTTTAGCTGATAAGGACGTGTATAGATGTTTTTCCCCCATTCACTGCCAAAAGATGTATTAACATGTCTCTTATTATCTCTCCTCTGTGGTCTAAAGACATGATAACACATCATACATTTCTACTGTCACTGCTATAGGCGTACATTCACGTTGTGACCTAGAAACAAAGAGTAGCTATTTTTAGATCTGTCTTCGGAAAGTATGTAGCAGCGAAAGGGTTAAAGGACAGATCTGATAAAAACAGTGTCCTGACGACATCCATATTCTCAAACAATGAGGACAAAATAAAGGTATAGTAGATTCAGTCAGGGGGTCTGGGAATAAGATATAAATGTGGGAGTTGTTTTTTCCCCCCTGAGATTTGTTGTATATTTTGTTCGTCAAGTTTGATCCAACATTCCACAAAGTGTACCACTGGCAGTGATAATTATGTTGTATGTTCATTTGTCAGTTCTGACATAGCCAGTTGTCACAACGATATTATATTGTCAGACAGTGACACTGGTAGTTCGAGACTTCTCATTTCATAGACTTGATGCTTATTTGTTTTGAAGAACTGTACAAACCTAAGTTGATTTTGTTACGTATTTTCTCCTGTATTTTAATGTCAAATGTTCTCTTGTATTTGTGAGTTATTTGTTGTTGATGTCTATACTCTATACTTTCTACTGTATTTTGTTAATACACAAAGTTGTTGTCAATGTTAGCTGTTGTCTATTTATGAAATGTTGTAATTTTGTGCTTTAGAATAAGCTTGTCCATTCACCATGTTTGTAATATTGTTTATTTTCTTCTTATATGTCAATAAAATGGTTGGTTTGCCACATTTCTCGTTTTTCTATTTCTTATACAGTTTAAAAAACTGTAGTGCCGATTTTTAGGACGGCGTGGGATAAGAGCCTAAGGGATTTAGGCTAGTGCAGTCGCCGCAAAGCTGTTCAGATTAGTATTTGTCATTTATGCCCACAGCAGACAAAAATCCTTGGCTTACCGTGAATTGGTCACGGGTTTCCCGCATGGGAGCCGCAATCTAATCCTTTCAGTCAGACACTCCTCAATATAATGTAAAGCAATATATATATAATCTAGAATATTTTTCTAGACTACAAATGATGCATCTATGATCAAACAGTTTATGTATTTGATCGGCACGGTTGAAGAATATGTTGTAACGTCAGATTTAGATGCTATAGGAAAGATATCAAGACACAAAGTATGACAGTTTTACAAAGGACAGCAATAAACTAAATTGATTTCATTCAAGCACACTATAAATTGAGAGAAAAAAACCTGATCATATTCTTTACAAGACGTCACCATCAATCACAGTAAACAAGTCGCTGATTATCTAGCACCACATATACGTTCAGTAGTTTGTCATTGCTTTATGAAGTAGAGGTCTATTTTTACCGTTTGTAAAAATCCATGGGAACGAATTTGCTTTCAAACTGCCCACCGCGGAGTTTGAACCAGGTACGGTTGGGTTGTGATCGAGCTCACTATCGCTTAAGCTACAGACGCCCACTATAAATTGAGAAAGTAGAATTCATTAAATATGAGAATAAGTCACAAAATTATATAAAATAAGGGGAAAATGGTTGTTTATAAAGATGCCATAACATGGAGTATATGTGTGTACCACAGCAGATAGTCCGGTAAGCTAGTTGGTACGTGCGTGTAGGCAGAACACCCAATGAAAAAGCTGAAATTTATGATCTAGAAGCAGCTTGGTACCATCTGAAGACTATTTTTGACGTTTTTCCATAAAAAGACAAAACATTATTTTTACAGAATGCCGCCTTCAAGTTCTATAAGATCGTGGACATTTTGAAATCTCAAAACTAGTTTAAGATATTGACCAACTTGGGGTATCTGTAGCATAGAAGTTAGGTGCTCGCCTCCCGTGCCAAATGTAACCGGTTCACTCCCTTGTGGAGCCATCAGGATATTTTTCCAGTGATCTCTGTGTAGGTGAGATCGAGTTCCAAGTCCCAACGACAAAGAAACGGACAATAAAATGTAGGTCCTGTGTTCTTCTTTTGAGTTCGTTCTTTACGACCAATTTTAATCACTCTTTGTGATATGTTTGATCTTTGTCAAGAATATGTATACGTTGCACATTGGTTTGGTTGGCCCCTAAACGCATAGATTTCTACACGTTTAGGACGTGCATCCGATTTCATCCAAACCTCCTTAGTCGCCTCTTACCTGCGTGGCAGGTAACAGTGGTTCTATTCTTTACACCCCAAATTTGGGCCCGGTAACCACTCGGGCGCAGAGCAGGCTGAAAAGCCACTTCCATGGCAAAATTCATTTTTAAAAAACGATTAAAAATAAAATTGCTAGAAAATATCTTCACCATCTTCAAATTACATCGGGACCTCGCGGTGCTCCGTAGCTTGTGCACTGCAGCTAAGATCTTCCTGTGTAATAAAGAGATCGGAGCACATATGGTTACTCACTTAAGTCCAATGATAATGGTCTTATCAATCAATTGACCAACTAGTTTCATCACATCAAAATAATTATACAATGGATCCCTGGACGCTCAAATACAGCCGAAAATGATAAATCGGACAAGTTGACTAAGAAGTGGTCAGCACAAGAACAATCTCTCTCAGCAAGAACTCTCCATACAGCAAAGCAAATCCAAAAACTAAGAACTTTGGCTGAACAGATGAGTCATGGTAGACACCAGAAGAGAGGTTTACAGATACATGGCCAACCCAAACTCTAGTGACATCAAGCACCTTACAAGGAGAGATCAGAACACACATTTTCAAACTCAACACATGCCACTTAACAATCACATGCACAGAATTAAACCATAACACACTAGAACTTAACCCATAGGTGCTCAGTCTCCCACAGCAGATGTAGAAGGGTATGCATATGATGGTTCCTGTGACTCACCGGTTAAACACACTCATTCTGGTAAACTCTTAAACTGTTCTAAACTCTTCTAAACTCCTTAAATCACTGGATAGATTAAATATCAGTTTGTCTTCATCCTACAGGCAATCACCTGAAAAACCAAAGGATGTCCCTCACTAACAATCTTAACTCTTAGTGGACCAAGGCAAAAGCCATGTTTTTACAAGCCATTTGTTTTTAAAATAAAAATGCCCTTTAGCGTGGCTCTTGGTAAAAAGGCATCCAACCCAAAGCCACATGGTTTGGTCCACAAGGAATTAAGCTCCCAGGCAGTTGATGCTTGTCTGTTCGCTTTTTCATTGTCGCTAACACCCACATCTAGAACAGTAAATTCGTGTACACCTCTGGGAGGTTGAAAACCTCTATAGGTGACATCCACCAAACTGCAACCTGTCGTTTCGGATCTTTAAAGAATTGATTGTGAATTTTCACAGGATTAAAAACAGCAACCATCAGCCAAGATAGTCATATTTAACGACTGCATATCACTATCTGAGTCCATACATAAGCAGCAGAATTAGGCACATGCATGAAATTAGAATAGAGCTGAACAGTATTAAAATCATGAGTTCAGTTGAATATCTTCGTGACTCTGACATGTCCATAGGTGCATTCATCTACTCATATGTCTGTGATGCTGCTCTTTTCTAGCCACTCCAATATTTAATCTGAGCTCTTGCAGTATAGCTATTGATGTGAATTGGTTTAGAAGAAAGTCCTGTTTGTGGCCAAACTCCAGTGTGAGGCTGTTCGGAAAATCAGATCTACCCATTGGCTGACCCTCCGATATGGGGGCAGAACCAGCCAGCCTGTCCATTCTCTCATTGTCATCGACACCCACGTGAGGCTGTTCAGAAAATCAGATCAATCCATTGGCTGACCCCGATATGGGGCAGAACCACCAGCCTGTCCATTCTTTCATTGCCATCGACACCCATGTGCCCCGAACGAAGATTAATATAATGCTGTTGATTGTTGACCCTTGTA
Organism: Arion vulgaris; assembly: GCA_020796225.1. Classification (NCBI taxonomy): domain Eukaryota; kingdom Metazoa; phylum Mollusca; class Gastropoda; order Stylommatophora; family Arionidae; genus Arion; species Arion vulgaris. The sequence goes on along the minus strand of CM036772.1, from coordinate 6,946,760 downwards.
GGGATTCAGACCATTATTTGCATACTGAACCAGCCTCCACCTTCTGGATCATACTCAATGAATCACGTAGAATGCATGCACTAGTATAGTTTTGTGCTCAAGCCTTTGTGTGCACAATATTAAAAATCCTCCTCAGTTGTTGCCTTTCAGTGGTCTATTCCAGTCGGAGTCACTGGAGATGAGAGCTATCAGAGATTCTGATAGAATGAATCAACCCAGTCATAAATCGTTCTACTAAGAAACCATAATCCACAATCTGAAAAAAAATGAAAATCATGGCATACCCTTTACAGGTCGCCGCTATCAACCACAGTAAACGAGATCAAATTTTCTAGGCGCCCATTAAACGTTCAGTAGTTTGCCTTTGCTTTCTGAGTAGGGAGGTCTGTTTTTACTGTGTCGTAAAAATCTGCGGGAACAAATTTACTTCCAAACTGCCTGTCACGCTTCACAGAGTTTGAACTAGGCACTCTTGGGTTGTGTTTGAGCTCACTACCGCTAAGTCACAGACGCCCACAATAACCCACGACTAATGTACTTAAAAGTAGAAGAAATATGGGTGTAGGTGACAGATCAATGCCAATTTACCACCTTCAGAGGCATCTGCAGATGGATGTGTCATTTATACAGACACATGGTTTCTTAGATAAATGAATGCTCTTATAGAACTGGAATACAGACCCCCAAAACACACACACTTCAGAGCTGTCCAGTTTAAAACGATCCAAGATCTGGCCAGAGGGTGCAGAATTGAGGCAAACACTATAGGGTAAAAACTAGGGATCTCAGATTCTATATTATCAATCAAGTGCCATGCCTGCCGGCGTAGGCGATCATGTCTCTCCACAACTCTCTTTGCTTGGTGCATGTAATCAGTTCTGAATGGCAAGGGACACTGGTGATAATGAAAGCAATCCTTTGCCCCAAAAAAACAGACTTGTGGACCATATTAGGCATCATAACTGTGCCCGAGTTCATAGCGTCAGACCCATAGCCTGTGATATGTTTGGCCGTACCAGGAAAACAGGTCATGTTTCAGCCCACACTTAGAGAGCAGTACCTTGATCCAGTCATCAATATTAAACACCAGCGTCTCCTGTCGCTGACAACTGCCGATCTTGGCAACATCATATCAAGATCAGCAAACATAGACTGAGGTCAACAATAGGATAGCCAGTGCAGCATTTGGAAGACTGTGTATTACTGTGTGGGAATGGAAGCGGATAAACATAGCCACAAAGCTGTTAGTTTACCGCGCCATAGTGCCAGCCGTGCTGCTGACGCGAGACATGGACAGTGCATAGCAGACATGTAAGAAAACTAAATCATGTCCACACAAGTTTTCTACGCAGAATACTAAAAATAAACAGGCAGGACAAAATTCCAAACACTGAAGTTCTCATAAGAGCCAAGATCCCTAGTGTTGCATAAGGTCCAAGTGAGATGGGTCCGTCACATTGCTCGGATGTCTGATAAAACACTTAGCTGAGCAACGTTGATGTGCAGAGAAAGCGAGCTGCGCGAAAAGACAGAACACCCACATGCCCAACCTTGATCATGTATACTGCATCTGTGATAGGGGTTGTGTTCGAGAATTGGATTCTACAGTCACAGACTACAGTATTTCAATTCTCAGCTATGCTAGTTCCTCTTGTGTGCAGCACCACATTTGGCGATCTTGCTCGAGGGATTCTCAGCATGCAGTCTCTAAATCGAAGCATTATAGTGACACTTTAAGAGTGTCTTTAAAGTGTTTTTTCTGTCCACTAACTGATCATCTGCCCCCTTCTACCTCACCATACATCAACTGTTTCGGGATGTGTTTATCAGGCATTCGAGCAACGTGACTGGCTCATTTCACTTGCACTGTATGCAACAGGGTGTTGGTGCTTTGGATCTTGGTACTTCGGTATCTGGAATTGTCTCCTGCTAGTTAATGTTTAGCAGTCTGCATAGACAACTTGTGTGGAAGCAGTTTAGTTTTCTTGCATATATATTCTCTTCTATTGTATACATGTAGCGATAACTAAACAGAATCGTAAGCTCATCAACTCACAATCAGCATTTGACTTTTAACTAATGTGTTTGTTGTGAGGTGTATGCCCTCTGCCCTCCATATTGTAACTACAGGGATAAAAAGACAAATGATTGATATGTAGAAACTGTAAATCGATCTCTTCTGATTAACTTTGCTTTGTTTTGTCTATCAAGAGAGGGAGTTAAATGGAGAGAAGGATGGATGGTATCAGAAGAATAAAACAATCAAGATGAAGAAGTTAAAGGATGCAGAAGGTAAGCAAACATGCAACATTTATATTGTTACCTGTCCTGTTGAATGCCAGGGGAGGGAGTGGTAGATGAGGTCCTGGGAGTTTTTTTGAATGCAATGTGTTCTTTCACACATATATATATATTTCTCTGATACCGTTATACTTTAAACAGTTTCTGCAAGTAATTTCTTCATACCTCTCTGTCCTGGGCAATTCGCTCAATCTCTTCCATGGAATTAAGTCCAATATTTTTTGCCTATCTCAGCAAAGTTTATTTCATGGTTTCCTTAGAGCGTCTTCCCTTTCTGGAACCCTTTTTTCTTTCACTTCGATGCCTGTTTTGGTATTCATTTCTTCTTGAGGTATGTCCAACATATCTCCATCTTATAACAGTTGTTACTAGTGGTTGACCAGACATTTCTCTGATTTCATCATTTCTTTTACATGCTGTACTAAAAAAATACACTATACACTGATTTGGGAGGGGCAGGGTGAATATCATGAGATGATCATTGTCTATTGTCTTTTCCCAGGTTGATGACTTAATTGCTTGTCCACTCTTGTCTTGCGTAGGGGTGGGAGCTTTAATTTGCATTTAAGGTCCAGATGAGTCGCCTTTGTTGTTATATCCATGCTTATTTAGTGTGGTCTTAATATTGTCTATCCATCTTTTCTTGGTCTTCCCTTGGCTCTAGTACCTGATCTCTTTTATTGTATGCTGTTATTGGTGGTTGGTTGTATTCCCTTCTCATTAAATGTCCAAACCACTGCATTTGTTGTCTTTCAATGCATTTGGTACATGATAATATGCCCACTCTGCTACTGATGTCCTCGTTACGTAGTCTTATCTTTCCTGATTGACCCCACCGCAGTCCTTAAGCATTTCATTTCACAAGTGGTGAGCTTTCTGTGGTGTGTTGTGATACTACATATAAATTACGATCATTTTATGCCCGTTGGAATACATCTCTGTCATAGTCTATATGTAGTGTGCTGTGAAATGTGTCACTCCTGTGGTATCATTTGCTTGATAAAGGCCTTTTGGTCAAACGTTGCTGTGTATTGTCATTGTTTTTGTATTTTGTAAAACTACAGTACTTTGTTACTATGTGTTTCGCCATTTGTCATAGTTTTACTGCAGTCTAATTTTATTTGATACATCGAGATTTGTAAACTTAAACTCTAGAAATACATTCTAATTTCATAGTTTCACCTAATTACATTAGAGGCAATCAGACATGCTTCTCTAAACTTAAACTCTAGAAACACATTCTAATGTCATAGTTTCAATTACATTAGAGACAATCAGACATGTTTCTCTAAACTCTAGAAACATATTCTAATGTCATAGTTTCACCTAATTACATTAGAGACAATCATACATGTTTCTCTAAACTTAAACTCTAGAAATACATTCTAATGTCATAGTTTCACCTAATTACATTAGAGACAATCATACATGTTTCTCTAAACTTAAACTCTAGAAATACATTCTAATGTCATAGTTTCACCTAATTACATTAGAGACAATCAGACATGTTTCTCTTAACCTAAACTCTAGAAACACATTCTAATGTCATAGTTTCAGCTTCGCCAAGCAAGAGAGAGAGAGGAGAAAAGGGAGATAAGAACTCTCGTAAGTTTCTTTGTGAAGTCTGCAACAAGGCTTTCAAACAACGACATCATCTGACAGAGCACAAGCGACTCCACAGTGGGGAGAAGCCATTCCGTTGTACCTACTGTGACAAGCGGTTCTCACACTCTGGCTCTTACAGCCAGCACATGAAGTACAGGTGTAAGGTTATTGAGGCCTTGACCCCCAAGGAGCTAGAGGAGGAAGGACAAGAGGAGAGCTCTTAAGTGCAGGTTGGCATCCATTTTTACTGCTTCTTTTGAGGCTATAATTTTACTATAATGTATGACTATGTGATCTTGCCTGTTCTATGTGCTCTACCTTAATGTGGGAGAACGGACAGCTTATATGTGTTTATGATCAAGGTCAGATGAAGTGAGTACAATGTACCCAGGTTTAATGGATTGGATTAGGGATAACAACCCAACGTAGAAAAAGAATATTGTTACAGAAACTGCAACTTACCACTTAAAACAGAACTGGTCAGTGTCCAGAAGTACCCAAAGAGCTGAGACTTTTGACACAGTCTAATAAAAGTCCAAACATAGACAAAAATTGTTACAGAAACTGCTGCAAATCAAACTAAAACTGGTCAGTGTCCGAAAGTACCCTAACGGCTGAGACTTTTGATGCGATCTAATAAAAGTCCAAACATAGACAAAAATTGTGACATAATCTGCAACTAAACCAGGACTGGTCAGTGTCCGGAAGTACGCTAACGGCTGAGACTTTTGATGCGGTCTAATAACAGTCCAAACATATACAAAAATTGTTACAGAAACTGCAACTCAAACTAAAACTGGTCAGTGTCCGGAAGTACGCTAACGGCTGAGACTTTTGATGCGGTCTAATAAAAGTCCAAACATAGACAAAAATTGTTACAGACACTGCAACTCAAACTAAAACTGGTCAGTGTCCGGGAATACGCTAACGGCTGAGACTTTTGATGCGGTCTAATAAAAGTCCAAACATAGACAAAAATTGTTACAGAAACTGCAAATTATAATTAGACTATGTGATCTTGCTGTTCTATGGCTACCTAATTTGGTGAGAAGGATAGCCACTGTTTAATGATGTCAGTGAAGTGAGTACATGAGAGGTTTAGGATTGAATTCGGATAACAAGTCCCAAACGTGAAAAGATTTATGTTAGCTGCCTACCAAACAACTCAGTGTCAGACAGTACAGACGCTTTTGACAAGCTAAAGATCAAACTAGATTTTCAAAAGTGAAAATTTAAAAATGGTCAGTGTCAAAAACTAACGGCGAAAGAAAAAGAAAAAAAGAAAACGCAACCAAAGACTGGTCAGTGTCCGGAAGTACCCTAACGGCTGAGACTTTTTATGCGGTCTAATAAAAGTCCAAACATAGACAAAAATTGTTACAGAAACTGCAAATTAAACCAAAACTGGTCAGTGTCCGGAAGTACCCTAACGGCTGAGACTTTTGATGCGGTCTAATAAAAGTCCAAACATAGACAAAAATTGTTACAGAAACTGCAACTTAAACCAAACTGGTCAGTGTCCGGAAGTACCCTAACGGCTGAGACTTTTGATGCGGTCTAATAAAAGTCCAAACATAGACAAAAATTGTTACAGAAACTGCAACTAAACCAAACTGGTCAGTGTCAGGAAGTACCCTAACGGCTGAGACTTTTGATGACCCAAGAGTACCTGGTTCAAACTCAGCGACAGGAAGTTTGGAGGCAAATTTGTCCCCGTGAATTTTTACAAACGCTTAAGAAAAAGATCTCACCATTCAGAAATGGCAAACTACTGAGTGTATAAGTGGTGCCTAGAAAATCAGCAACTCGTTTACTGCGGTTGATGGTGAGCTCCTGTAAAGGATATGCCACGATTTCATTTTCAATATCATAATAATTTGGTTTGTTATGCTGTTGGTACTAATTATCCTTCGTCAGTAATCAATCTTATTGTAACTGTATACATGCCCAATCAATTAGCAAGCTATTATCATCACCAAGTAGCTTGTCCCTTCCAGAACTTGGCTCCCATGACATCAATCCCGAAAAACTCTCTGTTCTGTGCAAGTTGGCCGGCGTCAGCAGCAGTCATTCTCAGATCATCAATGACATCTTGCATCCATTGTTTTCTAGGTCTTCCTCTCATTCTTCTTCCAGGCACCATTCCCTCCACAATTGTTTTATCTAGGCACTCATGTCATTTGATGTGTCCAAAATATTTATAACAAGCTATTATAGAAAATGTAATTTGTTATTGATTGTTCCTATTATATATTGTTTTTCTCTTGTTCTATTAACAGCAACCACTCATGCAGAGATAGCAATGAGCTATTTTTAAAATGCGACCAAGGGGAGCAATCTATTTTCGAAAGACAAGAGTTTTCTCCCTCCAAGTCATGTGACCCACAGAACAAATCTCATTTATTTACTGTATTAAGAATCTCATTGCCAATGATCAAAATGTACAGGGTTGTGAGCAGTGTGTTTGTTGATGTGTGTGATCATTCATTGAATTTAGTCTCCACAAGATAGACCAAAACATTACATTGCATTTGCTTTTCTTATTTTGGCAATGATTTTGTGTGTAGCAATTATTTTGTGTGCTGTAGCGCTGTGGGAAATCATAGATATGCTGTTGGCTGCTTGTGTTGGGTATATTTTGTTGACTAGTTCAAGTTTGCAATGTTGTCATTCAGTCAATAACAACTGGCAAACAGTACTAGCAACAGGATGTTAAGGTCCATGATCTGTATATCTGACCAGTTTGGCACATAATGATATTGTATGTGAATGCTGTGGTAGTGTCTTAATTTTCTTTTAAAATATTTTGCAAGTAATACTAAACTATTGTTGTTTGTTACATTTTTTGAACTGTCAGGCTACCTGTTTGACACTACAAATTACCTGTTTGGCAACCCAAATTACCTGTTTGACACCTCAAATTATCTGTTTGACAACCCATATTACCTGTTTGACAACCCAAATTACCTATTTGACAATCCAAGTTACCTGTTTGACAATCCAAGTTACCTGTTTGACAATCCTAGTTACCTGCTTGACACCTCAAATTACCTGTTTGAACTATCAAGCTAACTGTTTGACAGCCCAAATTACATGTTTCAAATGTCAAATTATCTGTTTGAGCTGTCACACTACCTGTTTGACACCCCAAACTACATGTTTGAACTGTCAAGCTACTAGTTTGACACCCCAAATTACATGTTTGAACTGTCTGATTACTTGTCTGATATGCCAGATTATCATGTTTAAGTCAGATTGCATCTTCAATATGTCAGTTAACAGTTTGACACTCTCCCCTCCCCAATCATAACAAATGGTTGTGTGTTAAACTGAAAACGCTTGAGCCTGTTGTCGTCATGACATACAGTTCTAATCTAGTCCAAGGATGTATGTGCTAGCTGTGTCATGTTACCTGCTGTCGTGTGTTACTTAATCATACAATCAAAATATTGACTAATCGTAGCTATTATTCTACTTCATATCATTGTGTTATCAAATAATATTTTTATTTATATGCTGTATGTTTATGATGTAATAGCTTTTGTAATGTTGGTTACGTATCATATCAATTATGAAGAGACAAAATGATTTGTCTGAAGAAGAGGCATGTTCAAATTAGAAATGGAACATGCACATCACGTGACTACTACTACCATTACTAATACCGCCAATCTTACCACCATCACTGCTGCTGCACTTACCACCACCACTACTGCCACTACAACAACTTTCTTGTTCCCGGGGCACTGTATGACTGCATCAGTCACTTTCCACCAAACTCTTTTCTGATTCATCTTATTCAGCTCTGTCCATAAGACTGATAACTGACCTCCTTCTCTGCAGTTCTTCATCAGGCACTGTTTGGCCTGTCCACTCTTCCCTTCCACTGTGGATGTCAGTCAACTACATGTCTAATTATGTTGCTCTGTCATTTACTGAGGATGTCTAAAAGGGGATCTAAAGGCAAAGAAAGGACTTCATTGCACTGGATGTCCACACGTTTCTTAACCACTCTCCACAGAAATGGCGAGCCACCTGCCCAGAATATTGTGCAAAGCACAAACTCCATAGCTCCTTCATCAATCTTAAGGAATCCCCTAACAAAATTAATGTATAGTCATATTCCTTAATTATCATATCTTCTGTTTGTATTTCTTACTTTAGAGTTTGACTTTCCGTTTCCTAATTGCAACATAATTTTACATTCTTTTGGATAGTATCACTACTATTGATATTTGAGTAGATTTGTTTATAACAAATATCTGTCTTCAGCATTTACTACAGTCTCCATTATGCCTGAATTAACATGTGGAGGTTCATTAGAAAGGTTATTTTTGGGAAGGTGTCATGACTGATTGATTCAAAAAATAGATTTCACCATTCTCCACTGTCATAATTACAATGAATCATCTAATCATGTTTTCTATTGCGAAAAAATGGATTGTTGTTATGGAGATTGATTGCCAGCATCATGTTGGCATTATTTGTGATTTATAGATTTACATTTTTAATATATTGATATATTTTATATATATATATATATATATATATATATATATATATATATATACAGAATGGTCACGGACAGTAAACAAACAGATGGAAAAATCTTTGGAGGTTGCAGAGATGTGGTTTTACAGAAATATAATGAGAATCCCATGGACTACTAGAATGACAAATGTGTAGGTGTTGAATGAGGCCAAGACACAGAAAAAACGTATTGTCAATATAAGAAAGATGCAGTCATAATTTTTGTACATGTGAAGAGAAGGGAGGTTTAGAATACATTATGAAAACCAGTAAAATTGAAGCGTGATGAGATAGAATGAAACAATTTTAGACAACCTGACTAAATGGCTTGGAAGAGCGTCAACATCTGAGATAATAGCAAATACCAGGGACAGATTTGTGGAGATCCATGATCGACTTTATCAGCAGCAGGCACCTGATGTTTGTTTACAAAATTTGTCATCTGTAGGTGTGTGCTTAGGAGGAACAGATCAAAACGATCAGCAATGACTCAGCAGTGCTCCTCATAACAGTTGTTTAAGAATTTTGAAATGTCACAAGTTACATGTTTGCTTAAAAACCACACTATTTGGTGAACAATGAATGCAGACAATGGTTACAAATATTGTACCGAAAAAGTGAATATTATTTTATATTGGAAACTTTTATCTAGATCATGTTGGAGTGTAATTTTGGTATATTGTAAATTTTGACTAGATACAGCCAGAGTTTATTTTATTATATTGTAAACTTTTGTGTCTAGGCCATGTCGAAGTGAACTTTTTTTTAAAGTGGTGCTTATTGAATTTTATTGTTGACAATATTTCATATCAAGTTACATGTCACAACTTTTACGTAACATGGTAGTATAACTCATTAATATTGATGGGTTGTTCTGTTTGTTATGGTAATATAACTCATTCTTCTTCTTTGCGTTTTCTTTACGACCAATTTTAATCACTCTTTGTGATATGTTTGATCTTTGCCAAGAACGTGTAAACATTGCACATTGGTTTGTAGGCCCTAAACGCATATATTTCTATACGTTTAGGACATGTGCATCCGATTTCAGCCAAACCTCCTTAGTCGCCTTACGACATGCGTGGCAGGTAACGGTGGTTCTATTCTTTACACCCCAAATTTGGGCCCGTAACCACTCGGCAATATAACTCATTAATATTGATGGGCTGTTCTGTTTGTTATGGTAGTATAACTCATTAACTCTTAGTGGACCAGCGCAAAAGCCATGTTTTTACAGACCATTTGTTTTTATAATTAAATATGCCCTTTAGTGTGGCTCCTGGTAAAAAGGCATCCAACCCAATGCTACATAGTGTGGCGTTTGGTCCACAAGGAGTTAATATTGATGGGTTGTTCTATGTGTTGTGGTAGAATAACTCATTAATATTGATGGGTTGTCTATGTTGTGTAGAATAACCATATTGATGGTTGTTCTGTATGTTATGTTAGAGTAACTCATTAATATTGATGGGTTGTTCTGTATGTTATGTTAGAGTAATCATAATATGATGGGTGTCTGTATGTTATAATATAACCATTAATATTGATGGGTTGTTCTGTATGTTATGGTAATATAACTCATTAATATTGATGGGTTGTTCTGTATGTTATGGTAGAATAACTCATTAATATTGATGGGTTGTTCTATGTGTTATAGTAGAATAACTCATTAATATTAATGCATTGTTGTGTGTTAAGAGAATCATATCAATTGTGTTTTATAATGTCTTTGATAAAGTAATATATCTGTAGACTTACCTGGGAGCACAGGTACATTGATCATTCAATTTAGAACTTGTTTTGATAATCTGTACATTTGAAAATGAGATTTTTCAATTTTTTTTCTTTCGTTGTGTATGATTTCCCTGGTTATAAATATCAGCAGGGTTTTGTCCATTTCCATAAGCTAATGCTTGGTGCACTCACTCACACTTTCTCATTCACACTCACTCAGTTACACTTATTCGGTCACACTCACTCCCTCACATTCACTCCCTCACACTTACTTGCTCACTGTGTGTGAGTAACCAGCATGGAAACCAAATTTGTATTTAATGTTGGCATAATTCATGATGTCAAAACTGTTACCATTGATTAAGACCATAAACAGATTCTACTCCCAGATGTGTCCAATTGAATGAAGTCTGCCAATACATATCTCACTTTTACATAGTGTCCTGCAGTAGACTACTTTAGCCATCATGACATAACCGGCCTGGAAGTTTGTCACATTTACATAGTGTCCTGCAGCAGCCTACTTTAGTCATAGCAACATAACCGGCCTGGAAGTTTGTCACATGTACAAATAGAATTATCTATGACTTATGTTTCTGACATCGAGTATATGGAGAGAAACCACACTTCACAACACCTAACATTTATTGTCTGGTGCAAGCATTTAATACAAATATTTAATGTCTAATTTTCTTGTTATTGAGATTTTATATATCAAATATTCTATTTTTATTTTGATGTACTATTTTAAAATACAAATGTAGACATATACATATATTTTCAAACTGGCAGAATAATTTGATGGATGGTTGCTAAACCACACAATTGATTAAAATATACTACCATATGTGCTGTGTGTGTGTTTTATGATGCAGTAGAGTTTTGCTAATTTGACACATTGAGGGAGATTAGGTGGCGAAAACGCGAAACTCACCGGATGCGCTTGTCCTACTACTGTATGGCTTAACGGGACGCAACTTTCCAACGTTCTTGGCAAAGGTTGTTTATATATCACAATAAGAATGATAAAATGGCAGAGAAGAACGATCTAAAAAGAAGGAGATTATCATATTTTTTAAGTCTTCTTCTTTAATCCTGTTTTGCCTCACAGGTTAAGAAATTCTTCTTTAATCCTGTTTTGCCTCACAGGTTAAGAAATTTATAGAACAGGCTTTTGTGTGCGTTTCTTAGCAGTATTTTTGTCACCTCTGTTATCTCTGATGTCCACCTTTGCTTATATTTTTTAATATTGCACAAAATTGTCACATTTTTAGTATCCAAAAATGTATTTTAGATTATCTTAAGAGATACAGTAAAATCGAATCCTTTGAAACAAAGTCTACCAAAAATTATTTGAACAGTTCTGATAGAGATTTAGAAAAAAGATATATACATTCTGAATGACCTGAACATCAATGAATATTGGTTCATGAACAACATCATGTCACAGAAATTGAAATGTTGTGGTCACATTAATGTTGTTTAGAGAGAACGATAATGGAGAGCATGGTTCCTGGAACATGATGAATGGAACTACAAAGACAACTGACCGAAAGGAAGGACAATACCGTTTTATTTAAAACAGTCTCATATGAATATGAGCCCTGTATTTGTGTGTCAGTTGAATTTACACTGAGATTCTTCTCTCCATACAGCTCTGTCTCCTCTTCCACTAGACCAATTTAACAGCTCCACCCCCTTAGACAGTGATAGTATTGAAAATTTGCCAATGATGACCAAAACTCCATAGCATTTACCTCAGCAACAATCCTAGAGCATCTCGTAAAGAAGTCTAGATATCGAATGATGAGGACAGTCCAGATTTGAATCCACCTTTGAAGGCAGCATTGTTCATAGCTCGGGTTCCGAGACCATCCGCTCCAAATGTGTCAATTTATACCAGTCCCTAGCTTGATATGATTATAACTGAGTTCCTCTATAGTCAAAATATAGCCTTGTAGGGCAGATCTAATCATACATGAAAGTTCATGTAAGATTTAACCCGTCCTGTAAGCAATTGAACTCTTTCACGCTATTACATGAAACTCGCCATGAGTTGTTCTCACAAAGAAGTTTAGTTTACTTCACTGTTTTACTTATACTACTTTTCAACCTTGTTATTCTATTGGGTTGTCCAGTTTTCTTCAATTTAGTATATAGTAATATATATATGTTTATTTATTGACGAGTAGTTGGGATCGTTTATTAAATTTTTTTTTACCTCCCTTGAATTAACTGCTTAAAAATTGAGGAAATAACTGCGCGTGGAAAGAGTTAAGGAGGGTGCCTACCTGCCCAGCGTTTTCATAGCGCATTGGATGACAGGTGACAAGCCCTCTGTGAGTGCGGTTCAATTCCGTGGGTTGGCAGAAATGCCACATGTTCTCCAGATTTACGGTGTTAGTGGCACCAAACCGAAGGGTTACGATGTCCATGACCCGAGCCGAAGAGCTGAAAGCTCAAGTGCTTCTGGATCTCAAAAAAAAAAATTTTAATTAAGGAGGAGCGAATGGACTAGAGCGTGGACTCCCATTTGGAAGACCAAGGTTCGATCCCCAGTATTTGAGTTTTTTTCTGTCAGAAAGGAGGGGGAATAAAGAAAGAATCCTAACCTGAATAGTTTCACAGTGACTAGATTTGACTAGGTCCTAGCAACCGGTCATTAAATTCATCAGGCTCATGTCCTCCCTGTCCTACACCGACCTTAAAAGTGGTAACACAGGCAGTGAAGACAGTTTACAAAACAATGATGATACCTTGTTAATGTAGTATAGTTCATTCATTTTACTGTTAACTATCGCCGAGTGGTTACTGGGGCCCAAATTTGGGGTGTAAAGAATAGAACCCTGTTACCTGCCACGCATGTCGTAAGAGGCGACTAAGGAGGTTTGCTGAAATCGGATGCACATGTCCTAAACGTGTAGAAATTATGCATTTAGGGGCCTACCAAACCAATGTGCAACGATACACGTTCTTGGCAAAGATCAAACATATCACAAGAGTGATTAAAATTGGTCGTAAAGAACGAACGCGAAGAAGAAGAAAACTGTTAACTATGAGTGTTGATATAGGGCAAGACTGCAGTAAAACTAATGAAGCAATGACGTAACACATAAAAACAAAGTACTGTAGTTTTACAACATACAATAACAATACACAGTAAACTATTGTAAATTGTTATTGCTGGTTATTGCTTTTGTATTTTGTAAAACTACAGTACTTTATTTTTACGTGTTTCGCCATTAACTATGAGTGTTGTTCTGACTTCACACAATCATTTTTTTAAAACATGGATACTAAAACGCATACAAACAAAATCGTTTTGAAAGATATACAAATTTATATTTTATTTTACTATTTCATGTATTTTTATGTTATTTTATTTTAACTTTTAAAAAAAAGTTGGATTTGTCCGAAGGTGTAATTTGTCCGAAGGTGTAGAATAGATGAAATGTGAATAACAAAAGTCTACTAAAATTATACATGCATATACTTTCCCCCAAGAGTGCCTTATATTGATTGAACATTCATGTTGTTTACTATGAAGGGCCTTTATATGCCTTCTAACGACACAGTGTGCAGCTACTGTAGGCTCCACATTTAATAGTGATAATCTTGTTTGTGTGTGAGTGTGTTTGGTGACATTATTTTTCAGAAAATGATTATTTTCTTAATGTCAAGGTGATTTCTGGTGTCCAATAGATTATTTCTCCCTCCCCCTCCCTAACCTTACACATTGAACTCATGTTTCAGATTTCTCTAAAGAAGAATTGACTTCATTGCCCCAAGTTTTGACTTCATTGCCCCAAGTTTTGACTTCATTGCCCCATGTTTTGATTTCATTGCCCCAATTTTGTTCGCCCAAGTTTGACTTCATTGCCCCATGTTTTGACTTCATTGCCCAACTTTTAACTTCATTGTCCAACTTTAACTTCATTGCCCAACTTCACCAACTTTTAACTTCATTGCCCTAAGTTTCCCCATATGGCTCAGCCCCTCTTTGCTGGAATGGCACACCACCTGCCAAAAGTATTACACAAAGCACAAACTAAATAGTTCTGACAACAATCCTTGTGTCTTGAAAAAATGCACTTGCGAACAGAACTGCGCAGTCTGGATTCAAACACATTTCCTTCTGAGTATATGGCAAACAACTTAGCTACAGAGACCCTCATTTTCTCAGTAAGATATACTTCGTGAATTTATTTTTTTATTCATGTCCGTGGTTATTGAACCAAAGTCATAAAACTTCTGGCGTACCCATAAGTGTTCAGTCTCCCCAACAGATGTTGATTGGATAATTGCTATGACTCGCCAATCAAACACACCTCTCAGACTAGTACATAAGACTTTTATTAGATAATTTTTTCAGCAAATGGAAGAATAACTAATGAAATTCAACACAGATGCAACAAAGCAAATCAAATGATAGGGCAAATGGCTCCAATTTTAAGATGCAAACACGTCACCATGAACACAAAAGAGCAATGTTCAACACAATCTTTCTTCCCACATTATGTTACCAGTGCCAAACCTGGTCACTGACAACAAACGATAGAAGAAAACTAGTCACAACAGAGATGAAATGTCTACGCAGAATGCTGGGTGTAACAAGAAGAGATCGGTTGAGAAATGAAGACATCAGGAAAAAGTGGGTACAACATCAGTACTAGACTTCATCAAGAAACAACAAATTAAATGGTTCAGCCACGTAAGCAGATTACCATCAGACAGTGCACCCTAAAGAGCAATGCTGCTCCGATACAATGGGTACAAAGCAAAAGGCCGCCACGCAAAAGATGGACCTCAAAGATAACAGAGGCGAAAGAGACTATCTACGAAGCGCATACTAGGCTCGTTTTAAACCACCTAGACTAGTAGCATAAGACTTTATAGAAATAAGAAGAGAATGTCAAATCCAACAGAGATAATTGTCTCATTGGGGTGACTGTCTGCACTGATTAGTAATTATATCTGAAAACAAATTATGAGAAATGTGATAATAAGAATATCAGTGGTGAATTAATATCATAGATCATAGAATCACTAACACACTTGATAAACTGGGTAGTATTTACATTTAATTATAGAATCACCAAGACACTTGGTGAACTGGGTAGTATTTACATTTAACTATAGAATCACTAAGACACTTGGTAAACTGGGTAGTATTTACATTTAACTATAGAATCACTAAGATACTTGGTAAACTGGGTAGTATTTACATTTAACTATAGAATCACCAAGACACTTGGTAACTGGGTAGTATTACATTTAATATAGAATCACTAAGATACTTGGTAAACTGGGTAGTATTTACATTTAACTATAGAATCACTAAGATACTTGGTAGTATTTACATTTAATTATAGAATTACTAAGATACTTGGTAAACTGGGTAGTATTTACATTTAATTATAGAATCACTAAGACACTTGGTGAACTGGGTAGTATTTACATTTAACTATAGAATCACCAAGACACTTGGTAAACTGGGTAGTATTTACATTTAACTATAGAATCACCAAGACACTTGGTAAACTGGGTAGTATTTACATTTAACTATAGAATCACTAAGATACTTGGTAGTATTTACATTTAATTATAGAATTACTAGCACACTTGATAAACTGGGTAGTATTTACATTTAATTATAAAATCACTAAGATACTTGGTAAACTGGGTAGTATTTACATTTAATTATAGAATCACTAAGATACTTGTAACTGAGTAGTATTGACATTTAATATGAATCACTAAGACACTTGGTGAACTGGGTAGTATTTACATTTAACTATAGAATCACTAAGATACTTGGTAAACTGGGTAGTATTTACATTTAATTATAGAATCACTAAGATACTTGGTAAACTGGGTAGTATTTACATTTAACTATAGAATCACTAAGACACTTGGTAAACTGGGTAGTATTTACATTTAACTATAGAATCACTAAGATACTTGGTAGTATTTACATTTAATTATAGAATTACTAAGATACTTGGTAAACTGGGTAGTATTACATTTAATTATAGAATCACTAGATACTTGATAAACTGGTAGTATTTACATTTAATTATAGAATCACTAAGATACTTGGTAAACTGGGTAGTATTTACATTTAATTATAGAATCACTAAGATACTTGTTAAACTGGGTAGTATTCACATTTAATTATAGAATCACTAAGACACTTGGTGAACTGGGTAGTATTTACATTTAACTATAGAATCACTAAGATACTTGGTAAACTGGGTAGTATTTACATTTAATTATAGAATCACTAAGATACTTGGTAAACTGGGTAGTATTTACATTTAATTATAGAATCACTAAGATACTTGGTAAACTGGGTAGTATTACATTTAATTATAAATTACTAAGATACTTGTTAAACTGGGTAGTATTCACAACTAATCATATAATCACTTATTCAACTTGATAGGATCTACATCAATGTGTTCAGGATGTCCCCATAGGTGTACAGTCCTTTTCAGGTGAAGCTAGATGAATGTGTCTGTGAGAGAGTCATAGCACAGAATCTTTGCGAAACTTAAAAGTTCAGGTATAGATCTAAGCTGGCTGATTGGAAAATCACTCATGTCAGGATTTCAACATCACCTCTGATTGCAGCCCTAGTTCTCTATGCTATGCTGACCACTAGTAAGGTAGAGTTGATTAAATTCATGATGGTTGTGAATTTGTTTTTAAATTTACCCACTAAAAATCAGGCGTAGTCTATTATGTTATCTCTGACTGATTTTTGCGTGAAGGCTAGCTTTCCTTATCCCCTCACCATTCAGGTGTGCCTTACTTTGACTTCTGAAGTACTTGTAATTTATATTCCCAAGTAAAGGATCAGGAAACCTCTAGTCCAACTGTGTAAGGTGAACACACTGGAATTTATTTTTGGCCTCAACTTCAGAATTAGCATGCCGCTGGATTTTACTAGCTCAGTGTGCTATTGACTTCACTATTGGCACCCCTTGATATGAGTGATAACAATAGATATAATACAAAACAATCGATAGTATCACTAATATGAGAAAGTTAATCTACTTTATTGATGTAACTAAAGGATGATTATTTCATACTATGTTTGTAGATCTAGATCTGATCATATATTTTGTCTAGTCCTATCATATCACATGTCCATTGTGAAAACTATTTTATTTGAACAAATTTGATTATATCGTCAACATTTTATGTCTCTTGTCAAATTTTATCAACAAATATTTTTAAGATTTGAATAAACCACCCAGATCTATGCAACATATACAAGAATTCTGTTTTTTAAAATATTGTATATCTGTTCTATTTTGTGTTTGTTGAGCTTCTTTGTAAAATGTGTCTTGTGTACAAGATTCTTGAACAGCTAAAGCACAATAGATTGACTATGGGAAATATTGAAATGGCTACAAGAGGCACAGAATTGACAACAAAAGATGTAGAAATTACTTTCATTTATCAATTATCCAGTGACTTGAACTCTTGCCGCCCGTGTGTTGCCGGGGCCAGCAAAGGAAGCAAAGAATAGTAACACCGACCTACAAGGCATGTCGTAAGAGGTGACTGAGGTAGGGGCATAGGAATCTGCCTAGTAAATAAAAACGTCGCAGAAATCGGATGTGCTGGCCTACTTGTAGACGCATAACTGGCACAACGTACAATCACTCTTTGGCTTGGATCACATACAAATCACAAAGAATGGTTAACAAGTGGTCGATATGGTGCGTTCGAAGAAGAACTCTTGCACTTCAGCTGAATACTGTGTAGGGATTTGTGCATGTATTTGTAAGTTGTTTTGTTTCACATACTGTTTTTTATATTTATTTGGTCTTGGAGAAAGAAGAATCTCTGACATGATCCGTTACTTGGCACTTGAAAAGGTGGTAGTCAACATTTTCATGATAATGTGTTCACAGTTGGCAGTCCGGAGTGCATTGTGGTTGAATTCTATTCATATGATTATTACAGTTCTCTTTTCTGGACGAGATGATGACCAACACCACAAAGGAGTAGCATTGATCCGAAGAAACTCATGGTAAAATGCTTGTTAGAATGAAAACCCATCAGCAGCGCTGATTAATATCAGATTAAAAGGTAGGCATAAGAACATCATTATTCTACAATGCTATGCACCAACTAACGATAGTGAAGATGCAGAGAAAGATGTGTACTATGAAAAACTTCAAGCAGACAAATCACCAAGTCATTATTGTTACGGGAGACCTCAATGCAAAAGTCGGACAAGACAACACACACAGCTACAGTCATGCAAAAACATGGATGGGGTGTGCTGAATGATAATAGGAATGTTTAGGAACTTTGGCAGCATGAACAATTTCGTTATAGGAGGTATCTTATTTCAACATCTGGACATCCATAAATTATCATGGTACTTGCCTAACGGCAGAGATAAAAACCAAATATATCACCTGATGATTAATGGAGACTGGCGACGCTCACTGCTAGATGTTGCAGTCACGAAAGGGGAAGATGTTGGCAGAGATCACCACCTTGTCACAATTTACATCAAACTTAAACTAAGAAAAAAAACAGCAGAAAAAAATTCAAATGAGATTCAATGTAGATAGACTAAAATCATCATCATCATCAGGTGCCGTCTTCACATCAAAGGTTGGCTGCAATGAATCTCCAGCATCCTCTGTCTTTTTCCTTGGTGTTGCACACTGCCAGACTGTAACCTGTCCATTTCTTAAAGTTTCCCTCCACTTATCTCTCGGTCTTCCTCTTGCTCTTCTCCCTCAACTTTCCTCTAGTAAATGTTTTATCATGGTGTCATGCCTTTTTATGTGCCAAAATACTTTACTTGTCTGAATTTTATTTCTCTTAATAATTGTTTCTTCATGCCTAGTTTTCCTAAAACTTGTTTATTTGTCTGTTTTCTGTCCATGAAACTCTGCTTATTCTTCTATATATCCACATCTCAAATGCATCAATTCTGTCTTCTAACTGCTTGTTCATTGTCCATGTTTCGAGCCATACATTAATATAGGATATATATAGCATTTGATCATTCTAATTTTTAGCCTGTTTGTGATTTGTTTGGATGTCAGTAACTTTCTCAGTAACTTTGGATGTCATAACTTTTGGATTTTAGTAACTAGTAACTAAATACACTGAAGTAAATGATAATTTTATACTGCAGATAAAGAACAAATTCCAGGTCCTAGAAAGTTATGAAAATACAGATGGAACAGTCATTCATCAAATAGCTTGTCCTGAGCAGAACTTTGCCACGAACAGTCCTGAATTTCTCTCTCATAGGCCAGATGTTCTGCCTCTGCAGCCGTCATGTTCAAACCATCAGTTACATCCTGAATCCATCTTCTCCGTGGTCTTCCTCTTCTTCTCTTTGCAGGTATGCCTCCTTCCATGATGGTCTTCTTCAGCCCTTCATGTCTTTTATATGTCCAAAATATCTCAATTTTCTCTTTCTTATTTGTAGCATCACCAGTTTTCTTTGATTTTGAGTTCTTTCTGGATAGATCTATTTGTTCTCTTCTCTGTCCAAGATATACGAGGACTCTTCTGTAACACTTGTATTCAAAAGCACTTATATGTTTCTCCACTGCTTTATTAAATGTCCATGTACACCCATCGTTGCCACTTGGAATATGCATGCTCTTAGTATTCTGATCTTTTTCTTATCAGTTCCGTTCCATACTGTTTTGAGTTGTTTAATTTTTGTAAAGCCATGTTTGTTCTTTAATTTCCTTCATCCCATTTCCATCTGTTGTTAGCAGTGAACCAAGATATTCAAACTGTTCACATTTTCTACTTTCTCTCCATTGATAAAAATGTCATTTGCCATGTTCGTTTATCTGTTCTCATTATTTTGTTTTCACATTGAGATATAGATTTTGTTTTTCGCTTTTATCTTTCACTTCTCCTAATAATTTTTCAATCCCTTTTTGCGATGTTGACAGTAACACTGTATCGTCAGCGTATCAGATGGAACAGTAAACAACATAAATAAAGCACGGGACAATATAACATCTATATATAGTAATAGTTGTGAAATTTATCTAGGGTACCGCATGAAAGATGGGCGTCAGTAGCTTAAGCGGTAGGAGCTCGACCAAGCGTACCTGGTTCAAACTCTGTGGCGGGTAATTTGGAAGTAAATTAATCCCGTGGATTTTTACGAACGGTAAAAATAGACCTCGCCGTTCAGACAACAAAGACAAACTACTGAATGTACAAGTGATGCCTAGACAATCAACGACTCGTTTACTGTGGTTGATGGATAAGTCCTGTAAAGGATGTGCCACGATTTTTATTTTCGCCATCTGAAATAACGAAAGAATGAATAACACCTACATGGAAAATAATAATAATAGACAACAGAAGAATTCTAACCGTCCCACTAATCACACAGTTTTTATTGAACCCGAGTAAAACATCTGGAGTTAATTGATTCCATTATGGTCATACCAATAGACACTTGGGTGGGGTGGGGAGTCTGACGTAGAGTCAACTATAAACTTATATAGTTAGAGTTGGTTGTGGCTGACGTGATACCAAACTAGCGTATTCCCTCACGGGCACACGATAGTGATGATATCTCAAATAACTGGTTGTGGTCAGGGGAGATCAGCAACAAAAAACGAGTAAGCAGACGCACAGAACTGGCAGACGACTGGATTCAGTATAGCAATGGCAACATCTCAAGTAAACGAACTCACACAGTTCTTCGATGACTTAACTCCATCAGAATCACTCGATACCAAGAAGATACAAATAGATGAATTCGCGAGAAAACATGCAGACAAGAACAATCGTGTAGTATTAGTTACGGTAGGTACAAGTCATTCAAATGTTAATTTATGAAACAATACCAAGTTCTAACAAACCAAACTTGTGTAAGAGAACAACCAGTCACTGAGTCAGTCAGTATATTCTAGTCATTACTATTTTATGCAGTCAGATGCTGTATTTGTTGCTATCGATCTACGTACCATACTGTAACGTCTTGGTAATGTTTAGTTCCTTTGTGAACTGTTTGATTTGCGCAAAACTTAGAGTGCAAAGTACATCGTGTCACCATTACTACGGCATTAGTCATTAGGTGGCAATAGTTAAGGCGCCTACACAGTTGAACCTACAGCATATAGGCTACCGATACGACCAGAACATCCGATTTCTTGCAGACAGAGATTGAATATATGCCCCTTTCCTGTAGTAAAACGAATGCTATATTTTTGGTGATATTGTCTGTATGTCCGATAGTCAAATATTGTATTTCCTGTAGTCAAATTAATGCATCATTTCTTTAATGCTATATCATAGCCATATCTACATTTCTTTTAGTTATTGTATATTTAGTAGGTTTAGAACATTTGGTGACAACAGGTAAAATTCAGGAAGGAGAGATCGTGGAAGACAGAGGGAGAAGATATTGGATGGTCTGACATCATGGTTTGACACAAGATCGACCTCAGAACTGATTACATGTACCAAGCAGAGAGAGTTGTGGAGAGACATATCACCTACGTCAGCAGGCATGACACTTGATTGATTGATATTTAGTAAAACATTCTGCAACATTTCTCTCATTTCTGCCTACCTATTACAATATAATAAATCTGTAGTATTCAATATTTTACTTGTATTCTTCTCAGTCTGGTGGAACAACTGTACCACTTGAAAGCAGAACTGTTCGCTTTCTTGACAACTTTAGCATTGGTACGAGAGGAGCAACTTCAGCTGAGTATCCTTACATTAAAAGTTGCATGTAAACTGTAGCTAGAGTATTAAGCAGTTGAATATTGTAGCACATGCATTATAAGAAGCAGAGAATAGTAGTCTTTGACTGTATGAAACAATTGATGAAAAACTAATTAGTATTTTAATTGCCGAAGAACAATAGATAAGCTATATGTCAAAATTCTGGAAAGAAAAAGCAGAACAGGTATTTTAAAAAACACCGTAAAGCTAAATTGGGATTTAGAATCTGAAAGAGCTGTATTGAAGCATGTTAATGTTAAGACAACTAAGTGAAACCATGATGAAATACGACAAACAACTCAATATAACATTTATAGATCAAGAAAAGATATTTGACAGATTGCAAAGAAATCAACTTTGGGCCATATTAAATGAATACAGAATTAAAAGACAACTGCTAGACAATATTAAAGCACTGAAACCAAAAATGCTAACATGTAGTAAAACAAATGATAGTTTGACAGATGAATTCAAGCTAATATCTGGAGGAGACAAGGCTGTTTGTTTTCGCTTTGATTATATATGTAATGTAGCGTAGCGTGGTACAGTAGGTCGGTACGTATATACATTTGTGAATCAGGTTTATTAGGCATAATTTTTTGGATGCACCTGTCCTACATATGTAGATGCCTATAAACTGGGTCGAAACATATTCACGTTCTTGACACGCAAAGAAGAACCAGGTTTGCCAACATCAGAGATCCCTACTCGCTTTGCCAGATTGCAGGGAATGCAGTTTGTTACAAGGGCCACTATTTTTTATTTATTTGAAGGAGTTACATCCGGTCAGCTCATATTTTACTGTCTTTGCTTTTGTTCATTTGGCCTTGACCCAGTTTGTGCAAGATATTTCCTGAAACAAGGCTATGCTGTTGTGTTTATGCATCGGCACAGGTCTCTCCAGCCTTTTTTTCAAAGAGTGGACAGAAATATACTGGATATTTTGTCTGTCAGCGACAGTATACCGACTGGAATAACTGGTAAGCTAGTTGTCTGAAATATTGGTACATATTGTATGTCTGAAATATTGGTACATATTGTATGTCTGAAATATTGGTACATGGATGTTAAATCAAAACTCGCCTGTGTGTTGCCGAGCTTGCAAGGGGAGCAAAGAATAGTACTACTGTGACCTACAAGACATGTCGTAGGAGGCAATTAAGGTAGGAGCCTAGGAAGCTTCGCTAGTAAATAAAAGTTTTGCAGAAATCGGGTGTGCTGACCTACTTGTAGGCGCATAACTGGCACAATGTACATCGCTCTTAGGCTCAGATCACATACATATCACAAAGAGTGTTTAACAAGTGGTCGATATGGAGCATTCAATGAAGAAGAAAGATTAAGAATATCAAAACTGTCAGTAATAACTAAAAGCCTAGATTCATATATGAACATACGTTTTTTTTTTTACAGTGAAACAACCCTATGTTGAAAGTTTGTCAGCTGTGGTAAAAGATTACCAACGATATCAAAACCAGGGCATGCTACTCATGATTGACTTCACCACACTGACTGATTACCTTTTATTATTACGAGCTGCAGCAGAATCTGTACGTGTTTGTGGTTATGCCGGAATGATATACCTAGCAGCTGCTGTTTCTGATTTTTACATTCCAAAGGACCAGATGGTGATTACAGTCATTATGTTGTATGTCTTGTGGTGTGAGGGTTTTGGTGTGCATTCCAGTTCATGCCTTTTATCTAATTGATTAATGACATGTTTGCATATTGTTCCTATGCTCTAATGTTATTTGTTAACAATCCATGTACCATCTTAATGTGTCTGGACAATTTAAATTGCAAAGACAGCATAGATATGTCTGGTCTGTTCCCTAAATGTGTCTTGGACATTTAAACTATGTAAACCTGTTTAGAAAAAATATGTTTAGACTTTCCTTAACCTATCCAGTAAAATTGTAGATTAGACTGTCACGGTCTAGGAGGCAAACAGAATACCACACTTTTCCTAAAGTCAAATGGGCCTTGCCTATAAAATATAAGGGCCAAATGGGGCACAATGTACTCACACTCTCTGGGGCAAATCACACACAGATCACAAAGAGTGATTAACAAGTGGTTGATAGAAGAAACAACTACAAATTGTAGATAAACATGACTAATATAGGGTACATATTACGAACATACCACTAACATTCCTGAGATCATACAATGATCTATATATATGTATGTGAGAAATGTTTATGTACTGTTGTGACTGAATTCTGGAATATTTTCAGATTTACTTACCTTGTTATATCCAGCAATTACTTTTTTGTAGGCTTTTGTATTGTGTAAATGTGTATTTTACTTTGCTGCTCAGGACTTAGCACACACACTGTTTACTTGCTGCCTGTCTTTGTCAACATTCGGTACAAGTGTAATCAGTGATGTAGCCTAAGTAAAAACCCCTTACTTAAGTCTTAAAACTTAGATTTAACAGAGAACATGGACCAACCCTCACACATGAGGAGCTTATGGAGAGAACAAGACTAGATTCACAGTGAACCAAGAGGTTTAAAAAAAGAGGATGGTGCTGGATAGAACACACTTTGCGAGAATCTGAAGGGAATATTACAAGAAGGGCCCTTTCCTGAAACCCACAGGGACAGCAGAAGAGAAGGGGCCTAGAATTACATGGGGATGAGATTTGGAGGCAGAGATCAACAGTTATACAGAAGAGCTGGAGGGAGCTGCAGGAGATAGCTAGAAATAGGAAGACTTGGCATAAGTTGATTGAGGGCCTATGCTCCAATCGGGGTTGAAAAGGCATGAGAGAGAGAGAGATGGACCAACCCCTTTAATGTTGGAGGAGAAACAATTGCACAAAATGAATTTGATTATTGTCACCTGAATATTCCAGGTAGACAATAATGAACATTTGTTGATTACATATATCTACTTAGAGAACATATGTCTAAACTCTTGACAAGTGCTTCAATTAATAGCATCATTGAAACAATTATCTATGTATTTCATATTGTTAGTATTTGCATAATGACGGAGATGAGGTGTCTTAGAAGAGCTGCAGGTGTGACAATAAGAGACAAAATTAGAAATGATGAAATCAGAAGGCTGGATGTGAAACCAGTCATGCAATTCATAAAAGAACAACAGAATAAATGGTTTGGACACCTGACAAGAATGCCCTGGCATCACCTACGAAGCCACACAGAAAAAGTATAACAAGTACAAACCAAGAGGAAGACCAACAAAAGATCGAGCGACTGCATCAAGAAAAGCCTTATGAAAGAATAACAGCTCACACAGTGCCTTAAAACAAGCACACACAAGATCACTAGATTTCCCTCAACACTTTTATAAAGAAGTAAATGGTGGAAGAGAAGAAGAAGACATATTTGCTCTAGTAGTACTTGTTTATCTCTGTCATTGATAGTCATAAAAGAAAGTGTCTCAATATTTTCAAGCCAGAACACAAGATCCAATCTTCAGAAGGAGCACATCTACTGAACCTCCAGTTGACTCCCAAAATGTTAAAACCATTAGTCAAAGAATGGGCACCTCAGGCATTTATCATCTCTTTCAAGGTGAGTTAGTTGTTTCTGTCTGGACTCTCACTGACCACAAGTCACTGCTAGAATATGATAGCAAGGATATGTACAGAATATTGCAAATGTTCCCTCCCATATTGGACTTTGAATGTGCAAGTTGACAGCAGATGAGCTACTATAGTTGGGCTTATATTTTTGTCTCTTCTTTGCTGAGGTCGAGGATCTTGTACGTTCTCTTGACACCAAGTGCTATGTCACTGGTAGCTAGGGGTCTCTATGTCAAAGTGGTTAAGATGTTTGCCTGGTGTTTGCTCTGAAGATTGTAGGTTCAAATCTGGGCCAAGTAACATATGCACATTTTTTCCAGAGATCCCCTGGATAGTTGCTGGGGATATGGAGTTCTGCTTTGTGTAGCACACTTGTCTGGTGGCTTGCCATTTCTTCAGAGAGGGACGGAGCCTTATGAGGATACCCGTTGTAATGAAGTCAGTTTTTTGCCTTTATTGGTAGCTAAACTACAAGCAGGGTCCATTTACCCATCCTGGACAGTTCTAAGTACAGAGACCAGACCAAGCAAGGCATCTTTTCTGAAGTCAGGTTGTGGACTACCTAAGAAGGACAAACCTAACATAAATACCTATTGAAATCCGATGCACTGGACCATACGTTTAACAAAACAGTTCAGTATAATTTCACTTAACGTGACAAGTTTTATTAAAAATTTGTAGCTTGTTGTAAATAGTAGTAACTTTTAGTGAAATGTTGTGTAGGAAATTCAATTCTGCTTCTCCACACAGCCAAAACTCAGAGGGAGTGGAATAGGGCCTTTGTCAGTGCCAGCTCACTGACCTTGTTGCTGCCTTGTCAACTTATTTCATTGCACCTATGCCCCCTACGTTTAAGTAAGGATGAGAGAAAAATTGTGGATTTCTAATAAGGAAAGGTGAAAATAGTGGTCTTTCTTAAGTCTACAAGTTAGCAGTGTTCTTTTTTTATAAATTAGGGTGAATGGGGAAATAGTGGACTGTGACCATATTGTGAAGGTGAAAATTGTGACTTTTTTTTGTTATTATGGGAAGGAAAATAGAGGTCTTTTATGTTCAAATGAAAATATTGACCTTTTTAAAATTTGTTGGTTTATGACAATTATATTTTGTTGACAGCTGGAAACTGACCAATCTCTGCTGATAGACAAATCCAAGAAAGCTTTGGATACTTACCAACACCAGGTATACTGAAAAGTCAAGTTTATGGTTGTCGAGATAGTTTATTCTAAACTTCTAATTTAGTGTCTTAATGTTTGTTGCATTCTAAAGACTGGTTTCCTCAAATGATTATTGATGTTTTCAATTGTAATATAAAATAGATTGCAAATATATTAGTTAATTATTAAACCAACTGTGCATCTTTGCTTGCTCAAAAATGTTGACTGCATTTTTATTTTTAAATCAAGGAATCTGTTGTCTATACTTTCAGAGGCATGTGTCTATGTATGTACATATTCATGTGCCCACACACTTGTCTAACTGACTGTGGTAGAGAGACAATTATTTCTCAACAACATTTGACAAAGATATCCAGCATATGGGGAGTAGAGAAGATTGATATGGTTATTATCAGTGTCATTTCTGGACAAGTTTTTTAGAGATGTCACTAGCTTAAAATTGAGCTCTGCTTTTTTGAATATAATCAAGAGGACATGTAAGAATGAATGTAGAAAAAAATTATATAGCTAGAATATTGTAGGTGACACTTGTTTAGTTATCCTGTTATTCTATTCATTCAGGTGGTGGTAGCTAATCTACTGGAAACTCGGAAAATAGAAGTTGTCATAGTAACAAGGGACACACATGAGATACTGAGGCTGAGTGAGACAGAGATAGCAGCAGGGCAAGAAATTGAGGCTCCATTGATAACAAAACTAGTTACTAATCACAGTCATTGGATTCAGAAATAATTTTTTTGTACATCTATATTTATGGAATATTTTACAACTCTCTCCCATCATTCTTTATCCTTCCCCTCTGTGTTGTTTCTCTCTGCATCTCATTTTGTTTATCTTTCTCTCTCCCCTCTGTTTCTGTTTCTCTTCCTAGTCTCTGTATCCCACCCCCTCTGTATCTCCCTCCGTTTTGTGTATCTTCTCTGTATTCAAGTTGAGAATAATCAACAGTGACACCTTTGAAAGAGTTTAGTTTAGTTTAGTTGTCGGATCACCATCACTGCACGTCGAACAAATTAGTCCATAAGTGCTCCGATCTCTTCCTCAGTATGTCCATCAGCGTGTGGCGACTCAACACACGGTTCTTTGTTGGTTTACAATTCTTCTTTGTCTGCCAGCATTGCGTTCTTGTGAGCTACACCACACTTAACTTTGAGTTCTTGCAGTCTGGTTAGTGTTGTGGATTCACCACTATTACGTGAATCATGTACACGCCCTCTCTCCTTAAGGAATTTATAATATCAGCCTGGTCCATTGCTCGTCCGCTTTGGACAGCAGCCATACCTGCAAGCTATCCGCACGTTCATTCCCCTTACACCTGCATGCCCTGGCACAAAAATAAAACTGATCTTTGTCAGCTTAGACCTCCCAGCGATTCTATCCAATATCTCCTAGCCCATCCTGTTTCAATCTTCCTGAGCATACTCATTGAGTCACTGAGAAAACATGCATGGATAAAAGTCTGTGATTCTAGCCAAATCATCGCTTTGGTAACCACCATGATTTCCATAGTGAGACTGCTCGTAGTCATGGCAAAACCACCACTGTCTTCCTTCACAACATCACCTCCGACCTGAGCAGTGAAAGCCCATGAGCTCCGCACATGTCGAATCACCGAACCATCCGTATAAATGATTACATCATGCTCAGATGCGTTCTCAGAAATTAATGCCTCTGCCTCCACGACAAGTGGGTTGTGTTGCCTGCATTCTTTATCAAGTTCGATGCATACAGAAAAGGATGTAGCGATTCCTGTTGGCACTGGTATCCATTCTTCACGGGATCAATATCTTCAAGTGTACACACCTGTTCAATACAGTCCTCGGCCTGACCCATCCAAGATTTTCCTCTTTTAACCTATTTCCTTTTGTCTCTTTATTTCCAAGTGCAGAGGATGTTGTGTGTCAGCATTGACTCGAAGGTATGCTCGTGCATGGCTCATCAGTATTCTATACTTTGAAAGAGTAATGTAGTTGTAACATTTGTATGAAGAATGCAACTCTGCATAGCTTCTGACTCTTAAAATATATGCTCAACTTTAATAATATTGTAATAATTAGGTAATATCATTCATCTGCTCAATAAACATCATGGCTGGATGTTTTTCCTTATATGTTGATTTGTAATGATATTTATTGATTATTTGAACGGGTTGAAATATGTATCTTTGATATTCATGTAAGAGTCAAAATCATCTGCAAGTCCTTGGATGTGAAGACAACCAGGGAAGAATAGTTTTCTCATTTATAAACTGACAAAAGAACTTGTTTCCTGCCTAACAAATGTTAAGCAGAATTATGTCTGTCATAAAAAAAAAGGGACAACAAAGCGTGTATATGAATGCAAAACATTATATATGCATACATGGCATTGGTACACTGGATATATCATTGTTTGAGAAATGTTGATTGTTGGGTTCCATTCTGACATGCTAGAATAATGTATGTAGTATTTATACCAAACGAATGTAAGCTGAGTGTACTATAAGCTGTAATGCATGTACTGTACTGTTAACTTTGATATGCTAAACTGAGATGGATATCCTGTAAGATGTATTTCACATTGAAGATGTATTTTCTGTAAGCTGTGATGAATGTATTTTAAGCCAAGATGGATATCCTGTAAACAATGATGACTGTATTTCTTCCTCTGAGGTAGGAGAAGGCACATGTGTATGGTGAGGAACACTGATAAAAAGAAAAGCAGGCATTCTTGCAAAAATCAGAAGTGCCATAGCCGGTGTCCTGACTACGTCTGAAATTATAGCAAGTGAACGCAAGGAGAGGTGTATTTCAAGATGAAGATGTATGGTGTGATGGATGTCTTGTAAGCAATGATGGATGTATTTCCTATAAGCAATGATGGATGTATTTCCTGTAAGCTGTGATTGATGGATATCCTGTAAGCTATGATGGATGTATTTTAAACTGATATTGATTTTCTGTAAGCAATGATGAACAAAACAGAAAACCACGACACTGGGCAACAACCCGGTAGCATGTGACGACAAAGAAGAAGAAGAAGAAGAATGATGGATCTTATTTAGTTATGATTAATTTTCTGTTATCTATGATGTATAGGTGATTTGATACACAAGCAAAAGACATATCATCCGTGCTATATATATCTGTGTGTGCATGTAGCATATTTGTATGGTCACTTTAGTTCCCAAACTATTCGCAGCAACACCTGTAAAATCTGCTGCAAATCAGTTGCTGTAGTAACAGTGAAACATAATTTATATTTAAATTATTTTACATATGTTCATAAAAAAGTTGTAGAAAAGCATGAGTAATATGTGAGAGCCACAGTAGCGTAATGAACTAATCTCTTCTTAGGCTAGTGGTCCGGGTTCAATACCTAGCCTCAATTGGGTACCAAAAAAAAACACTGGAAAGTAAAGGCACCCGGCATGATGTTGACCACATCAATCATCATGTGGCGATGGTCAATAAAAAAATGCGGTCCTAACACCATATTACCCAACATACCTCGAGGTATGAAAAATGGTTCCTTTACTTTATGACCAATATGTGGTACACTCCTAAAATCATATGATGTGTATGTATGTGAGGAATGTTTATGTACTGATGTAAACAGATGCTGGAATATATGCAAAATTTGTATCACCTGGCTACATCCAGCTTTTACTTTCCAAGAAGATTTTTCTATTTTATAAAGTTTAAAATTTATTTTTCTTTATAACTCAGACTTACTACACACAATGTTCACTTAATACCTGTCTGTGTCAACAATCAGATGATCTGTACACCTGCTGAACAAAACATTGTTTAACCAACACTTTGTTATAAAACTCTGATTTCACAGAGAACATGGACTGACCTTGCCTGGTTCACTGCTTTTATTTACTATTTTATTAATTAATGTAACACATATTTTTCTTCTTTGAATGCTCCATATCGACCACTTGTTAACCACTCTTTGTGATTTGTATGTCATCCAAGCCTAAGAGCGATATTGGTTATTGCACTTAACACTTCCAGGTCATCTGTTTGTTAGAACTTGATTAGTAGTTATCAAAAGCACAAGGAAGATATTGAAACAAAAACCGTGACACAAGAAAAATGAAACAGTTATGCCCACAAGAGGCCAGCACATCCAATTTCTGCTATGTTTTTTATTTACTAGGTAGCTTCCTAGGACCTCTACCTCAGTCGCCTTGTGGGTCGCAGTGATGCTATTATTTGTTCCCCTTAAGAGTGCAGACAACACACAGGCTATGTAACATGTATGAATGTCATTGTCTGTAAGAAGATGATGTGATATAATCAAAAGCAGAGATATACGTGATTACATTTTTCTTGTGTCATGCTTTTTGTTCCAATATCTCCCTTGTGGTTTTGATAAGTACTAATCAAGTTCTCACAAACAAACAGATGACCTGGAAGTGTTAAGTGCATATATTTTAACTGAAAGATTCATGAATATAATAGAAAATTGCTATAATGTATTTTTTTTCTACGATCCTAAGCACTTGAGCTTTTCACCTCTTTGGCTCGGTGCCATGGACATCGTAACCCTTTGGTTCGGTGCCATGAACACCGTAACCCTTTGGTTTGGTGCCATGAACACCATAAGTCTAGAGAACCTGGGGCTTTTCTGCCAGCCCGCGTAAGTGAACCGCACTCACAGGGGCTTGTCACCCGATCCAGCTCGAACACAGCTGGCTGATATAATGTATATATAAAATGTGAGATGTTATCTAATTGACCAGAGATAGTGTTTTATTTGTGTACACACACAACTGTAGTACTATCTGTATTTAGAGAGAGAAAAGTGCCTTATTTACAGCTGTTCTATTCCTTGTATTTAGAACATGAAATAAACTCTTCCATCCCTTCCTAGTTCATCATCAAGAAACAGGAATCAGCATCTATGTTGACTTTTGACAATAAAAATGTTGAACAACTGCATTATATGTTTGTGGCTTAGTTTTTAACTAGATTATAAGTTTGTCTGAGTGCATGATCGAGTTACATTTCTAATTAACTTATAGACAAATTTAACTCTTTTTTTTTATTACAAATTTACTAGGATTTCTTATTCAATCATATGATCTACACGATGTGTTTTACATCTTGCTCTGCATGCAGCAGAGTTGGGGTTGGCTAGACTCTTAGGAAGGATGAGAAGTACAAATCAGTAGTCTGCTTACAATAAACAGAAAAGCACAGTCTTCAGACTTAGAACAGGACACTGCAGTCTCAGCATACCTCCACAGAATGGGTCTCAGGGGCTTAGCAGCCTGCACCTGTGGAGCACCTAAGCAGTTCCAGAGCACATCCTGCAAGACTGCCCCAGTCTGACTAGTGTGAGAATGGAAATTTGGCCAACAGAAACAACCCTACAAGACAAACTATGGTGGACCGGTGAAGACCTAACGCACCACCCAGTTTAAGACAATACCGAGTAGTCGCATAGCAGAAGTTGATTGTAGAAGAAGAAGTAGTCTGCTTATGACCCATAGAACACACAAATCAACCCCCCCTCACCTCCCAGTGGTGTAGACCAAGAAACTTTGACAATAATCTGATAACACATGCAAATATCACTAAATTTAATGCTTATGACAATTAATTATTATTGTCTGTTCTGAATATCTTTTACAAAGCAGAGGAAACCGATGGAGGGCTATGACTAGTGCCTTTGTAGGACAAGCTTAATGAAGATCTCAACAACATGAGACGAACCACAGCTTTCTCTGAACATATTCAACATCTGAAAGTGAACAAATAGGAAAGTCTGAACTGTGATAATACAATGTTATCTTCAGGATCATACAGAAGTTCACCATATTAAAAAATTTTTTTGCTGTGTTACCACATGGATGTCTCTCGTAATACTTATACTATTGTTTTATTTCTACAGATTTGTTAGCGCTGATTGAAACAACCTCTAGAATATCTGTGCGCAGCCCCAGACCAGTGTTTCCCGGGAACAGTGAAAAGCAGAGTAGAAACTGCAAATTGCCACGGGCTGACACGCGCCTCGAAAAGACTGAGAATGTTCCTAATCCGGAATAAACTCAAAGTGGTCAGTAAAATAAGGCCGACAATGCAAAGATCTGACAGACTGTCCAAATCCAAACATTGACGAAGACCAACACTTCACACGATGCCGTCCCAGGACAAGCTTATGTGCCCCGTGAAATGTTCCTAATCCGGAACGACCCACAGTCAGAAAGGGCATACAGTGGAAACTCACTGTTTAGCATAGATCACAAAGGCCAAATATACGGCAAAAAGATGATCGAAGAGGCGTAGATCCGGGCCAAAATATATGGCAGAATGGATCGTTCTCTTTGTCTAGCTACCCTAGTAAATAAACAGCTGACTGAAACCAGATGTACTGGCCTAGTCATCATAGGCACATAATATGCACAATGTAAAACAAACGGTCTTGTCAAAGGATCAATTATATATCACAATTAGAATGATAAAATTGAACGTGAAGAACGAACGAGGGAAAAGAAGAGGCTAGAAGAAAAAAGTGTACACAACAGTAAAACATAATTTTAAAAATTTGTACAGAAGGGGAAAAGAAATGTACAGAAGAAAAAAGTACACAAAAGAAAAAAGTGTACAAAGAAAAAAGTGTACAGACGAAAAAAAGGTGCACAGAGTAAAAAAAAGTGTGCAGAAGAAAAAGCATACAGAAGAAAAAAAAGTGTACAGAAGAAGACAAGTATGTCTCATCGGCGTATTAAAAATAATTAAAGCTAAAATTAAAAAAAACAGAAGTGTACAGAAAAGATTATTAATAAATCTTGAGCTGTTTTTTGTTTAGATTAGAAATGTTCAATCTGGACGTATTTGTTTGTTTAGTAGGGATTAAAGCTCTTTAAGCCGAGGCACGCCCCTTTCAACCTAAGGCGAACCTTTTATTGGTTATATCAGAGCGTTAGGCCAACAAACATGAAAAATAAGAATTAACTCCTTTCGGAGAATCCAAGAATCTGGACGTAACTTTAGTTTTCTTTTTAGTTTAGTCGTCGGATCATCATCACTGCACGTCAAATCAATTAGTCCATAAGTGCTCAGATCTCCGGCTCAGCATGTCAGATGTGTGCGACTAACGACACTGGTTTTTATTGGTTTACTTACTATTCTTCTTTTGCTACCAGCATAGTGTTCTTATCTAGCTACAACAAGTTTGATTTATAATTCTTGCAGTCTGGTTAGTGTTGTAGATTCACCACTATTACTTGAATCATGAGAGCCGCTGTAGCGTAGTTGTTAGTGAACCGCTTCCAAGGCTGGTGGTCAGTTCAGCCGCTGTAGCGTAGTTGTTAGTGAACTCGCTTCGCAAGGCTGGTGGTCTAGGTTCAGCTCCCGCAGTGTGCGTGGAATTTTTCCGACCGCGACGGCTCTCAGGTCGACCCAGCCTCAGACATGACAGAGACATGCTCTGGGAAAGTAAAGATCGCATCACCCATCGTGTGCCGACGGTCAATGAAAATACAGGCCTAACACTGTATTGACCTATATACCACGAGATATGAAAGGGTTCCTTTACTTTTTTTTACTTACTTGAATCATGTACACGACCTCTCTCCCTTAAGGAATATACAATATCAGCGAGGTCAAAGGCGTAAAGGGACAACGCCACGCCAGGATTAGTGAGCTGTCACGAATCAAGATTCTACCCCACCTCCATGTGGTGACCCTGGAAACAAACAATGGTTTCTGTCTGGCTATGCGGGTAGGGATCGAGGGAGAGCTACTCTGGTATAGGTAGTGATGCAGACGTAGTCACGTTGGATGAGATCAGCTCGCAACACAGACGAGCTGAATCCCAGAGTGACTATTAATGCACATCTCTCCCGGCCGATGCGAAAAGCTGAACGGATAATCATAAAGGGATGAAGGGTGCATCCAGAAAA
Organism: Arion vulgaris; assembly: GCA_020796225.1. Lineage (NCBI taxonomy): Eukaryota > Metazoa > Mollusca > Gastropoda > Stylommatophora > Arionidae > Arion > Arion vulgaris. Next base: position 6,912,202 of record CM036772.1, on the reverse strand, counting down.
GAGACGTGGCCGCGCGGGCGAAACTCAGAGCCCTAAGGTGGAGGCCCGAGTTGAGCTCCGTGTCCGGACAATCTAGAGGCATGGTGAATGTGTGCACGGTGAGAACTAATAGACACGGTGGGCAGGCACCAGAGCAGAGCGAACACGCATGCGAACGATGCACGGGTGGATCCACCGGTAGGGCAGACGTGCACGGCGTTGATGGTGGAACGACGAAGAGGCGTGGTAAACATAGGGGTGAGCGGACCACCCAAATTTGCAGAAAAACTGGAAATCCCAGCATAGGACTGAATCAAATGCACGTTTCCGCTCGTAGGGAACTACTACTGCCTTGTAATTTGATTGGGGACAATCAAAGCCTAGCGGAGTAAACCGTACACAAGACTGGATGGCAGGCAAGCCAAGTATTCTAAATAAAGACCGGTAACCTGGACAGATGACGCTCAACAACCCGGGAGGGTAGGTCGTCTAATGGTCACTACCCTAAAAGAAAATAGCAACCTGCTGCCTTGCAGGTCGGTTGGGGACAGTCAAAGGCTAAAGGAGAGCAAGCCCAGTAAACGATGGTTGAAATCGGACGCGTCGCCGAAGGACAAGCACTAGAGCTCCAAATGGTACTGAAGATTGATGTAAAAATTCGTTCTTGGCAATGGCTGTTTATATAACACAATAAAAATGATCAAAATGAACGAAAAAGAGAGAGAGAGAGAGAGAGATAATATAAACCTGGCCAATTGTTCGCCCACGTTTTATAGCAACCATACCTGCAAGCCTATCAGCGCGTTCATTGTCCCTTACACTTGCATGCCCTGGCGCAAAAATAAAACATATTTTTGTCAGCTTAGACCTCCCCAGCGACTCCAACCATTTCTCCGATCTTGGACATGATGGAGTTCAGAGCAACGAGCGTGCTGACTTTCTTGCGAACAATGTCCCGATTCATGCGGGCAGAGGTATGGACATATACGATGTCCTCAATTCGGTACGCTCTCATTTATGTTACGTGGGCGAGTCTAAGACATTGGAACGAGTGATGGGGTCAAAGGCGCATTCATAGGGACAACATCGCGCCAGGTTTAGTGAGCTGGCACTATTCATGAAACAGGTAGTGGTAGTAGTGCAAACACGGAAAAGTAATGCAGGTCCAGAAACCCTGAACAAAATGCATGCAACTCTTGACCGATGTTCGTTGAAAAGTTTCCCAAATAGTTGCTGAAATGTAATAAATAGTAGCGTACGTGTAGCAATAGTAAGTACCCGTTTGTACTGATTTTCAACGGCACGCTTTCTCTATGTAAAACCACAACCTGTCCACTAATCTCTTCCCTTGCCCGATTATTTTTTTATAGTTGTAGAAAAATGAATAGTTCGCGTTAGATTCCGAAGACCAATACGCGTTAAGAAACTATCGAGCGATTTTCATAGACAAAGGTCATAACTCATAAGTACTAATATACGCATACACACGTACATACAAGTGTGTGATAACGCGTCTCTAGAGGCAAACTTAAATTCAGCAATAGGCAGCTACTAATAGCTACTCTATCAATATTTTATTGTAAATATTGTTGTGAAAACTTAACAGAATAATTACTTTCTATTTGTTTTCCTTATGGCCTGGCATATGTGTGTGCCGCACACCTAGCACGCATGGAAAATACGCCACTGTCACCTATGCCGGCAGGCATGGCACTTGATTGCTAATTTGGGCCCGCGTGCCCAGCGTGTTCGTAGCGCGTTGGACTGTGGGTGACTAGCCCTCTGTGTGTACGGGTTCAATTCCGTGGGCAGGCAGAAAAAGCCACAGATTCCCCAGATTCACGGTGTTCGTGGCACCGAACCGAAGGGTTACGATGTCCATGGCACCGAGCCGAAGAGCTGAAAAGCTCAAGTGCTTCTGGATCGGAAAAAAATTAAAAAAAAATTGCTAATTTGGGATTTCTTTTATTAATGTAATTTATATTAGTATTAATGCAAGTAATGACAGTGTGAATGTTTGTAACATCGTTGATTCTTCTAAGTTAAGACTCTTAAGTGTAACAAGAATCACAGATCTTAGTATTGTTATAGTGTGCCTTATTTTATACAAAATAATGACTGTCCCGGAAAATCGAGACGTATAGCAAGAAATTTCCCAAAAAACAAACGTGTGGCAAGAAATGTCCCATTTTCTCGATTGCAACATTTGGCAACCCTATTTCAATGACGTGACGTCTGTAGCTCAAACGGTAGTGAGCTCGATCACGAACCCAAGCGTACATGGTTCAAACCCACGGTGGGCAAGTTTGGAAGCACATTTATTTCCGTGGGATTTTTACAAGGTAAAAATAGACCTCACCGTTCAGAAAGCAATGACAAACTACTGAATGTATAAGTGGTGCCTAGAAAATCAACGACTAGTTTACTGTGGTTGATGGCTACGTCCTTTAGGATATGCCACGATTTTCATTTTTTTCATTTCAATGACATGTCTTGTTTACATCCACAGTTTCAACCAATGACATGCTTTGTTTACATCCACACTTTTAACCAATGACATGCTTTGTCTACATTCTCACTTTCAACCAATGACATGCTTTGTTTACATCCACACTTTCAACCAATGACATGCTTTGTCTACATTCTCACTTTCAACCAATGACATGGAGGTAACTCCACGGGATTAATCAATCTTATCAATTCTCTTTTATTTCCTACATTTTTAACCAATCACATCCGTCTGCTGACATTCATCCCTTCTTAACCATTTTGAAATAATGTCTATTTGTTCAATATTCTGCTGGTGAATTTAAACAAAAATTAATTCCATCAATGCATTCATCAGTAAATGTTTGTCAAATTGTGTCCATGCATTCAGTCATATGTTTACATATAAGATCAAATGAAACAGATGAACACTTTTCCGTGTAAAACCATTTTTCAAACAATATTTATCAACACACTGCTCAACTTTGTTTTCACCATTGTTTATCCTGCACTGTTTCTATGGAAACTTTACTTTCAACCAAAAATTATACTTCCTAGCTTGACGACAAAATGTAACAGCCTTCTTTAAAATATTTCTCGCTTCATGATTTGAAACAAAAACCATTGTTGTTCAGCTAAACTTGTTTCTCTTGGAATGTATTTGTTCTTGTCCAAGTGTACATCTATTATTATGTTTAGGAATTTTGTTTTTTAAAGAAAAATTAGCATTACATGTCAAACAATGACATCTGTATTTACTTTTTTATTTTATTATTGGCTCTAGTTTCTATTTTATTATTAGATCTAGTTTCTATTTAACTATTTTATTATTGCCTCTAGTTTCTATTTTATTATTGACTAGTTTCTATTTTATTATTTTATTGACTTAGTTTCTATTTTATTATTGACTCTAGTTTCTATTTTATTATTGGCTCTAGTTTCTATTTTATTATTGACTCTAATTTCTATTTTATTATTGACTCTAGTTTCTATTTTATTATTGACTCTAGTTTCTATTTTATTATTGTCTCTAGTTTCTATTTTATTATTTTATTATTGACTCTAGTTTCTATTTTATTATTGGCTCTAGTTTCTATTTTATTATTGCCTCTAGTTTCTATTTTATTATTGACTCTAGTTTCTATTTTATTATTGCTCTAGTTTCTATTTTATTATTTAATTGCTCTAGTTTCTATTTTATTATTGCCTCTAGTTTCTATTTTATTATTGACTCTAGTTTCTATTTTATTATTGACTCTAGTTTCTATTTTATTATTTATTTACTATTTTATTTTATTATTGCCTCTAGTTTCTATTTTATTATTGACTCTAGTTTCTATTTTATTTTTGGGCTCTAGTTTCTATTTTATTATTGACTCTAGTTTCTATTTTATTATTGACTCTAGTTTCTATTTTATTATTGGCTCTAGTTTCTATTTTATTATTGACTCTAGTTTCTATTTTATTATTGCCTCTAATTTCTATTTTATTATTGTCTCTAGTTTCTATTTTATTATTGTCTCGTCAGATTTTCATTTTAATATATTTTATTATTGACTCTAGTTTCTATTTTATTATTGACTCTAGTTTCTATTTTATTATTGACTCTAATTTCTATTTTATTATTGGCTCTAGTTTCTATTTTATTATTGTCTCTAGTTTCTATTTTATTATTTTATTATTGACTCTAGTTTCTATTTTATTATTGGCTCTAGTTTCTATTTTATTATTGGCTCTAGTTTCTATTTTATTATTGCCTCTAGTTTCTATTTTATTATTGTCTCTAGTTTCTATTTTATTATTGGCTCCGGGAAATCAGCCGGTCCAGATTTGATTCCAGCAGAGATTGTTACAACTAATATAAACATTGTGGAACTACTACACAAATTAATAATAATAATAATAATAATTCCTCTCGTCCGTTATACGTTACATAGGGCCTGCAAGTAATTTCTCCATACCGCTCTGTCCTGGGCAACTCGCTCAATCTCCTCCATGGAACTGAGACCGATATTTCCTGCCCTCTCAGCAAAGTTCGCTTCAGGGTCTCCTTAGGTCGACCTCTCTTCTTGAACCCTTGCATCTCACTTCAATGCCTGCTTTGATATTCTTTGATCATTTCTCCTCAAGGTGTGTCCAACATATCTCCATCTTCTCTTTCTTATAACAGTTGTCACTACTACACAAATTACTTCTAAGAAAATGAGAGATCTAAGAAATAGCAACATATTGGAGAGCAGCATCTCTAGTCAAGATACCAAAGAAAGATGATATACAATAGTGGGAAAGCTGTATAGAAATGATGTTGCTCTCAGTTGTGAGAAAACTGTTAAGGAGTAGTCATCCTGGGAGATTGAGATCTTCTTCTTCTTTGCGTTCGTTCGATACGACCAATTTTAATCACTCTTTGTGATATGTTTGATATTTGCCAAGAACATGTATACGTTGCACATTGGTTTGATAGGCCCTAAACGCATATACTTCTACACGTTTAGGACACGTGCATCAGATTTCAGCCAAACCTCCTTAGTCGCCTCTTACGACATGCGGCAGGTAACAGTGGTTCTATTCTTTACACCGAAATAGGGGGAAGACTGCAGTAAACTTGGTAAATAGTGAAACACGTACAACAGTAATATAGTTTAATCAAACAGTGAGAGTAAAACAGACAACAGCTTATCAAGAAACGAAAAAAGGGTCAATTGAAAATGAAACAATGATCCTATAATCAACGTCTTAGATTTTCCTTGATACTGATTTGTCGTCCATTTGTGTCATTTTAATTTGACTAACCTGTTGTTCGTTTGTTTGATAAAGGCCTAGCTATTCGAAACGTTTGTATCGTCACTTATGTATTTAGTAAAACTATAGTGCTCTTGCTTGCGTACGTGTTTACTATTCTTTACACCCCAAATTTGGGCCTCGGTAACCATTCGGGCGGAGATTGAGATTACTGTCGACATCTTCTTCTTCTAACCAGGGTTGCGAGTTTTCACTCTTGGGCAGCCAATGTCAGTTTGTAGAATCTGGATGTGTTCTGTAATTGTGGAAGACTAGTGTAAAGGGTATTATGAACAGATGGGTGTGGTGGGAGTAATTCTTGTCTAGCTTTATGTAGTCCAGGACATTCAAGCAAGATATGATGTACTGTCTCACATGAATGACTGCACTTTCTACAGTGTGGTAGGTGTGTGGGGTTTATTCTGTGTAGGTGGTAATTCAGTCCAACATGTCCTGTTCTTAGCTGAAAGATAGTGCTTTGATCTTTTCGTTGTAGCAGATTTATATTGTCATTGGGGTTTGGTCTATTCATCTCTGCATACATGTCCGACCAGTCGTCCCCATAACCCATCGGTTCAGCCAATCTTCTCTGGAGTTGTTTTTCAGAATCTGTTTTATCCTTTGTATGCTAACAGGTTTGTCTATTTGTGGTTTTGATGATCCCTGTTTGGCCAGATGATCTGCCTTGTCATTTCCTGGGATATTTGTGTGACCAGGGATCCGCTGTAGAATGACATTAATATCAAAGGAGGAAATCAGATTGTGGATGACTGATGCCAATGACTGGATCTCGCATGACTGATTCTGCTGTTCTTCTAAAGCTAGTAGTGTGGACTGTGAATCAGTGAATACTATTATGTCTTGGACAATACTTTATCCAAGTTCAAACTGCTGGTGGACTATTTCTACAGCGGTCTTTATGGCTATAATCTACTGTCGACATAAAACTGAGAGACCAAAATGCAGGTTTTCAATAAAAAAGACCATGCGCCAACCAGAACGTCACATTATGAATAGTAATAGAGCAAAGCATCGAATGGAAATCCCCACTTTATATCGGATTTGTGGATTATGAAAGGACCTTCGACACTGTCGTTAGAGAAACTCGTTGAAATTAATGAGGCACTATGCGACTTCACACATACACACAAAATATTAAGCTAGTTAAAAAGTTAATTGCATATCCTTTACAGGACTTTGCGAATCAACCCCAGTTTTCTAACGCTGTTTGTGATTTTTCTAGGCATTATCACGTTCAGTAGTTTGCCATTGCTTTCTGAACGGGTGGTGCCATCGTCCTTTTGAAAAATCCACGTGAAACAATTTGCAACCAAATTGTCCGCAGCGTGATTCGAACTCAGAACGTCGGAGTTAATAGACCGAGTCACTACCCCTAAGCCACAGACGCCACCTTAACCTAGTAAAGACTATATCAATTAATCTTATAAACATGATTTTCAGAATGACAGACCTTTGTCAAAATTAACGTTAAAACTTTGAGATCTGATGATCTTTTAATATCTTGTCTGATGTACACGATATCTACACGATGTATGCTGACCTACTCGAGTATGATGACCCACTTGATGTATGCTGACCACACGATGTATGCTGACCTACTCGATGTATGTGACCTACTGATGTATGCTGATCTACCGATGTATGCTGACCACTCGATGATGCTGAACTACCTCGATGCATGCTGACCCCCTGATGATGCTGACCTACTTGATGTATGCTGATCTACTCGATGTATGCTGACCCACTCGATGTATAATGACCCACTCGAAGTATGATGACTCACTCGATGTATGCTGACCCACTCGATGTATGATGACCCACTCGATGTATGATGACCCACTCGATGTATGCCGACCCACTCGATGTATGCAGAACTACTCGATGCATGCTGACCTACCTGATGTATGCTGACCTACTCGATGTATGCTGATCTACTTGATGTATGCTGATGCTGTCCTACCCGATGTATGCTGACCTACTCGACGTATGCTGACCTACTCGATGTATGCTGACCTACTCGATGTATGCTGACCTACTCGATGTATGCTGACCTACTCGATGTATGCTGACATACCGACGTGTGCTGATCTACTGACATATGCTTGACCTACCGCATATGCTGACGTACCCGACGTATGCTGACATACCCAACGTGTGTGTGTATTGACGATTCCATTATTCCAACTCAATGACGCTATTATAGCTATGTTGCCACGTCATGTCAATACAATGATGTGCGCCAGCGATATCTCAGAACCACACTCCAAAGCTAATTTTCTTTCAAAAGAACAGATCCTACTCAATCAGACAAAGCTGGAGAAATGTTTATGTTCATAAGAGCGAACAAACACATCAAATGTTCATGTCAGTAGCTACGTGAACAACACATCAAATGTTCATGTCAGTAGCGAGCAGAACAAACACATCAAATGTTCATGTCAGTAGCTGCGGAACAACACATCAAATGTCTGTCAGTAGCTAGTGGAACAAAACATCAAATGTTCATGTCAGTAGCGAGCAGAACAAACACATCAAATGTTCATGTCAGTAGCTAGCGGAACAAACACATCAAATGTTCATGTCCGTAACGAGCGGAACAAACACATCAAATGTTCATGTCAGTAGCGAGCAGAACAAACACATCAAATGTTCATGTCAGTAGCGAGCGGAACAAACACATCAAATGAAACAATATTGTATGCCTCTTCGAGATCATCGGATGCCAGCACCGTCGTCTTCATTTCTGTTTAGAAGACATCATATATGTTATATTCAAACACAACAGCGCTGGGGAAAGGTATTCTTACCGGGACGATATCATTCGAGCGTTAGGTTATATCAATATAGATGTAGACTGCAGTCAAACTATGTAGAATGTCGAAACATGTAATAACAAAGTACTGTATTTTACAAAATACAAAAACAATGACAATACACAGCAACGTTTCGATGAAAAAGACCTTATCAAGCAAAGTCACCCCTGTGTATCGTTTGTTGATAAAGGCATTTTGTCGAATCGTTGTTGTGTATTGTCATTGTTTTTATTTGGTAAAACTAAAGTACTTTGTTATTATGTGTTTGTCAAGAGTTAGAGCAGTAAATCTTCAAACCTCAATGACCAGGACAGTTTGTTGTTATTACATGTTTCGTCAAGAGTTAGGAGCAGTAAATCTTCAAACCTCAATGACCAGGACAGTTTGTTGTTATTACGTGTTTCGTCAAGAGTTAGGAGCAGTAAATCTTCAAACCTCAATGACCAGGACAGTTTGTTGTTATTATGTGTTTCTGTCAAGAGTTAGGGCAGTAAATCTTCAAACCTCAATGACCAGGACAGTTTGTTGTTATTACGTGTTTCGTCAAGAGTTAGGAGCAGTAAATCTTCAAACCTCAATGACCAGGACAGTTTGTTGTTATTACCAGTTTCGTCAAGAGTTAGGAGCAGTAAATCTTCAAACCTCAATGACCAGGACAGTTTGTTGTTATTACCAGTTTCGTCAAGAGTTAGGGGCAGTAAATCTTCAAACCTCAATGACCAGGACAGTTTGTTGTTATTACCAGTTTCGTCAAGAGTTAGGAGCAGTAAATCTTCAAACCTCAATGACCAGGACAGTTTGTTGTTATTACCAGTTTCGTCAAGAGTTAGGGGCAGTAAATCTTCAAACCTCAATGACCAGGACAGTTTGTTGTTATTACCAGTTTCGTCAAGAGTTAGGGGCAGTAAATCTTCAAACCTCAATGACCAGGACAGTTTGTTGTTATTACCAGTTTCGTCAAGAGTTAGGAGCAGTAAATCTTCAAACCTCAATGACCAGGACAGTTTGTTGTTATTACCAGTTTCGTCAAGAGTTAGGAGCAGTAAATCTTCAAACCTCAATGACCAGGACAGTTTGTGTACAAATATCTTTCGAAACATTTTTAGCTGTTTCTATCTCTTTCTTTCTCTCTCTAGATAGATATATCGTAGATAGATAGATAGATATATAGATATATAGATATATAGATAGATAGATATAAAGATAGATAGATAGGTAGAAAGATAGACAGATAGATAGATAGATAGATAGATATATAGATAGAGAGAGATAGAT